>JAKSZU010000029.1:7377005-8020810 GCA_026018925.1 Tupaia tana
TAGGTAACTTGCCACTTCTCTCTTGTCAATCTTAGTATCTTGCCTTTGTGGTTTTGGTCAATCTGGCTATAATGTGTCTTGGAGAAGATCATCTTGGATTGATTCTATCTGGGGTCCTTTGTATTTATTGGATCTGGATATTTTTTATTTATTTTTTATTTTTTGTAGAGATTTTCACTATAGGGCACATGCACTGGCCAGAAAGACAGAGAGAGAGACAGAGATAGAAAGCGAAAAATCACCCCCCAGGGGGGTGGCCATGCTGCAGTCCCTTCTCCTCCATTCTTCTCTCAGGATGTTGGGCATACATGCGCCTAGCATGAGTTTAAGCCACCGGATCCGGGATGCAAACTGCGGTCGACTACATGGGAGGCCAGCGACATAGCCATTACACTAACTGCTGGTCCCTTGGGACTGGAACTTTGAAAGCCTCTTTAGGTTTGAAAAATTTTCTTGCAGGATTTCATGGAATAGATTGTCAATGCCCTTATTAGTCTCTTCACTTTTGGGGATACCAATTATCTGGGTGTTTGGATGTTTGATGGTATCTAGTATTTCTCATATATTCTCATTTTTGGGGGCCATTTTCTCAGTCTTCGTGGTGGATTTTTCTAGGCCAGCGAATCTATCTTCTGCATCTGAGATTCTATTTTCTGTATGATCTAGTCTACTTTTAATACTTTCAGGGGAGATGTTGACTTCCTGTATTATAGCCTTCATCTCTATCAGGCCCATTTGATTTTTTTTTAAAGTGTGTATTTCCTCTTTTAGATCTTGCAAGAATTTCCTCACCTCCTGGGACTCATCAGCTCTTTTCTCCTTCCTCTTCAGTAGTTCATTGTCTCTCTTCTCTTCCATCTGTTACCTTTGTCATTATGAATATTCTAAAATCCTTATCAGACATTTCCATGAGTTTCATTGTACTGTCTGAGGATGAAGAGATGTTATTCTTTTCCCTTGGAGGAGAGGTATTGTCTTGCTTTCCCATATTTCTTGTGATCCTATGGTGATTTCTAGTCATTTAGTGGATGGTGCACTTCTTCCTGATTCTTGAAGTTCAATCAGAAGTGAGCAGAAGGTGGTGATCTGCAATCTTTCTGTTCTGTTTTTACTCTTTGTGCATCAGATTTAGGGTGAAGAGAGGAATATTCTGACACTAATTATATTCAAATGTTTGGAAACTGTTCACTTGGATCTGTCTAGACACTTAGTGTGTAGAGGTAGAAATTAATCTGGAGGGGGAAATCTCAGCAGAAAATCTTAATTTTTGGTCAAGGAAACCAATATTTCACAGCTGAAGTATGGTATCCATATCAGGATGGGCCTGGCTTCACTGGTGCCTTTCTAGAAATGAGTCTGGAAGGGGAAGTCTCAGCAGGAAATCTTCATTTTTTGGTCAAGGAAACCAATATTTTGCAGCTGAAATACGGTATCCATATCAGGATCATGATTACACTTATCTCTGTTTCGCTGCTGCAGCTCCTGCAAGGTGAGGGTTTATGACAGAGGGGGTGAAGTGTGGAGGAAAGGTCCAAAGCACACCTAAGCAGGCAAAATGCAGCACTAAGAAGTCTGATACATGCTGTCCCTCTATCTCTCTCTTTCGTTGCCCTTGGTTTCTGCACCTTGGAGGCTGCAAATGGAGTGGCAGAGAGGATAAGTTTCCAATACAAATCTGTGTGGGCAAACAGCGGGAGGAAGAAGTCAGGCATGTGGTCTCTTTGAGTTCACTCACTCTCTCTCACTCCCTCTGGTTTCTGTACAGTGGGGGCTTAAGGTGGAGGAGCATCTGGGAGAGGCAAGGGTTCAAAGCACACCAGTGTAAAAGACAGCAGCAAGAAGTCAGAGATGCACTGTCCTCCTGTGCTCACTCTCTGTCTCTTGCTGTCATTGTCTTCTGCACCATAAGGATTTAAGGCAAAAGGGTTGGAGGGTGGGAAGGGTCCAAAGCACACCAGTGCAAAAGACAGGGGCAGAGAGTCTGAGAAGTGTGGTCTTTCTGTTCTCTCACTCTCTCCCTTTCTGCATCACAGGCTTCTATGCCATGGGTGGCTTATGGGGGAAGGAGTCCCAAAGCACACCTGTGCAGGCAAAAAGACAGCAGCAAGAAATCTGAGATGTGTGAATTTCTGTGCTCATTCTCTGTTTTTCTGTCTCTTTTGCTGCTGGTTCCTGTACCTTTGGCAGAGGGGTGCATGGAAGGGGCATGCAAAAGTCCTGAGCAAGACATTTTAGAGGTGTGGTTCTTTTGTGCCCACCATGGGTGCCTATGGCTGAGTGCCACAGCAGGGAGGTTCCAGTGCATACCTGGACAGTGGGTGAGGACTTGGGGAGGGAATGCATCAGCAAGAAGTCTTAGATGTGCTGTCTTCCGTGCTCCATCTCTCACTGCCACCAGCTCTGACTTATGGCAGAGTGGTATGGGAAAGTGAGATAAAGGTACAAAGCACACCTCTGTGGGCAAAAGGCAGCTGCAAGATGTCTCAGACATGTGGGCCCTTCTATGCCCACTCTTTCTCATTGCCACTGGGTCTTGCACCTTGGGGGTTTATGGCAAGGGGGTGTGGTGGGGGGAGGGTCCAAAGCACACCTGTGCAGGTAAAAGTCATGTTGAAATCTTTTTTTTCTATTAAATTTCTAATACATATTATTTGACCCTGCAACATGGATTCAAGAATAGCTGTGCAAGGTGAGCTATGTTATTCCTCAGCCAGGCAACATGCATCAGCCTTTTTCTAGCTACTCCCTCTGTGCCACTTGTCTCTTTTGATACCATAAGGTCTGTACACTGTACTCTCAACAAATGCTCTGATATCCTGTACAGATACCACATCTTGTTCATTTTCTTTACTTTTCTCTCTTTCTATATGACATGTATGCTCTCAAGACAGAGAGAGACAGAGAAAAAATTCACACTCAATGGGTGGCCATACTGTAATCCCTTTTCCTCCTCCTTCTCTAGTCTCCCTGTGGGAATTGGGCATGTATGGACACTCACGCATTGTGATTCTCAAGGGTCTGAGACTTGAACCATGGGGTTGGCCATTTGGGATCCAGGGCCCTAACCCATGCTACCTGTTGTACCACATCTTGTTTGTTATTAACAGGATGTTGGGGATATTGGACTTTGTGAATCAGCTTGTACATTTACACAAAATAACCTGAAATGTTTATTGAATTCATAACTTTTAAGGTTTTTGCCATTGGGTACGTGTACTAGCCAGAGAGAGACAGAGAGCTGGTGTGGGAGGCTGCGCACCGGCGAGTCTGCTAAGGCCGTTTTTCATGAGTCTCTTACTATTGCCATCTTAGGCTCAGAGAGCAAACAATTACAAAGGCCACAATTGGCTCCCCTTCAAAAACCTCACCTTCAAAACCATACTCTGGGGGACCAGCAGTTAGCGTAATGGCTATGTCGCTGGACTCCCACGTAGTCGACCGCGGTTCGAGTCCCGGACCCGGCGGCTTTAAACTCACGCCCGGGCGCCGTGTGCGTGCGTGCCCAAGATCCCTAGAGGAGAATGGAGAAGGGATTGCGGCGTGGCCATCCCCCCTGGGGGGTGATTTCCTGCTTTCTATCTCTCTGTCTCTCTCTGTCTGTCTGGCGAGCGCACGCGCCCTATAGCAAAAACCTCTCCAAAAAAAAAAAAAAAAAAAGAAAAAAGAAAACCATACTCTGATTGGCCACTTCTCATAGCAAATCGGTGAGCTTAGAATCCCTCAGATTTGCATATCCAGGCACCTCATGATTGGTCCACAAAGAAACCAATCATAACCCACCTTTTACTATCCTTCATTCAACCAGTCACAGCCTACCAACATGTATATAACCACAATCCCTGGCCCATAATCGCCAGACGACCCTGAAGACCCTGAAGAGCTGTGACACCACGTCATCTCCAGACGACCCTGAGCTGTGACACCGCGTCATCTCCGGACGACCCTGAGCTGTGACACCACGTTGTCTCCGGACGACCCTGAGCTGTGACACCGTGTCATCTCCGGACGACCCTGAGCTGTGACACCGCGTCGTCTCTAGATGACCCTGAGCTGTAATGACATTGTGTCATCTCTGGTTGACCCTGAACACTGTGTCGTCTCCGTGCTGCCCACAATAAAGAGACAACCCTGAAGAGACACTGCATCATCTCTGTGCTGTGACAGTGCACTGTTTGCCCCGTCTCTTACTCCTTCCCTCAGGAAACCTGTTTGACTGTCCCGTGGGTTGGGACAAGCTGGAAAGAGAGAAATTACCATGCCAAGAGGATGGCCATGCCACCATCCCTTTTCTATTCTCCTAGAATTTTTGGGCATCCATGCACTTGTGCCCAGAATGATTTTCTTTCTTTTTAAAGAATTATTTTAACTTTAATGTATTATTATTTTTTAATTTGATCAGAGAGAGACAGAGACAGAGGGAATTTGAGAAAGGAAGCCACCGGGTCCAGGACGTGAACCTTGGTTGACCATGAGGAAGTTCAGCACACTTAACCATAATGTCACCTGCTGACCCCAACCCAGCATGATTTTTAAGCCACCAGGTCTGGGACTTAAACTATGGATGGCTGTGTGGGAGTCCAGCATCTTAATCACTACACTACCTGCTCGAGTCCCAGACCTAGTGTCTTGAAAATTACACCAGGTGCATGTGTGTGTGTGTGCCCCAAATCCAAAGAGGAGAATGGAAGAGAAGGGATTGTGACCTGGCTGGCTCCTCTTGGGGGTGATTTATCACTTTTCTTCTCACTATCTTTCTCTGGCAAGTACATACACCTTATGTCAAAAATCTAAAAGAAACATAAAAAAAAAGTACCTGTATCCAGCATGGATGCAGAGAGATTTGTCACTGGAAAACATTACTGAAAAATTGTACTGCCATCAATATTCATGATGTACATGTTTTCCTTTATGGCCATGTGCCAAAAATACTAGGTTTCAGGATGCATACTTTCTCTGAGGCTTAGTCATGTAGGTACAAGAAGTGTTCTAGAGGAAACACTATTATGGAATGTCTGTATTAATAGGAATATACATAATACTGACCAACAGTTTTTTATATAATATAAATTTTAGTGAAAGAAAGTTTTTTTCTTTGGGATACTATAATTTATTTTAAACAACCATTTTTAAACTATTAGATTATTTTTCACTGTAACTTTTTTTAAAAGGGAACTTTTTGTGATAGGGTGTGTGCACTTGCTGGAGAGACAGAAGGAGACAGAAAGACAGAAAGCAATGAATGATCCCCCAGGGGGGATGGACACACTGTAATTCTATCTTCTCTATTCTTTTCTTGGGATTTTTGGGTATGTGCACACAGGCACCCGGTGTGAGTTTTTTTTTTTTATTTTTTATTAATTAATTTCTTTTTTCTTTTTCTTTTTTTTTAACATTAATATGCTATACATCATCACAGTATACAAAATGAATTTTCCATCCAAAATACACTGTCTGTTGGCTCAATCAAGCACATGAACATACATGTTATCAACAAACAATTTTCCATTTCTTATGTCTTGTATATTTTGCTTTTTTTTTTTTTTTTTTTTTTTTGCCATCCTTGATTCCGTATCCCTAACCCTCTGTCCTGTCCAACCCTCCTCCCATTGTCTCTGGTATCCATGATTGCTTTCTGTGCCTTTCCCCCCATTTAATTGATTTGCTAATGAACTTAATTTGTCTAACTATTTGCAATAGCAAGCACAGCTGATATATACATACACAAGAACCCATGTCTGACTTTAGGCATAAATCTCAGTGAGTACAATGAACATACTATAAAATAGTACCTAGCTGGGGCTATATAGCTTACTGTGGTCATCAAATACACAGTTTTTTCTTTAAATTTTGGTAACAGTTTTAGTATTTTTTTTTCTGAAATTGTTTTTTTTTAATTTACATTCATTCCCTGAGCATCATCACAACATATTAAATGTGGTTTCCCCTCTAGAGTAAACTGCATAGTGGCTTAATCATGCATGTTATCATCCATAAAATTCCATTACTACTTTCATATATATATGTTTTTTTTTTTTTCTTTTTTTTTGGAGAGGTTTTTGCTATAGGGCGCGTGCGCTCGCCAGACAGACAGAGAGAGACAGAGAGATAGAAAGCAGGAAATCACCCCCCAGGGGGGATGGCCACGCCGCAATCCCTTCTCCTCCATTCTCCTCTCGGGATCTTGGGCACGCACGCACACGCGCCCGGCGTGAGTTTAAGCCGCCGGGTCCGGGACTCGAACCGCGGTCGACTACGTGGGAGTCCAGCGACATAGCCATTACGCTAACTGCTGGTCCCAATATATATATGTTTTTTACCCCATGTCTGACCCTCTGCCCTATTCCACTCTCTTATTACACTATCTCTGCTGTCTACAGTGGTCTTCAATTCCTTTTCCCCCAACATTTTGTTGACCACACAATATCATAAGTAATCTAACTACTTTCAATAGCAAGTTCAGGTGGTGGTTTTCAGAAAGGCAGTTTTGAACTGGTAAGGATATTTCCTTGAAACTTGAAGCCTAGAAACAGCTTAGTATTTTGTTCAAATAGTAGGTACATGAATCTATTGACAGCTCAAGACAGGATAAAAATCCTTAAAACCGGACAACAAAGCTTATAAGAAAAGCAGCAATATCTTAGTCAAGTCACAGAGTGCTGTTTCATCAGTTCAGACGCATGTACTTATTCTTTCTTCTGTTACTGTTGAGGTATGATCTTCCAGCTTGAACTCTGGGATATAATACTCAACTCCAGACTTTGTCCCTACAATTAAGTTGCCCATTTTCTTAGTTTTTGAACTCTTATTTCTGTGTGTCTGCATTTAATTTTACTGACATAGCACTCCCTTAAGAACTTCTTGGAGATCCGGTCTGGTGCTGGTAAATTCTTTCAGGTTTTGTTTATATGGGAAAGTTCGTGTCTTTTCTTCCCAAATGAATGATAAGCTTGCTGGGTACAGAATTCTCAGTTGAAATTGCTTTTCCCTTAATACTTTGAAAATATTTTTCCATTCTTTCCTCGCTCGGATTGTTTCCGATGAGGTCTGCTATTAGTCTGATGGGATACCCTTTGTAGGTAACTTGCCGTTTTTCTCTTGCCAGTCTTAGTATCTTGTCTTTGTCTGTGGGTTTTGGTCAATCTGGCTATAATGTGTCTTGGAGAAGATCTTGGGTTGATTCTATTTGGGGTCCTCTGTATTTCTTGGGACTGAATCTTTGAGTGCCTCTCCAGGTTTGGAAAGTTTTCTTGCAGGATTTCATGGAATAGATTATCAATGCCCTTATGAGTCTCTTCACCTTCTGGGATGCCTATTATCTGGATGTTTGGACGTTTAATTGTATCTAGTACTTCTCGCATATTATTCTCAAATTTTTGGGCCATTTTCTCAGTCTTCATGATGGATTTTTCTAGGCCAGCAATTTTCTCTTCTACATTTGAGATTTTATTTTCTGTAGGATCTAGTCTGCTTTTAATACTTTCAAGGAAGATTTTGACTTCTTGTATTATAGCCTTCATCTCTAACAGTTCCATCTGATTCTTTTGTAAAGTGTGAAATTCCTCTTAGATCTTGCATGAATTTCCTTACTTCCTGGAACCCTTCAAGTCCTTTCTCCTTCCTCTTCAGCAGTTCCTTGTCTCTCTTCTCTTCCATCTCTGTTGTTAGCTTTGCCATTATGAATGTTCTGAATTCTTTATCAGACATTTCCATGATTTCCATTGAACTGTTTGTGGATGAAGAGGAGCTATCCTTTTCCCTTGTGGGAGAGCTATTTTCCTGCTTCCCCATATTTCTTGTGGTCCTGCAGCGATTTCTAGTCATCTGGTGGATGGTCAGTTTCTTCCCAAACTTGGAAGTTCAGTCACGTGAGTTTTGTATGCTGGAGGCCCAGTTATCAGTGGGACATCTTCCTTTCTCTCAAAATGGCTAGATCGCAGGAGCCATGGAGCTGTCTGTCTCTTGAAGAAGGCCTGTTCTCTATATCATTGTCTTTTAAACTTAATAACTTCTCCAAAAAATATCAAACTTCCCAAGGTGAGATAAAAGAAGATAAACATGGACAATTAATAAAAATTAGGCCTATCTATCAGAGACAAAAACTATAAATTTCTGTCCAAAAACTTAAAGTAAAAGTCTCAAAAAACAGGATAAGACAAGTTAAGACTAAAACTCTTGACTGCCTCCTCCCTACCTGCCTTTTTGTACTCCTTTTTCTCTTTAGTTAGGCCTCTTTTTTTTTTATTTATTATCATCATAATCTTGTCCATTTAGCATTGAATCACATATAACTTTACAGTGTATCACATTTCTTTCTCCAGAAGGAATGCCATGCCAATCAGTCAATACTGAGACACTACAATACCCATTTCATCATCCAATAGCTCCTCATCATCCTTCCCGGTTGTTATTATTGTTATTCCAATTATTCCTATAAAGAGTCAATCTCTACTTATCATTTGGCTAGTAAAAAGACTTTACCCAACATGAAACACTTCTCAGACCAATCCAGCTGAGACTACTATTCACATCATCAACAGGTAATAGACCATATCTGTGTCCCACCAACATTATGCCTCTCTATTTGTTCTCTTGCTTTTTATTCCCCCCTGCCATTTTTTTCCTTTCTATATTCATTTTCAATCATTACACCTCTTTACCGTGTACAACATGGTTTTTCCCAGCATGAGTACAGTGCACATCAGTCAAAACAATGACATCACCTTATAGATCAACAGACAACTATTCACTCCTGTGTTCACCAAGTGTGTTGTTTGTTCCCCGAATCCCTCCCCTCTGTCCTCAACCACTCACTCCCATTACCTCCCCCATACTGTCTCTAGTATCTGCAGTTGCCTTCCTTCCCTGCCATCCTACCCTCCAGTTCTTTCAAATTTTTTTTTTCTCCAAACATCAGCTCACAAAGTTTTTCAACAATAGGGAGCATAGATTCAGTTCAAGTTTGGATTCAGGGTGGGTCTCGTACAGTTCCGCCATTGCAGGTGAATCTCAATGGGATATAGTCTCAGGAAAGTGGCTCTGGAAAGCAGAGATGATTATCAGTTGGTGCAGCACAGCATCCAACTTGTGATTACCGGGAGTGGTGTTGTGGGGATCTGCAGCATGAGTCATCCTTGGGTATCTGGTTTCCTTAAGAATGGTAGAGTAGTTCTTGTTTTTCCCTGTGGTAATGCAGGGCTGGTAACCATCTTCACACTGTCCATAGGCAGAGAAAATCCTCCTATACAATATATTTCTCAATTGGTTTAAGATAGCTAAAGTTTCTTTCAGTTGCTCGTAGCTGCAAGTTCTCGGACCTAGTTTTTGGCTTCAGTTTGCCGCCCGTGGCCGGCGGCCACGTGCAGGCTGGTGGGCCATGCGCCGGCCCGATGTCCACATGCAGGCCCGGCGGCCACGCTCCGGCCCGGAGGCCATGTGCTGGGCCAGCGGCCACGTGCCAGGCTGACGGCCACACGCAGGCCCGGAGGCCATGCACAGGCCCGGCGGTCACACGCAGGCCCGGCGGCCAGGCGCTGGCCCGGTGGCCACGCGCAGGCCCGGTGGCCATGCACAGGGGCAGGTCCGGCGGCCACACACAGGCCCGGCGGCCACGCGCAGGCCTGGAGTCCACGCGTAGGCCCAGCGGCCACTCGCAGGCGCAGGCCCAGCGGCCATGTGCAGGCCCGGCAGCCATTTGCAGGCGCGGCAGCCATTTGCAGGCGCGGGGCCTGGCGGCCATGCGCAGGCCCCGGTGGCCACACACATGCCCAGGGGCCATGCGCAGGGGCAGGCCCGGCGGCCACATGCAGGCCCGGCAGCCGCGCGCAGGCCCGGAGGCCACGCGTAGGCCCGGCGGCCACGCGCAGGCCCGGCAGCCACTCGCAGGCGCGGGCCCTGCAGCCACGCTCCGGCCCAGAGGCCACACGCGGGGGCAGACCCAGCGACCACGCACAGGCCCGGCAGCCACTCTCAGGTGCAGGCCCGGCAGCCACACACAGGCCCAGCGGCCACGCACATGCCCGGGGGCCACACTCAGACCCAGTCACCATGCGCAGGACGGTGGCCACGCTCAGGCTCAGGCCCAGCGGTCAGGCACAGTCCTGGCGGCCACACTCAGGAGCGGGGGCCACGCGCAGGCCTGGCGGCCACGCTCAGGCCCGGAGGCCACATTCAGGCCCAGAGACCACGCTCAGGCCCGGCGGCCACACGCAGGCTCAGGCCTGGTGGCCACATGCGGGCCCAGTGGCCACGCGCAGGCTCCGCGGCCATGCGCATGCACAGGCCCGGCGGCCACGCGCCAGCCCCAGCAGCCCACATAAGTGCCGAGCGCGGGACACACTCAGCGCCGAAGAGGCAGCGGGGGGGACAGGCGGTCCGAGCCGCGGTGCGCGAGGCAGAGCCCCCCGGCCGTGCGGACCCGGCTGCCGCGCATGAGGCGGAGCCCGCACCCCGGGCTGCGGAGGCCCCCGGGTCGCGGAGGCCCCCATGCCGGGACGCCGCCGCCGCCGTCGCACGGGGCGGGACGCTGCTGCCCGCCATTGTGCGGGGCGGGACGCCGCCCTAGTTAGGCCTCTTCTCTACTAGACTCTTCCCTTAGTTAAATAATCAAGAAGTTTAAATTAAAATAAATTAGATTTAGACTACATTCTCCAACTGGGGTTTTTATATACTCAATAAGACAGATGCCTCATAAAACCTATAAACTGGACTCTGCTCTCTTGACAGTACTCAGCCACTTTTTACAAGATCTATTAAAATTTAGTTTCACTTCTCAGTGTAGAAACTCTTATAGTTCAGAACAGATATTCTTTTTTAAAAGTTATCAAATAACTAAGAAAATGTTATAACAAATTAACAAGACACCTTAACCTTTAATTTAACTCTCACTTAAACAACACCCAATAGTCATTCATAATAATCCTAAAGACTAAAGACTTCTTCAAAGACAGGATCTGGACACATTCCAGATCAGAGCCTGTGCCTCACAAAACAAAACAAACAAAACAAAACAAAATAAAACAAAGCAAAAAACCCTGTTTCCAATATAGAGAACCTGGACACTAAACCACACCCATGACTAATATCCTCATGTTCCCAAATGAGGCCTTGTCCCCAGGTGTGGGGTTAGTCACTAGAAATAAAACACACTGAGCTCTAAGGAGAGCTTGAGACTTCTAAAGTCCATGTTGGCCTTTAATACTAAAGAATGATGGGGCCCAAAACTCCAGTGGCTCCCCTTAGACATCTGACAATCTCACTAGCAAGTCTCAGATAACCCTTAAAGTGACTAAAATTAGTTTTTGTCTAAATCAGAGGTTAAGGTTATTTCTAAAAATATATTCATAAAAGTAATTTAAAAATAATAAAAAAGTTGACTATGTTACAAAAAAGTATAAATCCTAACTAAAAAATAAACTTCTATAACAACTAAAAGTTCTTGTAGCCATACCAGACTCTGTCCTCGTCCTTGCTCTCCTACACTCAAAAAAAAAATATTGGCCCACAAATGATAGACTACCAAAAAACCCCCATAATTTCTGTTACTTATTGACAGACCAATAATCCCCCAGACCCTTAGACAAGTCATCATAAATTAAATACACCAAATTACCCAACTTAAAAAAAATTACTAAACTGGTTAAAATAAAATACTTTATGACTAATCTAAATAGCTTTATACACTCCATAGTAAAAAAAAAAAATTTCCCTTTATAAAATTATGTTTAAAAAACCTCTCTTCCTAAAATAAAAAAAAAAAAAACAACCAAAATCCATAACTATACTCAAGCTTTTACAAGCCCTTGACTCAACTCAGAAGACCATTCACCACCGTGTTCGAGACACTCTGCCTGTCCCCACCTCAGACATGTCCATCCATTCCAACAGAAAAATGCTATACAGGTCAAAAAAATTTTAACCCCAAAACTGACTCCAACCTAAAAAATACACTGTCATCCTCATAATTTTTCCTTCCCAGTCTGACTATACCAGTCAAATTAAGTAAAGAAAATGAACATGACATATCAAAAATTCCCACCCAAGATCTTCTCAAACTAAGACTGCCCCATGTGTCCTAATTATCCTCCTCGTGACTCAATTTATAAAAAAGACAAAAAAAATAATCCTGACTAGTCATAACAATTAAAAAAAAACCCTAAATCACATAAATATCACCTAAAACATAAAGAGCACTGCTCCTCTAAAAATAATATCAGTTTCTCTTCTCTTAGTCTCCCTGACTCACCACCCTCATCTCTGCCATTACAGGTCCTGCCCTGCTCCTCTTCCTTGCCCTTCTCTTTGGCCCTTACATCTGCCATTTTCTCATTAACTTTGCTCAAAACCAGATTCATTCTGTCAAGCTCATAGTTCTCCACTCCCACTATAAGCTGCTCCCCTTCTATAAATCAATTATTTGATTCCCCAAATCAGAAAGTGGAAATGTGTAAGGCCTCATAGTAAATCTTACACATGAGCAACTGTTTGTCCATTTTGTTCCCTTACCCTTACCTGGCTGTCTGCTTCTGTAAATCTGCTTAATCTTCCCATGAAAACATAGCTTGTACTAGCCATACAAAAAACTGCACCAGGGCAACATCCTGCACCTGTTACTCTCTTTGCTAAATAGCCCAAACCCCTTTTGCTTAGCTGTTCCTTAACAATGTAACTATCAATCACCAGACCCCTGTCCAGAGCCATAGAGACCATTAAATTCCCTCAAAGATAATTAACCTACTTGATTCAGCTTCTGTAACTACTTACATAAAAACCCCTGATAACAGACACCCTATGAAAAGACTATTCAAACTTCGGTTGGGACTACAGTTCTGACTCTTGGCCTTCTTATGCCTCAAGCTGTAGTCGCTGGTCAACTAATAAAGACTACCTTTAATCGTATATCTGATTTTGGTGATCATTCTGTTCCACTTTACAAAAGTACACTGTCTATGTCTATGTGTAAAAGTAATGCTTCTCATTACTCTGGAAACTACAGCAAACCGCTTCTGGGTGACAGCCTGTGAAGTGGAAAGAAGGTGAGTTTTCTAAATGGAGGATGATTGAACATGTAGATGGTGGATGTTCCTGGATGCTGAAGTATGTAGGACAGATCTTCAGAGATTTGGCACTGAGAAGAAAGACAGAAGGAGAAATTGTAGGAAAACGTTTCAGCACTGAGCATGGGCTGTTTTGTGAGAACATCTCTCTATCTCTGGGAATAATGAATGAAGTCAATAATTTCCAGGACATTGGGGGCTAACAAGGTAACAGCACATGCTACCCACTTTAGATGGTTGTCTGGAATATCAACCCTAATTAAAATTCAGCAGTGATTATTTTGAAGATGTTCTGTAGAGGATAAGGTACTTGCGATGTTAATATTTGACAGTTACTACATAGCTCCTGAGGTAAAATAATCTCTGAAAATAAAAATGCCCATTGGGAATACAAAGTTGTGAAATTGTGAAAATGTTTGTAATTCCAATACAATTAGAAATTACTGTCAAATTATAGAGTCATGTTCACTTTTGTCTCCAAGATATTTGAAATTATAAATCATCTCAAGAAGCATGAAAAAAAAGTTAAATGTGAAGAAGAGAAAATAATTTATACCTAGTAGATTACAAGTAAGAATCTGTTCTTCCTGAACTGAAACCTTAGTCCTCCGCCCTTAGGTCCAGGTTCTGCCCAGGAATTTCCAGCCCTGAACCCAAAGCCGCATCCTCACCTTCTAAGTCAATGGGCACTGAGATGCAAATAAGAGTTTGATGGACCTTGTTTAATGACAAAATTTTCAGGGACTCTCAGGTCACATTCCAGTGTCCATTCTCACCACAGACCACCCCAAACTTTAATTATTATAGTTATACAACTTGCTCTCAGAACCAGAGTATGGACATCTGCATCTCCCGAACCCACACGGATCCCAAGATCCCCACCATGCCAAGTAACACCTCCAGGCATTGGCTGCAAAAGGGCTTTGGAGATACCATGTTCTCTTACAAGGAAAACATTAGCTCCCAGCATCAGCCCCTCATAGTTGTAGGCTTTTCCCTTGACTCATGTGGAACATTTAACTTTAGGTGGAAGCAGCCCAGCCTGCTGGACCTCATACTATCCAGATAGACCCAGTTTGGAAATCTTAGGTGATAAAATGAGCCAGGATGGCAGGGGGAGGGGTAGGTTCAGGTCTTGTCGACATGAAAACCCCACTCATATTCCTACCCACAAGACCCCATTCCTTCAAGATTCTTCCCACATAGGGGACAGGCAATAAGCTCCTGACCACTGGGAGCCAAGAAGATAATAGCACATGTTACCCACTTTAGTTGGTTGTCTTATTGCTTCTCACCCCTTATATAGGCCACACCCACATGACCACACCCATACCCTGGGATGCCTTCCCTTTGACTCCTACTTTCCTGCCCATTCAGATGTAGTTCCAGAAGAGCTTCTCCTCAGGAATGGAATACATTTTCAAGTCATACTTGGTCGTCTCCCACATTGCTATGTCCAGTGCACCTGGGGTCCAGGGGTCACTGTGAACATCATGTTCCCTAACTCATACCACCTTTTTGCAGAAATCTCCATGTTGCTCTGAGATCCTCCTTGGATGATGCACTGCTCACTCATGGTTCAAGATGTTTCTAGTTTAAAACCACTCAGTTTGGTTCTGTCTAGGACTTTGCCTGTGGTCCACATGGATTCTACATGCATCTGTTTCCTCCTTAAAACCCTCTTCATCACCCATCCCATCCCATGCTGGGTCAACTCTTCAGTCAATTGTGCAGCAGCATGCATAGTTCCTGTGCCTGTGAATCTGGGCCAGGTGTCTATTGTTAAGCCTATGAATTTAAGTAATCTTCTCATTTGTAGTTAGAAAATTCTAGTACCAGGACCAGCAGTTGGTGTAATGCCTGTGTCACTGGACTCCCATGTGGTCAACCGTGGTTCCAGTCCCGAATTTGGTGGCTTAAACTCACGCTGGATGCATGTGCGTACGTGCCCAAGATCCCAAGAGGAGAATGGAGGTGAAGGGATTGTGGCGTGGCCATGTCCCCTGGGGGATGATTTCTCACTTTCTCTCTCTCTGTCTCTCTCTGTCTTTCTGGTGAGAGCATCTGCCCTATAGCAAAAACCTCTACAAAAAAAGAAAAATAAAATAAAAAGTTCTAGTACCTTTAATAGGGATTATTCCAAATTATTGTTCTAAGATTTATTTAATTTTATTATTATTATTATCATTATTATTAATTGATATAATTACCACAGAGAGAGGAAGCGTGGGTGGAGGAGTGAGAAAACAAGTCATCAGGTCTGTCAAGTCCAGGACTCACGTGGTTGGCCATGTGGGAGTCCAGCACCTTAACTGCCACCACCTCCAGATCCCCAAAGTTTTAATGAAGGCAACTTATGTGGTTATATTTCTTAAGCAAAACAGTTTTATGAATACTGCATATTTTTACTTAAATAATAATTCCACTTTATTTTTAAGTTTTTGCCAAAGAGCCTGTGCTCATGAGACAGAGACAAAGAGACACACTGAGAGGGAAAGTGAGAAACCACTCCCTGGGGGGATGGTCCTGATGTAATCGCTTCTCCATTCTTCTGTGGAGATTTTGGGTACCCAAACACATGACCTGCTAGATTTTCAAGTGGCCAGATCCAGGACTCTAGGATTCTAAGCCTAGTGGGCCATGTGGGAGTCCAGCACCTTAGCCATGATGGCACCTGCTGTTTTAGTAACAAATATGCCTGAGTGGAAATTGCAAACAGATCATAAAAAAGCCTTTGGGGTGTTGCAGAAATTTTGCATAGAGGTACATTTAAACCTTGAACATTTCTTTAAAAACATGACTCTTCCAGGAACCCTGTGGGATTGAAAGGATGGTGGTGGAAGCAGCAGCCCATGGAGGAGTTAGTGCAGAGGCCAGGGGTCCAAAGCCTGGCAACCAAAACTAAAACCAGGGCTGTTGCACAGTTACCTGAAGTGTCTCCTCACCCAGAGCCAGCACTTAGTGGCAGCTACTGGGCCATCTCTCTCTCTTCTTCTTATCTCTGGCTCCTGATCAGGTCACCAGCCTAGTCCACTGCCCTGGGGAAGACCACCTTGAGTACCTAACACCCCTCAGAAGCTAGCATCAGCTCTGGACATACGGAGGGCTCTAGAGCAGCTGTGGCACCTTGGCCCTGCCTGCTCACTCTGCTTCTGAGGGACAGGATTGCTGTGTGTGAGCCCTGCCCATGCGTGACAAAAGTGGGTGCCTCACAGAGTGGTCCAGCAGCTCCTAATGGCTGCAGTCGTGGACTAAGACTAGTATCTACCTTCCAGAAACAGCAGAAGGGCCAAAAGTGGTGGAGTGGGGGGGAAGAATTCCAGTTCAGGCTTCCAGAAGCCTCAGCCTAGCAACTCATGGAGGCCTTACTCAGCTGCTATCTCGGTGGGGTGCCCACATAGTTTTCCTTCAGCACCACTAAGAGCATTAACAGCCACACTGGGGTTTGCAGGAATCAGTGCACAATAATTCCACAATGGCAGTGGCAGGGATAGAGACCAGCCTGTTACAGGAGACCCCTTGGTGCCATGCCTAGTGATAAGCTCCTTACCACTAAACCTGGGCATGTTTGGAAAACTTAAGTGTCCTGTGTGATCAAAGTCTGTATTCCCTTCCCCCCAGATGACATGGATGTGCATCTTGTAATATGTTTAACAAAGCCAATAATAACCTACAATGGTGATGTACTGAGTACCATGCGAGGAGGGTGCAGTGTGCCTTGAAGAACTGCAGCAGGGAGATACTACAGCAGGACTGCCTTGTCTGTGCATGGACTATAAAGGCTGCCTGGGTGAATGGTTTGAAGTAAATATATCCTGCCCTGAGCACTCCACAGATTAATCATAGAGTCCTGTTTAAAGCTTTTCTTTTCTTTTTTGCATTCTTGAAAAACCAAGAGGAAATGAGGACATGTCTCTAAAAGAGAAAAATAATGCAGGTATACTCAAGCAGGAATCAGAAGTTGTGACACTTGGTAATAAGATGGGCAGTCAGGGAGAGAAAAAAATCCTGAAGAGAGGACAGTGACCATAGAACTCAGTGTATCAAACATAAATATGAAGACACAGGAATTCTGAAAATGCTGAACATCCCGTAATAGTCATCTACACAAGTAATAGTGATAACCATTCTGTATTAAGACACCAATGTTCATGGATTTTTTACAGTTACTTTTTATTAAGTTCTCTAAAACTGCACTACTAATTTTGTTTCCATTTGTTTTATTTTTTTAAACTTGAAGTCTCTATTTTCCCCAAAATAATATTTCTACATTAATGTAAATTGAAAGCCACATAATATACTTCTTTTAAATTAACATTTTAATGTTAAACCAAAAAAGGCAATCAATCAGTAAAAGTGTTTCTGAATAGAGATCACTATCTAAAGTTCTCTGTTTTTTTTTTTTTTTCCCCAAGAGTGGAAAAGAGATTCTATGTAGGAAAGCTAAAATACATGAATTTTTTTATAATAAAAGTTTAATATAATCAGAACTCAGTCCAAAGAGTAAATCAAGTACAATAATTACATTGAAATTAAAAGTAGAATTTACTACTGGAATGTAATTTATTAAATGTATCATTTCCTCTTAAAACTGCTTAACACTTAATGAGAAATGTATCATTTTGCAGCTATACAACTCTTTTTCTCTTTTCTTTTTAAGTTTTTGTCATAAGGAATGTGTACTTTGCAGAGAGGGACTGTGAGAGAGAAAGTGGGAAATCACCCCCCAGGGGTTTTGGTTATGTTGCAATCCTTTCTCTTCCATTCTCTTCCTGGTATTTTGGGCATGCATGCACACGTGCCTAGAGTGAATTTTCAAGCAGCCAGGTCTGGGACTTGAACCATGGTTGGACATGTAAGAATTCAGCACATTAATCAATTCCCTGCATGTTGGCAGCCCTACATAACTATCTTTTTTATTTTTAATTTTCTGAGAGATTTTTGCTATTGGACAGAAAGACAAAGAGAGGCAGAGAGACAGAATGCAAGAAATCACCAACCAAGGGAGGATGGCCACGCTGCAATTCCTCCTCTATTCTCCTCTCAGGGTCTTGGGCACACATGCACATGCACCTGGTGTGAGTTTAAGCCACTGGGTCTTGGACTCGTACCATGGTCGACTACATCGGAGACCAGCGACACAGTCATTACACCAACCGCTGGTCCTGATAGATACATCCATACGTTGAGTGCAGTCACTAGAGCAATAAAGAGAGAGAGATAGACAAAAAGGGAGAATTCATCCTTTCTTAAGACAAAACCACACTGCTATCCTTCCTTGTTCATTCTCCTCTCAAGATTATGGGCACAAAGGCATATACAAGCAGCATGAGTCTCAAGATTCTGTGTCCAGGACTCAAAGCATGGTTGACCATTTGGAAGTCCAGTGCCTAGCCAGTTTGCCACCTATTGGCCCCACAACTTTTTAAGAATATAGATGACCAATTTAAAGTGCTGCAATCTACAATAACTTTGTTTTAATGAATATCCTTTGTCCTCTCTTCATATAATTATTGTATTCTGGTTTGTATCTCTAAGCAGTTTCTACACATTTAGGTAAAGCATTTAGCAAGTTTATAAATTTAAATTATGAAAAGGGTATAATAATAAAATTTCTGGAGTGTAAAAATAAAGAAAAAGAGAGATATTAGATCAACACAATTTAACACATCAAGACACTCCAGAAAGCAGAAACTCCAGCTAGCAGAAACAAAAATATTAAGATTGGAATGAAGGGAAGAAGATTCCTCATGGCTTCTGTGATCTAGGTATTTCAGGGCACAAGAGAAATGAATATTTCCTTCTGATAATTCAGCCTCCTGCAAACAAGCTAGCGTGGCAGGAGAGGCCAGGCCTTCAGAAGAAGATTTCTCATGGCTCCTGTGATCTAGGTGTTTTTAGACAGATCTAAGAGCACTGTAGCTAAACATCCAAATACTATTAGGGTTAAAATATTCCTCAATATCTACTGAATCTGCTGCACCAGCGATCACAACAGAACAGCAAAGAGATCCTGGATCACCTCTGTCTGCTTGCTCCTGAACATTCAGACTGAACTTCAAGAATTTGAAAGAAACACACCATCCATCAGATGACAGGAAATCACTGCTGGATCACAGGAAATATGGGAAAGCAAGAAAATACCTCTCCTCCAAGGAAAAAGAGTAACTCTTCTCCATCTACAAGCAGTTCGGTGAAAATCATGGAAATGTCTGATAAGGAATTTAGAGCATTCATAATGTCAAAGCTAACAGAGATGGAAGAGAAGACAGACAATGAACTGCTAAAGAGAAAGGAGAAAGAAGTTGACGAGTTCCAGGAGATGAGGAAATTCTTGCAAGATCTAAAATAAGAATTACACACTTTACAAAAGACTCAAACGGAACTGTTAGAGATGAAGTCTATAATACAGGAAGTGAAAATCTCCCTTGAAAGTATTAAAAGCAGGGGCACCAGGCGGACTGAGGCTGCAGGCCCGACCTTTCCGAATCTCCACGCATCCCCACCGTTTCTCCTCCTTGGACCCCAGGTCGGTTGTCTGGGACTTTAAGGCGAACTCCCACCCCACCCCACCCGCAATCCAGATCGAGCCGGCCAGCAGTTCCGGGCACCAGGCGGACTGAGGCTGCAGGCCCGACCTTTCCGAATCTCCACGCATCCCCACCGTTTCTCCTCCTTGGACCCCAGGTTGGTTGTCTGGGACTTTAAGGCGAACTCCCACCCCACCCCACCCGCAATCCAGATCGAGCCGGCCAGCAGTTCCGGGCACCAGGCGGACTCAGGCTGCAGGCCCGACCTTTCCGAATCTCCACGCATCCCCACCGTTTCTCCTCCTTGGACCCCAGGTTGGTTGTCTGGGACTTTAAGGCGAACTCCCACCCCACCCCACCCGCAATCCAGATCGAGCCGGCCAGCAGTTCCAGGCACCAGGCGGACTGAGGCTGCAGGCCCGACCTTTCCGAATCTCCACGCATCCCCACCGTTTCTCCTCCTTGGACCCCAGGTTGGTTGTCTGGGACTTTAAGGCGAACTCCCACCCCACCCCACCCGCAATCCGGATCGAGCCGGCCAGCAGTTCCGGGCACCAGGCGGACTGAGGCTGCAGGCCCAACCTTTCCGAATCTCCACGCATCCCCACCGTTTCTCCTCCTTGGACCCCAGGTTGGTTGTCTGGGACTTTAAGGCGAACTCCCACCCCACCCCACCCGCAATCCGGATCGAGCCGGCCAGCAGTTCCGGGCACCAGGCGGACTGAGGCTGCAGGCCCGACCTTTCCGAATCTCCACGCATCCCCACCGTTTCTCCTCCTTGGACCCCAGGTTGGTTGTCTGGGACTTTAAGGCGAACTCCCACCCCACCCCATCCGCAATCCGGATCGAGCCGGCCAGCAGTTCCGGGCACCAGGCGGACTCAGGCTGCAGGCCCGACCTTTCCGAATCTCCACGCATCCCCACCGTTTCTCCTCCTTGGACCCCAGGTTGGTTGTCTGGGACTTTAAGGCGAACTCCCGCCCCACCCCACCCGCAATCCGGATCGAGCCGGCCAGCAGTTCCGGGCACCAGGCGGACTCAGGCTCCAGACCTGACCAACCTGGTCCTGTCACTCATCTTCTGACACTTTCCCACTAGCCTTTGGACTCTGAATTCTGGTGATTTGAATAGCGCGCGGCGGAAACAATGCAAGAAAGGAAAGAATGGGGAAGCATAGTAAAAGTGTTGAGTGAAAAACAATTTCAACCAAGAATATTATACCCGGCAAAATTATCTTTCATATGGGAAAAAAAGATAAAAACATTCTCGAATAAACAAAATTTGAAGGAATTTACCAACTCCAGACCAGCTCTTCAAGAGGTTCTGAAGGGAGTATTATACCAGGAAAACTAAAAAATCAGAGACAGTTATACGAGAACAAAGAGCAACCAAGAAAATGGCTCACTTAATGATAGGATCAGGTACAGAAATATCGATAATTACATTGAATGTCAATGGATTAAATTCTCCAGTAAAGAGACATAGACTGGCTGACTGGATAAGAAAACAGAAACCCTCTATCTGTTGCCTACAAGAAACTCACCTTATGGATAAAGACATACATAGACTAAAAGTCAAGGGCTGGAAAAAGATACTCCATGCAAATGGAAATCGAAAAAAGGCTGGAGTAGCGATATTGATCTCAGACAAAATAGATTTCAAGACAAAGACTGTAAGAAGAGACAAAGAAGGGCATTATATAATAGTAAATGGGGTAATCCAGCAAGAAGACATAACCCTTATAAATATCTATGCACCCAACTCAGGTGCGCCTAAATATGTGAAGGAAAGACTGTTGGAGCTAAAAGGAGAGATAGGGAGAAATACTATAATTGTTGGAGATCTCAACACCCCATTATCCCTTATAGACAGGTCTTCTAGACAGAAAATAAATAGAGAGATACAGGACTTAAATGATACTATAAATGGAATGGGCTTGACAGATATCTATAGAACTTTCCACCCTACATCCACAACATATACATTTTTCTCACCCCGACATGGAACCTTTTCAAAGATAGATCATATATTAGGACACAAATCAAGCCTTTATAGATTCAAAGGCATAGAAACTGTACCCAGCATCTTCTCTGACCATGATGGAATTAAACTCAAGATTAATTTCAAGACACAACCCCGAAAATACACGAACACATGGAAACTGAACAACCTACTTCTGAATGACTTCTTCACTACTGAAGAAATTAAGGCTGAAATAAAAAAATTTATGGAAACTAATGATAATGAGTACACAAGTGTCCAGAATCTATGGGACACAGCAAAAGCAGTCATAAGAGGAAAATTCATAGCAATTAGTGCACATAAGAAAAGGACAGAAAGATGGCAACTAGATAACTTATCATCATGCCTCAGAGAATTGGAAAAACAACAACAAACAAATCCCCAAAATGCCAGGCAAAAAGAAATAATAAAGGTTCGAGCAGAAATAAATGAAATAGAAAATAAACGAACCATACAGAAAATAAATGAAAGCAAAAGCTGGTTCTTTGAAAAGATTAACAAGATCGACACACCATTGGCTAGACTGATTAAGAAGAAGAAAGAAAGAAACCAGATTAATCAAATATGTGATGAAACAGGCAATATTACCACAGACATAGCAGAAATACAAAATATCATTAGAGGATACTATGAGCAACTTTACACCAACAAACAAGATAACCTGGAGGAGATGGACAAATTCCTGGATGCATATAATCTACCAAGATTGGATCAGGAAGACATAGAGAACCTGAATAGACCTATAACAAGCCAGGAGATTGAATCAGTAATAAATAACCTCCCAACAAAGAAAAGCCCAGGCCCAGATGGCTTCACTTGTGAATTCTACAAAACTTTTAAGGAAGAGTTAACCCCTATCCTACTAAAATTATTTCTAAAGATTCAAAAGGAAGGAAACCTTCCAAATTCTTTTTATGAAGCCTCCATCATCCTCATCCCCAAAACAGATAAGGATATGACAAAAAAGGAAAACTACAGACCAATATCATTGATGAATATAGATGCGAAAATTCTCAACAAAATACTCGCAAATCGTATCCAACAACATATAACAAAGATCATTCATCACGATCAGGTAGGCTTTATACCAGGGATGCAAGGATGGTTCAATATACGCAAGACCATAAATGTAATACACCACATTAACAGAAAGAAAGATAAAAACCATATGATCATCTCAATTGATGCGGAGAAAGCATTTGATAAAATACAGCATCCTTTTATGATTAAGACTCTCAGTAAGATTGGTATAGAAGGGTCATTTCTCAACACAATAAAAGCCATCTATGAAAAACCTACAGCTAACATTATACTGAATGGGGAAAAGCTGAAAGCTTTTCCTCTGAAAACAGGTACTAGGCAGGGCTGCCCACTTTCTCCACTGCTCTTTAATATAGTACTGGAAGTCTTAGCTATTGCAATCAGAGAAGAGAACAATATTAAAGGCATTCGAATAGGCAAAGAAGAATTGAAAATATCTTTATTTGCAGGTGACATGATGGTATACTTAGAAGACCCAAAGGTATCCATGAAAAAACTGCTTGAAGTAATAAGTGAATACAGTAAAGTGGCAGGATACAAAATCAATATCCAAAAATCTATAGCATTTCTATTTATGAACAACAAGTTGAACGAAGCAGAGCTGAAGAAAGGAATCCCTTTCACCGTAGCCACAAGGTGTATAAGATACCTAGGGATAAACCTAACTAAGAAAGTCAAAGATCTTTATAAAGAAAACTACGAAAATCTTAAAAGAGACATTGAAAGTGACATAAAAAAGTGGAAGGATATCCCATGCTCCTGGATTGGAAGAATTAACATAATCAAAATGGCAATTCTACCCAAATTAATCTACATGTTTAATGCAATTCCAATCGAAATACCAGAGATATTCTTCAGAGATCTAGAAAGGGCAATCATAGAATTTGTCTGGAACCATAAAAGACCTCGTATTGCAAAAGCAATCCTGCGCAAGAAGAGTGGAGTAGGAGGCATATCACTCCCTGATCCCAAGATATACTATAAAGCTGTGGTCATCAAAACAGCATGGTATTGGCATAAAAACAGACATGTGGACCAATGGAAGAGATTAGAGACCCCAGAAATAACCCCCAAAGCTTACAGCCAACTGATCTTTGACAAAGGATATCAGTCAATCCATTGGGAAAAGGAAAACATCTTTAGTAAATGGTGCTGGAAAAACTGGGTATCCACCTGCAGAAAGATGAAACTGAACCCCCATCTTTCACCACTAACAACAGTCAACTCAAAATGGATCAAAGATCTTAACCTAAAACCTCAAACAATAAAACTACTGGTGGAAAATGCTGGGGAAACTCTGGGGGACATTGGAGTAGGCAAAGACTTCTTAAATAAGACTCCCAAGGCACAGGCAATAATCCCTAAAATAGACAAGTGGGACTATATTAGACTAAGAAGTTTCTGCACAGCAAAGGACACAGTAACAAGTGTGAACCGACAACCCTCAGAATGGGAAAATATTTTTGTTAAATATGCCTCAGACAAGGGACTGATAACCAGAATACATAGGGAACTCAAGTGCCTTATGCGAATAAAAATGATTAACCCAATTAAAAGGTGGGAAAATGAGCTGAACAAAAGTCTCTCTAAGGAAGACATACGAATAGCCAAAAAGCATATGAGGAAATGCTCAACATCCCTCATCATAAGGGAGATGCAGATAAAAACTACAATGAGATACCACCTAACCCCTGTCAGAATGGCAAAGATTAAGAATATAAAAAGTGATAAGTGTTGGCGGGGATGTGGTGAAAAGGGAACCCTCCTACACTGTTGGTGGGAATGTAAACTAGTTCAACCACTGTGGAGAACAATATGGAGGTTCCTCAAAGATCTACAAATAGAACTACCATTCGATCCAGTAATCCCACTTCTGGGTATTTACCCAAAAGACAGGAGAACGCTCAGTCAGAAAAGTGCTTGCACATCAATGTTTATTGCAGCATTATTCACAATTGCCAAGACATGGAACCAACCTAAATGTCCACAAACTGATGAATGGATTGGAAAAGTGTGGTATATATACTCTATGGAATACTACTCAGCCATAAAAAATAACAAGGCCCTGGAATTTGATAGAAAGTGGTCAGATACGGAGGATATATTGCTGAGTGAAGTAAGCCAGTATATGAAAGAAAGATATTGTATGTATCCACTCAATATATACCGACTATCAGCATTCTATGATAGTGAAAAAAAATTGGAGGACATAAAAGCAGTGAAGGTACTTAATGAGAATAGGACAGTGTGGAATGGGGGAAGTGAAGAGAAGAGGATAGAGAAAGATAACAAATGAACAATAGAGAGGTAGGACATTAGTGAGAAACAGATATGGCTTATTAACTGTTGATGTTGACATGTATAGTATTCTCAACTGGATTTGTCTGAGAAGTATTTCATGATGGGCAAAGTATTTGTACAAGCAACATGAGAAATAGCGATGGACTGTCTTAAAAAATAATTAGAATAATAATAATGATTGGGAAAAACATAGAAAAGATATTGAATGTTGAAGCGGGGAGATTAATGTCTCTGTACTGACTGACATGCATGGCATTCCCTTTTGAAAAAGTAATGTAATACAATGTAAAGTTATATGTAATTCAATGTAATATAAAGAAGAATATGATGATAATAAAAAAAAAAGTAAAAAAAAAAAAAAAGAATGATTGTTAACATGTCAAAATTTAGTTCTAGTGCTATGATTTTATAACCTAAGGATAGCTATTACATACTGACAAGGAATGATATCTAGAAATCTTAAGTGAAAAATGTGTAGATCAATATACATATTTTGATCCTGGTGAATTTTTAAAAAACATAAGTATAGATGTATGTATTAGGTTTTAACTGATTATGCTATACTAACTAATCCTGAAATAATAATTACAATGAAGATGTGTTTTGCTCATGATGTATGTGTATATGTGTGTATGTATGTATATAACATATATGCAAGATGAGAAGGGAACTCTAATCCATACAGTCACTCAGGGCCCCAGGCCCATTACGAGCCTGGAGTCTCCTCAGAGTTTGCAACAAAGGAAGAAAGTCCTGGAGAGCTTATTCTTTTTGTTTGTTTGTTTAATATGTATAACTTACATTTAATCATTGTATGTTTTTACAGCACATGATATGGGTTCTCAAAGCATAAATGCATTGCATGTCCAGCAATTCAAAGATATTGCTATATACAATAACTCATTCTTAATAACATATGCAATAGCTCAGCAACAACACACATCACTTCTGTTTATAGTAGATGAGCTTGAACTAGTCTCTTGGGCCATCTGAACTACAAGAAAATCAGGATTAGAAAAAGCACATGGATATTCAATTAGTAATAAATATTTCACACAATCTACATGATGAAAAAATCAAATTAAAAAACTCCAGAAGGAACAAAAAAATTGACATGTGCCTTTGGGAATGAGAACATTAGGAAAGAATGAAGACAAATTTTACTTTATATATAAGGAAGTGCACATATGAAAAATGTATATTGTGAAGAAACTATCAGAGATTTCAAAATTTGTTATTTTGTACCAAAATACACTCATATTTTAATTTCATTTTCTATGACCTTTTAGAAGTCCCCTTATATTATGTTTTTTGAACTTGTTTCATATTTTTAAAATAAAAAGCAGGCCTTGCATTTGTTACTAAGTAGAAATGTTTTTAAAAGCATTAATTATGAGTTTTCCTGAGATAATCCTATTAAAATGAAACTAGTAAATAAGTAGTTAAAAAGCAATACAAAATCTTTTCCATGGATGGCTCAGCATCAAGAAGGGGCAGAGTTTTCAGGGATCAGCCAGGGCTCTTTATGATTTAGTGGCTGTTGTTTGATCAATGGCTGAAATGATAGAGTGGAGAGTTTGCTGATTAAGTTCACGGATAAAGCTATGTTAACTAAAACTTTGGAAGCTGTGATTAAGATCCCAACTGGCCTGTCAGAAGTGAGCTATGGCCAAGAGTGGGGTATGAGCATACTTAAGAGTGAAGAATGAATCTCTGAAGACTGCAAGGGTCAGACAGAAGTACTTCAGTGCCTCTGAATTCAGTGTAAATCACATGCCAGATGAACGTTTGGAGTAAACAGGGTTGCTTTAAGAAATGTGGCATGGCTCAGGCATTTCAAACGTTGAGAAAAGAAGAGTGGGATAAAAAGAACATACGAGGGGACTTCAAAACTTCTGCAAAAAAAAAAAATGGAATTAAAGTTTATTTTGGTGCAAAAAAAAAAAAAAAAAAAAAAGAAAGTATTAAAAGCAGACTAGATCATTCAGAAATTGGAATCTCAGACGTAGAAGAGAAAATGGCTGGCCTAGAAAAATCCACCATGAAGACTGAGAAAATGGCCCAAAAATTTGTGAATAATATATGAGAAGTACTAGATACCATCAAACCTCCAAACATCTGGATAATTGGCATTCCAGCAGGTGAGGAGACCCATAAGGTCACTGATAATCTATTCCATGAAATCCTGCATGAAAACTTTCCAAACCTAGAGAGGCATTCAAAGATCCAGGCCCAAGAAATACAAAGGACCCCCAATAGAATCAACCCAAGAAGATCTTCTCCAAGACACATTATAGCCAGGTTGACAAAAACCACAGACAAAGACAAGATACTAAGACTGGCAAGAGAAAAAACATCACGTTACCTACAAAGGACATTCCATTAGGCTAACAGCAGATCTCTCATCGGAAACAATGCGAGCTAGGAGAGAATGGGAAAATATATTCAAAGTGTTACGAGAGAAGCAATTTCAGCCAAGAATACTGTACCTGGCAAGATTATATTTCATGTGGGAAGAGACGACAAGAACATTCTCAGATAAACAAAACCTGAAAGAATTTACCAGCACCAGACCAGATCTCCAAGCATTTCTCAAGGATGTGCTATATCAGGAAAATTAAATACAGACACACGGAAATACGAGTTCAAAAACAAAGAAAGTGGCCAACTTAATCATAGGAACAAGTCTGGAGTTGAATATTATATCCCAGAATTGAACCAGAACAGAAGATAAAAAAATACATGAGACTGATAGGTTCATGCATCTACCATTTGAACAGAATCCTAATCTGTTTCCTGGCTTTAAGCAAAGTTCCTCGGCATTTCTTTTATTTAAGTTAAAACTGGTTTTCTTAATACTAATGAGTGAACTCACCATTGAAAGTAGCTAGATTATGTAAGAAATTGTGTGATCAATACAATGTGGGTGGGAAAGGAGTGGAAGACAATTGTAGACACCAGAGATAGTATGAGAAGAGGGTGGGAAAGGACAGAGGGTCAGAAAGAAGGGTAAAAATAATTCTTGGAACTAGAAATAGAAATTTTTTTATAATATGCATGATTAAGTTACTATGCAGTATATTCTGGATGGGAAATCACATTTTGTATGCTGTGATGATGCTTAGGGAAAGAATGTAAATTAAGTTACAAAAAAAATGTTTGAGAAAAAAAATCTATTCAATGACTGCAGTAAGATATATAGCCCCAGTTAGGTGCTACTTTATAGGATACCTAAAGTTAGACTTGTGTACATGGAAATGTATATATCAGCTGTGTTTGCTATAAAAATATTTATATTAATTAAAGTCTTTATTAATTCAATAAAATGTGGGGGGAAAATAGTATAGAAAGCAAACATAGATACCAGAGACAGTGTGGGAAGAGAGTGGGAGGTGGCAGAGGGTAAGAGATAGGGAATCAAGGATGGAGGGGGAAAATGGAAAACACACAGAAAACAAGAAATAGAAAATTATTTGCTGACAATAACATGTTTGTTGATGTGCTTGATTGAGACAATATACAGTGTACTGTAGAGGGAAAAATCTCATTTTGTATGTTGTAATGATGTACAGTGAATGAATGCAAATAAATAAAGTTAAATAAAAAAAAAGATTGGAATGGAGGACCAGCAGATGCCATAATGGTTATGTCACCCGACTCCCAGAAAACCAACCATGCATTGAGTCCCTGACCCAGTTCTTAAAGCTCAAACCGAGAACATGTGCATTTACATCCAAAATTTCTAAAGGAGTATGGAAGAGATGGAATTGCAAACATATTTATTTCCCCTAAGGAGTGATTATTCACTTTCTGTCTCTCTGTCTCTCCCTGTCTCTCTCAGTATCTGTGCGTGTGTGTATAGGAAAAAGTCTATCTTACAAAAACAGATTAGACTGCATATAAATATGAGATATTAAAACCGCGGAGAGAACCAGTGTAATCAGTAGCTAGTTTCTTTTTTTAACAGCATCAATAAACTAACAGAACATTATATAGATCTTCTTAAAAAAGAGAGAAGATACAAATCAGTAAATCATTAGTGGAAATAAAGACATTATTTTTGACTAAAGAAAAGTAAAAATCTAGGAAAACACAATGAATAATAATTATAAAAATTTAGCAATAAATCAATACACATAATGTAAAAATGCCCATTAATCTAAGATACCATTCATATTTGCAGGTTTAATACCTGCTTAATATTGATTTATTCAATGACTGTTTTTAAAAATGATTTTAAAAAGTCAGTAATTTTCAGTTATTTTATAACATGAGGATATAAAATCAGGGTGCATTTTTGGTTCAAAATTCTAAAATTGTGATACACGCTTAAGAGATGAAACCTTAGAATGCCTGTTTTATTTGGAATCCCTTCTGGTTTTTAAAGCTTTCCAGGAATTGTCATCAGGCCTTATCAGAATAATGTAGCCCTTGGGCACAAAGATGCTGCCTAGGATTCCTTCACTGGAGGCCAAGATGGAGAACACCTCCACAGCCACCATGAATTTCCCCTTGGTGCTGTGATAGACAGGGACAAATGTGACCCAGACACTGCAGAACACCAGCATGCTGAATGTGAGGAACTTGGCTTCATTGAACGTGTCAGGCAGGTTTCTGGCCAGGAAAGCCACAGTGAAACTCCCCAGAGCTAAGAAACCCAGGTAGCCCAGGAAGCAGTAGAAGGCAGTGACTGAGCCCTTGTTGCACACAATGAGAAGGTTTCTAGGCTCAGAGTGTGAGTCTATGTCAATGAAAGGGGGAGAGATTCCCAACCAGATTCCACAGATAATCATTTGGGTCAAGGAGCAAATGGGAATGACAGAGTTAGAAGTCCCTGAGAGCAGCAAGCACCTCATTGTCCTTCCAGGTTTCATGACATTGAATGCCAGTATCACAGTACTGGTTTTGGCCAGGACAGTAGAAACAACTACAGTAAATGCAAGGCCAAATGTGATTTGTTGGAGGACACAGGTGACTGTGTTAGGATGGCCAATGAAGAGAAAGGAGCAGAGGAAGCTTGGCAGAAGAGAGATGAGCAGAATAAAGCTGAGAGCCTGGTTGTTGGCCTTGGCAATAGGAGTGTCTCGGTGCTTCACAAAGACTCCCAAAATTATGACTGTGAGGAAAAAGAAGCACAGTGCCAGGCAGACCATGGCTGTTCCTAAAGCATCCTCAGAAGCCAGGAATGCCACAGGCTTGGGAAGGCAGTGAGTTTTTTCACTGTTTGGATACTCCTGAGCTGGGCACTGGATACACTGCTTTGCATCTGGTGAAAAAATAAAGGTCCATCAATTTAATTTCAGTAATTGTCATATTGTAGCTAATGGTTACTTTTGTGTAATTTTGCACAGATTATGCCCCTGAGGTAATACCAAGATACACCAAATTAAGAGCCATTGTCCATGTCACTGGAAGAATTCTTTCTGCTGCACATAACACCAAAGTGATTAGAATCTGGGCCTTAAGCACATGAGGATCTTTGCTGATCCATTTTGTGACTCTCAATGATGTTACCGAGAATGAGAATTTATTCCAGGTCTCTTCTCTACTCTCTCCTGAGTTTTCTCTTTGATAAACCTTATATTTCCATGGCTTATTCTTCATCACAATAGTAATGAATAGTTTTCTTATTTATATTTAGACAAAAATCACTTTAGCTTGTTCTCCTGGAATATCTTAACTTTTCCTCTAACCTAACTTGTATTGATTTTTTTTGTATATAATATGTAACTTTGTGTACAGTCTTTTGTCATTGTACATTTTGATTTTTGTGTAAATATTAAAAACACGTATATAAATATTGAAAACAGTGTAAATATAAAACATTTGAATCTTGAATGGAATTGTTCATATATATGAAGTTTTTGAGAAATTTGTATTTTAACTATGTAATAGAAGAATGGGGTGTTATTTTTGAAGTATCCATTTATATGCATCTGAAGGGATGGTTTGTTAATTTCTCTATGTAGCTAGTAATATTTTTGCCTTTATACATTATAATATCTCTGTAGCAACTACTAACTTCTATTGTTATGTACCAGGAAAACCTTCACAGAGCTTATGTAAATTAACAGCCATGTCCATGTTTCAATTATTATTTTCTTTTTTACAAAAATACTTAGGATTATTCTTCATTTCTCAAGTTTTTATTAATTTATTTACTTATTTTTGGTAATACTGAGGCAATAGCATTGGGTCGTCAGAAAAGTCATGTCGCATTTTTGCATAAAAATAAATGAAAATTACATCATGACTTTTCCAGAAACCCAATATATTCTCAATGAATTAGAGTGGAGGCCAGCAGGTGGTATGATGGTGAAGGTGAGAGACTCCCACATGGCTGGCAGCATTTTGAGTCTTAAACCTGGAGACTTGTTTCCTTGCTTTCTTTCTCTTTCTCTTCCTACTCTGGTTTGTGTACATGTTTTTTCTTACACTACCTACTCCTAATTCTAGAGTCATCAGATACTCCTGGCTTCTGCCTCAGAACCAAGTTTGGTACCCACAGACACAGGAATGTCTTCTTCAAGATGACAAACTATTTATTACTTTGTTTTTACTTTTTATTTTTTTAAGAATTTATTTAATTTTATTCACTAATATTTTTAAAACTTGTAGGGCATGTGTGCTTTTCAGATAGAGATAGAGACAAAGACAGAGAGAGAAGGAAAGTGAGAAAATGAGCCCCCAGATCTAGGACTTGTACCACAGTTGGTCATGTGGGAATTCATCATCTAAATAAGCATGCCATTTGCTGACTCCTATTGCCAGAGGACACATGCATTCACCAGAGAGAGACACAGAGAGAGTAACACCACCTTCATAAAGTGGTCATGACGCAATACCTTCTGCACCATTTTATTTTTCTTATCAGGATTTTGGACAACACACAAACTCTGTGTGTTTTCCAAATCATCTGATTAGGGACTCAAGCCACAATTTAGGTCATGTGGGATTCAGCCACCTTAACTATCAGGCCATGGGCTAGCCCTGTACTTCTATTTTTATGTCTTGTTTTGCATACTTATTTTGTTTTGCAATTCCTTCATAAAAGATAAATAACATTTTTTCTTGGCATATTCTTACCTGAACATATACTTACTTTTACCAGTGATGGAATTAAAATGTTTTTTACTGTTAAAATGTCTGCAATGACATAATGCTTATGGAAGACTTTAAACCATATTTTCCTTACATATCAGAAAAATGGAAGCATGATTTTTATAACTTTCCATATTTCATATTTGATGATACAGTATTTTATTATGGTAATTGCTTGATTTTATATTTTGTACGAGAGCATATTTTGATATACCCAATTGTGAAATTTATTAGGATTTTGAGTACTCAATTTGTCAATGATGATTCTTTTTCTTCCTGAAATAAATTTCAAAGTGTGGTGTTCTTAGTCAATTCTTTGTACTTAATTGCACAGGTGTTTGAGTATGGCTGAAAAAGTTATAAAATATTCTAAAAATTCTATCTGGAATTCCCTTGTGCTTATCATCTGGGTCTCAAAGTTAGATTCAAACTTTAAGGCATCCACAGGTAGCCTTGGTAATTATGCATCCTTTTATTCATGACTAGTGTGGTCCAGTGTGAAATCCAAAATTGACAGTGTCTTATTCAGTACCTAACTTTATGGGTGTTCATTGGAAATAGTTTCACAACTTAGCCTAATAGAATGAGCATGGGTAGAAAACAGCTTCATAAAATAGGGTAGGAGATTATTTTAAAAATAAATATAGCAAAACAATAATTATGTGAATTAAGAACTGTGGTGTTCTATGTTTCATTTATTAATTTATTTTGAAAGGATATTTCTGATATGAAGCACATGTGCTCATCAGAGAGACAGAAAGACAAAAAGTAAGTGAGAAATCATCCTTCAGGGGTATGACCATGCTAGTCTCTTCTTCTTTCAGGATTTTCAGCACGCATGTACACACAACTGGCATTACTTTTAAATTTCTGGGTTGGGAATTGAACTGACGTTGGCCACATGGGACAATGCCTTAACCACCATGCCACCTGCTGGTCCTTATGTTTTTTTTTTTTTTTCTAGTAATAATAGTTTCATTTTTATTGAGCAATAGTAGGGACTGATAATGTAGTTGTATATTTCATACTTGTTTGATTTGAAATATCTGACTCCGGGCAAGGAGCACAAATAAAGCAGCAAACAGGTCTTCCTTCTTGGGGAATTTTCTGGAATCCAGGAACACAGCTGTGACTACACACAGATTCAGGAGTCTGAGCAAAGAGAATCATTAGTCATAATCATGTATGTTATAAGTTGGATTGACTACATGTCATTATTTCTTTCCACTTCAGAGAAAACTGAAATAGTTCATCATTGTTTATCTTTTAGATATCACTTAGGGTTGTATTATTTAGACAGAGATTTTGGCTATAGGATGCATGCACTTGCCAGAGAGAGAGGGAAAGGCAGAGAAAAAGAAAAATAACCCCTGGGGGAATTGCTACACTACAATTCCCTTTCCATTCTCCTTAGAATTTTTAGCCTCCATGCATGTTTCCCTGACATAATTCAGGCTTCTGATTCCAGGACTTCAACTGCAGTCAGACTTATGGGAATCCAGAACTTTAACCACTATATAACCTGCTGGCCTCCCTTACCTAGACTTCTAATTAAGAACTAGTATGCTTAGCTTTCTTCTTTATATATTATTATATTTTAATTTTTAAATCTATTTGTATTTAATTTTGTTTATTTTTTGTTTATAATTTAATCATAAAGAGACAGAGAGAGGGGGAGAATGTAAAATTGAAAAAAGAAGCCATCATTTTTGGGACTCAAACAGTGATTGACCATGTAGGAGTCCAGTGCTTTAACCACCTCACCACCTGCGGGTCCCCTTTATGTATTATTTATGAATAGTTCCAAGATTCCTGATTACCTTATCTCATACATTACTAAAAATATCCCTGGTGTCACTTTTCTCCTCTTATGCAATTACTTCATCTAAAACCATGTAAATGTACGTTTTTAAATAGTAAACGTCTCTCAAGTTTATTTAAATACTCTGCTCAGATAACTCATATATATTTTGATTTGTGTGTGTATACCCACCAGAGAGAGAAAGACAGACAGATGATAAGAGAAAAAGTGAGTAATCACTCCCCCAGAAGAATGGCATACACACCTGTCATGAGTTTTAATTCACCAGGTCCAGGACTCGAACCACAGTCAGTCATGTGGGATTCCAGTGATGTAAGTACTATACAATCTGCTGACCCCACCTCTGTATGTATTTTATATAGAAATGACATCATACCTCTTTGAAACTAACAGACCAATTTATCATGTCTTCTCTGATGAACAAACCTTGATCATAGGAATTCCTGTAGATAAAGTCTCCTACTATAACAAACAGCCAACTGTGATTAGGAAATCTCACGAGGTTGTGGATATCATACTGTATCGTATTTATTTATTTATCCAGGGGCACATGTACCCAATGCTGTTTGTCAGTTGGCTTTTCCTCAGAAATGGGTGAAGCTGGATTAAAGGCAGGGTTTGCAAATTAAGACTGCTTTTAATGTAGAGTGAACAGTCCCTATCTATAAAGTAATCCTTCTATTTTCACATCTTTATTTACATGTTCACCTTTCAGTAGGGGCTCAGTCTGGTTTGAGTGGTCAGAAGCTCAGGGCTTATGTAAGATGAACTCTTAAAAAAAAAGACTATGGAGGAGTGGTTGTCACTCAGCAGAAAAATTCTAGTATGCTTTTCAGAGTGTGATTTATACTCATACTCTCATAAAATCCAAACTAATAAAATCTGGTTGGAACAAATTAGAGGCTAGTCTTGGTCATTCAAGGGCACAACATGGGGTGAGACAGTGGAGTAGTTAAGGTGGCTAAATCACATATGGCCAAGCTGGCAACTTTAGTTCTGTACCTATAGCTTACAAAACACACTGGGTGGGGCCAAAGGTGGCAATGGTGATAAAGGTGCTGGACTCCCACATGGCAGATTGTGGTTCAAATGCTACACTTAATGTCTTTCTTTCTGACTTTCTCTTTCTCTCTGATCAAATTTTTTAAATAATAATAAATTACAATTATCATTATTTAAAAAAAACAGCACATATGTGTGCATGCCCAAAATTCCAAATGGCAGGAATTCCATTAAACATAAATTACAATGGTCATGATTACATCATGACCATTTTTTATGGAGTGTGTGATTTCTCAGTTCTATCTTTTTCTGAAAATGCACATGCCTTACCTAATAAATAATTTTTAAAGAAGTATTTATTTTATTTATAATATTTTACATTGACCAGAAAAAGAGAGAGAGAAAGGGAGAAAGCAAGCTGAAAAGTCCAAGATTCTAACCACAGTCAGTCATGTGGGAATCCAGTGCCCTTACCACCACACCACCTGCCTGCCCCTTGTAGAAAAATTTTTAAAAAGCATTAAATAGATGAATAGGTTTATATTCTTGATAGTGGTAGTGGTATTATAAAGGTATGCATTTCTTCAAGTTTATCCAAATATGTACATTAAATATGTGCAATTTTGGGATACTATTTAGACCCAATAAAACTTTTAAAAAGGGAACAAATATGTTTTTTTATCTTTATTTTGGACATCTTTTTTTATTTCAATTTATTTATTTGCATTCATTCACTGAACATCATTACAGCATACAAAATGAGATTTTCCATCCAAAGTACACTATATATTGTCTCAATCAAGCACATCAACAAACATGTTATTGTCAGCAAATTATCTCCCATTTCTTGTCTTCTGTATGTTTTGCTTCCCCCCCCCCCATCCTTGATTCCCTATCTCCTACCCTCTCCCATCTCCCACTCTCCTCCCACACTGTCTCTGGTATCTATGTTTGCTTTCTATACTGTTTTCTCCTCACATTTTATTGTATCGCCAAAGACCCCAATCAATCCAAATACCCTCGTAGCAAACACAGGTGATACACACATTTCCATGAACACAAGTCTTACTTTACGCATCCTATAAAGTAGCACCTAGCTGTGGCTACATATCCTACTGCAGTCATTGAATAGATATATATTTTTTTTCTGAAACTTTTTTTTTGTAACTCAATTTACATTCCTTCCCTAAGCTTCATCACAGCATACAAAATGCAATCTCCCATCCAGTACACACTGCATAGTGACACAATCATGCACATTACAAAAAATTTTCCATTACTAGTTCCTAGAATTACTTCCACCCCTCTTTCTGATCCTCTGTCCCTTCCCACCCTCCTCTCACACCACCTCCGGTGTCTACAATTGTCCTTCATTCCCTTCCCACCCACGTTGCATTGATCACACAATTTCTTACATAATCTAACTACTTTCAATGGTGAGTTCACTCATTACTACTAAGAAAACCAGTTTTAACTTAACTCAAAGAAGTGCCAAGGAACTTTGCTTAAAGCCAGGAAACAAGTTAGGATTCTGTTCAAATGGTAGGTGTATGAACCTATCAGTCTCATGTACTTTTATCTTCTGTTCTGGTTCAATTTTCCTGATTAAATTCTGGGATATAATATTCAACTCCAGACTTGTCCCTATGATTAAGTTGGCCACTTTCATAGTTTTTGGACTCTTATTTCCATGTGTCTGTTTTTAATTTTCTTGATACAACACACCCTTGAGAACTTCTTGGAGATCTGGTCTGGTGCTGGTAAATTCTTTCAAGTTTTGTTTATCTGAGAATGTTCTTGTCTTTTCTTCCCACCTGAAAGATAATCTTGCCGGGTACAGTATGCTTGGCTGAAATTGCTTCTCTCGTAACACTTTGAATATATTTTCCCATTCTCTCCTCACTCGCGTTGTTTCCGATGAGAGATCTGCTGTTAGCCTGATGGGATGTCCTTTGTAGGTAACTTGATGTTTCTCTCTTGCCAATCTTAGTATCTTGTCTTTGTCTGTGGTTTTGGTCAACCTGGCTATAATGTGTCTTGGAGAAGATCTTCTTGGGTTGATTTATTTAGGGTCCTTTGTATTTCCTGGGACTGGATCTTCAAATGCCTCTCTAGGTTTGGAAAATTTTCTTGCAGGATTTCATGGAATAGATTATCAATGCCCTTATGGGTCTCTTCACCTTCTGGAATGCCAATTATCTGGATATTTGGACGTTTGATGGTATCCAATACTTCTCGCATATTATTCTCAAATTTTTGGGCCATTTTCTCAGTCTTCGTGGTGGATTTTTCTAAGCCAGCCATTTTCTCTTCTACATCTGAGATTCTATTTTCTGAATGATCTAGTCTGCTTTTAATACTTTCAAGGGAGATTTTGACTTCTTGTATTATAGCCTTCATCTCTAGCAGTTCCGTTTGAGTCTTTTGTAAAGTGTGTAATTCCTCTTTTAGATCTTGCAAGAATTTCCTCATCTCCTGGAACTCGGCAACTTCTTTCTCCTTTCTCTTTAGCAGTTCATTATCTCTCTTTTCTTCCATCTCTGTTAGCTTCGACATTATGAGTGTTCTAAATTCCTTATCAGACATTTCCATGACTTTCAACAAACTGCTTGTGGATGAAGGAGAGTTACTCTTTTCCATTGGAGGAGAGGTATTTTCTCGTTTTCCCATATTTCTCGTGATCCGATGGTGATTTCTTGTCATCTGTTGGATGGTATGTTTCTTTCAAATTCTTGAAGTTAAGCCTCAATGTTCAGGAGCAAGCAGACAGAGGTGTTCTAGAATCTGTTTGCTGTTCTGTTGTGATTGCACACTAGCTTTGCTTGCTGGAGGCTGAATTATAAGTAGAAAATCTTCATTTCTCCTGTGCCCTGAAATATCTAGTTCCCAGTATCCATGTGGAATCTTCTGAAGCAAGGACCCAACTCTCCTGCCACACTAGCTTTGCTTGCTGGAGGCTGAATTATGAGTAGAAAATCTTCATTTCTCCTGTCCCCTGAAATATCTAGTTCCCAGTATCCATGCGGAATCTTCTGAAGGAAGCTATTTTGGACATCTTTTGATAAGAGTGTGATTGTCATATGACAATACAATAAACAATTTGTGACAAAATATAAAATTAAAACTTCTAAATTCTAGTAGGTACTTTACCTTTCTGTTTTTCCCAGTAGGTTTATATCCTTATAGAGAGAGACAGAGAAATAGTGAGAAAAGAAGAGAAGAAAGCACCTCCCATGGGGAATGGTCAGGCTGCAATTTCTTCTCCATTTCTCCCTCCTTTTTAGTTTTTGGGCCTACATGCATACACACATGCCTGGAATGTTTTTTAGGCTTCCAGGTCTGGAACTTGAGCCATGTGAAATCTAGCTACCTTAATCACTAGGCCATGGGTTCAATCCATAAAATAGATTTTTAAAGAGAATTATTTATTTACTCTTTTTTTTATCATTACTTTAAATTTTCTAAAGGGCATGTGTGCTCATGAAAGAAAGAGAGGGAGAGAGTAAGAAGGCAAACTGCCAGGTCTGGGACTGGAACCATAATCAAGAGTCCAGTGACTTAACCACCGAACCATTTGCTGGCCTCGTTAAAGAGATGTTTAATAAACCATGTTATCCTCTTAACTTTTGAATTTGCTTGTTGAAGAGTCAATGTCAGACTTGTTTAAAGTGGAAATCAAATGTTGTTATTGTTAATACAAGTGGAAAGAAGATAGAAACTAAACTTTCTGATGTGTATTTTTATGTACATATATTGTATTTACTTGTTTTGTTCAACAAATTTATCTAATGTATTTGTCCCCTTTTAATATTTTTATATAAAATTTATAAATTTAGTGTTTTTTTAATTATTCATTTTATTTCATTAAGTGTTATTTTTAAGCACATGTAGTCACCAAACAGAGACAGAGAGCAAGAGAGAGGGAAAGTAAGAAAGTAAACTACCAGTCCAGGACTTGAACCACAGTTGACCATGTGGGAGTCCAGAACCTTAACCATGCTTGACCTTACCAGATGCTGACTCCATGAGTTAGTGTTTATTTATTATATAAACTTATTTATGAACCAACTAGAAAACCTTGAGACTATAGGTTTCAAAAGTAGTTTCATTTTATAAATTGGATCATTGTTCCTTCCTCCATGATTTTTGCAGATAGTATTAGTACAGTTACTTCCAAAAAAAGCTCGTTCCACGAGTCATGGATAGTATGCAGAACTAATTTTTGTCTTCACCACGAGTATTGCATGAAGGCACTAGGCCACAGCGTCTGTATCTCTAGAGATAAAGTGAATATGGTTATTATCTTAATATTCTCTGATGTTGGATACATTCCTAGAAAACACACATAGATTTGACCAGTTTGATCTATGTTGTGTCAAGTATCTTTTCTTGGACACTTTTTGTATTTCACTACATTATTTTTACTAATTTCATTAATTTTTAAAAATTTGCCAGAGGATGCAAGTCAGAAAAACAGAGAAAGAAAACAACTTTCATGGAGAATGGCCATACTGCAATTCCTTGTCTTTCACTGACAAATATGTGTTCAGGGACACACACATTCTTGGTAGTTTCTCAACATCTGGACCAGGATTTGAGCTACAAGGATGGCCATATGGGATCTGGCTACATCAATGACCAGGATATGGGGCCAGGCCAAATATTTTAAAATATAAGTCTCTAGTGGCAGAACTTTCTAAGTAGAAATAACAATTATCCACATAATTTGGGTGAAAATTAAAAAAATTATCTAATCTTATTATTTTAAGAAGAAAACATAGGTTGTGTGTTTTATTTTTTAAGAGAGGTTTTTGTTATAGGGCATGTGTGTTTACCAGAAAGACAGAGGAGACAGAGAGACAAAAAGCAAGAAATAAGCTCTCTCCACAGAGTGCCCCTTTGGCTGCAGCAGCCAGCAGCAGCCTGGTACATCTGAAGGCACCTGGCGAGCAAGGGGGCACACTGCCCCCACTGACTCCCATCCAGATCCCCCAGTCCAGGATCCACCCAGACCCGTAGGCAGGTAGAAACCTCCTCCATTTTTTTTTCTTCCTTACTGTCCCCATTCTTTTGTAAATTTCTTCCCCTTCCTCTCTCCACAGACTGCGCCTTTGGCTGCAGCAGACAGCAGCAGTCTGGTACATCTGTAGGCACCTGGCAAAATCACGCACCCCACATGTGGCATGTGACTTTTTCTTTATTCCCCTCTCTCCTCCTTTCTTTTCTCTTATGTTATCTTCTCTTCTTCTTCTTCCATCTTGCCAGAGGGACTAGCTAGGCCTAGAATTAGAGATCTGAAATTTTCTAGTCATATAAATTCATATTTGTTCCTCCCTTATACGGAACCAGCTGTGAAAAAGGAGATTTTGCTTGTCAGACACCTGACTATGGTACCTTTTTTTTTTTTTTGGAGAGGTTTTCACTATAGGGCACGTGCACTCGCCAGACAGACAGAGAGAGACCGAGAGACAGAAAGCGAGAAATCACCCCCCCCAGTGGGGATGGCCACACTGCAATCCCTTCTCCTCCATTCTCCTCTCGGGATCTTGGGCACACACGCACACATGCCCTGTGTGAGTTTTAAGCCACCAGGTCTGGGACACGAACCACGGTCGACTACGTGGGAGTCCAGCGACATAGCCATTACACTAACTGCTGGTCCCTATAGTATCTTTTTTGAGACCACATTACTAAACAAACAAACAAACAAAAACAAAAAAAAAACAGAGCAGAGATCAATTCCCAACAAAAGGGAAAGACACTCCTAGCCAGTGAAACATTCACCTAACAGGTACTTAAGAGTTAGTACATCTTCCAATGGCTAGATGTTGAAGAAGAGCCTCCTATGTGAATAAACAAGGAAATATATCTCCATCAAAGGTACAGAGTAACTCCCCTCCATCTTCCATGCTAATGGACGATGTTACCAAAATGTCAGGCAAAGAATTTCAAACATTTATGGTGAACAAATTCTTCCAGTTGGAACAGAAAAGAGACAACAAACTACAGGAGATGAGAAAGTCTTTCCAAGATATGAAAGAGGAAATGGACACTCTGAGAAAAATCCAGATGGAGCTATTAGAGATAAAGTCTGGAATAGAGGAAATAAAAAACTCCCTTGAAAGTATTAAAAGTCAATTAGATCATGCTGAAGATCGAATCTCTGATATGGAAGATAAAACCTCTGACCTAGAAAGAACCACCAAAAAGATAGAGAAAATAACACAAAAATACACGAGGATAATATATGGAAAATACTAGATTCCATAAGATGCCCAAATATCAGAATAATTGGCATCCCAGAAGGTGAAAAAACTAATAATGGCATGGAAAATCAATTCCATGAAATTCTGGAAGAAAATTTCCCAAGTCTAGAGAGGCACTCTAACATCAAGACCCAAGAAATACAAAGGACCCCAGTTAGAATCAACCCCGGAAGATCTCGCCCAAGGCACATCTTAGCCAGACTATCCAAGACCACAGATAAAGACATGATACTAAAACCGGCAAGAGAGAAATGAGAAGTGACTTACAAAGGTCATCCCATTAGACTAACACCGGACCTCTCAACGGAAACAATGCAAGCAAAGAAACAATGGGAAGATGTATTGAAAGTGCTAAGAGAGAAACAATTTCAACCAAGATTATTGTATCCTGCAAGATTATCCTTCATGTGGGAAAAGAAGATTAAAATCTTCTCAGGCAAAAAAGACCTGAAAGAATTTGCCAGCACCAGGCCAGCTGTTCAAGAAACCCTAAAGAAAGTACTGTTCCAAGAAAACTAAAAAGCTAACAGACAAAAACAAAGGAATAAAAGGCTGCTGTGACAATGGCCATATTAAACGTCGGGACAGATCCAGTTGCATTGATAATAACACCGAATGTGAATGGATTAAATTCTCCAATCAAGAGACACAGACTGGCTGAATAGATAAAAAAATCAGAGACCCTCTATCTGTTGCCTACAGGACACCCACCTCATTGATAAGGACATACATAAACTGAAAGAGAAGGGTTGGAAAAAGGTTTTCCATGCAAATGGGAACCAAAAAAGAGCTAGAGTTGCGATACTAATTTCTGACAAAATAGGCTTTAAAACAAAAACTGTTCAAAGAGACAAAGAAGGGCACTATATTGTAGTAAAAGGATCAATAGATCAAGAAGATATAACTTTTATAAATATCTATGTGCCTAACACAGGAGTACCTAAATATGTGAAGGAAAGACTGTTAAATCTAAAAGGGGAGATAGACTGCAATACATTAAATGTTGGAGACCTCAACACTGCACTATACTCTTGGGACAGATCATCTAGACAAAAAATAGATAAAGAGATAAAGTATCTGAATGATACCATAAATAAAATGGACTTAAGAGACATCTATAGAACTTTCCATCCAAAAACCATGAGATACACTTTTTTCACATGCCCACATGTAACTTTTTCGAAGATTGACCACATCATAGGGCACAAAGCAAGCCTCTACAGATTCAAAGGCATAGAAACTATTTCCAGCATCTTCTCTGACCGTGATGGAATTAAACTTGAGTTTAATTTCAAGAGAAATCCTCAAAAATACTCAAATACATAGAAACTAAATAACCTACTACTGAATGACTCCACAACTACTGATAAAATAAAGACCAAAATCAAAAGATTCATGGAAGCTAATGAAAATGAGGACATGAGTTTCCATAATCTTTGGGACACCACAAAAGCAGTCATGAGAGGGAAGTTTATAGCCATTTGTGCTCATAAAAGGAAGACAGAAAGAAGGCAAATGGATCACCTAACATCACGCCTCAGAGAATTGGAGAAACAACAGCAAAATAATCCAAAAAACTCCAGGAGAAAGGAAATAATAAAGATCCAAGCAGAAATAAATGAAATAGAAAATAAGCACACTATACAGAATATAAATAAAAGTAAAAGCTGGTTCTTTGAAAAGATAAACAAAATCGATACACCACTAGTGAGACTTATTAAGAAGAAGAAGAGAGAAAGGAACCAGGTGAATCAAATCTGCAAGGAAGCAGGAAGTATAACAACAGACAAAGTAGAAATACAGAACATCATCAGAGAATACTATGAACAACCACATGCAAAGAAACAAGACAATATGGATGAGAAGGACAAATTCCTGGACACATATTATCTACCAAGATTGAGCCAGGAGGCTATAGAAAGTCTGAATAGGCCCATAAGAAGCCAGGAGATTGAATCAGTAATAAATAACCTTCAGCAAAGAAAAGCCCTGGCCCTGATGGTTTCAGCTCTGAGTTGTATAAAACTTTCAAAGAAGAGTTAACCCCCATTCTGCTCAAGTTATTTCTAAAGATCCAAAAGGGTGAATCTCTCCCTAATTCATCCTATGAAGCCTTTATCACCCTTATCCTCAAAACAGATAAGGACAGGACAAAGAAGGAAAACTATAGACCATTATCCCTGATGAATATAGATGCAAAGATTCTGAACAAGATACTAGCAAACCATATACAACAACTTATAAAAAAGATTATACAACATGATCAGGTAGGCTTTATTCCAGGAATGCAAGGTTGGTTCAACATACACAAAACCATAAATGTAATACACCATATTAACAGGAAAAAAGACAAAAACCATATGGTCATATCGATTGATGCAGAAAAGGCACTTGATAAGATACAACATCCCTTTATGATCAATACTCTCAGAAAAATTGGCATACAAGTGTCATTTCTCAACACGATAAATGCTATGTATGAAAAAACCATCACAAACATCATCCTGAATGGAGAAGAGCTGAAAACTTTCCCACTAAAAATGGGTACAAGACAAGGATGCCCACTTTCTCCACTCCTTTTCAATATAGTACTGAAAGTCCTTGCCAATGCAATCAGAAAAGTGGAAAAAATAAAAGGCAACCAAATAGAAAAAGAAGAGGTGAAACTCTCTCTATTCGCAGATGACATGATTGTGTACATAGAAGACCCGGTGATTTCCATGAAAAAAATCCTGGAAGTAATGCATGAATACAGTAAAGTTGCAGGATACAAAATTAATATACAGAAGTCTATAGCATTTCTGCATACAAACAGCAGGCAGACGGAAATAGAACTGAAAAAAGTTATTCCATTTACCATAGCCACAAAAAGTATAAGATACTTAGGAATAAATCTAACCAAAGAAGTTAAAGGCCTCCACAAGGAAAACTATGAGAAGCTAAAAAAAGAAATTGAAAATGACAGAAAAAATGTGGAAGGACAGCCCATGTTTCTGGATTGGAAGAATTAATATAATCAAAATGGCAATTCTACCCAAATTAATCTACCTATTTAATGCAATGCCAATCAAAGTACCAGACACATTCTTCACCGATCTAGAAGAGACAATCATAAAATTTGTCTGGAATAATAAAAGACCCCGTGTTGCCAAAGCAATTCTACACAAGAAGAGTGGAGTGGGCGGCATCTCACTCCCTGACCCAAAAATATACTACAAAGCTATGGTAATCAAAACAGCATGGTGCTGGCACAGAAATAGACATGTGGACCAATGGAACATAATAGATTTCCCAGAAATAAATCCCCACACATACAGTCAACTGATTTTTGACCAGGAGTACCAGTCAATCCAGTGGGAAAAGGAAAACTTCTTCAGCAAATGGTGCTGGAAAAGCTGGATTTTCACCTGTAGAAAGATGAATCTGAACCCCTACCTCTCACCTTTGACAAAAATCAAGTCCAGGTGGATCAAGGATCTAAATCTTAGACCCCAAACTATTAAACTGCTTCTAGAAAACACTGGGGAAACTCTGGGAGACATTGGGGTAGCAAAAGACTTCTTACATAAGACCCCCAAAGCACAGTCAATAATCTCCAAAGTAGACAAATGGGATTACATCAGACTAAGAAGTTTCTGCATGGCAAAAAGACAGAGTAATTAGTGTGAATATACAGCCCTCAGAATGGGAAAATATTTTTGTAAATTATGCATCAGATAAAGTACTGATCACCAGAATACACAAGAACTAAAGAAGCTGTTTGGAAAAAAGATGATCAACCCTATTAAAAGATGAGAGGAGTTGAAAAAAACACTCTCTAAAGATGACATACGAATAACCGAAAAGCATATAAAAAAATGCTCAACATCCCCCATCGTAAGGGAAAAGCAGATCAAAACAACAATGAGATACCACCTAACCCCAGTCAGAATGTCTAAGATTAAAAAAATAAAAGATGATAAGTGTTGGCGGGGGTGTGATGAAAGGGGAACACTCTTACACTGCTGGTGGGAATGTAAATTGGTCCAACCACTGTGGAAAACAATTTGGAGATTCCTCAAAAGTCTACAAATAGAACTACCATATGATCCAGAAATCCCATTCCTTGGCATTTACTCAAAGGACAGAAGAATTCTTCATTGGAAAAGTGCTTGCACATCGATGTTTATTGCAGCACTTTTCATGATTGCTAAGACATGGAACCAACCCAAATGCCCCCGTATGGATGAATGGATTGAAAAACTGTGGCACATATATTCTATGGAATACTATTCAGCCATAAAAAAAAATAAAACCCTGGCTTTTGACAGAAAGTGGAAGAATATGGAAGATTTACTGCTGAGTGAGGCAATCCAGGCTATGAAGGAGAGACACTATGTCCTCACTTAATATATACCAAGTGTCAGCACTCTATAACTGAAGCTGACGGGCTAAAGGATGTACAAGCACAAGAGATGGGTGCGAATGTCAGGTGAGGTGTGTGTGGAGGAGTGGGGCCTGGGGAAAAACATTTGGAGGAGGGATATGGAGACAGCATTGTTGAGACAGTGTCCCGACCTGCGGGACAGTTGAACAGGTTCCTTGGGGGAGGGAGTGAGAGATGGGACAAACACACTCACACACACTACGAGATGCTGATCAAGTCGTCTTCTTCCGTCTACTTCCGTTTATTGAGAAAAAATGGCGAGTTATATACAGCTGGTGGGCACCAATTGGTTGCCTGAAATGCAAATGAGATAGAACAGCATGAACCATTCATTGATGTGGGCGGATCTCTCCTGTTGCCTAGAAACCCAACCACTTCCGGAGAGAACGGTTGGTCACATGATTTCTGAGAAACGGTTTGCTCAGTGAGGAAGTGAAGCCTAATGGTTTCCAAGATGGTGGATAGCTCAAGATGGTGGATAGCTCAAGATGGCTCCCATATGCAGTGCCCTCCACAAGACAGGGAGGTAGTATTGTTATATTTTGATCAACTGGACTGGGGAGAAATGTTCACATATTGAAATGATCACCTTGTAAGCTAAAAAATGTGACTGAATGTATTTTAAAAATGTAAAAAAAAAATAAAATAGTTAATAAAAAGTCAAGAAATAGCCACTCCTGGGGGATGGCCACACCAATATCCTTTCTCATCCATTCTCCTCTTGGGATCTTAGGCACACAGCCACACTTGCCAAGCATCAGTTTCAGTCACCAGGTCTGAAACACAAACCATGGTTGACAATGTGGGAGCCCAGCAATGTAACCATTACACCATCCACTGGTCCCCAGATTGTATTTTTTTAAAAAGATACCTCACCAGTGACCAGCAGATGACATAATGGTTACAACGCTGAATTTCACATTGTTTAACACAGTTTGAATCCTGGACATGGCTGCTTACACCTCATGATGGGCACGTGTGTGTGCATGCTGAAAATTCCAAGAGGAGAATGGAAAAGAAGGGATTCTGGTTTGACCATCCCCTCTGGGTAGTAATTTCTCACTTTCTGTTTCTCTGTCTCTGTCTCACTGGTGAGGGCACATACTCAATAGCAAAACTGTAGAAATAAAATAAAGAAATAACTCAGCAGGTGTTACGGTGATTAGGGTGGCTGGGTTTCCATATGACCTACTGTGATTCAAGTTCTGGACCCCGTGGCTTGAAAATCGTACTGGACATGTGTGTGTGCATGCCCCAAATCCCAAGAACAGAATGGAGAAAAAAGGACTACAACACCATCATCCCTCCCCAGGTGGTAATTTATCACATTTTGTTTTTTTCTGATGACTGACCATGGTGTGAGTCCCAGAACTGGAAGCTTGAAAACTTGCCAGTCATTTGTACATGCTCACCCAAATCACAGGAGGAGAATGGAGTAGAAGGGATTGTGGTGTGGCCATTACCCTCTGGAGGTCATATCTCACTTTCCCTCTCACTGTCTCTCTCTGATGAGTGTCCATGTCCGATGGAAAAAAAATAATAAACTCTAAAAGTTATCAGGTGCTTGTGAAGAGTATTTACCTGCCAGGGAAGAATAGGCTGGTCTGCATCTCCTGGAGATCCCATTTCTATTTTAAGCAAAAGCATCTTATAAAGAACTTGGGCCACCACATGCACAGCATGATAGATAAAATAGCTGGGGTCAGATATGATCATCATGCTCAAGTCAGATGGTAGAAACTCTAGGGAAGAATTTGGTAGGCAGTCTCCAAGTTTGCCACACAGTGATCCAGTAAGTGAGCATCCAAAAAAGTGAAGCCAGATTTTATTAAAGTGAAAATCTTCTGAGAAGGGTTCACTGTCTTGAGAAATTGCTTAAAGCCAGAAATGTTCCTTTCCTGGTATGAAAATAAGAGGCTTCCATGGAAAAAGTATGGTTTGCCCTTCATATAAGTCAAAATAGCTTTCCACACTGAGAGGTGGATATGTTTCATGATCCATACCTTTCCCAAAATTAAATAAAATTCTTTTTCTAGTACAAGGGTGCAGACACTGCCTTCATCACCATGTATTACATACACATTTGCAGATGAAATTTTGATCCTCTTCACAACAAGAACGTCACAATCTAAAAAGACACCTTTTGTGGCAGGGAGCTTTTCTGTAAAGGCCACACAGATACCCTTTTCGATCATCTTTGCCTTTACATCCTGAAGGAACTGCTCCCCTTGCATATCATCAGATACATAGAGTGCAACCCACGTTCAGCCAAAATGCAGCAGCAACAAGATGATTCCATGACCCAGAGAGCTGTCCATGGTGGCCATCTGATAAACTGATGGAAATTGGTTTTTATCACTTAGGATGGGGTCAAAAGGACCACAAGTGACCTGAATAAGAAATAAATAATCTGATTCTAACCTTAGCGGGATTTTGGATTGTCCCACTTAAACAGGTAGGAGATAAATATTTACCTGATGGAATCATGGAATGGAATATTGAGTGAAAAAAAGGATGCTGTGATTTAGAGCAGTAGAAGACTGTTTTTCAGGCCCATTTTTTTCAATAAAGGACATGTTGACTAGTGCAAATAATATGACTTCCAGACCAAAGCATGAAAGAAAAAGTATAAGGTTCAATAATTGTTTTATTGTCTACTGTAGAAACTGAGGGATGCATAAATTTATAAAAATGCTGCAACAAGATGGTGATTTTGCTATCTTAAGTTCATGTGACATAAAGATCAGAGTGTTTATTTCCTAGCAGCCAAGGTTAAAAATGTCAATTCTGAAAAAATATTGAATTGATTTTTTGATACTGTATTTTATCACCACAAAATAACCTATATCATCTTAAAACACAACTTAGCCTCTCTACATTTTTAAAATGTTATTTTTCAAGAGCGTGATTCTTCTTAAGCTAATGTGTTTGCCAGTAATGTCTTCTGAAACTTTTATTAGACAGTTTCCCTGGAATAATCTCTGAGGTGGAAAGCTGTTATGTGGAGAGTAACTGGAAGTGCTTTCAAGAGATCCACCTGCATGGGGAGTGTAGTGGCACCCACCCTCCATAGGCAAAACACTATGGAGGCTGGAGGATTGCGGCATCAAGTCCTTATCTCTCTATCTCTCTCAACATGCAGAATTTTGGGACCAAAACTTGGCATAATGGCTACATCACTGGACTCCCATGTAGTCAACCACGGTTTGAGTCCTGGACTTGGCAGCTTAAACTCATGCTAGGCACGTGCGCATGCATGCCCAAGAGGAGAATGGAGGAGAAGGGATTGTTGCATGATCATCCCCTCTGGGGGATGATTTCTCACTTTCTGTCTGTCTGTCTTTTTGGCAAGCCCACATGCTCTATAGAAAAAACCTCTTACACACACAAAAAAAAATCCACCTGCATGGGTGTGAGGAAGGGCAGAGGGAGCTGGTAAAGCTCAGCTACTGTAACTGAGCCATACCCAACTTGGAGGCTCTCCAGTGCTGAAATGTTCTTTCTTTGTTCAATGTTGTAATGAATGCAAAAATTTTTATATCTTTGTATCAAATTGTCCAGTAAATGTCCCCTGATAGTTATCCTGTGTAAATGTCTACTTAGTTCATAGGACCAGCAGTTAGTGTAATGGCTATGTTGCTGGACTCCCATGTAATCGACCACAGTTTGAGTCCCGGACACGGTGGCTTAACCTCATGATGGGCACATGTGCATGCGTGCCCAAGATCCTGAGAAGAGAATGGAGGAGAAGGGATTGTGGCATTGCCATCCCCTCTGGAGGGTGATTTCTCATTTTCTGACTCTCTGTCTCTCTCTTTCTGGTGAGCGCACATGCCCTATAGCAAAAACCTCTCAAAAAATGTCTACTTAATTCATACTTTTAGGAGATAATTTTAAATTTGCCATCAATGTTCCTATCATTGGGAATTGAATGTAATGTATATGAACAGGACTTTGGGTAAAACTTAACAGATTCCACTTCTCTTACTATATTTAATTTGTTAGAGGCAAATTGTATCATGTGTGCCTGCCACAGAAAGACAGAGGAACGTGAGAATAATCCCTCACAGGGAATGGGCATACTAATATTTCTTCTCCTAAATTTCCCATTGATGGGATTTGAGACATGCAAGCACACAAGCCCAGTGTGTTCTTTAAGACACTAGGATCAAAATTTTAACCATGCAGTTAGCCATGTGGGATTCAGCCACATGGCTGAATCTGGCCCACCTCTGCTCTTTTTCTTTCGCTCTCATCTTTGTACTGTTAATAATCCCATGACTCAGGAAATTACCCATGTTTTTGTTCTGTGTTTCAGAAAAATTGTGCACAAGAACCAAGAGAAATTTTGAGGGTTGCAAGGCATATGTAAACCCAGCTTTCACATTTTCTTTGCCCATATGTGAGAAGATGAAATTAAAAGCTAGCCAAATCTTATTCCCCATCCTGGCAACCCACTTACCTGTGGGTTTTTAGAGAGTCCCAAAAGGGTTCCAACTTGGGCTGAAAATGTTGGCGTGTTTCCTGTAATGATAGCCACAGATTGTTTCTGTGTCTGGCAGTTGTAGTTTGGCATGGTCTGATTCACTCCAGAGAGCAAAAACAGAGCATTTTCTAAAGTTCTTTAGTCACTGGTAATTTCATTGTAGATATCAAAACCCAGGGAAAGGTTAGGGAGCAAATGGGGGCTCTTATTGATCTCCTCAATGGCAAAGAGAAAGGCTAGTACATATTGGTAGTTCTTCCATTGGTACCTAAACAGAGGTGACAGTGTTAGAAAATACCATAAATTCATGTAATGCAGGGTAAATTCTTCAGCCAAGCCACAAGACATAAAGGTGTAGGTCTAGGCTGCCGTTCAGAGATTCTCCTGCACTGGTACATGGAGCTGGTGTGAGTAACATTCACAGGGCTCTAGAAAACCTTAAAATTTTTTTCTCTCTACTTAAGCACTTTGTGTCCAATCAGTGAAAAGAGGCTTCTAGGGCCTTGTTAGTGAGATGAGGCTTTGTTTAGCTGGATGATGACTCTGTCACCTGAACAGAGGTGATTTTAAAGGAGGATCATTAATGTATAGAAAAGACAACTTTTTTACAGGCTGTGAATAAGCAGTGTGCATATTCACCATTTTTTATATATTTTAAAAATGTATACATATGCAAGTTGCTATGTGTGTGTGTGTGTGTGTATCATATAGTAGTTTTAGGATTATTAAATATAACGTGGAACAATTGTACTATGGTAGTTAGTATGGATATCACCTGAAATAATTCAGATTTTCTGTGAGGATAACTACTACCATGCTCCCTTGGCACTATTGGAAAGACTGAGTGAGTTACATTCCTCATGATTACAATCACCTTTATAACCCTTCTCGAATGTGTCCCACATGTCATCATGTTTCTATGTAAGTCCAGAAACTACAATTGAAGCATTTCTTATTTTCCCTATGTTCTGGAAATTTTATATAGCATCTGGGGGCCTAGCAATTGGCATGACTTATAAGCTGACCACACTTCAAGTCCCGACCCAGGCAACTTGCTTTCTCTTTCTCTTTCTCTTTCTCTTTCTCTTTCTCTTTCTCTTTCTCTTTCTCTTTCTCTTTCTCTTTCTCTTTCTCTTTCTCTCTCTCTCTCTCTCTCTCTCTCTCTCTGCTTCTGTCTCTGTCTCACTCTTGTGAGTACACATGCCCTGTAGCAAATTCAAAAGAAAATAATAGCAAATAACATTAAAAAATAATGTAAAAAGTAGCATCTGGGTTGTCAGTTTTTCAGCCATTTGACACATTTCTGGTACTTTTTGATGTCTTTTTCTTTTTTTCTTTTCTTTTTTTATTATCATCATAATCTTCTTTATATTACATTGGATTACATATAACTTTACAGTGTATTACAATGCTTTTTCAAAAGGGAATGCCATGCATGTCAGTCAGTACAGACATTAATCTCCCCACTTCAACATTTAATATCTTTTCTATGTTTTCCCCAATCATTATTATTATTATTCTAATTATTTTTTAAAACAGTCAATCACTATTTCTCATTTTGCTTGTACAAATACTTTGCCCATCATGAAATACTTCTCAGACAAATCCAGTTGAGAATACTATACATGTCAACACCAACAGTTAATAAGCCATATCTGTTTCTCACTAACGTCCTGCCTCTCTATTGTTCACTTGTTATCTTTCTCTATCCTCTTCTCTTCACTTCCCCCATTCCGCACTGTCCTATTCTCATTAAGTACCTTCACTGCTTTTATGTCTTCCAATTTTTTGCTCTCTATCATAGAGTGCTGATAGTCGGTATATATTGAGTGGACACATACAATATCTTTCTTTTATAGCCTGGCTTACTTCACTCAGCAAAATATCCTCTGTATCTGACCACTTTCTATCAAATTCCAGGGTCTTGTTATTTTTTATGGCTGAGTAGTATTCCATAGAGTATATATACCACACTTCTCCAATCCATTCATCAGTTTGTGGACATTTAGGTTGGTTCCATGTCTTGGCAATTGTGAATAATGCTGCAATAAACATTGATGTGCAAGCACTTTTCTGACTGAGCATTTTCCTGTCCTTTGGATAGATACCCAGAAGTGGGATTGCTGGATCAAATGGCAGTTCTATTTGTAGATCTTTGAGGAGCCTCCATATTGTTCTCCACAGTGGTTTAACTAGTTTACATTCCCACCAACAGTGTAGGAGGGTTCCCTTTTCACCACATCCCCACCAATATTTATCACTTTTTATATTCTTAATCTTTGCCATTCTGACAGGGGTTAGGTCGTATCTCATTGTGGTTTTATCTGTATCTTCCTTATGATGAGGGATGTTGAGCATTTCCTCATACGCTTTTGGGCTGTTCATATGTCTTCCTTAGAGAGATTTTTGTTCAGCTCATTTTCCCATCTTTTAATTGGGTTAATCATTTTTTTTTTTTCACATAAGGCACTTGAGTTCCGTATGTATTCTGGTTATCAGTCCCTTGTCTGAGGCATATTTAACAAAACTGTTTTCCCATTCTGAGGGTTGTTGGTTCACACGTGTTACTGTGTCCTTTACTGTGCAGAAACTTCTTAGTCTAATATAGTCCCACTTGTCTATTTTAGGGATTATTGCCTGTGCTTTGGGAGTGTTATTTAAGAAGTCTTTGCCTACTCCAATGTCTCCCAGAGTTTCCCCAGCATTTTCCACCAGTAGTTTTATTGTTTGAGGTCTTAGGTTCAGATCTTTGATCCATTTTGAGTTGACTGCTGTTAATGGTGAAAGATGGGGGTTCAGTTTCATCTTTCTGCAGGTGGATACCCAGTTTTTCCAGCACCTTTTCTCAATGGATTGATTGACATCCTTTGTCAAAGATCAGTTGGCTATAAGCTTTGGGGGTTATTTCTGGGGTCTCTATTCTCTTCCATTGGTCCACATGTCTGTTTTTATGCCAATACCATGCTGTTTTGATGACCACAGCTTTATAGTATATCTTGGGATCAGGGAGTGATATGCCTCCTACTCCATTCTTCTTGCGCAGGATAGCTTTTGCAATACGAGGTCTTTTATGATTCCAGACAAATTCTATGATTGTCTTTTCTAGATCTGTGAGGAATATTTCTGGTATTTTGATTGGAATTGCATTAAACATGTAGATTAATTTGGGTAGAATTGCCATTTTGATTGTGTTAATTTTTCCAATCCAGGAGCATGGGATGTTCTTCCACTTTTTTATGTCACTTTCAATGTCTTTTTTTATGGTTTTCGTAGTTTTCTTTATAAAGGTTTTTGACTTTCTTAGTTAGGTTTATCCCTAGGTATCTTATACACCTTGTGGCTACAGTGAAAGGGATTCCTTTCTTCAGCTCTGCTTCATTCAACTTGTTGTTCATAAATAGCAGTGCTATAGATTTTTGGATATTGATTTTGTATCCTGCCACCTTACTGTATTCACTTATTACTTCAAGCAGTTTTTTCATGGATACCTTTGGGTCTTCTAAGTATACCATCATGTCATCTGCAAATAAAGATATTTTCAACTCTTCTTTGCCTATTCGAATGCCTTTAATATTGTTCTCCTCTCTGATTGCAATAGCTAAGACTTCCAGTACTATATTAAAGAGCAGTGGAGAAAGTGGGCAGCCTTGCCTAGTACCTGTTTTCAGAGGAAAAGCTTTCAGCATTTCCCCATTCAGTATAATGTTAGCTGTAGGTTTTTTCATACATTGCTTTTATTGTGTTCAGAAATGAGCCTTCTATACCAATCTTACTGAGAGTCTTAATCATAAAAGGATGTTGTATTTTATCAAATGCTTTCTACGCATCAATTGAGATGATCATGTGGTTTTTATCTTTCTTTCTGTTAATGTGGTGTATTACATTTATGGTCTTGCGTATATTGAACCACCCTTGCATCCCTGGTATAAAGCCTACCTGGTCGTGATGAATGATCTTTGTTATATGTTGTTGGATACGATTTGCGAGTATCTTGTTGAGAATTTTTGCATCTGTATTAATCAAAGATATTGGTCTGTAGTTTTCCTTTTATGTCATATCTTTTTCTGTTTTGGGGATGAGGATAATGGAGGCTTCATGAAATGAGTTTGGAAGGTTTTCTTCCTTTTGAAACTTTAGAAATAATTTTAGTAGGATAGGGGTTAACTCTTCCTTAAAAGTTTTGTAGAATTCACAAGTGAAGCCATCTGGGCCTGGGCTTTTTTTGTTGGGAGGATATTTATTACTGATTCAATCTCCTGGCTTGTTATAGGTCTATTCAGGTTCTCTATGTCTTCCTGATCCAATCTTGGTAGATTATATGCATCCAGGAATTCGTCCTTCTCCTCCAGGTTATCTTGTTTGTTGGTGTAAAGTCGCTCATAGTATCCTCTAATGATATTTTGTATTTCTGCTATGTCTGTGGTAATATTGCCTGTTTCATCACATATTTGATTAAGCTGGTTTCTTTCTTTCTTCTTCTTGATCATTCTAGACAATGGTGTGTTGATCTTGTTAATCTTTTCAAAGAACCAGCTTTTGCTTTCATTTATGTTTTGAATCGTTCGTTTATTTTCTATTTTATTTATTTTTGCTCAAACCTTTATTATTTCTTTTCACCTGGCATTTTGGGGGTTTGTTTGTTATTGTTTTTCCACTTCTCTGAGGCATGATGATAAGTTATCTACTTGCCATCTTTCCATCCTTTTCTTATGTGCACTAATTGCTATGAATTTCCCTCTTATGACTGCTTTTGCTGTGTCCCATAGATTCTGGACACTTGTGTACTCATTATCATTTGTTTCCATAATTTTTTTTTATTTCAGCCTTAGTTTCTTCAGTAGTGAAGAAGTCATTCAGAAGTAGATTGTTCAGTTTCCATGTGTTCGTGTATTTTTGGGGTTGTTTCTTGAAGTTAATCTGAAGTTTAATTCCATCATGATCAGAGAAGATGCTGGGTATAGTTTCTATGCCTTTGAATCTGTAAAGGCTAGATTTGTCTTCTAATATATGATCTATCTTTGAAAAGGTTCCATGTCGTGGTGAGAAAAATGTATATGTTTTTGATGTAGGGTAGAAAGTTCTATAGATATCGGTCAAACCCATTCCAATTATAGTATCATTTAAGTCCTGTATCTCTCTATTTATTTTATGTCTAGAAGATCTGTCTATAGGAGATAATGGGGTGTTGAGATCTCCAACAATTATAGTATTTCTTCCTATCTCTCCTTTTAGCTCCAGCAGTCTTTCCTTCACATATTTAGGCGCACCTGAGTTGGGTGCGTAGATATTTATAAGGGTTATGTCATCTTGCTGGATTACCCCATTTACTATTATATAATGCCCTTCTTTGTCTCTTCTTATAGTCTTTATCTTGAAATCTATTTTGTCTGAGATCAGTATTGCTACTCCAGCCTTTTGTTGATTTCCATTTGCATGGAATATCTTTCTCCAGCCCTTGACTTTTAGTCTATGTATGTCTTTATACATAAGGTGGGTTTCTTGTAGGCAACAGATAGAGGGTTTCTATTTTCTTATCCATTCAGCCAGTCTATGTCTCTTAACTGGAGAGTTTAATCCATTGACATTCAATGTAATTATCGATATTTCCGTACCTGATCCTATCAGTAAGTGAGCCATTTTCTTGGTTGCTTTTTGTTCTTGTATAACTGTCTCTGATTTTTTAGTTTTCCTGGTATAGTACTCCCTTCAGAACCTCTTGAAGAGCTGGTCTGGAGTTGGTAAATTCCTTCCAATTTTGTTTATTCGAGAATGTTTTTTATCTTTTTTTCCCATATGAAAGATAATTTTGCCGGGTATAGTATTCTTAGTTGAAATTGTTTTTCACTCAACACTCTGACTATGCTTCCCCATTCTTTCCTTTCCTGCATTGTTTCCACTGAGAGATCCGATGTTAGCCTGATGGGGTGACCTTTGTAAGTAACTTGACGTTTCCTTCTTGCCAACTTTAGTATCTTGTCTTTGTCTGTTGTTTTTGCCAGTCTGGCTATGATGTGCCTTGGAGAGGATCTTCTTGGGTTGATTCTACTCAGGGTCCTATGTATTTCTTGGCTCTGGATATTTGAATGCCTTTCTAGATTTGGAAAGTTTTCTTCCAGGATCTCATGGAATAAATTATCTAGGCCCTTATTATTTTCTTCCTCTTCTGGAATACCAATTATCCGGATGTTGGGGCGCTTGATGGTATCCAGTATTCCTCGTATATTATCCTCATTTTTCATGGTTGTTTTCTCAATCTTCTTGATACTTTTTTCTAGGTCAGATGTTTTGTCTTCTACTTTAGAGATTCGATCTTCTGCCTGGTCTAACCTACTTTTAATACTTTCAAGGGAGGTTTTGATTTCCTGTATCACATTCTTCAGTCCTAAAAGTTCCATCTGGTTCTTGTTTAAGGTATCCATTTCTTCTTTCAAGTCATTGAAGGACTTCCTCATCTCCTGGAGCTCCTTGTCTCTTTTCTCTTCCATCTCAGTTAGTTTGGTCACTACAAATATTCTGAATTCCTTATCAGACATGTCCACGACGTCCATTATATTTACTGCGGGTGATGTAGGCTTGATGATTTCCCTTGAGGGAGAGGCCTTTTGTTGGTTGCTCATATTTCTTGAGCCTCTGCGATTGTTCCTAGTCATCAGGTAATCTATATGTTTCTTCCTAACTTATTTAAGGTATCTTTGATTGTGAAAAGTTGTACAGGCTTAGAAAATTGATGATTTCTCTTATGGTTGGCCTACCTGTTGCTCACAATTGCCATTAACTGTTGCCACTAGCCCTGGATGGCCCAAAGTCCTCGCTGTTTCTAAGGAGTGGTGAGCCTTCAACTGACCTAGTAGTAAGCAACACCCCAAGAGCAAAGAGAAACAAAAAGAAAAAAAAATATCGCATGGCGTGCAACATGCACCGCACGCTATTCAAATCACCAAAATTCAAAGAATCCAAAGGCTAGTGGGAAAGGGTCAGAAGATGAGTGACAGGGCCAGGTTGGCCAGGCCTGCAGCCTCAGTCTGCCTGGTGTCCGGAACTGCTGGCCAGCTCGATCCAGATTGCGGGTGGGGTGGGGTGGGATTTTGCCTTAAAGTCCCAGACAACCAACCTGGGGTCCAAGGAGGAGGAACAGTGGGGATGAGTGGAGATTCAGAAGGGTTGGACCTGCAGCCTCAGTCCGACTAGTGTCCGGAACTGCTGGCTGGCTTGATCTGGATTGTGGGTGGGGTGGGGTGAGAGGTCGCCTTAAAGTCCCAGACAACCAACCTGGGGTCCAAGAGGAGGAACGGTGGGGATGAGTGGAGATTCGGAAGGGTTGGGCCTGCAGCCTCAGTCCACCTGGTGTCCGGAACTGCTGGCCGGCTTGATCTGTATTGTGGGTGGGGTGGGGTGGGAGTTCGCCTTATAGTCCTAGACAACCAACCTGGGGTCCAAGGAAGAGGAACAGTGGGGATGAGCGGAGATTTGGAAGGGTCGGGCCTGCCTGATGGCTCTTTCTTTAGCTTTATACAGTTCAACATCAACTGTTTGAAAAAAGTGTTAAGTATGTTTTTCTTGAAAATTATATATTTAATTCAAATCTTCTATTCACTTATTGACTACAAGTGTTTCTACCAATTTGTAAAAACATTTTTCTCTGCAGTTAATTGTTTTTTTTAATTGTTCTTTTCCTACTTGGAAATTCTTAACTTTTAAATTAATGTTAGCTAAAAGTATTTTTTGAGATTTTAAAAAATTGCTCAATTTTGTTTCTTACTGAATTACTGTTATGTAGTATCTTTAATTCTGTCTCCATTCTCTGGAATTATTCTGGTATTAATCTCTTAAATTTTGACTTTAATATTAACAGTAAGAAATGTCATTTTTTTCTTAGAGGTTTTGCCTTAGGGTGCATTAGCTTGCTGAAGAAAGAAAGATTCACACAGTGAGATGGAAAGTAAGAAATTATTCCCAAAAGAGGTGGCCATCTGGAAATCCACTATTCTCTCTTCTCTTCCTGGGATGCTGGGCATGCCTACACACATGTCCAGGTGTGATTTTTGAGCCACCAGTTCCAGGACTCAAAGAGTCCTGGAACAAAACAAAAAAAAAATAAGCAGTTGGTCATGTGGGAGACCAGTGACATAAGTGCTAAGCCATCTGCTTGTTACCTGATTTGTTAAAAAGGCATGTAAAACCAGACATTTTAATGCAATCAGAACTCTACTTCTTCAGCATTGGTTCTTCTGTCATTTGTTTTCTTTTTTTCTTGTTATACAGTAGGTACATGAGAGAGAGAGAGAGAGAGAGAGAGAGAGAGAGAGAGAGAGAGAGAGAGAGAGGAGAGAAAAAGAAAGTGAGTACGCACTGGAAAATTGTCATGCCACAGATATTTTTCTTTTATTCTGCAGTTGGGATGATAAATAGGCAGGCACACATCTGCTTGGTATGTATTTCAGGCCACTTTATTCAGTACTCAAGCCACATAGCCATAGGGGATATGGCAGGCTTTAATTTAAACATTTGAAAGTTTTCTTTCTTTATTTGTTTTTGTTTTGTTTTGTTTTGTTTTTGAGAGGCTTTTGCCTAAATGCACAGGCATTTGACAGAAAAAGAGATTGACATAAAATGAGAGGGAAAGTGAGAAATCACCCCCTGCAGGGGAGGGCCACACCAAAGTCAGTCATGTGAGAGTCCAGCTACATAACTGCTGTGCCATCTGCTGGTCCCCTGATTTGTTAATAAAGGATGGTACACTGAATATTTTCATGCAAGCAGAATTCTACTTTTTCTGAGTTGTTATTATATTTTACTGTTACTTTTTTGTTGTTTTGTAGGGTATGAGCACTCACCATAGAGAAACACAGAGAGACAGTGAAAAAAAGTGAGAATTCACCCTCTGGAGGATGGTCACTCCACAATCCCTTCTTTTTTATTTTGTACTTGGGATGATTAGATAGTCAGGCAAACTTCCACCTGACATGTTTCTCAGGCATCTTTATTAAGTATTCAAACCATATAGTCAGCCATATAGAATCTAGCTGCCTTAACCTCCATGGTGAGTAAGGAGTTTGACTCCACTCTCGGTAGATAGGGGATGGGCTCTGCATAGTTGAGTTACTGTGGTTTTGATTTCTGTGTCTGATAAATGTTCACTATGCCCTCATTACAAGTCTCAGAGAAATTTATGACTCCTGTTGCTGGGCTAAAATCAGACTGAAACCAGTCACTGTGTGTAGCACAAAGTAAGTTTCAAGCTGCTGGGTTTGCAACTCAAACCTCGACCGTGTGTGAGTAGAGCTTCTTAACCACTAGGTCACCTGCTTGCCCCTTGATAAAACTTTAATCAAACTTCAGAGAGTTTGTCCAGTCCTATCTGCACACTTGCATATAATTCACACAAGTGAATTTGGCCAGAATCTCCATTACCTGTAATGTTACCACTTAGAAATTTTCTATCCAATTACTCCCAACTCGTTCTTACTTGTAAGAGTTGAAGCTAATATTCCTGAACTACTGCAAAATCTCATAGTAAAACTTCCCATATATTTTTTGAGGCCTTAAAGGAAGCATTCTTTATTCTACTTTAAAATGTACAAAGGGACAAACAGCTGGCATGGTCTTTAAGACTCTTGATTTCCACATGGCTGACCATAGTATTAGTTTGAGGCCTGGCAGCATAAAATTGATTACGGGTACATGTGCAAGCCTGAGAGGAGAATGGAAATTGGATTGAAGAGTGGCCATCCTTCCTGGTTAATATATTATTGTGGCCTTTATATATCCATGACTTCTATACAAAGCACATTTCTACAATCCTTTAGTCAGTGGTGAACACTGAGAGTCAGCATTTTGATGCTAACATTAACTTTACTTCAAGAGGTCAGTGTCTCAATGTGCATGTGGGCCTCACTATACAGATCTAGGTTGCCAAAGGGCTAAGGTAAAATTAATTTCACTCATTCTGAGCCTACCAAAGACTAAATGTAGGGATAGTGCTAACAAAGTGGACAACAAACTATTAATTTCTCTCTTCTCTCTCGAAAGAAATGGAGAAACATTAAAAATAAGAAAATGAAAGATGATAAGAGGATAAGAGGATAACAAGGCAGAATGTCTTGAGTTCACAATTCTACACTTCTCTCATTTCTGTGCACATGTGATTATTCTCAAGTAAGATTAATCACACACACATGTATATATGCAAAGTACATTATTACACAGTTATAATCACATTTTCAATTATGTATAACCAACAAGTTACCAATCATCTGTCATTTCTTGAGTTGGCCTCCTCACATAATTTTGCATAAGTATAGTTTGTTCCTCCATGCCATAAAGAGGGAAAAACCCAGCCAGTACCAGATCTCCATCCTTGTAGACACTTGGCTTTAGGTATGTACAACAACTAATATTTGTCTTCTCACATAGTGTTTGTAAAGGCTGCAGAAGTAGCAAGACACTAATCAAAGGTAATGACATGTCTCAGTTGGTCCAACACATAATAAAAAATCCTATGTGTGGGAGCCAAGAAGGAGATGGAACTGGATTGTGTCTGTAGACTGTTCTCTATTGGGAGAGTCAACTCTGTGGAGGGAACAGGGGATTCTTACTTACATGTGCTGCCTTCAACCTATCCAAAGCATGTGCCAGACTGGTATGAAAGATAAGGACATATATAGAAACATTGAAAAAGACATTTCTACAGGAACCATGATGCTGAGCCTCATGCCTAATCTGAGCAGCTCTGATTTTCCTGACATTTTACTGTTTCACTTAAGTCTTGTCCAGGAACTCTGGGGATCTCTCCACCCTGGGGCTCTGCACCTGTCACCCTCCATTTTGGTGAAAAACAATTTAGGAAAAACATATTTTGTTGTTTTTCTCCCCACACCTATATGATTTCATAATGACCAAGTAAGTCTTTGGGGACCATCCTATCCTGAGAAAACAAGCTTTGCAATTTTGTGACCAAGAGAGGTGCAAAGTGCTTGTATCACAAAATTGCTATTCATATTTGTATATTTTTGATACTGTTAATATCCACAAAATTGGACCAATGAGTACCATTGTGGTTAAGTTTCTAGACTCTCACATTGCTAACCACGGTTCAAGTCCCTGACCCAGAAGATTTAAACTCCTTCCTCATAAGTGTGCATTTGTGCCCAAAATTCTAGAAAAATTAAGGAGAAGGGATTGTGGGATGATCATTCTCTTTGGGAGGTGATTTCTTGCTGTGTGTCTCTGTCTATCCGGTGAGCAAACATATGCTATAGCACAAATTGCTCTCTAAAAAAAAAAACACTTACTGGTCAAATTGGATGAAGCCATAGAAAAGTTTTTGTTTGTTTTTAGAGAGAGAATTTTGCTATAGGTTGGAGTGTGCTCACCCGGGATACAGAAAGACAGAAAGAGAGAGAGACAGAAAATAAGAAATCACCCTCCCTCAGGGGGAATGATCATGATACAATCCCTTCTACACCATTGTCCTCTCAGGACTTTTGGTCTCACACACACACACACACACACACACACACACACACACACACATACACACCAGTGCTCAGCATGAGTTTTAAGCCAATTGGTCTGAGATTCAACCACAGTTCACTATGTGAGAATCCGTGAAGTAACCTTTGTGCCATTTGCAGATCCTACCATAGATCAATTTTCAACACAGAGTCCTGATGACTATTTCCCCATTATTTTTAAAATTTATTATTATTTATACATTCAATTATTATACATCATTTAGTTTGTAAAGAGATTTTACCAAACATGATATATGCCATAGAGCAGGCAAGTTGAAAATACTACACATGACATCACCAACAGGCAACAAGCCATACCTGTGTCCCAAAAATGTCTTCTCCATTTTTTCCCAATTTTCCTTCCTGCACTCTTCCCATCTCCCACTCTCTTGCACTTTGTCCCCAGTGCCCATAACAATTTTCAATGATTTTATTGCTTGCAGTTTTTCAGTCTCTACCATAGAGTGTAGACAGTCAGTATATGTTAAGTGGACACATATATGTCTCTGTTTCATAGCCTGACTTGTTTCACTCAGCAATAAATTTTCCATGTTCATCCACTTTCTATCAAATGCCAGGGTCTTTTTTTATGGCTGAATAGTATACCATGGAGTATATATGCCACACTTTTTTAATCCATTCATCTGTTTGTGGACATGTGTTTTGGTTCCATGGCTTAGTAATCATGAGTAATGCAGCAATAAATATAGTTGTACAAGCTCTTTACTGTCAGAGCATTCTCCTGTTCTTTGGGTATATACCCAGGAGTGGAATTGTTGGATCATATGGTAGTTCTATTTTAAGGTCTTTGAGGAATCTCCATATTGTTCTCCAAAGTGGCTGGACCAACATACATTTCTGTTAACAATGTAGGACAGTTCCCCTTTCACCACAACCCCGCCAACACTTATCATTTTTTGTTTTAGTATTTTCCATTGTGACTGGGATTAGATGGTATCTCATTGTGGTTTTGACCTGCATCTCCCTTATGATGAGGGATGTTGCACATTTTTTTATATGCTTTTTGTCTGTCCATATGTTTTCCTTAGAGAGTTGTTTATTCAGCTCATTTTCCCATTTTTTAATTGGGTTCACCATTTTCTTCCAAGTTAGTTGCTTGAGTTCCCTGTGTATTCTGATTATCAGTCCCTTATCTGAGATGTAGTTAACAAAAATTATCTCCCATTCCAAGGGTGGTTGATTCATGCTAATTACTGTGTCATCTTTTGTGCTGAAACTTTTTTTTTTTTTTTTTGGAGAGGTTTTTTTTTGCTATAGGGCGCGTGCGCTCGCCAGACAGACAGAGAGAGACAGAGAGACAGAAAGCGAGAAATCACCCCCCAGGGGGGATGGTCATGCCGCAATCCCTTCTCCTCCATTCTCCTCTCGGGATCTTGGGCACGCACGCACACGCGCCCGGCGTGAGTTGTAAGCCACCGGGTCCGAGACGCGAACCGCGGTCGACTACGTGGGAGTCCAGCGACATAGCCATTACGCTAACTGCTGGTTCCCAGTGCTGAAACTTTTTAATCTGATGTCATCCCACCTGTCTACTTTGGAGATTATTGTCTGTGGTTTGAGTGTCTTGATTAAGAAATCTTTACCTACCCCAATGTCTCCCAGAATTCTCCCAGTGTTTTTCAGCAGTAATTTTATAGTTTGTAGTCTTAGGTTTAGATCTTTGATACACTTTGAGTTGATTTTTGTTAATGGTGAGAGATAGGGGTTCAGATTAGTCTTTGTGCAGGTGGATACCCAGTTTTTCCAGCACCATTTGCTAAAGAGGTTTTCCTTTTCCCACTGGATTGATTGGTACCTTTTGTCAAAGATGAGTTGGCTGTATGTTTTGGAATTTATTTCTGGGGTCGATACTCTGTCCCATTGGTCTTCATGTCTGTTTTTGTGCCAATACCATGCTGTTTAGATTATCACAGCTTTTTAACATATTTTGGAGTCAGGAAGAGAGATGCCACCCACTCCACTCTTCTTGTACAGGATGTCTTTGGCAATACGTGGTCTTTTATGATTTCAGACAAATTCTATGATTGTCTTTTCTAGATCTGTAAAGACTGTCTCTTGTCATTTTACAGGGATTGCATTAAATATGTAGATTAATTTTGGTAGGATTGCCATGTTGATTATATTAATTTCCCCAATCTACGGACATGGTATGTTCTTCTTTTTTGCGTCTTTTTAAATTTTCTTTAAAATATTGTTATAGTTTTCCTTATAGAGGTCCTTAACTGCCTTGGTTAGTTTCATTCCTAGTATCTTATGCTTTTTTTGGCTATGGTAAATGGGATTACTTTCTTTGGTTCTGTCACTGTCTGCTTGTTGTTTGTATATAAAAATGCTATAGTGCTTTATAAGTTAATTTTGTATCCTGCCACTTTACTATATGCACTCATTACTTTGAGAAGTTTCTTTATGGGTACTAGTGGATCTTATATGTATACAATCATGTCATCGGCCAACAGAGGTAACTTTAACTCTTCCTATTTCATTCTCTTGTCTGATTGCATTGGCTAGGACTTCCAGTACTATGTTGAGTGGAGAGAATGAACAGCCTGTAATAAAGATCCTGTAGCAGAGCTGGAAGCTGAACTCATTCCCTATTAAAAAAAGAAAAAGAAAAGAAAATGGAGACCATAGTACACGTTTGGATGTGTAGTCCTCACCTTAGGCTCACCTCTAGTAATAGACAAAGAAACAATCTCTATTCTGTTTCTAGTATGATAATTTTTGTAGAAATATGGAAAGGAGGCTCAGAGTTGTAAGTTATTTCCAACACTGATCATGTATTCTGGTTTTCAGTGTTCAAGTTTGTCCTTATTTTGTTAAAATTATCCCTAAGGGAATAATTTGTCTAAGTGGCCAACTTCATGGAGTTAGTGCAGCCAGATTCTACATGGAAGATTACATGGTTCAAGTCCTGAAAATGGCTTGAGAAACATGCAGGGTGTGTATGAAGTCATAGTCAAAATCTCAAAAGGATGTAGAAATGGAAGAAAAGGGATTGCAGCATGACTATGGTCTGTTTGGGTTGTTTTCCCACTTTCCCTTTTCCTTTTCTCTTCAGTGAGTGAACACATCTTTTGGCAAAGTGAAAAGGAAAAGAAATATAATTTAATTTAGTATATCCATCTTATATCCTGTTACTTTCCTGAGCTTGTTTATTAGTACTAATAGTTTCTAGTCAATTCCTTATGACTTCCTAAAAACTGACTCTTGTCATTTGCAAGATAACTAGATGTATTCCTTTCCAATTTAAATGCCTTTTATTAATTTCTGTAGTAACTCCTCACAGTAGTTGGCCTTTGAAATTCCTACTGAGCTCACACTTGTTTTAGAGACCCTGCAAGGAGAGGAAATTGTTCCCTTCTGTGGTGGCAGGGGCCATAGGCATCTTCTCACACTCCCTACTGTGTGCACACATGTCCCAACCATACCACTTAGTCTAACTGTGTATACATGTTCCAGTCACTGTGTCAATGTGCTGGGTTGCTCATAGCACCTCAGAGATGCACAAGTACAAGAACTGTCGGGCATCAATGTAGAGCCTATTTGTCAGTGAAACCTTTTTCAGTGTGGCACCATTCTGCAGCTGACTATGACCCAGATGGTGAAATGACCCTGTGCATGTTCCTTCTTTGGAGTAGTGCTGTTTTGTGGGCCTCAGAAATATCCTAAATTGGGATGATTAGGGACTGCAGGGTTATTCTGCAGCTAAGATCATGGTTCCTGGTGGCAATGTGGACCACTGGGAACCTCTCATTTATTCTGCTCCAGCACTGGAGTAAGTCTAGCTTCTTAAGCTAGGCCAGAGTGCCGACACTAGAACAGATGTCAGCTTTCCAATGTACAAGCATCAGAACAAAAACAAGTATGAAGAATAATCATGAGAATGTGATGGTACCAATGGACGACGTGAAGTGCAGGGACTTACACTAAAGGGAAGATGCAGGAGCTGCTTGACAGAGATTCCACAGTCATGAATTTAAGGAAGCACAATGTACTTAAAAGAAAGTACACAGAAACATTTCAACACACTTTGATGCGCATGTAGCAAGGTTCTAGAAGACCTTTGTGGGTGGAAAATATTGTTGGTGTCCTTACTATCATCTGAGGTGGCTGTTCTTGTTTTACTTTTTGAGTTTTACTTGCAGTCATACCATCATTTAGTCATTTGTTCAATAAGTATTTGTTCAGCGACTCACTGCCTAAGGAATAGTTTCAGTACCTGAATACCTATTGGTGAATACAGTAATTTAGACATGGCTATAGTCCAATAAAGGGGAGAGAATTATCTTAAGTGTGTAGAATACACATAAGCTCTAACTATGGAAATCTGTAGCTTTTTATAAAAGAGAGTAACAGTTGATCACAACAGCAACCACACACTGGGGAATCTGAAAAATTTACACAGGAAGAGGGACAGTTAACCAGGTTATGAGGGAGGAACAGTATTTGAGGATGATGGAAAAGCTTATGCAAAGACCACAGTTGCAAAATTTTGATACAAATATAAAAGAGAAGTAATGCCCATCTACAAGAAGAATGGTAGAGAACAAGGAGAAGAATGTAAGAGAAGGTTAAAAAGATAGACAGGATCTAATTGACTATCTCGAATTTTACCCTAGAGAAGTAAGGAAGGCTTGAAATGCTTTTAGTAGAACAATATGATCTATTTCACTTTTCAGAAAAATTAGTCTAACTGCTTTGAGAACATCAAATGGGGATGGGCAAAAGTAGAATTAGGAAAACCAGGACGGAGGCTGTCGGAGATGTTCAGGGAACAGAAAGTGATGACTTGGACTTGGAGAGATGTGAAATTATGATGAATTGATAATGGATTGGATGTGAGGTGAGACTTTGGAATGACCCATTCAAAGATGACTCCAATATAATTCTACAACTCCTGGATTAAGCAACTTGGTGTGGTGATGCAAATTTGGTTCCAATATGGGGTACAAACATGGACAAAGAGATGTAAACTTTGGGTCATGTACTGAAGGGTCTTTAATGCTGTCCTTGGAGGGGAGACATAAATGTCCTTTGGAAATCAGCGGGGACCCCATTAATAGCTTGGAAGTAAGTGTACTCAAATGAGGGACAAAGCAGAAGGTGAGAGGAGACAATGGCCAGGAAAATAGATGACTGGAGCCAGGGAAAAAAATTCTGTAATAGGACATCCATTTCAGGATCCTAGGTCTGGAATGACAAAATGGATGTGACAGGATCAAGCTCATTAAATCAGTGGCAGTTGAGGGCAGGACACTGGCAAAGGCAGCAGGGGAGAAGAGCTTAGTAGAACTGAGTAATATAAAAATGTTAAGTCTGATTACCCCATGCTCCACTTCAGAAAGATCAAGGGAAGAGAACAGACAGAATCCAAGACAGGTTACAACAGCCTTTTCTGACAAGATAGTCAAATGCCTCTCTTCTGCTATAGTACATTAGTTATCAAATGCTTCTGGAAACTTTCCAAACTAAATCCAATGCCAACTTTTTTCTTTATCATTCTTTGGCATTTGATAGGTAACCTGTTTTATCTGTGTGGCTACTGTGAGAAAATAAGGTTCCCTTTAGTCTGCATACTGACCACAGTACGTCTGAGAATGAATTAATTTTTACTTACTTAGCACTCACTGGGCATTTTCAATGTGGAAAGAAAATAAACACCTAGCTCTAGTTTGAAAAATTATCCCTCGGGAACCAGCAGTTAGCGTAATGGCTATGTCGCTGGACTCCCACGTAGTCGACCGTGGTTCGCGTCCCGGACCTGGTGGCTTAAAACTCACGCCGGCCACGTGTGTGTGCGTGCCCAAGATCCCAAGAGGAGAACAGAGGAGAAGGGATTGCAGCGTGACCATCCCCCCTGGGGGGTGATTTCTCACATTCTTTATTTTCTTTTTTTCTTTATTTATTTACATTCATTCACTGTACATCATTATAGCATACAAAATGAGATTTTTCCATTCACAGTACACTGTATATTGGCTCAATCAAGCACATCAACATATGTGTTATTGTCAACACATAATTTTCCATTTCTTGTTTTCTGTATATTTTCCCTTTTTTCCCATCCTTGATTCCCTGTCTCACCCTCTGCCATCTCCCACCCTCCTCCCACATTGTGTCTGGTATCTATTGTTACTTTTTCTGCCTCCCCCATTTTATTGTTTCACTAAATATCTTAATAAATCTAAATATTTTCAATAGCGGGGCTGGCAAGTGGCGTGGTGGTTAAAGGCGCTGGACTCCCACATGGCCGACTACAGTTCAAGTCTTGGACCTGGTGGCTTGCTTTCTCACTTCCTCTCTCTCTCCCTGTCTCTCTCTGATCAAACTGAAAAGTAATAGTGATATAATAATAAATGTAGTTAAATAAAAAATAATTCTTTAAAAAATAAATAAATATTTTCAATAGCAAGCACAACTGAAATATACATATCCATGAACACAAGTCTGACTTTAGGCATAAACCTCAGTGAATAGAATGAACATACTATAAAGTAGCACCTACCTAGGGCTATATAGCTTACTGGACTCATCAGATAGGTATTTTTAATGCCTTTTTTTTTTCTTCTGAAATTTTTTTTTTATTAATTTACATTCATTCCCTGAGCATCATCACAAAATACTAAATGTGGTTTCCCCCCTAGGGTAAACTGGATAGTGGCTTAATCATGCATCTTATCATCCATAATATTCCATTTCTACTTTCATGTATATATGGTTTTTACCCCATGTCTGACCCTCTGCCCTATTCCACTCTCTTATTACACTATCTCTGCTGTCTACAGTTATCTTCAATTCCTTTTCCCCCAAGATTTCGTTGATCACACAATATCATAAGTAATCTAACTACTTACAATAGCAAGTTCAGCTGATGGTTTCAAGAAAAGCCGTTTTGAACTGGTAAGGATATTTCCTTGAAATGTAAGGCCTAGAAAGAGGTTAGTATTCTGTTCAAATAGTAGGTACATGAATCCATTGACAGCTCAAGACAGGACAAAAATCCTTAAAACCGGACAAGAAAGCTTAGAAGAAAAGCAGCAATATTTTAGTCAAGTCATAGAATGCTGTTTCATCAGGTCAGTCTCATGTACTTAATTTTCTTCTGTTTCTGTTGAGGTTCGATCTTCCAGATTGAACTCTGGGGTATAATACTCAACTCCAGACTTTGTCCCTACAATTAAGTTGCCCATTTTCTTAGTTTCTGAACGCTTATTTCTGTGTGTCTGCATTTAATTTTACTGACATAGCACTCCCTTAAGAACTTCTTGGAGATCTGGTCTGGTGCTGGTAAACTTTCAGGTCTTGTTTATCTAGGAAAGTTCATGTCTTTTCTTCCCAAATGAATGATAAGCTTGCTGGGTACAGAATTCTCGGTTGAAATTGCTTTTCCCTTAATGCTTTGAATATATTCTTCCATTCTTTCCTTGCTCGCATTGTTTCTGATGAGAGATCTGCCGTTAGTCTGATGGGATAACCTTTGTAGGTAACTTGCTGTTTTTCTCTTGCCAGTCTTAGTATCTTGTCTTTGTCTGTGGTTTTGGTCAATATGGCTATAATGTGTCTTGGAGAAGATCTTCTTGGGTTGATTCTGTTTGGGGTCTTCTGTACTTCTTGGGAATGGATCTTTGAGTGCCTCTCCAGGTTTGGAAAGTTTTCTTGCAGGATTTCATGGAGTAGATTATCAATGCCCTTATGAGTTTCTTCGCCTTCTGGGATGCCTATTATCTGGATGTTTGGACGTTTAATTGTATCTACTTTTTCTCGTATATTATTCTCAAATTTTCGGCCATTTCTCAGTCTTCGTTGTGGATTTTTCTAGGCCAGCCATTTTCTCTTCTACATCTGAGATTCTATTTTCTGTATGATCTAACCTGCTTTTAATACTTTCAAGGGAAATTTTGACTTCTTGTATTATAGCCTTCATCTCTAACAGTTCCATCTGATTCTTTTGTAATGTGTGAAATTCCTCTTTTAGACCTTGCATAAATTTCCTCACTTCCTGGAACTCTTCAACTACTTTCTCCTTCCTCTTCAGCAATTTCTTGTCTCTCTTCTTTTCCATCTCTGTTAGCTTTGCCATTATGAATGTTCTGAATTCTTTATCAGACATTTCCATGATTTCCATTGAACTGTGTGTGGATGAAGAGGAGCTATCCTTTTCCCTTGTGGTAGAGGTATTTTCCTGCTTCCCCATATTTCTTGTGGTCCTGCAGCAATTTCTAGTCATCTCATGGATGGTCGATTTCGTCCCAAACTTGGAAGTTCAATCTGAGGGTCGAGGAGTGTGTAGAAAAGGAAACAGAGAGAGGGAAACAAAGGAACAACAGTGAAGAAAAACAAAACAAAACAAAACAAAAAAAAAGGACAACAAACAAAGAAAAAGAGCAAAAAATGAAGAGAAAAACTTTTAAATAAAACTAAAAAAAGGGAAAAATTAATATTTAAAAAATTTCATAAAAACCCCAAAATTGGAAAACTGTGTGGTGCACTTGCATGCCACACGACATGGCTAGACCGCAGGAGCCATGGAGCTGGTTCTTGAAGAAGGGCTGTTCTGTTCCCTTCCGCCTCTCCTGGGTGGGGAGTGGGAGAGGGAATTATTAACAAGATAAAGGGCTAGGCGGGGCCTACAGGCCCAGAAAGATGCCTCACCTTAAACAAAATTCTAAAAAGCAAAAATTCAAAAAGAAAAAAGAGAGAGGTCTCAGAGACAGAGGTAGAGAGAGACAAAGACAGGTACAGGGAGAGGAGGCCTGACAGGAGTCTTCCTACCACGTGAGTTTTCTATACTGGAGGCTGAATTATCAGTAGGACCTCTTCATTCCTCCGTTTCCCCCAAAATGGCTAGATCGCAGGAGCCATGGAGCTGGTTCTTGAAGAAGGGCTGTTCTCAATTTCTTGCTTTCTGTCTCTATGTCTCTCTGTGTGTGTCTGGCGAGCACACGTGCCCTATAGTGAAAACCTCTCCAAAAAAAAAAAAATTATCCCTCAATTCCTTCCATATTTAGGGTTTCTTCTATTCATTCTCTTTGCTTTTGGAATGTTTAGTGATTGTAATCACTCATTCTATCCCAGTATTTAAAATTGTAAATCACATTTGGAGTCACTTCAGACATGGTTTCCTCATTTCAAAGTCCATGGAGTTACTTCGAAAACCAGATGCATTGCTCTGCATTTCTCCCCAGCCCCATGTTTTTGTCAGAAACTCTGACTCCTCATCTACACTTATCTATATTCTTCTAAATTAGTCTATATAATATAGAAGCCAGCTATAAAATTTATTATTGGAAAACTGAGACATCCAGAATTTCAGACATCAAATGAGGAAATGAGAAGTAAAATATTCATTACTTAGTTGGTTTTCTTGAAATTGTCCTGAACTGTGTAAGATTAAATTTTTCTTAAAAGATTTGGGAGTTCCATCTCTAGGCTCCTGGCCAGCAAGGGAAACGGGCAGGGGCACAACTGTCCCCACCCCATTTTCAGGCTCTCATGACCAGGACCCTAACCCCTAGACAGGTAGGCAGGTTTTTTATTTCTTTGCTCTTCCTTTTTGTTTGGTTAATACCCTCCTCTCCCTTGTCCCACAGAGTGGTCCTTGTTCTGCAGGAGAGCTCCAGTTTTATCTCTAGGCTCCTGGCCAGCAAGGGAAACTGAGGCAGGGGCACCACTGCCCTAACCCCACTTCCAGGCTCCCAAGACCAGGACCCAGCCTCTAGAAATAGTAGTCCTTGTTCTGCAGGAGAGCTCCAGTTTTATCTCTAGGCTCCTGGCCAGCAAGGGAAATAGGCAGAGGCATCACTGCCCCCACCCGACTGCCAGGCTCCCAAGACCATGACCCAACCTCCAGACAGGTAGACAGGTTTTCTTTTTATTTGCTCTTCCTTTTTGTTTTGTTAATATCCTCCTCTACCTTGTCCCACAGAGTGGCCCTTGCTCTGTAGGAGAGCTCCACTTCCATCTCTAGATTGCTGGCGAAATCATGAGCCATGCTAGTGCACAGTGCATGACGTTTGCTTTATTTTCCTCTATAATCTTTTCTTTCCTCTTACATTATCCTCTCTTCTTAATCCTTCACCCTGCCAGAGTGATTAGGCAGCTGTATAATTTCAGTTCTGAAAATTCTCTAGTATTGTAAGGTTCCCTGGGATCCTGCCCTGTACTGGACCACCTGTGGAAAAGGAGATACTACTCTTCAGACACCTGAATAGAGTATACCTCTTGAGACCACATTGCTAAAGACAAATGAAGAGAGACTTCCACATACATCAATTCACAGTGAAAGGGAAACACACCTGCTCCTAAGAGGTATTCAAAAATGAATACACCTTCCAATGGCTAGAAGTAGAAGAAGAGCTTCAGGTCTGAATAAACCAGAAAATATATTCACATCAAAGGAACAGAGTAACTTCCTCCATTTCTCCTAAAAACTGAGGATGTTATCAAAATGTCAGAGAAAGAATTTAGAATATTCATGGTGAACAAATTCTATGAGTTGGAATAGAAAAGAGACAACAAACTATAGGAGATTAGGAAGCCTTTCCATGATATGAAAGAAGAAATGGACACTATGAGAAAGAATCAAATGGAACTATTGGAATTGAAGTCTGTAATAAAGGAAATAAAAACTCTCTCAAAAGTATTAAAACTCTATTAGACCACGCTGAAGATCAAATCTCCAATGTAGAAGATAAAACCTATGACCAACAAAAAAGCACCAAAAAGATAGAGAAAATAACTAACAAACAAACAAAAACCACAAGGATAATAAACGAGAAAGTCTAGATTCCATTAGATGCCCAAAAATGTGAATAATTGGCATCCCAGAAGTGAAGAAACTAATAAGGGCATGGAAAATCTATTCCATGAAATCCTGGAAGAAAATTTCTCAAGTCTAAAGAGGAACTCAAGCATCCAGACCCAAGAAATACAAAGAACCCAGAATAGAACCAACCCAAGAAGATCTTTCCCAAGGCAAATTTTATACAGACTCTCCAAGACCACAGATAAGACATGAAATTAAAACTGGCAAAAGAGGGACCAGCAGTTAGCGTAATGACTATGTGGCTGGACTCCCATGTAGGCGACCACAGTTCGAGGCCTGGATCTGGTGGCTTAAACTCATGCCAGGCGCATGTGCGTGCATGCCCAAGATCCTGAGAGGAGAATGGAGGAAAAGGGATTGTGGTGTGGCCATCCCACCTGGAGGGTGATTTCTCACTTTCTTTCTCTCTGTCTCTCTCTGTCTTCTTGGCGAACGCACATGCCCTATAGCAAAAACCTCTCAAAAAAAAAAAAAAAAAAAAACTGGCAAGAGAAAAACAAGAAGTGACTTACTAAGATCATCCCATCAGGCTAAAACCGTACCTATCAACAGAAACAATGCAAGCAAGGAAAGAATGGGAAGAAGTTTTGAAAATTTTGAGAGAAACAATTTCAACCAAGATTACTATATCGTGCAAGATTATCCTTCATATGGAAAGAAAAGAATAAAATCTATTCAGACAAACAAAACCTGACAGAATTTGCCAACACCAGACCAGCTCTTCATGAAACTCTGAAGAGACTACTGTTCCAGAAAAACTAAAGAATGAAGAGCCAGAAATAAAGGAATAAAAGGCAACCAAGACAATGGCCAACTTAAATATCAGGGCAAGTCTAGAAACATCAGTAATAACATTGAATGTGAATGGATTAAATTTTCTTATAAAGAGACATAGACTGGTTGAATGGGTTAAAAATAAAAGAAACTCTCTGTTGCCTACAGGAAACCCACTTCATGGATAAAGACAAACACAGTCTAAAAGTGAAGAGCTGGAAAAAGGTTTTCCATGAAAATGGGAACCAAAAAAAGCTGGAGTCGCGATTCTAATTTCTGACAAAATAGGCTTTAAAACCAATACTGTTCAAAGAGACAAAGAAGGACACTATATTGTACTAAAAGGGTCAGTCAATCAAGAAGATATAACTCTTATAAATATCTATGCATCTAACACAGGAGCACCCAAATACATGAAGGAAAGACTGTTAGATCTAAAAGGAGACATAGAGTACAACATGCTAATTGTTGGAGACTTCAACATTCCACTATCCCCTATGGATAGGTCATCTAGACAAAAAAAATAGTTAAAGAGATAAAGGATCTAAATGATACCATAAATCAAATGGACTTAACAGACATCTATAGAACTTTCCATCCCAAAACCTCGAGAAACACTTTTTTCTCGTCCCCACATGAAACTTTTTCGAATATTGACCACATAATAGGACATAAGGCAAGCCTCTACAGATTCAAAGGCATAGAAACTACATCCAGCATCTTCTCTGACCATGATGGAATTAGACTTGATTTTAATTTCAAGAAAAACCCTCACAAATACACAAATTCATGGAAACTAAATAACCTACTCCTGAATGACTTCACCACTACTGAAGAAATAAAGACTGAAATCAAAAGATTCATGGAAGCCAATGACAAAAAGGATACGAGTTTTCATAATCTTTGGGACACTGCTAAAGCAGTCATAAGAGGGAAGTTCATAGCAATTAGTGCACATAAGAAGACAGAAAGAGGGCAAATTAGTAAAAATACAAATGTTTTTAATCACACAATTTATCTCCTGCTGTCCTGTAACAACATCTCACTTTCCTTCTGCTCACCACTATGGACATTATTATCTGCAACCCCAAATTTCTTTCCTGCTTCCATAAATGTGTCATTCCAATGATGTTATATAGATGGGATCACAAATTACTGAATATTTTGTGATTGGACTTTCCAACTCACATCATTTTCTGGAGAGCCATTCAAATAGCCATGTAATTTTTTAACTTTGTACCTGCTGAGTAATCTTGCAAACTGTGCATACACTATCCTGTCAGAGCATTCACAGAGTCAACCATATCAATGATTTAAATTTTGGACGATTTTGAAAAAGCCATAGTAACCAGTTTTGTACATTGTGTAGGTCTATGTGTAATAGTAATGCTTCTCATTACTCTGGAAACATTGTAGCAAAGAGCTTCTGGGTGACAGGGTAGCTGTAAGTTTAGATTTTGTGTGTGTGCGTGTGTGCTTTATTTTTTAAATTTTTTTAATTTCATGTTCTTTTATACATTCAATTATATTATTTAGCTTACAAAGTGAATATTTCAACAGGTGAACATTTCTCCCTAGTTCACTTGATAAATCTATAAAATATCTTTAACAGATAATACCACATTTCTTTGTCCCATTAATGCTTTGCCTCTCTATTTTTCTTCTGAATGTCCTTCCTCAGACCCTACTCTTTCACACATACTATATCTAATATTCACATCCATTTACTGTGTTTCTATATCTTTTAGTCAATCAGTTTCAGTCATAGAGTGCGGACACTCATACAGAAAGACAGAGAGAGACAGAGAGACAGAAAGTGAGAAATCACCCCTCCCCCCCAGAGGGGATGACCATGCCACAATCCCTTCTCCTCCATTCTCATCACAGAGATTTGGGCACACACACACACATGTGCCTGGCATGAGTTGAAGCCACCAGGTCCGGGCCTCAAACTGTGATCAACTACATGAGAGTCCAGCTACATAGTCATTATGCCAACTGCTGGTCCCTGTAAATTTAGTTTTATTAGAAACTGCCTAGCTGGTGCCAGCTGGTGGTATCATGATTAAAGCTGCTAGATTTCGCACAACTGGATTAATGGTTCAAGTCCCAGTCTCAGCATCTTGAGAAACATGCCAAGCACAGGTATGTGCATGCTCATAACTCTGAAAGGAGGAGAAATGGAGGAGAAGGGATTGTGGTGTGACCATGCCCATGTGGGTTCTTTCTTGCTTTCCCTCTGTGTCTCTATCTCTGGTGAGCACATTCACTCTCTGGCTAATTAAAAACAGAAAGAAACTGCCTAACTGTTCTCCAAAAGGGCTATATCTGCATTCTCATCATCAATGGATGAGTGACCATTTCCTCAGTTTCTTTCCTGAATTGACTTTATTTCATTTTTTAAACTTTAACAAATTTGATAGGCATATATTGGTATCTCATTGCTTTAATGTACATTTCATAAATGGCTAATGATAACTAAAGCATATTAAATATATATGCTTATATGACATCTGTGTCTTATTTCTGGTAAAATGTCTGCTCATGGCTTTATCCTCTTCTCTCAAGTCTATTTTTTTGTTTTCTTCTGGTGAATCTGGAAGTTCTGTTTATATTCTGGATACTAATCTTGACTAGACAGAGTTTTCTTTTGGTGAATTTGGGAGTTCTGCTTATATTCTGGATGCTAGCCTTTATTAGGTAGAAGATCTTTTTCCTCCAGAAAGAAGGAACTTGAGGGGCCAGCAGGTAGTTTGTTGGTTAAGGCACTGGACTCCCACATGGCTTACTTTGGTTTGAGTTCTTTTTTTTTTCCAAAATAAAATTCTGGTTTATTGTTGGAAAACATTGTTTCACACATACATCAAACAGGTTAAAAAAATAGCAGCTTCCTAGACAAAAAAAAGGAAAAAAGAAACCTTTTATGTTTGGTCTTTTTAACCATCTCATACAAACCAACTACTTATAGTACAGCTAAGTACATACAAAAGAAAAGTTACTGGAATGCTCAGAATAAGATTGTTTTGTTGTTGCTGTTTTCACCTTTTTTACAAGGTATTTTTTTTCTCTTTTGAGAATATAGTGAACAGGGTCACGCCACAAGTAAAGCCGAAGTAGGACAGAGGATGCTCTGAAGGCTGATTTGGTCATCTGAGATAATTAAAAATGGCTGACCCCTAACCATATGTATGAACATATAAAATGTAAATAAAGAATATAAATTTTTCTTTTTAAAGTACTTTTAACAAAAAAAGGAGGGCATTGGAAGTTTTGCTTCTTTTTTCCTTCCTTCTTGCAAATTTGCATTGTGGTTTTGGTTGGGTGGTGGAGAGTGTGTGTCATCTGCGGGTGGCACTGACCATGGTGGGCAGGTGGGTGGACCTCTCTACTCGAAGGTGACCACGATTAGATTCTGAGATGGGAATTGGAGGGTGAATAGGTCACGGTGGCCTTTTTTTTTTTTTTAAGTTGAACTTTTCCTCTTTTCGCTGGCTAGTCATCCTCATTGGTCTTTTGCCTTTTGCTTTTTGGCATTAACAGGGTGGTCCTTGTCGTCCTCAGCTCCCTGTTTGCCCCTAGCTGCCTCAGCCTCCTCATCTTCATCTCCATCCTCTTCTTCCCTGTTGCATTCTTCCTCCTCTTCCCTGCCTTTTCCTTCTTCTTCTTTGTCTACATCATAATCAGCCTCCTGTTCCCTGTTTTTCTCATAAGCATTCCCATTAGTGGAGGCATCTCTTCCATTCTTGGACTCCTCCACAACTTCCTACTTCTCTTTTAAGTCCTTGGTGGTAATCTTGGAGTTAGTGTCCACAGCTGCATCTGACATGATGGGGCACACTGGTGGTCTGATGTAATGGATATAAAAGAAAGCTGTGATTTGAGTTCTTGAGCTGGTGGCTTGAAAATCACACTGGGTGTATATGTGTGTGCCCATAATCCTGAGAGGAGAATGGAGAAGGAATTTTGGCTTCACCATTACCTCTAGTGGGCAATTTCTCACTTCCTCAGTCTCTCTCTAGTGAGTGAACAGGCTCTATTGCAAAACTTTAAAAAAAATAAAATAAAATAAGAATTAATTTGCAAACACTTTATTTCATTCTATTGTATGCCTTTGCACTATTCAATTTATATGTTACCAATAAAGATAAATTTTATCTCAAAACCATCAAAGTAAATTCAAGCTGCCTGTGTCACTGTAAATGATAAGAATGTGTAGAATCCTATGTACCCTGCATTATGGTGTGTTATTGGCCCTTTGATATAAGAGTGGGCTCTCCTAGGGTAAAAATTGAGAAGAAGCTCAGCCCAGATCTAAACCAGGAGATGATGGATACCAAAGTGGCCTCCTGGGGGTTCTCTTCTGTCTCATCTCAAAATCTGGTAAGCTAGACAGCATGTGTGGAGCAATGTCTTCACATAAAATATTTCTTGTAAATTTAAAATTTTTGTTAGACTGAAAGAGCCATTTCCCTATTTCTATAATTTTCTACTAATGTATTATACAAATTTATCTAAGTAGTTAGCATTTTGTATCCTGAGAGGATGGTAGGAACTATGTATGTAACATGTATAATAATTATTGGTCAAATGAGTACACATATTGGGCAATTACCATATATTTGCATGGAATTAGAGTTAGAAAAATGAGTAAAATATAATACTTGCCTTCAAGGAACAGACATACTATTTGGAAATTTATTGACAACTATTCTGTACCTGTAAGTGCTTAGCACCAAGCAAATAATGAAAGGGTACCCCTTAACTACAATTTGATGAATAATTTTTATTGTTTGAGTGGTGGAGGTAGGCACAGTGGAGAGACACTTAATCCAGCCTGCAAAGTGGAGAGAAAGTGAGATTTCTAAGGGAAAGATAACTGAACGTGTACATGGTGGATGTTCCTGGATACTGAAGTGTGTAGGGCAGATCTTAAGAGACTTGGCACTGAGAACACAGCAGGAGAAATTGAAGAAAGAAATTTTAGAACTGAGCATGCACTGTTTTGTGACATCTCTCCTGTCTCTGTGAATGATGGGGGAAGTCTATAATTTCCAGGCCACTGGGGCTAGCAAGATAATAGCACATGCTATCCACTTTAGTTGGTTGTCTGCAATATCAACCCTAATTAAAGTTTCAGCAGTGATTATTTTGAAGATGTTCTGTAGAGCACAAGGTACTTGGGATGTTAATTAGTGACAGTTAATACATAGGTCCTGTGGTAAAATAGTCTCTGAAAATAAAAATGCCCATTGGGATCCCAAGGTGTGAAATTATGAAAATGTTTGGAATTCAAATACACTTAGAAATTACTGTCAAATTATAGGGTCATATTCACATTTGTCTCTAAGGTATTTGAAATCATAAATCGTCTCAAGAGTATGAAATAAAACAATTAAATTGGAAGAAGATAAAAGAATTTATGCTTAGTAAGTTACAAGTAGAAATCTGTTCTTCCTGAGGCAAAACCTCAGCCCTCTACCCTTAGGTCCAGTTCCTGCTCAGAAATTTCCAGCCCTGAACTCAAGATTGCATCCTCACCTTCTAAGTCAATTGAAACTGAGATGAAAATAAGAGTTTGATGGCCCTTATATAATGCCAAGTCACACCTCCAGGCACTGGCTGCAAAAGGGCTTTGGAGGCACCATGTTCTCTTACAAAGAAAACATCAGCACCCAGCATCAGCCCCTCATAGCTATGACTTTTTCCCTTGACTCATGTGAAACATTTAACTTGAGTAGTTAAAAACAGCCCAGCCTGCTGGAGCCCGAACTATCCAGATAAGTCCACCTTAGAAATTTTAGGAGCCAGGATGGTGGGGGGTAGGGGTGGTGGGCTCAGGTTCTGCCCACATGAAGTCTGCAGTCATAGTCTCCACACACAAGACTAATTTCTTCAAGGTTCTGCCCACACAGGGGAGAGGTAATAAGCTCATGACCACTGTGGACCAACAAGGTCACAGCACATGTTACCCACTTTAGTTGGTTGTCTTATTGCCTCTCACCCCTTCTATAGGCCACACCCACATGGCCACACCCATACTCTGGGAGGCCTTCCCTTTGTCTCCTACTTTCCTGCCTATTCAGATGCAGTTGCAGAAGATCTCCTCAGGAATGGAATACATTTTCAGGTCCTACTGGTGGTCTCCTATATTGCAATGTCCAGTGCACCTGGGGTCCAGGGGTCACTGTGAATGTCATGGCCCCTAACTCACACTGCCTTTCTGTGGAAATTTCCATGTTGGAACCTGATTGACCTTGCTTTTTGGTTACTTCAGTAGAGTCCATATCTAGATTACGATGGTGACTGGACAGAAGCTGATGAGAGCTATTAGAGCTTTTAAATTTGGTGGACCAGAAAAGCTGAAACTCCAGTCAGATGTTGCAATACCAATTCCAAAAGGCCATCAGGTTCTAATCAAAGTGCATGCATGTGGTATAAACCCAGTGGAGACATATATTCACTCTGGTACTTACAACAGGAAACCAGTCTTACCCTATACTCCTGGCTCAGACATGGCTGGGTTAATAGAAGATGTTGGAGATAATGTATCTGCTTTTAAAAAAGGTTATAGAGTTTTTACTAACAACATGATCTCTGGGGGCTATGCAGAGCATGCTCTTGCAGCTGCTCATATGGTTTTCAAACTTCCTGAAAAGTTGGACTTTAAGCAAGGAGCTGCCATTGGTGTCCCATATTTTACTGCTTATCAAGCTCTGTTACACAGACTGGAGAAAGTGTTCTGGTTCATGGGGCTAGTGGAGGAGTTGGAATAGCCACATGCCAGATTGCTAGAACTTATGGTTTAAAGGTTTTGGGCCCAGCTGGTACTAAGGAACGATGAAGGATTGTTTTGCAAAATGGAACCCATGAAGTGTTTAATCACAGAGAAGTTAATTATATTGATAAAATTAAGAAATCTGTTGGTGAAAAGGAATTGATGTAATTATTAAAATGCTAACTAATGTAAATCTTAGTAATGATTTAAATCTTCTTTCACATGGAGGATGAGTAATAGTTGTTGGCAGCAGAGGCCCTATTAAAATAAACCCACCAGACACCATGACAAAGGAGTCCAGTATAATTGGAGTTACTCTCTTTGCATCAACCAAAGAGGAATTTGAGGAATGTGCTTCAGCCCTTGAAGCTGGAATGGAAATTGGCTGGTTGAAACCTATAGTAGGTTATCAGTTTCCATTGAAGAAGGTGGCCCAAGCTCATGAAAATATTATTCACAGCACTGGAGCTACTGGAAAAATGATTCCTCTCTTAAGATGATTAACTAATGAATTTCCTTTGCAAGTCGAAGTTGTTTTTTTTTTAAAGAATTATTTATTTAATTTTATTTATTCATTCATTCATTTTAACTTGACCAGAGAGAGACACAGAGAGAAAGAGACAGAGGGAAAGTGAGAAAGCAAGCCACCAGGTTCAGGACTCAAACCATGGTCGAACATGTGGGAGTGTCCAGCGCCTTAACCACCACGCAAGTCGAAGTTTTTTAACCCACAATTTTACTTACACTGTCTTTCCTTTAATTAACATTCATTTGATTGAGTGACTTTCTTATATTAGAAAACAAGATTTTTCTTTGGAGCAAGCAGAGGCAGTGGAACAAAATATACTTGGCAATATTTTTTATACATTTACTTTCAAATCAAGGAGTTGTTATAGAAGAAAATAGCATGTTATTGGGTTCATTTGACTTTGTGAGGCTTTCCAGGAATTCCTAACTGGTGTCTGATTAATTTCATATCTTTGACAATACAGGATAATCCAAATTAGATTGTTCAATTTCCAAGAGATTCCAAGCCTACTTATCTTTATAAAGACTCTGACGTCTCTGATTAGACCATAACTGCATTTTATTCTAAAGATTTTTCTGGACTAAAAAAACTCCTTTTCTAAACTAATGTCATCTGGATCTATAAATTTCTTGAAGGGCAAGAATAAATGATGTTTAGAGACACTAAAAAAAAAAAAAAAAAAGAAATTTCCATGTTGCCCTGAGATCCTCCTGGGATGCTGCACTAATGGTTCCAGGATGTTTCTAGTTCAAGTCACACAGTTTGATTTTGTCTAGGACTTTGCCCATGGTCCACATGAATGCTACATGTATCTGTTTCCTCCTTAAAACCCTCATCATCATGCATCCCACCTCATGCTGGGTCAACTTATCAGTCAATGCGCAATCTCTCTGCAACCCTGGGCTCACCATTCAAGGACAGCCCTGGGACCCAGTGCCTTCAGTGATGCTGGAACTCCCGACTCTGCTCCTGAGAGACTATCATTCTCTGCCCAAGGTGAAGCCTGTTATCAAGAGGCTACCCTTTGGTAATAAGTGCCCAGAGAGGCCTCTGAGACTAGTTCTGGGGAAGTGACTGGCCCTGTCCTGCAACACCAAGTGTCCTATATTAACCCCATTCCACAGGCTGTCCTGTCAGGGCATGTTCGTATTCCCTGGGTGCGACATGTGCTCTTCCTGGACATGGCATCTTTCTTTCATCCCAGGGTATGTCAGGGTAGGAGGAGGGTGAGAAGAGAGAAAAGGGGAATTGGTTAAGAAACAAAGTCACTGAGATAGAGAAGAGCTGGGGACAAACAGAAAAGGTGATATAGACAATGAGGTAGGTTAGAACAATGGATTTGGAAAGACAAGTGAAAGTTAACTAGGAAAGAAACAGAGGGAGAAATAAAAACAGACACAGAAGGATTGGCAGAAAAGAGAGATAATGAATTTCCTTTGCAAGGATGAATGACCTTGACGCACAGAGACATTTGGGGTAACAGGGCAGATCAAAAGTGCAATAAATCCTTCTCCAATTTTCAAATGATCTTTCCTTTTAAATGTATTGAGTGAGATTCACACAGAGATCTCAAGGGCTTTGACTCATGCTTGGCAGTTTTAGACTATTCCCATATTCACTTGTTAAGCATGTATGTGTAACATATATGCATGCTGGTTTGTCTGCTAAGATAAACATATATATAATATTAATGCACAAAACCTGGTTAAACTAATTACTCTGACCCTCCACATTTTTTTTTTTTTCACATATAGTTTGGTAACTTAATGGTCTGGGGTTGAGATTCTCCAGCTCCGAACAAGACCTCCTCCAATTCCTCTTGTCTTTCTCTGCAGATGTTGAAGGCAGGGCTGCACTGACATGGCACTTTGTTGTAACAGAGACCATTTTTTCATAATGAATAAAATGCCCAGAGCTGTTTCTACAGTCAACACTGTCTCATATTATTCATTGTCAATAATTAGACTTTCTCAATTTTATACTTCATATATATTTAATATGATTTTCTGGGAAAGAGGTATTAAATATTTGAGAGGAGCCTGTAGGTGGCATGGTGGTTAAGGAGTTGAACTCTCACATGACTGACCATATTTTGAGTCCTGGACCTGGCAACTTTTTCTCTCTCTCTCTTTCTCTTGCTCACTCGCTTGAGTGCACGTGTCCAAAAAATATTTGAGATCCATGTGACCAAAAATGTGTACAAGGGAACCAGCAGTTAGTGTAATGGCTATGTCGCTGGACTCCCACGTAGTTGACCGTGGTTCGCGTCCCAGACCCGGTGGCTTAAAACTCACACCAGGTGCATGTGCGTGCGTGCCCAAGATCCTAATAGGAGAATGAAGGGGATTGCGGTGTGACCATCCCCCCTGGGGGGTGATTTCTTGCTTTCTGTCTCTATGTCTCTCTCTGTCTGTCTGGTGAACACACGTACCCTATAGCGAAAACCTCTCCAAAAAAAGAAAAAAAAGAAAAGAAAAAAAAATGTGTACAAGAAGTCTCTCCTGCTCAGGGTATGAATTATAGTCTAAACTCTTGAAGTGCTAGTTTTGCTTTGATGGTCTCATGCTCTCTCATCTCTGTCAGACCTGATACATACTAAGGCACAAGCCTGAGGAAGGGAGAGCCAGGACTGTTTAAACATAGAACAAAGAATCTGCAGTGAGGAGGGCACATGGCTCTGGAAAGAAGATTGGAGATCCAATCTCCAATTGGAGGATAGGAACCTCAGGAATAAGACAGAGGAGAAACTTGGGCCTCTCCTTCCTGGTGGCCCTGAGTTCAGCAGATTGTGGCAGAGTCTCTGGGTTCCATGCCTGGAAGGACACTCAGCCCAGCCACAGACCCAGGGCTGGCTCTTGGGCTTGGGGCTCACTTGGTTGAAAGGGGTTCCACAGAATGTATAGAGATGTCTCATTTACTGGTCTCTGTGTGAGAGTGTGTGGTCCTGAGCCAGGACAATTAGGAAAGGAGAGTCATAATAAAGGGAGGAGGAACAAAAATGGAACAGGCAAAGGGAAAATAGGCCCCATAAACAGACAACCAGTTTTACAATATTCTTCCCCTTCAGAGGACAGAAAAAGGACAAAGTAATAAACAGGAGCAAGGCAGACTGACTGTTCTAATCATGAACCCTTAAACTATATATGTAAAGGGACCAGCAGATGGTGTAATGGTTACATTGCTGGACTCCCACTTAATTGATCTTAGTTCAAGTCCTAGACCCAGTGGCTTAAAAAAAAAAAATTCACACCAGGCATGTTTACATCTGTGCCCAAAATCTTGAGAGTAAACTGGAGGAGAAGTGATTGTAGTGTGGCCCCTGGGGGGATGGTCTTTCACTTTCTGTCTCTTGTGAGCCCGCATGCCCTATAGTAAAAACTCTTAAATATATATTGTATATATATATATATACATACACACACACACACACTCACACACACACTCATACACACACATGTATATGTGTATGTGGTTGTGTGTGTAAAGTTGAAGACATACACAATTGTGCAACTGGACACATAAAGAACACCAGATTCTACCCCCCATATACTGTATAAAAGTAGCCCATTTCTGGATAAAGGGGCTCTTGAGCTGCATTTCTTAAGCCTGCTTCTACCCCTGCAGAGTGTACTATCACCAAATACATCTGCCTGCTCTTTCACTCTACTTGTGTTTTGCATTCAGATCTTTGAGACACCAAGAATTGAATTCTTCTTAGATGATGTACCCGCTCCAAGGACATAGCTATTGTGGTGAGCAACCCAGCAGGTAAACCTCTGCTCTGTTCCTCAACTTTTTTGTCATTTTCATATTCATTTCCATGGAGTCTCCTGGCTACAGTGAGACAACTGAGGCAGAATTGATAGCTCTTGGTATGGGCAACTCATACAGAGCTAGAAACTGCCTTTCGCATGACCTGTTAGGTCTATAAGCCTCTAGGGGTGAGAGTTACTCCTTTTCTTTCCATCTCTCTACCCTTAATTCCACTGAATCTCCTGATCAACATGAATTAGCCAGGGTGGAATTGATGATTCTTGGCATGGGCACCTGCCGTATAGGACTGAAAGTCCTTCTGGCCTAATCATCCTAGCCTTAAGCTCTTAGAAGTGACAGCCCTTTCTGTTTTCTATGCTGCTTCATTTATGGCCATCTTTCACACACAGTTCAGAGACTTAAAAGTCACATACAGATCTTAACAATGACTTTTATTAAGTTCTGTAAAAATTCACAAGTAATTTTGTTTCTTTTTCTTTTCTTTTTTTTTTTTAAATTTAGGTCTCTATGTTCCCCAATGTAATATTTCTACATTAAAGTAAATTGAAACCCACACAATATATATCTTTTAAATTAGCACTTTAAATGTTAGTACAAGAAATGTAATTAAGTAGTAAAACATTTTCTGAATAGAGATTATGATCGCAAGTTCTTCCATTTTTATTCCCAAGAGTAGAAAATAGATTCTATGTACAAAAGTGGAAATACGTTAATTTTAAAATAAAAAAATATTATTATCAGACCTCAGTCCAAAGAGTAGTTTCAATAACTACATTGAAATTAAATAAGTGTACAATTTACTACTGGAATGTAATCTATTAAATGTATCATTTCCTCTTAAAATTGCTCAACAGTTAATCAGCAGTATGTCATTTTGCAGCTGTAGAACACTTTTTTATTTTTTAAAAGGTTTTTGCCAAAAGGAATGTGTACTTGGCAGAGAGGGACTGTGAGAGAGGAAGTGAGAAATCACCCCCCAAGGGTTTTGGTTATGTTGCAATCCTTTCTCTTCCATTCTCTTCCTGGTATTTTGGGCATGCATGCACATGTGCCTAGAGTGAATTTTCAAGCAGCCAGGTCTGGGACTTGAACCATGGCTGGACATGTGAGAATTCAGCACATTAATCACTTCCCTGCATGTTGGCACCCCTATATAACTACCATTTTTATTTTTAATTTTCTGAGAGATTTTTGCTATTGGGCAGAAAGACAAAGAGAGGCAGAGAGACAGAACACAAGAAATCAGCCCCACAAGAGAGGATGGCCACGCTGCAATCCCTCCTCCTCTATTCTCCTCTCGGGATCTTGGGCACACATGCACATGCACCTGGTGTGAGTTTAAGCCACTGGATCATGGACTCATACCATGGTTGACTACATGGGAGACCAGCGACATAGTCATTACGCCAACCGCTGGTCTCGATAGACATATCTATAGGTTGAGTGCAGTCACTAGAGCAATAAAGAGAGAGAGATAAACAAAAAGGGAGAATTCATCCTTTCTTGGGGCAAAACCACACTGCTATCCCTGCTTGTTCATTCTCCTCTCAAGATTATGGGCACAAAAGCACATACAACCAGCGTGAGTCTCAAGATCCTGTGTCCAGGACTCAAAGCATGGTTGATCATTTGGGAGACCAGTGCCTAGCCAGTTTGCCACCTATTGGCCCCACAACTTTTTAAGAATATAGATGACCAAATTAAAGTGCTGCAATCTACAGTAACTTTGTTTTAATGAATATCCTTTGTCTTCTTTATATAATTATTGTACTCTGGTTTGTATCTCTAGGTAGTTTCTACACATTTAGGTAAAGCATTTAGCAAGTTTATAAATTTAAATTATGAAAAGAGCATAATAATATAATATCTGGAGTGGAAAAATAAAGAAAGAGAGAGATATTAGATCAACACAATTTAACACATCAAGACACTCCAGAAAGCAGAAATTCCAGCTAGCAGAAACAAAAATATTATGATTGGAATGGAGGGAAGAAGATTCCTCATGGCTCCTGCGGTCTAGGTATTTGAAGGCACATGAGAAATGAAGATTTTCTACTGATAATTCTGTCTCCAGCAAACAAGCTAACGTGGCGGGTAAGGCCAGGCCTTGAGAAGAAGATTTCTCATGGCTCCTGTGATCTAGGTGTTTTTAGACAGATTTAAGAGCACTGTAGCTAAACATCCAAATACTATTAGGGTTAAAATTTTCCTCAATATCTACTGAATATGCTGCAGCAGCGATCACAGCAGAACAGCAAAGAGATTCTAGATCACCTCTGTCTGCTTGCTCCTGAAAATTCAGACTGAACTTCAAAAATTTGAAAGAAACACACCATCCATCAGATGACAAGAAATCACTGCCGGATCACAGGAAATATGGGAAAGCAAGAAAATACCTCTCCTCCAAGGGAAAAGAGTAACTCTTCTTCATCCACAAGCAGTTCAGTGAAAATCATGGAAATGGCTGATAAGGAATTTAGAGCATTCATAATGTTGAAGCTAACAGAGATGGAAGAGAAGACAGACAATGAACTGCTAAAGAAAAAAAGAAAGAAGTTGACGAGTTCCAGGAGATGAGAAAATTCTTGCAAGATCTAAAAGAAGAATTACACACTTTACAAAAGACTCAAACAGAACTGTTAGAGATGAATTCTATAATACAGAAAGTCAAAAACTCCCTTGAAAGTAGTAAAAGCAGACTAGATCATTCAGAAAATGGAATATCAGACATAGAAGAGAAAATGGCTGGCCTAGAAAAATCCACCACGAATACTGAGAAAATGGCCCAAAAATTTGAGAATAATATACGAGAAGTACTAGATACCATCAAACGTCCAAACATCTGGATAATTGGCATTCCAGAAGGTGAAGAGACCCATAAGGGCATTGATAATCTATTCCAAGAAATCCTGCAAGAAAACTCTCCAAACCTAGAGAGGCATTCAAAGATCCAGTCCCAAGAAATACAAAGGACCCCAAATAGAATCAACCCAAGAAGGCCTTCTCCAAGACACATTATAGCCAGGTTGACCAAAACCAAAGACAATGACAAGATACTAATATTGGCAAGAGAAAAACATCAAGTTACCTACAAAGGACATCCCATCAGGCTAACGGCAGATCTCTCATGGGAAACAATGTGAGTGAAGAAAGAATGGGAAAATATATTCATAGTTTTAAGAGAGAAGCAATTTCAGCCAAGAATACTGTACCCGGCAAGATTATCTTTCATGTGGGAAGAAATGACAAGAACATTCTCAGATAAACAAAACCTGAAAGAATTTACCAGTACCAGAGCAGATCTCCAAGAAGTTCTTGAGGATGTACTATATCAGGAAAATTAAATACAGACACACGGAAATAAGAGTTCAAAAACTAAGAAAGTGGCCAACTTAATCATAGGGACAAGTCTGGATTTGAATATTATATCCCAGAATTGAACCAGAACAGAAGATAAAAAAGTACATGAGACTGATAGGTTCATGCACCTACCATTTGAACAGAATCCTAACCTGTTTCCTGGCTTTAAGCAAAGTTCCTCAGCATTTCTTTTATTTAAGTTAAAACTGGTTTTCTTAATAGTAACGAGTGAACTCACCATTGAAAGTAGTTAGATTATGTAAGAAATTGTGTGATCAATACAATGTGGGTGGGAAAGTAATGGAAGACAATTGTAGACACAAGAGAAGAGGGTGGAAAAGGACAGAGGGTCAGAAAGAGGGGTAAAAATAATTCTAGGAACTAGAAATAGAAAATTTTTATAATATGCATGATTAAGTCACTGCAGTATATTCTGGATGGGAAATCACATTTTGTATGTTGTGATGCTGCTTAGGGTAAGAATGTAAATTAAGTTACAAAAAAAAGTTTCAGGAAAAAAAATATCTATTCCATGACTGCAGTAAGATATATAGCCCCAGCTTGGTGCTACTTTATAAGATGCCTAAAGTTAGACTCGTGTTCATAGAAATGTATATATCAGCTGTGAAAATTTGCTATGAAAATATTCAGATTACTTAAGGTCTTTAGTAATTCAGTAAAATGTGGGGGGAAAACAGTATAGAAAGCAAACATTGATACCAGAGACAGGGTGGGAGGAGAGTGGGAGACGGCAGAGGGTAAGAGATAGGGAATCAAGGATGGGGGGGGGAAGCAAAACATACAGAAAACAAGAAATGGAAAATTATTTCCTGACAATAACATGTTTGTTGATGTGCTTGATTGAGACAATATACAGTATACTCTGGATGGAAAAATCTCATTTTGTATGCTGAAATGATGTACAGTGAATGAATGCAAATAAAGAAATTTAATTTAAAAAAAGGATTGGAAAAAAAAAAAGGATTGGAATGGAAGATCAGCAGATGGCATAATGGTTATGTCACCCGACTCCCAGAAAGTCAACCATGGTTTGAGTCCCTGACCCAGTGTCTTAAACCTCAAACCAGGAGCATGTGCATTTATGTCCAAGATTTTTAGAGGAGTAGGGAAGAGATGGAATTGCAAATATGTTTCTTTCCCCTAAGGAGTGATTACTCACTTTCTGTCTCTCTGTCTCTCCCTGTCTCTCTCAGTATCTCCTCTGAGTGCATATGCTGTATAGGAAAAAGTCCATCTTACAAAAACAGATTAGACTGAATATAAATATGAGATATTAAAACCATGCAGAGAACCAGTGTAATCACTATTTCTTTTTTTAACAGCATCAATAAACTTACTGAACATTATATAGATCTTAAAAAAGAGAGAAGATACTCATCAATAAATCATTAGTGGAAATAAAGACATTATTTTTGACTAAAGAAAAGTAAAAATCTAGGAAAACACAATGAACAATAATTATAAAAATTTAGCAATAAATCAATACACATAATGTAAAAATGCCCATTTATCTAAGATACCATTCATAGTTGCAGGTTTAATACCTGCTTAACATTGATTTATTCAATTACTGTTTTAAAAAATGATTTTAAAAACTCAGTGATTTTCAGTTATTTTATAACATGAGGATATAAAATCAGAGTACATTTTTGGTTCAAAATTCTAAAATTGTGATACACGCTTAAGAGATGAAACCTTAGAATGCCTGTTTTATTTGGAATCCCTTCTGGTTTTGAAAGCTTTCCAGGAATTGTCATCAGGCCTTATCAGAATAATGTAGCCCTTGGGCACAAAGATGCTGCCTAGGATTTCTTCACTGGAGGCCAAGATGGAGAACACCTCCACAGCCACCATGAATTTCCCCTTGGTGCTGTGATAGACAGGGACAAATGTGACCCAGACACTGCAGAACACCAGCATGCTGAATGTGAGGAACTTGGCTTCATTGAATGTGTCAGGCAGGTTTCTGGCCAGGAAAGCCACAGTGAAACACCCCAGAGCTAAGAAACCCAGGTAGCCCAGGACGCAGTAGAAGGCAGTGACTGAGCCCTTGTTGCACACAATGAGAAGGTTTCTAGGCTCAGAGTGTGAGTCTATGTCAATGAAAGGGGGAGAGATTCCCAACCAGATTCCACAGATAATCATTTGGGTCAAGGAGCAAATGGGAATGACAGAGTTAGAAGTCCCTGAGAGCAGCAAGCACCTTATTGTCTTTCCGGGTTTCATGGCATTGAATGCCAGAATCACAGTCATAGTTTTGGTCAGAACAGTGGAAACAACTACAGTAAACACAAGGCCAAATGTGATTTGTTGGAGGACACAGGTGACTGTGTTAGGATGGCCAATGAAGAGAAAGGAGCAGAGGAAGCTTGGCAGAAGAGAGATGAGCAGAATAAAGCTGAGAGTCTGGTTGTTGACTTTGACAATAGGAGTGTCTCGGTGCTTCACAAAGACTCCCAAAATTAAGACTGTGAGGAAAAAGAAGCACAGTGCCAGGCAGACCATGGCTGTTCCTAAAGTATCCTCAAAAGCCAGGAATGCCACAGGCTTGGGAAGGCAGTGAGTTTTTTCACTGTTTGGATACTCCTGAGCTGGGCACTGGATACACTGCTTTGCATTTGGTGAAAAAATAAAAGTCCATCAATTTAATTTCACTAATTGTCATATTGTAGCTAATGGTTACTTTTGTGTAATTTTGCACAGATTATGCCCCTGAGGTAATACCAAGATACACCAAATTAAGAGCCATTGTCCATGTCACTGGAAGAATTCTTTCTGCTGCACATAACACCAAAGTGATTAGAATCTGGGCCTTAAGCACATGAGGATCTTTGCTGATCCATTTTGTGACTCTCAATGATGTTACCGAGAATGAGAATTTATTCCAGGTCTCTTCTCTACTCTCTCCTGAGTTTTCTCTTTGATAAACCTTATATTTCCATGGCTTATTCTTCATCACAATAGTAATGAATAGTTTTCTTATTTATATTTAGACAAAAATCACTTTAGCTTGTTCTCCTGGAATATCTTAACTTTTCCTCTAACCTAACTTGTATTGATTTTTTTTTGTATATAATATGTAACTTTGTGTACAGTCTTTTGTCATTGTACATTTTGATTTTTGTGTAAATATTAAAAACACGTATATAAATATTGAAAACAGTGTAAATATAAAACATTTGAATCTTGAATGGAATTGTTCATATATATCAATTTTTTGAGAAATTTGTATTTTAACTATGTAATAGAAGAATGGGGTATTATTTTTGAAGTAACCATTTATATTCATCTGAAGGGATGGTTTGTTAATTTCTCTATGTAGCTAGTAATATTTTTGCCTTTATACATTATAATATCTCTGTAGCAACTACTAACTTCTATTATTATGTACCAGGAAAACCTTCACAGAGCTTATGTAAATTAACAGCATGTCCATGTTTTAATTATTATTTTCTTTTTTACAAAAATACTTAGGATTGTTCTTCATTTCTCAAGTTTTTATTAATTTATTTACTTATTTTTGGTAATACTGAGGCAATAGCATTGGGTCGTCAGAAAAGTCATGTCGCATTTTTGCATAAAAATAAATGAAAATTACATCATGACTTTTCCAGAAACCCAATATATTCTCAATGAATTAGAGTGGAGGCCAGCAGGTGGTATGATGGTGAAGATGAGAGACTCCCACATGGCTGGCAGCATTTTGAGTCTTAAACCTGGAGACTTGCTTCCTCGCTTTCTTTCTCTTACTCTTCCTACTCTGGTTTGTGTACATGTTTTTTCTTACACTACCTACTCCTAATTCTAGAGTCATCAGATACTCCTGGCTTCTGCCTCAGAGCCAAGTTTGGTACCCACAGACACATGAATGTCTTCTTAAAGATCATAAACTATTTATTACTTTGTTTTTACTTTTTATTTTTTTACGAATTTATTTAATTTTATTCACTAATATTTTTAAAACTTGTAGGGCATGTGTGCTTTTCAGATAGAGAAAAAGACAGAGACAGAGAGAGAAGGAAAGTGAGAAAATGAGCCCCCAGATCTAGGACTTGTACCACAGTTGGTCATGTGGGAATTCATCATCTAAATAAACATGCCATTTGCTGACTCCTATTGCCAGAGGACACATGCATTAACTAGAGAGAGACACAGAGAGAGTAACACCACCTTCATAAAATGGTCATGACGCAATACCTTCTGCACCATTTTATTTTTCTTATCAGAATTTTGGACAACACACAAACTCTGTGTGTTTTCCAAATCATCTGATTAGGGACTCAAGCCACAATTTAGGTCATGTGGGATTCAGCCACCTTAACTATCAGGCCATGGGCTAGCCCTGTACTTCTATTTTTATGTCTTGTTTTGCATACTTATTTTGTTTTGCAATTCCTTCATAAAAGATAAATAACATTTTTTCTTGGCATATTCTTACCTGAACATATACTTACTTTTACCAGCAATGAAATTAAAATGTTTTCTACTGTTAAAATGTCAGCAATGACATAATGCTTATGGAAGAATTCAAATCATATTTTCCTTATATATCAGAAAAACGGAAGCATGATTTTTTATAACTTTCCATATTTCATATTTGATAATACAGTATTTTATTATGGTAATTGCTTGATTTTATATTTTGTATGAGAACATATTTTGATATGCCCAATTGTGAAATTTATTAGGATGTTGAGTACTCAATTTGTAAATGATGATTCTTTTTCTTCCTGAAATAAATTTTAAAGTGTGGTATTCTGATATTAGTCAATTCTTTGTACTTAATTGCACAGGTGTTTGAGTATGGCTGAAAAAGTTGTAAACTATTTTAAAAATAGTTTATCTTGAATTCCTTTCTGCTTATCATCTGGGTCTCAAAGTCAGATTCAAACTTTAAGGCATACCTGTGGAGGTATCCTTGGTAATTACACATTCTTCTATTCATGACTAGTGTGGTCCAGTATGAAATCCAAAATTGACAGTGTCTTACTCAGCACCTTACTTCAAGAGTGTTCATTGGAAATGATTTCACAGTTTACCCTAATAGAATGAGCATGGGCAGGATACAGCTTACATAAAATAGGGTAGGAGATTATTTAGAAAATAAATATAGGAAAACAATAATTGCATGAATTAAGACCTGTGGTGCTATATGTTTCATTTATTAATTTATTTTTAAAGGATATTTTTGCTATAAAGCACATGTGCTCATCAGAGAGACAGAAAGACAAAAAGTAAGTGAGAAATCATCCTTCAGGGGTATGGCCATGCCACAGACTCTTCTTTTTTCAGGATTTTCAGCATGCATGTACATGCACCTGGTGTTACTTTCAAGTTTCTGGGCTGGGAATTGAACTGAGGTTGGCCACATGGCACAATGCCTTAACCACCATGCTACCTGCTGGTCCCTATTTTTTTTTTTTTTTAGGAACAGTTTCATTTTTATTGAGCAACAGTAGGGACTGATAATGTAGTTACATATTTCATACTTGTTTGATTTGAAATAGCTGACTCCGGGCAAGAAGCACAAATAAAGCAGCAAACAGGTCTTCCTTCTTGGGGAATTTTTTAGAATCCAGGAACACAGTTGTGACTACACACAGATTCAGAAGTCTGAGTAGAAAAGAGAATCATTAGTCATAATCATGTATGTTATGAGTTAGTTTGACCACATGTAACTATTCCTTTTCACTTCAGAGAAAACTGAAATAGTTCATTACTGTTTTTATCTGTTAGATATAACTTAGGGTTCTATTAATTTATTTAGACAGAAATTTTGGCTATAGGGTGCATGCACTTGCCAGAGAGAGAGGGAAAGACAGAGAAAAAGAAAAATCACCCTCTGGGGAAATTGCTACACTACAGTCCGCTGTCCATTCTTCTCTCAGAATTTTTGGCTCCATGCACGTTTCCCTGACATGATTCAGGCTTCTGATTTGGGGATTTGAACTGCAGTCAGTCATGTGGGAATCCAGAGCTTTAACCACTATACAACCTGTTAGCTCCCCCCCCTTACCTAGTCTTCTAATTAAGAACTAGTATACTTAGCTTTATTCTTTATATATTATTATATCTTAATTTTTAAAAATATTTTAATTTAATTTTATTTATTATTTCTTTATAATTTAACCATAAAGAGACAGAGAGAGAGAGGGAAAAAGTAAAAGTGAGAAAAACAGTCATTGTTTTGGGGACTCAAACAGCAATTTACATGTGGGAGTCCAGTGTTTTAATCACCTCACCACCTGCGGGTCCCCTTCATGTATTATTTATGAAATAGTTCCAAGGTTCCTGATTACTTTATCTCATACATTACTAAAAGTATCCCTGGTGTCATTTTATCCTCTTATGCAATTACTTTATCTAAAACCATTTAAATGTAGGGTTTTTTTATTTAAATTTATTTATTTGCATTCATTCACTGTACATCATTACAGCATACAAAATGAGATTTTCCATCCAGAGTATACTGTATATTGTTTCAATCAAGCACATCAACAAACATGTTATTGTCAGGAAATAATTTTCCGTTTCTTGTTTTCTGTATGTTTTACTTTTTTCCCCCCCATCCTTAATTCCCTATCTCTTACCCTCTGCCATCTCCCACTCTCCTCCCACCCTGTCTCTGGTATCAATGTTTGCTTTCTATACTGTTTTCCCCCCACATTTTACTGAATTACTAAAGACCTTAAGTAATCTAAATATTTTCATAGCAAACATAGCTGATATATACATTTCTATGAACACGAGTCTAACTTTAGGCATCCTATAAAATAGCACCAAGCTGGGGCTATATATCTTACTGCAGTCATGGAATAGATATTTTTTTCCTGAAACATTTTTTTTGTAACTTAATTTACATTCTTACCCTAAGCAGCATCACAACATACAAAATGTGATTTCCCATCCAGAATATACTGCATAGTGACTTAATCATGCATATTATTATAAAAAAATTTCCATTTCTAGTTCCTAGAATTATTTTTACCCCTCTTTCTGACCCTCTGTCCTTTTCCACCCTCTTCTCACACTATCTCTTGTGTCTACAATTGTCTTCCATTCCTTTCTCACCCACATTGTATTGATCACAAAATTTCTTACATGGTCTAACTACTTTCAATGGTGAGTTCACTCGTTACTATTAAGAAAACTAGTTTTATCTTAAATCAAAGAAATGCCAAGGAACTCTGCTTAAACCAGGAAACAGGTTAGGATTCTGTTCAAATGGTAGGTACATGAACCTATCAGTCTCATGTACTTTTATCTTCTGTTCTGGTTCAATTTTCCTGATTAAATTCTGGGATATAATATTCAACTCCAGACTTGTCCCTACAATTAAGTTGGCCACTTTCTTAGTTTTTGAACTCTTATTTCCATGTGTCTGTATTTAATTTTCCTGATATAGCACACCCTTGAGAACTTCTTGGAGATCTGGTCTGGTGCTGGTAAATTCTTTCAGGTTTTGTTTATCTGAGAATGTTCTTGTCATTTCTTCCCACATGAAAGATAATCTTGCCGGGTACAGTATTCTTGGCTGAAATTGCTTCTCTCTTAACACTTTGAATTTATTTTCCCATTCTTTCTTTGTTCGCATTGTTTCTGTTGAGAGATCTGCTGTTAGCCTGATGGGATGTCCTTTGTAGGTAACTTGATGTTTTTCTCTTGCTAATCTTAGTACCTTGTCTTTGTCTGTGGTTTTGTTCAATCTGGCTATAATGTGTCTTGGAGAAGATCTTCTTGGGTTGATTCTATTGGGGGTCCTTTGTATTTCTTGGGACTGGATCTTTGAATGCCTCTCTAGGTTTGGAAAGTTTTCTTGCAGGATTTTATGGAATAGATTATCAATGCCCTTATGGGTCTCCTCACTTTCTGGAATGCCAATTATCCGGATGTTTGGACATTTGATGATATCTAGTACTTCTCGTATATTATTCTCAAACTTTGGGGCCATTTTCTCAGTCTTCATGGTGGATTTTTCTAGGCCAGCCATTTTCTCTTCTATGTCTGAGATTCCATTTTCTGAATGATCTAGTCTGCTTTTAGTAATTTCAAGGGAGATTTTGACTTTCTGTATTATAGAATTCATCTCTAACAGTTCTGTTTGAGTCTTTTGTAAAGTGTGTAATTCCTCTTTTAGATCTTGCAAGAATTTCCTCATCTCCTGGAACTCATCAACTTCTTTCTTTTTTCTCTTTAGCAGTCATTGTCTGTCTTCTCTTCCATCTCTGTTAGCTTCGACATTATGAATGCTCTAAATTCCTTATCAGACATTTCTATGATTTTCACCGAACTGCTTGTGGATGAAGAAGAGTTACTCTTTTCCCTTGGATGAGAAGTATTTTCTTGCTTTCCCATATTTCCTGTGATCCAGCGGTGATTTCTTGTCATCTGATGGATGGTGTGTTTCTTTCAAATTCTTAAATTTCAGTCTGAATGTTCAGGAGCAAGCAGACAGAGGTGATCTAGAATCTCTTGCCATTCTGTTGTGATCACTGGTGCAACATATTCAGTAGATACTGAGGAATATTTTAACCCTAATAGTATTTGGATCTTTAGCTACAGTGCCCTTAGATCCATCTAAAAACATTAAATGGATATTGGAGAGTGGAGAGACAAGAAAAAGGAAAATGAAAAAGAGAGAGAAACAACAACAAAAAGAGGAAAAAACGACAAAAAAACGAAAAAAAATCATAATTATTGCCTTTCTTTAAAAAAAATTAAAAAATAGAAAACTGCACAGCGTCCAAATACCTAGTTCACAGAAGCCATGAGGAATCTTCTTCTGAAGAAGGCCTGGCCTCTCCTTCCTGGGTGGGAGGACCAGAATGGATTATTAACAAGATAAAAGGTGGAGCTGAGAGCAAGAGAAAAACTTTACCTTTAAAAAAATGTAAAAAGGAAAAATTACAAAAAAAAAAAAAAAAGGAAAGACAGAAGCAGAGAGAGACTGAGACACAGAAACAGAGATAAAAAGTCAGAGGGGGGCTCCCTACCATGATAGCTTGTCTGCTGGAGGCTGAATTATCAGTAAAAAAATTTCATTTTCTGAAGGCCTGGCCTTTCCTGCCTAGTTTGCAGAAGCCATGAGGAATCTTCTTCTCTAAATGTAGGCTTTTAAATGGTAAAAGACTGAAAAGTTATGTTCCTTCAAGAATATTTATACTATATCATCATATCTTGTTGGGTAGAAAATATTAAGTTTTGAATTTTAAAATATGTAATATTGTAACATTAAATACACAAGGATAAGTTATGTTAAACCTCATGGGCCAAGAAATAGATTATGAGAGTGGGGTTAATCTATTTCTGGGCTTCTGAGGCTACTGAGCACTGCTTTTCATATATGAACACAATACATACACAATACAAAATTATATGTATACACCTTCTGTTTCATCTAATTGTCTGAGATTATAGTCAATGCTTTGAGATGTTCAGTACACTGAGAAATGGTATGCAAAGGGTTGGTAGGTGGTGTGGGGGTTAGAGCACTGGACTCTAACAGGGATGTCCATGGTTCAAGTACCAGACATGGTTGCTTGCTTTCACACTGTCCCTCTTTCTTTCTCTGCTCAAATTGGAGAATAAAAATAATAAGCAATAAATAAAATGAATAATTCATAATAAAAATGGTATGCAAAATTACAAGAGGAAATATGAATGGTACCTACAAAAACGTGAATGCTATCTTAATCTAAAATCTACTTGTTTTAAGTATGCCAAATTTTAGAACTTTGTTCACAAATTATAAAGGGTTTTGGGATATATAGAGAAATTTTTTATACACACACACACACACACACACACACACACACGTATACATATATATTAAAAAGTCATGGGCTCCATAAAGACATAACACATCTCAGTCAATGATGAACTGCATATATGTTAGTAGTCCCATAACATAATAGTATAGGGCATATAAATTCCATGTGCTGTGTGAAATATCATCTAGGTTTGTGTAAATGCAATCTATGATCTTCACAGAATAAAAGAATTTTGTAAAAATGCATTTCTTAGGGACCGGCAAATGGTGCAATGGTTACATCATTTGGATTCCCACATGGCTGAGACAAGTTTTAGTCTCGAATCCAGTGTCTTGAAACTCATCCCTGGTGCATGTGTGTGTGTGTGTGTGCCTAAAATCCTAAAAGGAGAATGGAGAAGAGATTGTGGTTGTGGCAATTCCCCCTGGGACATGATTTCTCTCTTTCTCTCTCTCCTCTGTGGTGAGTGCATGTGCCCTGTAGGAAAAATCTCTTTAAAAAATAATTTTAAAAATTCAAAAATATACTCTCAAAAATATTTATATTATTAAAATAGTCAACTATGTATACATAAATACCACTTCATTGATTTTATTTATTTTTTTATTTACATTTTTAATACATTCAATCACATTATTTAGTTTACAAGGTGATCATTTCAATATGTGAACATTTCTCCCCAGTCCAGTTGATCAAAATATAACAACACCACCTCCCTGTCTCAACAATGCTGTCTCTGTATCCCTCCCACCACTTCATTGAGTTTATTAATTGGATTGTTGCTTGAACAAACATAAGCCAAATCAGGTAATAAAAACAGGAATTATTTCTATAGTTTAGAATGTATATAAGCAAAATCAGATAGTGCAATTCTGGATGTAAAAGGCAAATTTTGTTTTGTTAATTTGTATTTTGACTGAGACAAGAGTTCAAATTATTTTCTTTAGAATTTGCATAGGTCATGTATGTCCACAGGAGAGAGACAGAGACAAAAAAAGAATAAGTGGGAAATTAAACCTCAAAAAGATAGGTATGACACCATTTCTTCTCCTTCATTCTACTCTACAGATTTGGGCATTTCCACACACATACACATGCCAGGCATGATTTTCAAGGTACTGGATCAAAAACTAAAATGATAGCCATGTCAGAGTCCAACACCTTCATAATGATTGCACCAGCTACCTTGTAAAACTCAAATTATTGTTTAGTTAAAGTAGTCACACAATTTTATTTAAATACTATTTTCAGATAACTCATATATATGTTGATTTGTGTGTGAGTGTGTGTGTGTGTGTGTGTGTACTCAACAGAGAGAGAAAGACAGATGATGAGAGGAAAAGTGAGAAATCACTCCCCCAGAAGAATGGAACACACATCTGGCATGAGTTTCAAGTTACCAGGTCCAGGACTCAAACCACAATCACTCTGTGGGATTCCAGTGATGTAAGTATTATGCAATCTGCTGATCCCCACCTCTGTATGTATTTCATATACAAATGACATCATACCTCTTTGAAACTAACAGACCAATTTATCATCTCTTCTCTGATGTCCAAATCTTGATCATGGTAATTCCTGTAGATAAAGTCTCCTACTTTAACAAAGAGCCAACTGTGATTAGGAAATCTCACAAGGTTGTGGATATCATACTGTATTGTATTTCTTTCTTCTTCCAGGGGCACACTGTTTGTCAGTTGGCTTTTCCTCAGAAATGGATGAAGCTGGATTAAAGGCAGGGTTTAAAAATTAGGACTGCATTTAATGTAGAGTGGACAGTCCATATCTATAAAGTAATCCTATTTTAACATCTCTATTTACACGTTCACTTTTCTGTAGGGGCTCAGTTTGGTTTGAGTGGTCAGCAGCTTGGGGCTTATATAAGATTAATTTAAAAAAAAAAAAAAAGACAATGGAAGAGTGGTTGTCACTCATCAGAAAAGTTCTAGTATGTTTTCCAGAGTGTAATTTGTACTTGTACTCTCATAAATTCCAAACCAATAAAATCTGGTTTGAACCAATTAGGGGCTAATCTTGGTCATTCATAAAGGGCACAACATGGGGTGAGACGGTGGAGTAGTTAAGGTGCTAAATCACATATGGCTGAGCTGGCAACTTGAGTTCTGTACCTGTAGCTTACAAAACACACTGGGTGAGGCCAAAGGTGGCAATTGTGATAAGGTGCTGGACTCCCATATGGCAGATTGTGGTTCAAATCCTACACCTAATGACTTGCTTTCTTACTTTCCATTTCTCTTTCTCTCTGATCAAACTTAAATAATAATAATAAAGTAAAATTATCATTATTTTTTAATAAAGCACATATGTGTGCATGTCCAAAATTCCAAATGTAGGGAATTCTATTAAACATGAATTCCAATGGTTGTGATTACCTCACGACCATTTTTTAATATGGGACATGATTTCTCAATTTTCCTATCTTTGCCTGGAAAATGCGCATGCCTCACCTAATAAAAAAGTTTTTACAGAAATATTCATTTTATTTTGTTCATCATTATTAATATTTTATATTCACCCAAAAGAGACAGAGACAGAGAAAGGGAGAAAGCAAGCTGCAAAATCCGAGATTCTAACCATGGTCAGTCATGTGGGAATCCAGTGCACTTACCACCACACCATCTGCCTGCTCCTTGTAGGAAAAATTTAAAAGGCATTATATAGATGAATAGGTTTAGATTCTTGATAGTGGCAGTGGTATTATAAAGGTATGCATTTCTCCAAGTTTGTCCAACTATGTGCAATTTTGGGATAATATTTAGACCCAATAACATTTTTGAAAAGGGAATACATATGTTTTGTTCTTTATCTTTATTTTGAACATCTTTTGATGAGTGTGATTGTCATGTGACAATACAATAAACAATTTGTGACAAAATATAAAATTAAAACTTCTAAATTCTAACAGGTACTTTTGCTTTTTTTTTTTTTTTTCCTAGTGGGAATGTGTTCTTACAGAAACAGACAAAGAAATAGTGAGAAAAGAAGAGGAGAAAGCACCTCCCCTGGGTAAAGTTCAGGCCGCAATCCCTTCTCCATTTCTCCCTCCTTTTTAGCTTTTGGGTCTATGTGCATGCGCACATGCCTGGAATGTTTCTTCAGCCTCCAGGTCTCGGACTTGAGTCATGTAAAATCTAGCTGCCTTAATCACTAGGCCATGAGCTCAACCCACAAAATCAATTTTTAAAGAGAAGTATTTATTTACTCTTATCTATTATCATTATTTTAAATTTGCTAAAGAGCATGTGTGCTCATGAGAGAGAGAAAGAGAGAGGGTAAGAAAGCAAACTGCCAGGTCTGGGACTGGAATCATAATCAAGAGTCCAGTGACTTAACCATCAAATCATTCGCTGGCTTCATTAAAAAGGTTTTTTTAAAGAATTTAATTTAATTTAATTTTACTCATTCATTTATTTTAATTTGTCCAGAGAGAGACAGAGAATGAGAGAGAGGAAAAGTGATAAAGCAAGCCACCAGATCCAGGACTCAAACCGTGGTTGGCCATGTGGGAGTGTCCAACACCTTAACCACCATGCCACCTGCTGGTCCCCAGAGATTTTTAATAAACCATGTTATCCTCTTAACTTTTGAATTTGCTTTTGAAGAGTCAATGCCAAACTTGTTCAAAGTGCAAGTCAAATGTTGTTATTGTTAATACAAGTAGAAATAAGATACAAACTAATCTTTCTGATGTTTACTTTTTATGTAAATATATTGTATGTACTTTTGCTCAACAAATCTGTCTAATGTATTTGCTCCTTTTTGATATTTTTATATAAAATTTATAGTTTTAGTGTTTATTTTTTACATTATTCATTTTATTTTATTATTATTTTTAAGTTTGCTATAGGGCACATATACTCACCAAAGAGAGACAGAGAGCAAGAGAGAAGGAAAGGAAGAAAGCAAACTACCAGTCCAGGACTTGAACCACAGTTGGCCATGTGTAAGTCCAGAACCTTAACATGATACCAGCTGCTGGCTCCATGAATTAGTGTTTATTTAAAATATAAACATAGTTACGAACAAACTAGAAAATCCTGAGACTATAGGTTTCAAAAGTGGTTTCATGTTTTAAAATTGAATCACTGTTCCTTCCTCCAGGATTTTTGCAGACAGTATTGGTAAAGTTAATTTATAAAAAACTTCTTTCTATGAGTCATGTTAGAATAGTATGTAGAACTAATTTTTGTCCTCATCATGAGTATTGCATGAAGGCCACAGCATCTGTATCACTAGAGGTGACATGGATATGGTTATTATGTTAATATTCTCTGCTGTTGAATGCATTCCTAAAAACACACATAGATTTGACCAATTTAGATCTATGTTCTGTCAAGTATATTTTCTTGGACATTTTCAGTATTTCACTGTACATTATTTTTACTAATTTAATTAAATTTTTAAAATTTGCCAGAGACTAAATGTCAGAGAGACAGAGAAAGAAAGCAACTTTCATGGAGAATGGTCATACTGCAATTTCTTATCCTTCACTAACAAATACATGTTCAGGGACACACACATTTCTGGTGGTTTCTCAACCTCTGGGCCAGCATTCGAGCTACAAGATTGGCCATGTGGGATCTGACTACATCAATGACCAGGCCATGGAGCTAGGCCAAATATTTTAAAGTTTAAGTATCTAATGGCAGAACTCTCTTAAGTAGAAATAACAATTATCTATATATTTTGGATGAAAAAAATACTTTAAAATTTTTTTGCCTGATCTTGTTATTTTAAGAAGAAAACATAGGCTGTGTGTTTTGTTTTTAAGAGAGGTTTTTTTATATAGGGCATGTGTATTCACCAGAAAGACAGAGGAGACAGAGATACAGAAAGAATAACCACTCCTGGGGGGATGGCCACATTGCAGTTCCTTCTCCTCCATTCTCCTCTTGGGATCTTAGGCACACCCACACTTGCCCAGCATGTTTCAGTCACCAGGTCTAAAACAAAAACCATGGTTGACTTTGTTGGAGTCCAGCAACATAACCATTACACCATCCTCTTGTCCCAGATTTTCTTTTTAAAAAGATACCTCACCAGGGACCAGCAGATGGCATAATGGTTACATTGCTGGATTTCACATAATTGAACACAGTTTGAATCCTAGACCTGGCTGCTTAAACCTCATGATGGGCGTATGGGTGTGCATGCTGAAAATGCCAAGAGGAGAATGGAAAAGAAGGGATTCTGGTGTGGCCATCCCCTCTGGGTGGTAATTTCTCACTTTCTGTCTCTCCATCTCTGTCTCACTGGTGAGGTCACATACTCATTATCAAAACTCTCTGTAGAAATAAATAAACAACTCAACAGGTGTTATGGTGATTAGGGTGGCTGGTATTCCATATGACATACTGTGATTCAAGTTCTGGACTCTGTGGCTTAAAAATCATGATGGGCACATGTGTGTGCATACCCAAATTTCCAAGAAAAGAATGGAGAGGAAGGGACTGCAGCACAAGCATCCTCACAGGGAATGATTTACCACATTTTCTCTTTCTCTGGTGAGTGTACACACCCTGTGACAAAAGCTAAAAAAAAAAATAAAAGAAACAAACAAAACCTTCAGGAGTCGACACATGTTGCTGTGGTTTATGTGAACTCCCACATGACTGACCACAGTGTGAGTCCTGACCCTGGAATCTTGAAAATTATGCAAGTCATGTGTGCATGTTTGCCCAAAATCACAGGAGGAGAATGGAGTAGAAGGGATTGTCGTGTGCCCACTAGCCTCTTGGAGGGTCATGTTTAACTTTCCCTTTCACTGTCTCTCTGATGAGTGTATGTGTTGTAAAAAAAAAAAAAACAACAACAACAAAATACAAAAAAAAAAATCCCTCCAAAATTTATCAGGCACTTTTGATGGATGTTTGCCTGCCAGGGAAGAATAGGCTGGTCTGCATCTCCTGGAGATCCCATTTCTATTTTATGCAAAAGCATCTTAGAAAGAACATGGGCCACCACATGCACAGCATGATAGATAAAATAGCTGGGATCAGATATGATCATCATTCTCCACTCAGATGGTAGAAACTCTAGGGAAGAATTTGGTAGGCAGTCCCCAAGTTTGCCATATAGTGATCCAGCAAGGTGAGCATTCAAAAAAGTGAAGCCAGAGGAGAGTTGAGCCCTTCCTTCAGAGGATTCCTCATGGCTACTGGGAACTAGATATTTCAGGGGACAGGAGAAATGATTTTCTACTCATAATTCAGCCTCCAGCAAGCAAAGCTAGTGTGGCAGAAGAGTTGAGCCCTTCCTTCAGAGGATCCCCCATGGCTACTGGGAACTAGATATTTCAGGAGACAGGAGAAATGAAGATTTTCTACTCATAATTCAGCCTCCAGCAAGCAAAGGTAGTGTGCGATCACAACAGAACAGCAAACAGATTCTAGAACACCTCTGTCTGCTTGCTCCTGAACATTGAGGCTTAACTCCAAGAATTTGAAAGAAACACACCATCCATCAGATGACAAGAAATCACCGTCGGATCACGAGAAATATGGGAAAACGAGAAAATACCTCTCCTCCAATGGAAAAGAGTAACTCTCCTTCATCCACAAGCAGTTCGGTGAAAGTCATGGAAATGTCTGATAAGGAATTTAGAGCATTCATAATGTTGAAGCTAACAGAGATGGAAGAAAAGAGAGATAATGAACTGCTAAAGAGAAAGGAGAAAGAAGTTGCTGAGTTCCAGGAGATGAGGAAATTCTTGCAAGATCTAAAAGAGGAATTACACACTTTACAAAAGACTCAAACGGAACTGCTAGAGATGAAGTCTATAATACAAGAAGTCAAAATCTCCCTTGAAAGTATTAAAAGCAGACTAGATCATTCAGAAAATAGAATCTCAGATGTAGAAGAGAAAATGGCTGGCTTAGAAAAATCCACCACGAAGACTGAGAAAATGGCTCAAAAATTTGAGAATGATATGCGAGAAGTACTGGATACCATCAAATGTCCAAATATCCGGATAATTGGCATTCCAGAAGGTGAAGAGACCCATAAAGGCATTAATAATCTATTCCATGCAATCCTGCAAGAAAACTTTCCAAACCTAGAGAGGCATTCGAAGATCCAGTCCCAGGAAATACAAAGGACCCCAAATAAAATCAACCCAAGAAGATCTTCTCCAAGACACATTATAGCCAGGTTGACCAAAGCCGCAGACAAAGACAAGATACTAAGATTGGCAAGAGAGAAACATCAAGTTACCTACAAAGGACATCCTATCAGGTTAACAGCAGATCTCTTATCGGAAACAATGAGAGCAAGGAGAGAATGGGAAAATATATTCAAAGTGTTACGAGAGAAGCAATTTCAGCCAAGAATACTGTACCCGGCAAGATTATCTTTCAGGTGGGAAGAAAAGACAAGAACATTCTCAGATACACAAAACCTGAAAGAATTTACCAGCACCAGACCAGATCTCCAAGAAGTTCTCAAAGGTGTGTTGTATCAAGAAAATTAAACACAGACACATGGAAATAAGAGTCCAAAAACTATGAAAGTGGCCAACTTAATCATAGGGACAAGTCTGGAGTTGAATATTATATCCCAGAATTTAATCAGGAAAATTGAACCAGAACAGAAGATAAAAGCACATGAGACTGATAGGTTCATGCACCTACCATTTGAACAGAATCCTAACTTGTTTCCTGGCTTTAAGCAAAGTTCCTTGGCACTTCTTTGAGTTAAGTTAAAACTTATTTTCTTAGTAGTAATGAGTGAACTCACCATTGAAAGTAGTTAGATTATGTAGGAAATTGTGTGATCAATGCAACTTGGGTGGGAAGGGAATGAAGGACAATTGTAGACACCGGAGGTGGTGTGAGAGGAGGGTGGGAAAGGACAGAGGGTCAGAAAGAGGGGTGGAAGTAATTCTAGGAACTAGTAATGGAAAATTTTTTGTAATGTGCATGATTGTGTCGCTATGCAGTGTGTACTGGATGGGAGATTGCATTTTGTATGCTGTGATGAAGCTTAGGGAAGGAATGTAAATTGAGTTACAAAAAAAAAGTTTCAGAAAAAAAATATATATCTATTCAATGACTGCAGTAGAATATGTAGCCCCAGCTAGGTGCTACTTTATAGGATGCGTAAAGTAAGACTTGTGTTCATGGAAATGTGTGTATCACCTGTGTTTGCTATGAGGGTATTTGGATTGATTAGGGTCTTTGGCTATACAATAAAATGTGAGGAGAAAACAGTATAGAAAGCAAACATAGATACCAGTGTGGGAGGAGAGTGGGAGATGGGAGAGGGTAGGAGATAGGGAATCAAGGATGGGGGGGAAAAAAGCAAAACATACAGAAGACAAGAAATGGAATATCATTTGCTGACAATAACATGTTTGTTGATGTGCTTGATTGAGACAATATATAATGTACTTTGGATGGAAAATCTCATTTTGTATGCTGTAATGATGTTCAGTGAATGAATGCAAATAAATACATTGAAAAAAAACCCCTGAAATATCACTTTCACACTCACTAGGATGTCTAAAACACATTAAAAAACCCTGAGGAAATATAACAAATGTTGGTGACAATGTGCAGAAACTGGAACCCTTGTGTATACCTGATGGAAATGTAAAATGGTAGAAAACAGTACTGCAGCTCCTCAAGAAATTAAACCTAGACACCCTATAACTGAGCAATTCACGGTTAGTTATATATATAAAGTAATTAAAACAAACAACAACAACAAAAAAGTGAAGCCAGAGTTTACTGAAGTAAAAATCTTCTGGGTATTGGGAAGGGTTCACTGTCTTGAGAAATTGTTTAAAGCCAGAAATTTTTCTTTACTGGTTTGAAAATAAGAAACTTCCATGAAAAAGGTATGGCATGTGTATCATAAAAGTAAAAATATCTTTCCACTCTGAAGAGTGGAGATTTCTCATGATCAATACCTTTCCCTGAATTAACCAGAATTCTCTTGTTCCCAGGCTCCAGACACTCCCTTCATCACCATGTATTATATACACATTTGCAGATGAAACGCTAATCCTCTTCATAAGAGTAAAGTCACGTGGTAAAAAGACACCTTTTGTGGCAGGGAGCATTTCTGTAAATGTCACACAGATATCCTTTTCTATCATCTTTTTCTTTAGAATCTGAAGGAACTGCTCCCCTTGCATATCATCAGGTACATAGAGTGCCACCCACATCCAGCCAAAATGCAACAACAAGCAGATGATTCCATAAATCTGCGAACTGTTCTTGGTGGCCATCTGATAAATGGATGGAAATTGGTTTTTATCACTTAGGATGATATCAAAAGGACCATATGTGACCTGAATAAGAAAGAAATAAGTTGATTATGACTTTATTGGAATTTTGGATTGTTCCACTTAAACAGGGAAGAGATAAAACCATAGAATGGGATATTGAGATATATGTGATTAAATGTACTATAGAAATAATTTAAAAAAATAAAAAAAAATTGAGTGAAGAGAATGCATATTGTGGAAGTAACACTATTCTGTGATTTAGAGCAGTAGAAGACTGTTTCTCAGGCCCATTTCTTTCAATAAAGGACCTGTGACTAGTCCAAATAATAGTATCACTTCCAGACCAAAGCATAAAAGAAAGAATAAGTATAAGGTTCAATACTTGTTTCATTGTCTACAGTCGGAATGAGGGCTGCCTAATTTATAAAAATTGTACAACAAATGTTGGTGATTTTGCTAATGTGAGCTCATGTGACATGTGGATCAGAGGTTTCCTTTCCTAGCACCCAAGGTTAAAAATGTCAACTCTGAGAAAAAATATTGTATTGATTTTTTTGATACTGTGTTTTATCACTACACCATAACATATATTGTCTTAAAACATAACAACTTAGCCTCTCTGATATTTTTATAATCTTATTTTTCAAGAGCATGATTCTCCTGAACTAATGCTATGCTTGCCAGTAATGTCTTCTGAAACTTTTATTAGACAGTTCCCCTGGAAAAATCTCTGAGGTGGAGAGTTGATATGTGGAAAGTAACTGGAAGTGCTTTCAAGAGATCCACCTGGATGGATGTGAGGAAGAGCAGAGGGAGCTGGTAAACCTCAGCTGTTGTAACTGATCCATAGCCAACTTGAAGGATCTTTGATGCTGGAATGTACTTTCTTTGTTCAATGTCATAATGAAAACAATATTTTTATATCTTTAGATCTTTGTATCAAATGTCCAGTGATAGTTTCCTCTCTTAAGATAAGGTAAATTTCTACTCATTTCATAATTTTTAGGAGACATCTTTAAATTGGCCATCAATGTTCCCATCAGTAGGGGTTGAATGTAATCGATACGAACAGGAGTTTGGGTGAAACTTAACATATTCCACTTCTCTTGTTATTTTTAATTTGTTAGAGGGCAAATTGAACCATGTGTGCTTGCCACAGAGGACAGTGAGATATAACCCCTCATAGGGAATGTTTATGCCAGTATTTATTCTCCTGAATTTTCAGTTTTTGGGATTTTCAACCTGCAAGCATACATGCCAAGTGTGTTCTTTAAGCCACCAGGATCAAGATTTGAACCATGCAGTCAGCCATGTGGAATTCAGTCACAGTAACCATCATATCACCAGCTGGCCCACTGCTGATCTTTTTCTTTCTCTCTCATCTTTGTACTGTTAATAATCCCATGACTCATGAAATTATCTGTTTTTTTTTCTTGTGTTTCCATAAATTGTGCCTTAACAACCCAGAGTTGTTTGAGGATCATTTTTTTGAGAGATTTTTGCAATAGGGAGCATGCACTTGCCAGAAAGGCAGAGAGAGACAGAGAGATAGAAAGCAAGAAATCACCACCACCACCCCCCGGGGGGGATGGCCACGTGCAATCCCTTCTCCTCTATTCTCCTCTTGGGATTTTGGGCACGCACACACACGCGCCCAGTGTGAGTTTAAGCTACCAGGTCCAGAACTCAAACCATGGTCAACTATGTGGGAGTTCAGCGACATAGCCATTACACTAACTGCTGGTCCCAAGTTTGAGGATCATAAGGGGTATGTAAATCCAGCTTCCACATTTTCTTTGCTCATATGTGAGAAAATTGCTTTAGAAGCATCCAACTCTTATTTCCCACCCTGACAATCCACTCATCTGTGGGCTTTTTCTTTTTTCTTTTTTTTTTTTGCTATAGGGCGCGTGCGCTCGCCAGACAGACAGAGACAGACAGAGAGATAGAAAGCGAGAAATCACCCCCCAGGGGGGATGGCCATGCCGCAATCCCTTCTCCTCCATTCTCCTCTTGGGATCTTGGGCACGCACGCACACGCGCCCGGCTTGAGTTTAAGCCACCGGGTCCGGGACTCGAACCGTGGTCGACTACATGGGAGTCCAGCGACATAGCCATTACGCTAACTGCTGGTCCCATCTGTGGGCTTTTGTAGAGTTCCAAAAGGGCTCCAACTTGGGCTGAAAATGTTGGTATTTTCCTGCAATGATAGCAACAGGTTGTTTCTGTGTCTGGCAGTTGTAGTTTGGAAGGGTCTGATTTCCTCCACAGAGCAAAAACAGAGCACTTTGTAACTTTTTTTTGTCACTGGGAAATGCATTGTAGAGATTATAACCCAGGGAAAGGTTCGGGAGCAAATGGAGGCTCTTACTGATCTCATCAATGGCAAAGAGAAAGGCCAACACATATTGGTAGTTCTTCCAGTTGTACCTAAACAGAGGGGACAGCATTAGGATATACAGTCAAGTCATGTGATTCAGGATAAACTCTTCAGTCAAGTCACAAGAAATAAATGTTTAGGCCTAGACTGTCATTTCAGAGACTCTCCTGCACTGGTACATGGAACTGGTGTGAATAATGTTTGCAGGGCTCTAGAAAACCTTTAAATGTGTTTTTCTCTCTACTAAAGCAAATTGAGTCCAAACAATGAAGAGAGGTTTTGAAGACTGTGAGTGAGATGGTTTTATTTAGCTGGATGATAACGATGTCACCTAAACAGAGGTGGTTTTAAAGAAGGATCACTCATGTATAGAGAAGACAGCAATTTTTAAAGAATGTGAATAAAGAGTACACACATTCACCATTTTTTATACTTTTAAAATTTTATATATAGGCAAGTTACTATATATATATAATACAAAGTATTTTTATCATTTTTAAATATAACATAGAACAATTGGAGTTATCATAGTTTATATGTATATCACCTGAATTATTTCAGATTTTCTGTAAGGATAACATTAGCATCCTAGTCCCTTGGCATTATTGGAATGAATAATCCTCAATTATAAATTACATTCCCCATCCTTATACTTACCATTATAACCCTTCTCAAAGTGAATGTCATCTTATTTCAATGTAGGTCCAGAAACCATTATGGAAGCATTTCTTATTTTTTCTCTGTTCTGGAACCTTTAAATAGCATCTGGTGGGGCTAGCAATTTGCAAGGCAGTTAAGGCACCTAGATTTTCAAATAAGCTGACTTCAGTTTGAGTCCTGGGTCTGACAACTTGCTTTTTCACTTTCTTCCTCTCTCTCTTTCTCTCTCTCTTTTCAGATATCACACATGCCCTGTAGCAAATTCAAAACAAAATAATAATAACAAATAACATTAAATAAATAATTTTTAAAAATAGCACCTGACTTGCCAGTTTTTCAGACATTTGGCACATTTCAGGTTCTTTTTCGTGGCTTTTTCTATAGTTTTATACACTTGTAAATCAACTCTGAAAAAAGTACTAAGGATAGAACAGCCCTTCTTCAAGAACCAGCTCCATGGCTCCTGCGATCTAGCCATGTTTGGGGAAACGGAGGAATGAAGAGATCCCACTAATAATTCAGCCTCCAGTATAGACAACTTGCGTATCCTCGACCCTCAGATTGAACTTCCAAGTTTGGGATGAAATCGACCATCCACAAGATGACTAGAAATCGTTTCAGGAACACAAGAAATATGGGGAAGCAGGAAAATACCTCTCCTGCAAGAGAAAAGGATAACTCCTCTTCATCCACACACAGTTCAATGGAAGTCATGGAAATGTCTAATAAAGAATTCAGAACATTCATAATGGCAAAGCTTACAGAGATGGAAGAGAAGAGAGACAAGGAACTACTGAAGAGGAAGGAGAAAGGAGTTGAAGAGTTCCAGGAGGTGAGGAAATTCATGCAAGATCTAAAAGAGGAATTTCACACATTACAAAAGAATCAGATGGAACTGTTAGAGATGAAGGCTATAATACAAGAAGTCAAAATTTCCCTTGAAAGTATTAAAAGCAGACTAGATCATACAGAAAATAGAATCTCAGATGTAGAAGAGAAAATTGCTGGCCTAGAAAAATCCACCATGAAGACTGAGAAAATGGCCCAAAAATTTGAGAATAATATACGAGAAATAGTAGATACAATTAAACGTCCGAACATCCGGATAATAGGCATCCCAGAAGGCGAAGAAACTCATAAGGGCATTGATAATCTACTCCATGAAATCATGCAATAAAACTTTCCAAACCTGGAGAGGTACTCAAAGATCCATTCCCAAGAAGTACAGAGGACCCCAAATAGAATCAACCCAAGAAGATCTTCTCCAAGACACATTATAGCCAGATTGACCAAAACCACAGACAAAGACAAGATACTAAGACTGGCAAGAGAAAAATGGCAAGTTACCTACAAAGGATATCCCATCAGACTAACGGCAGATCTCTCATCGGAAACAATGTGAGCGAGGAGAGAATGGGAGAATATATTCAAAGCATTAAGGGAAAAGCAATTTCAACCGAGAATTCTGTACCCAGCAAGGTTATCGTTCATTTGCAAAGAAAAGACACGAACATTCCTAGATAAACAAGACCTGAAAGAATTTACCAGCACCAGACCAGATCTCCAAGAAGTTCTTAAGGGAATGCTATGTCAGTAAAATTAAATGCAGACACACAGAAACAAGAGTTCAGAAACTAAGAAAATGGGCAACTTAATTGTAGGGACAAAGTCTGGAGTTGAGTATTATATCCCAGAGCTCAATCTGGAAAATTGAACCTCAGCAGAAACAGAAGAAAATTAAGTACATGAGACTGACCTGATGAAACAGCATTCTATGACTTGACTAAAATATTGCTGCTTTTCTTCTAAGCTTTCTTGTCCGGTTTTAAGGATTTTTGTCCTGTCTTGAGCTGTCAATGGATTCATGTACCTAATATTTGAACAGAATACTAACCTTGAAACCTTAAGTTTCAAGGAAATATCCTTACCAGTTCAAAACTGCTTTTCATGAAACCATCAGCTGAACTTGCTATTGTAAATAGTTAGATTACTTATGATATTGTGTGATCAATGAAATGTCGGGAGAAAAGGAATTGAAGATAACTGTAGACAGCAGAGATAGTGTAATAAGAGAGTGGAATAGAGCAGAGGGTCAGACATGGGGTAAAAAAATATATATATACATGAAAGTAGAAATGGAATATTATAGATGATAACATGCATGATTAAGCCACTACCCAGTTGATTAAGCCACTATCCAGTTTATTCTAGATGGGAAACCACATTTTGTATGTTGTGATGATGCTCAGGGAATGAATGTAAATTAATAGAAAAAAAATTTTCAGAATAAAAAGGGCATTAAAAATACCTATCTGATGACTGCAGTAAGCTATATAGCCCTAGGTAGATGCTACTTTATAGTATGTTCATTCTACTCACTGAGTTTTGTGCCTAAAGTCAGACTTGTGTTCATGGATATGTATATTTCAGCTGTGCTTGCTATTGAAAATATTTAGATTTAGTAAGATATTTAGTGAAACAGTAAAATAGGGGAGACAGAGAAAGCAACAATAGATACCAGACACAATGTGGGAGGTGGGTGGGAGATGGCAGAGGGTAAGATAGGGAATCAAGAATAGGAAAAAAGGCAAAATATACAGAAAACAAGAAATGGAAAATTATGTGTTGACAATAACACACATCTTGATGTGCTTGATTGAGCCAATATACAGTGCACTGTGAATGGAAAAATCTCATTTTGTATGCTATAATGATGTACAGTGAATGAATGTAAATAAATAAAGAAAAAAGAAAAAAAAAGTACTAAGGATGTTTTCATTGAAAATTAAATATTTAATTACGATCTTGTGTTCACTTATTGACTACAACAAGTGTTTTTTACCAATTTGTAAAAACATTTTTCTCTTCAGTTAATTGGTCTTTATAATTGCTTATTTTCTGCTTGGAAATTCTTACCTTTAAATAAATATTAGCTAGAACTATGTTTTGAGATTTTAAAAATTGCTCAATTTGATTTTTTTATTGGGTTATTGTTATGTAATGTCTTTAATTTTTTTTCTATTCTCTGGAGTTGTTCTGGTCTTAGTTTTTAAAATTTAAACTTTAACATAAACATTAATTTTTTTATTTTTTCTTTTTCTTTCTTTTTTTTTTTTTGTAGAGGTTTTTCGCTATAGGGCACGTGCGCTCGCCAGACAGACAGAAAGAGACATAGAGACAGAAAGCGAGAAATCACCCCCCAGGGGGGATGGTCACGCCGCAATCCCTTCTCCTCCATTCTCCTCTCGGGATCTTGGGCACGCATGCACAAGCGCCCGGCGTGAGTTGTAAGCCACTGGGTCCGAGACGCGAACCGCGGTCAACTACGTGGGAATCCAGCGACATAGCCATTATGCTAACTGCTGGTTCCCAATTTTTTTATTTTTTTTAATGAGAGGTTTTGCCTTAAAGAGCATTAGCTTGTTAAAGAGAGGGACACATAGTGAGAGGGAAAGTGAGAAATCACCCCCAAAGGGCATGGCCATTCACAAATCTCTTCTCTTCCTGGAATCTAGGATATGCATTCACACATGTCAAGGCATTTCAAGCCACCAGGTCCAGGACTTAAAGAGCAGTTGGTCATGTGGGAGACCAGTGACATAACTGCTATACCATCTGCTTGTCCCCTGATTTGTTAATAAAGCATGTTAGGCTAGAGATCTTTATGCAATCAGAACTCTGATTTTTTTTTTTTTTTGAGAGGTTTTTCGCTATAGGGCGCGTGCGCTCGCCAGACAGACAGAGAGAGACATAGAGACAGAAAGCGAGAAATCACCCCCCAGGGGGGATGGTCACGCCACAATCCCTTCTCCTCCATTATCCTCTCGGGATCTTGGGCATGCACGCACACGCGCCCGGCGTGAGTTGTAAGCCACCGGGTCCGAGACGCGAACCGCGGTCGACTACATGGGAGTCCAGCGACATAGCCATTACGCTAACTGCTGGTTCCCAGAACTCTGATTTTTTAACATTTGTTCTTCTATCATTGGTTACTTTTTTCTGATACAGGATATGTGCACACACCAGACAGAAATGGAGAGAGAGAGAGAAAGAGAGAGACAGTAATGGAGAGAGGAAAAAGACAGAAATCACCCCCTGGAGGATGGTCTTGGCTCTGGCCCTTTTCTTTTATTCTACACTTGGGATGATTGACAGGCACACATCAACCTGGCATGTTTTTCAGGCCACTTTATGCAGTACTCAAACCACATAGTCAGCCATATGAGAAACAGCAGCCTTTGATTTAAACATTTAAATGTCTCATTTTTTTTTTCAGAGAGGATTTTGCCAGAAAAAGAGATTGATATAAAGTGAGAGGGAAAGTGAGAAATCACCTCTTGGGGGGAAGGGGGATGGCCACACTGCAATTAGTCAGTCATGTAGGAGACCAGCTACATAACTGCTATGCCTTCTGCTGGTCCCCTGGTTCATTAATAAAGCATGTTAACCTAAAGATTTTCATCAATCAGAGCTCTACTTTTTCTGAGTTGTTGTTATAGTTAACTGTTCCTTTTTTCTTGTTGTTATAGGGTGTGTGCACTCAGCATAGAGAAACAGAGAGAGGGAGGGTGAGAGTAAAAGAAAGTACAAAATCATCCCCTGGAGGATGGTCATTCCACAATCCTTTCTCCTTTATTCTGCACTTGAGATGATTGGACAGGCAGGCAAACTTCCAACTGGCAGGTTTCCCAGGCAACTTTACTCAGTACTCAAACCATGTAGTCAGCTAAATGGAATCCAGCTGCCTTAACCTCCATGCTGACTTAGGAGTCTAGATAGATAGGGGATCTACTCTGCATAATTAAGTTACTGTTGTTTTGATTTCTGTGGTCAGGAAAATGTTCACTGTGCCCCCATTACAAGTCTCAGAGAAATTTATGACTTCCTGTTGCTGGGCTAAAATCAGACTGAAACCAGTCACTGTGTACCATAGAGTAAGTTTCAAAATGCTGGTTCTGCAACTCAAACCTTGACCATGAGGGAGTACAACTCCTTAACCATTAGGTCACCTGCTGGCCTTTCTTGATAAAACTTTAATCAGACTTCATAGAGTTCACCCAATCCTATCTGCACACTTGTATATAATCCACATAAGTGAATTTGGACAGAATATCCATTACCTGAAATGTTACCACTTAGTAATTTTTTATCCAATTACTCCCATGTTGCTCTTTGAGTTTAAATTCTTACTTGTCTTTGTTATACTCAGATTTGAAACTGAAGTAGTGCAAAATCTCATGGTCACACTTCCCTTACATATTTTGAGGCTTTAAAGGAAGCACTCTGCTTTAAAATGTATGAAGCAGTGAGCAGGTGGCATGGTGTTTAAGGCTCTGGATTTCCACATGATTGACCATGGTATAAGTACCAGTCCTTGCAGCAGGAAAATAATGCTGGGCACATGTACATGCCTGAGAGGAGAATGGAGATTGGATTGAGGTGTCTCCTTCCTTCCTGGTTAATAAATTATGGTGGCCTTTACATACCCATGACTTTTATACAAAGTACATTTCTACAATCCCCTAGTTAATGGTGAACATGAGAGTCAGCACGTTGATGCTAACATTAACTTTATGTCAGGACAGTGTCCCAATATGCATATGGTCCTCACTATACAGGTCTTATAAAAGGCCTGAGGTACAAACAATTTCACTCATTCTGAGCTTCCCAAAGACCGAATACAAAGATAGTTCTGACAAAGTAGACAACAAACTATATTAATTTCTCTCTTCTGTCTTGAAAGAAATGGAGAAACACTGAAAATAAGAAAAAGAAAGATGATAAGAGGGTAACAAGGCAGAACATCCTGAGTTCACAATTCTGCACTTCTCTCATTTCTGTGCTCATGTGATTATTCTCAAGTGAAATTAATCACACACACACACGTATATATGTAAACTACGTTATTACACAATTATAATCACATTTTGAGATACATGTAACCAACAACTTACCAGTCACCTCTCACTTTTTGAGTTGGCCTTATCATATAATTTTGTGTAAGTATACTTTGTTCCTCCATGCCAGAAAGAGGGAAAAACCCAGCCAGTACCAGATCCCCATCCTTGTAGACACTTGGCTTTAGGTATGTACAACGACTAATATTTTTCATCTCACTTGCCGTTTGCAAAGGCTTCAGAATTAGCAAGGCACTAATCAAACGTAATGACATGTCTGAGCTAGCCCAACACAGACAAAAAGCTATATGTGTGTGAGCTGAGAAGGAGATGGAACTGGATTGTGTCTGCAGGCTCAGTTCTCTGTTGGGAGAGTCAACTTTGTGGATGGAACAGAGGATTCTTTCTTACACACGCTGCCTTCAAGCTATCCAAAGTGTGTGCCAGACTGGCATGACAGATAAGGACATATGTAGAAGCATTAAAAAAGGCATTTCTACAGGAACCCTGGTGCTGAGACTCATGCCTAATCTGAGCAGCTCTGACTTTCCTGACATTTTACTTTTTCACTTAAGTCCCATCCAGGAACTCTGGAGATCTCTCCACCCTGGGGCTCTGCACCTGTCACCCTCCATTTTGGTGAAAAATAATTTGGGAAAAACATATTTTGTCGTTTTTGTCCCCCAGCCTTTATGATTTCATAATGACCAAGTAAAGCTTTGGGGACCATCCTATCCTGAGAAAACAAGCTTTGCAATTTTCTGACCAAGAGAAGTGCAAAATCAAAGTTCTTCTATCACAAAACTGCTATTCATATTTGTATTTTTTTGACGCTGTTAATATCCACAAAATTGGACCAATGAGTACCATTGTGGTTAAGTTGCTAGACTCACACATTGCTAACCAGGGTTCAAGTCCCTGACTCAGCAGCTTTAAACTCCTTCCTCATAAGTGTGCGTTTGTGGCCAAAATTCCAGAAAAATTAAGAAGGGATTGTGGGATGATTATCCTCTTTGGGAGATGATTTCTTGTTCTGTTCTCTGTCTATCTAGTGAGCACATACATGCTATAGCACAAATTGCTCTCTAAAAAAGAAAAAAAAAAAGCACTTACTGGCCGTATTGGATGAAGCCATAGAAAAGTTTTTGTTTGTTTTTAGAGAGAGAATTTTTCTATAGGTTTGAGTGTGCTCACCCAGGACACAGAAAGACAGAAAGAGAGAGAGACAGAAAATAAGAAATCACCCCCCAGGGGGAATGGTCATGTTACAATCCCTTCTACACCATTGTCCTCTCAGGATTTTTGCACACACACACACACACACACACACACACACACACAGTGCTCAGCATAAGTTTTAAGCCAATGGGTCTGGGATTCAACCACAGATCACTATGTGAGAGTCCAGTGAAGTAAACTTTGTGCCATTTGCAGATCCTACCATAGATCAATTTGCAACACAGAGTCCTGATGACTATTTCCCCATTATTTTTAAAATTTATTATTTATACATTCAATCATTATACATAATTTAGTTTGTAAAAAGATTTTACCCAACATGATATATGCCACAGAGCAGGTGAGTTGAGAATACTACACATGACATCACCAACAGACAACAAGCCATATCTGTGTCCCACAAATGTCTTCTCCATTTTTTCCCAAATTTTCCTTCCTACACTCTTCCTGTCGCCCACTCTCTTCCAGTTTGTCCCCAGTGTCCATAACAATTTTCAACGATTTTATGGCTTCCAGTTTTTCAGTCTCTACCATAGAGTGTAGACAGTCAGTATATGTTAATTGGATACATAAATGTCTCTGTTTCATAGCCTGACTTTTTCACTCAGCAATAAATTTTCCATATTCATCTACTTTCTATCAAATGCCAGGGTCTTTTTTTATGGCTGAATAGTATCCCATGGAGTATATATGTCAATCCATTCATCTGTTTGTGGACATGTGGTTTGGTTCCATGGCTTTACTAAGTAATCATGAGTAATGCTGCCATAAATATAGTTGTGCAAGCTCTTTTCTGTCAGAGCATTCTCCTGTTCTTTGGGTATATACCCAGGAGTGGAATTGCTGGATCATATAGTAGTTCTATTTGAAGGTCTTTGAGAAATCTCCATATTGTTCTCCAAAGTGGCTGGACCAACATATATTTCCATCAGCAGTGTAGGAGAGTTCCCCTTTCACCACATCCCCATCAACACTTATCATTTTTTGTTGTTTTAGTATTTTCCATTGCGACTGGGATTAGGTGATATCTCATTGCGGTTTTGACCTACATCTCCCTTATGATGAGGGATGTTGTACATTTTTTTCATATGCTTTTTGTCTGTCTGTATGTCTTCCTTAGAGAGTTGTTTATTCAGCTCATTTTCCCATTTTTTAATTGGGTTCACCATTTTCTTCCAAGTTAGTTGCTTGAGTTTTCTGTGTATTCTAGTTATCAGTCCCTTATCTGAGACGTAGTTAACAAAAATTATCTCCCATTCCAAGGGTGGTTGATTCATGCTAATTACTGTGTCATTTGTTGTGCTGAAACTTTTTAATCTGATGTAATCCCACTTGTCTATTTTGTAGATTATTGCCTGTGGTTTGAGCGTCTTGATTAAGAAATCTTTACCTCCCCCAATGTTTCCCAGAATTTTCCCAGTGTTTTCCAGCAGTAGTTTTATAGTTTGTATTCTTAGGTTTAGATCTTTGATCCACTTTGAGTTGATTTTTGTTAATGGTGAGAGATAGGGGTTCAGATTAGTCTCTGTACGGTTAGATACCCAGTTTTTTCAGCACCATTTGCTAAAGAGGTTTTCCTTTTCCCACTGGATTGATTGGTACCCTTTGTCAAAGATGAGTTGTCTGTACTTTTTGGGGTATATTTCTGGGGTCTCTACTCTGTCCCATTAGTCTTCATGTCTGTTTTTGTGCCAATACCATGCTGTTTTGATTATCACAGCTTTGTAACATATTTTGGAGTCAGGAAGAGAGATGCCACCCACTCCACTCTTCTTGTACAGGATGGCTTTGGCAATACATGGTCTTTTATGATTTCAGACAAATTCTATGATTGTCTCTTCTATATCTGAAGACTGTCTCTTGTCATTTTACAGGGATTACATTAAATATGTAGATTAATTTTGGTAGGATTGCAATGTTGATTATATTAATTTTCCCAATCTATGGACATGGTATTTTCTTCTTCTTTTTTGCATCTTTTTAAATTTCCTTTAAAATATTGTTATAGTTTTCCTTATAGAGGTCCTTAAGTGCCTTGGTTAGTTTCATTCTTAGTATCTTATGCTTTTTTTGGCTATGGCAAATGGGATTACTTTCTTCAGTTCTGTCTCTGTCTGCTTGTTGTTTCTGTATAAAAATGCTATGGAGTTTTATAAGTGAATTTTGTATCCCGCCACATTACTGTATGCATTCATTACTTTGAGAAGTTTCTTTAGGGATACTAGTGGGTCTTCTATGTATACAATCATATCATCGGCCAACAGAGGTAACTCTAACTCTTTCTATTTCATTCTCTTGTCTGATTGCATTGGCTAGAACTTCCAGTACTATATTGAGTGGAGAGAGTGGACAGCCTGTAATCAAGATCCTGTAGCAGAGCTGGAAGCTGAACTCATTCCCTATAAAAAAAAAAAAAAAAAAAAAAAAAAAAAAAAGAAGAAGAAGAAAAGAAAAAAAAAATGAAGACCATAATACATATTTGGATGTATAGACCTCACCTTAGGCTCACCTCTAGTAATAGACCAAGAAACAATCTCTATCCTGTTCCTAAGATGAAAAATTTTTCAGAAATATGGAAAGGAGGCTCAGAGTTGGAAGTTATTTCCAACACTACTCATGTATTCTGGTTTTCAGTGTTCCAGTTTGTTCTTATTTTGTTAAAATTATCCCTAAGGGAATAATTTATCTAAGGGGCCAACTTCATGGAGTTAAGGCAGGCAGATTCTACATGGAAGACTACATGGTTCAAGTCCTGCAATTGTCTTGAGAAACATGTAGGGGGTGTATGAAGTCATAGTAAAATCTCAAAGGGAGGTAGAAATGGAGTAGAAGAGATTGCAGCATGACTATGGTCCATTTGGATTGTCTTCCCATTTTCCCTTTTCCTTTTCTGTTCAGTGAATGAACACGTCTTTTGGCAAAGTGAAAAGGAAAAGAAATATAATTTATTTTAGTATATTCATCTTATGTCCTGTTACTTTCCTGAGCCTGTTTATTAGTACTAATAGTTTCTAGTCAATTTCTTATGACTTCCTAAAAACTGACTCTTGTCATTTGCAAGTAAAGGTAACTAGATGTATTCCTTTCCAATATAAATGCCTTTTATTTATTTCTGTAGTAACTCCTCACAGTAGTCGGCCTTTGAAGTTTCTATTGAGCTCGTACTTGTTTTAGAGACCCTGCAAGGAGAGGAAATTGTTCCTTCTGTGGTAGCAAAGGCCATAGGCATCTTCTCACACTCCCTACTGTGTGCACACATGTCCCAACCATACCACTTAGTCTAACTGGGTATACATGTTCCAGTCACTGTGTCAATGTGCTGGGTTGCTCATAGCACTTCAGAGATGCACAGATACAAGAACTGTTGGGCATCAGGGTAGAGTCTATTTGTCAGTGAACCCTCTTTCAGTGTGGCACCATTCTGCAGCTGACTATGACCCAGATGGTGAAGTGACCCTGTACATGTTCCTTCTTTGGAGTAGTGCAGTTTTGTGGGCCTCAGAAGTATCCTAAATTGGGATGATTAGGGACTTCCAGGCTCCCCTGCAGCTAAGATTATGGTCCCTGGTGGCAATGTGGACCACTGGGAACCTCTCACTTATTCTGCTCCAGCACTGGAGTAAGTCTAGCTTCTTAAGCTAGGCCAGAGTGCAGACACTAGAACAGATGTCAGCTTTCCAATGTACAAGCATCAGAACAAAAACAAGCATGAAGAATAATCATGAGAATGTGATGGTACCAATGAACGATGTGAAGTGCAGGGACTTACACTAAAGGGAAGATGCAGGAGCTGCTTGACAGAGATTCCACAGTCATGGTTTTAAGGAAGCACAATGCACTTAAAAGAAAGTACACAGATACATTTCAACACACTTTGATGCACATATGGCAAGGTTTTAGAGGACCTTTGTGGGTGGAAAATATTATCTGAGGTGGCTGTTTTTGTTTTTACTTTTTGAGTTTTACTTGCAGTCATATCATCATTTAGTCATTTGTTCAATAAGTATTTGTTCAGTGACTCACTGCCTAAGGAATAGGTACCTGAATACCTATTGATGAACACAGTAATTTAGACATAGCTGTAGTACAATAAAGGGGAGACAGTTATCTTAAGTGTGCAGATTACTCATAAGCTCTAACTACATTAAAGTCTATAAGGAAATCTGTAGCTTTTTATAAAAGAGAGCAACAGTTGATCCCAACAGCAACCACACACTGGGGAATCTGAAAAATTTACATGGGGAGAGGGACAGTTACCAAGTTATGAGGGAGGAACAGTATTTTAGGATGATGGAAAAGCTTATGCAAAGACCACAGTTGCAAAATTTTGATACAAATATAAAAGGGAAGTAATGTCCATCTACAAAAAGAATGGTAGAGAACAGGGAGAAGAATGTAAGAGAAGGTTACAAAGATAGACAGGATCTAATTGACTATCTCAATTTTTACCCCAGAGAAGTGAGGAAGGCTTGAAATGCTTTTAGTAGAACAATATAATCTATTTCACTTTTCAGAAAAATTAGTCTAACTGCTGTGAGGACAAAAATGGAGATGGGCAAAAGTAGAATTAGGAAAACCAGGATGGAGGCTGCTGGAGATGTTCAGGGAACAGAAAGTGATGACTTGAACTATGGAGAGATGTGAAATTATGATGAATTGAGGATGGATTGGATGTGGGGGTGAGACTCTGGAATGACCCATTCAGAGATGACTCCAATATAATTCTACAACTTCTGTATTGAGCAACTGGCTGTGGTGATGCCAATTTGGTTGCAATATGGGGTACACACACAGACAAAGAGATGTAAACTTTGGGTCATGTCTTGAAGGGTCTTTAATGCTGTCCTTGGAGGGGAGACATAAATGTCCTTTGGAAATCAGCAGGGACCTTATTAATGGCTTGGAAGTAAGTGTACTCAAATGAGGGACAAAGCAGAAGGTGAGAGGAGACAATGGCCAGGGAAATAAATGACTGGAGCCAGGGGAAAAAATTCTGTAATAGGACATCCATTTCAAAATCCTAGGTCTGGAAAGTCAAAATGGATGTGACAAGATCAAGCTCATTAAATCAGTGGCAGTTGAGGGCAGGACACTGGCAAAGGCAGCAGGGGAGAAGATTTTATTAGAACTGAGTAATATAAAAATGTTAAGTCTGATTATCCTATGTTCCACTTCAGGAAGGTCAAGGGAAGAGGTCAGAAAGAATGCAAGACAGGTCACAGCATCCCTTTCTGACAAGATAGTCAAATGCCTCTCTTCCGCTTTAGTACATTAGTTATCAAATGCTTCTGGAAACTTCCCAAACTAAATCCAATGCCAACTTTTTTCTTTATTATTCTTTGGCATTTGATAGGTAACCTGTTTTATCTATGTGGTTACTGTGAGAAAATAAGATCCCCTTCAGTCTGCATACTGACCACAGTACATCTAAGAATGAATTATTTTTTATTTACTTAGCACTCACTGGGCATTTTGAAAGTGGAAAAAATATAAACACCTAGCTCTAGTTTGAAAAATTATCCCTCACTTCCTTCCACATTTAGGGTTTCTTTTATTCACTCTCTTTGCTTTTGTAATGTTTAGTGATTGTGACCACTCATTCTATCCCAAGACTTGGTATAGTATTTAAAATTGTAAATCGTATTTGGAATCATTTCAGACCTGGTTTCCTCATTTCAAGGTCCAAGGTGTTACTTTTTTTTTTTTTTTTTTTTTTTTTTACAATGCTGCTGAACTTTGTTTTCAGTAATCAATATCTAAAAATTTTAAATATTTAATTGAGAAATACAGATTGTATAGAATATATTCAATGTGCATAATAATGATTTGATTATATATTAATATACATTGCTTAATGATTATTACAATCAAAGCTGATTCCCAGAACTTATTCATATATTTTTTTCCTTTTTTGGAGAGGTTTTTGCTATAGGGCATGTGCGCTTGCCAGAAAGACAGAGAGAGACGGAGAGATAGAAAATGAAAAATCATCCACCAGGGGGTATGGCTATGCCACAATCCCTTCTCTTCCATTCTCCTCTCAGGATCTCAGGCATGCACACACATGCACCCAGCGTGAGTTTAAGCCAACAGGTTCAGGACTCAAACCTTGGTCACCACATGGAAGTCCAGCAACATAGCTATTACATCAACTGCTGGTCCCGAATTTATTCATCTTATAATTGAAAGTTTATACCTTTAATCAGCATTCTACATTTCCCACATCTTCTCCCAGAGTCTGGAAACTGCTGTTCTACTGTTTTTTTTTTTTTTTTAGATTCCACATGTAAGTGAGATAATACAACATTTGTCCTTCTGTGTCTGAATTATTTCACATATCCTCTAGATTCGTCCATGTTGTTACAAATGGCAGGATTTCCTTCTTTTTTAAATCATTGAATGATATTCTATTCCATATGTATATATGATATATGTAGCATATGTATATTATATGATATATAGTATATATTAGGTTGTTGGCAAAGTTAAGACACATTTTTGTATAGAAAACCAAAAAATACATCATGACTTCTCTAAGAATCTATTATATGGTATATATTTCATATACCATTTGTATTTCTTTATGTGTGTATACACACACACACACACACACACACACACACACAAAGTGTAATATCATTCATATATAATATATACCACAATTACCTATCATATTTTGGCTATTGGGAACAATGCTGCATTGAACATGGGACTGTATAGATATCTCTTTGGGTTACTGGTTTAGTTTACTTATCCAGAAGAGGGATTGATGGATCATATGGCAGTTATATTCTTTTCTTTTAAAGAATTACTTTATTTAACTTTATTTATTTTCTTATTTTAATTTGACCTGAGAGGGACAGAGTGAGAGAGAAAGAGAGGGAAAGTGAGAAAGCAAACTACAGGTCCAAAACTTGAACCATGGTTGGCCACATGGGAGTCCAGCACTCTTAACCACCATGCCACCTCCTGGACCTTGGTAGTTCTATTTTTGAGGTTTTTAAAAACTTCTAAATTATTTTCTGTACTAATTCACACTTTTTTGTTTGTTTTTGTTTTAAGGTGCATGTGCTTCCCAGAGAGAGACAACATGAGAAATCACCCCCTGGGAGGATGGCCATGCCTAATCCCCTCTTCTCCATTTTCTTAGCAAGATTTTGGACATGACTGCACACATACACTGGGCATGATTTTTAAGCCACAAGTTTGGGATTCCAACCACAGTTGACCATATGGCAATCCAGTGCCTTAAACACTACACCACCTGCTGGCCTACTAATTCACATTCTATCCAACAGTTTTCAAGGGTTCCTTTTTCTCCACACCCTCATCTACAGTTGTTACCTTTTATCTATTTGATAGTAGTCATCCTAACAGGTGTCAGGTGGATTTGATTTGCATTTCCTTGATAGCAATGCTGATTTCTTTTCTTTTTCTTTTTCTTTTACTTTTTTTTTTTAACTTGGAGAAATGCTCTTAGAAAAATAGAGTATGGTTTGTAACAAGGTCTCTCTAACTGGTCTTCTGGTCTCTTCTACACATTTTTAAAATTTTTTTTATTTTTAAAAAAAATTGATTTTCATTTCATTTTCTTCCATACATTCAATCACACTAGTATTTGTCTTACAAAATGGATATTTCAACAGGTGAACATTTCTCCCTATTACTGTTGATAAAACTACGAAATATCTTCAACAGATAATACCACACCTCTTTGTGCCACTAATACTTTGCTTCCCTGTCCCTCCCCCAAATGTCCTTCCTCAGACGCTCCTCTTTCACACACACTACATCTGGTATTTGCATCTATATACTGCATTTCTATATCCTTTAGACAATTAGTTTCAGTCATAGAGTGCAGACACTTGGTATATATTAAGTGGGGACATACAATGCCTCTCCTTCATAGCATGGCTTGCTTCACTCAGCAGTGAGTCTTCCATATTCATCCACTTCCTGTCAAAAGCCAGGTTTTTTTTATGGCTGAATAGTATTCCATTGAGTATATGTGCCACAGTTTTTCTAACCATTCATCAGTTTGTGAGCATTGCGGTTGTTTCCATGACTTAGCAATTGTGAATAGTGCCACAATAAACATCAATGTGCAAGCACTTTTCTGATTAAGTATTCTGTCCTTTGGGTAGATACCAAGGAGTGGGATTGCTGGATCAAGTGGTAGTTCTATTTGTAAATTTTTGAGGAATCTCCAAATTGTTCTCCACAGTGGTTGGACCAATTTACATTCTCACCAGCAGTGTAAGAGAGTTCCCTTTTTTAAGTTCTTTTTTTTATTTTGGAGAGGTTTTTGTTATAAGGTGCATATGCTCGCCAGACAGACAGAGAGATAGAAAGCGAGAAATCACCCCCCAGGGGGATGACCACGCCGCAATCCCTTCTCCTCCATTCTCCTCTCGGGATCTTGGGCACACACGCACACAAGCACGGCGTGAGTTTTTAAGCCAACAGGTCTGGGACTTGAACCACGGTCGACTACATGGGAGTCCAGCAACATAGCCATTAGTCTAACTGCTGGTTCCCCAAGAGTTTCCTTTCACCACATCCCCACCAGCACTTATCATGTTTTGTTTTTTTAATCTTAGACATTCTGACTTGGGTTAGGTGATATCTCATTGTTCTTTTGATCTGCATTTCTCTTACAGTGAGGGATGTTGAGCATTTTTTCATATGCCTTTTAGTTATTCGTATGTCATCTTTAGAGAGTGATTTTTTAAACTCATTCTCCTAACTTTTAATAGGATTGATTGTCTTTTTCCAGAACAGCTGCTTGAGTTCCTTGTGAATTCTGGTTATCAGTCCCTTATCTGATGCAAAGTTTACAAAAATATTTTCCCATTCTGAGGGCTGTCTATTCACACTAATCACTGTGTCTTTTTGCCATGCAGAAACTTCTTAGTCTGATGTAATCCCACTTGTCTATTTTGGGGATTATTGACTCTGCTTTGGGAGTCTTATTTAAGAAGTCTTTCCCTACCCCAATGTCTCCCAGAGTTTCCCTGGTGTTTTCCAGGAGCAGTTTTACAGTTTGGTGTCTTAGATTTAGATCTTTGATCCACCTTGACTTTATTTTTGTCAGAGGAGAGAAGTAGGAGTTCAAATTGATCTTTCTGCAAGTGGAGATCCAGTTTTGCCAGCACCATTTACTGAAGAAGTTTTCCCTTTTCCACTGGATTGACTGGTACCCCTTGTCAAATATCAGCTGGCTGTATGTTTGGGCATTTATTTCTGGGGACTCTATTCTGTTCCATTGGTCCACTTGTCTGTTTCTGTGCAAGTACCATGCTGTTTTGATTACCACAGCTTTGTAGTATATTTTTGTGCCAGGGAGTGAGATGCCGCCCACTCCACTCTTGTGCAGAACTGCTTTGGCAATATGGGGTCTCTTATGATTCCAGACAAACTTTATGATTGTCTTTCCTAAATCTGCGAAGAATGTGTCTGGTACTTTGATTGACATTGCATTAAATAGGTAGATTAATTTGGGTAGAATTGTCATTTTGATTGTATTAATTCTTCCAATCCAGGAATATGGGATATCCTTCCACTTTTTTGTGTCAATTTCAAATTCTTTTTTTATCTTCTCATAGTTTTCCTTGTGGAGGTCTTTAACTTATTTGGTTAGATTTATCCCTAAGTATCTCATACTTTTTGTGGATACGGTAAATGGAACAACTTTTTCAGTTCTATCTCAGTCTGCCTGTTGTTTGTATATAGAAATGCTATAGATTTATGTATATTAATTTTGTATCCTGCAACTTTACTGTATTCATGTATTAATTCCAGAATTTTTTTAATGGAAAACATTGGGTCTTCTATGTATACAATCATGTCATCTGCAAATAGAGAGAGTTTCACCTCTTCTTTTCCTATTTGAATGCCTTTTATTTTTTCCTGGTTTCTGATTGCAATGGCCAAGATTTCCAGTACTATATTGAAGAGGAGTGGAGAAAGTGGACATCCTTGTCTTGTACCAGTTTTTAGTGGAAAAGCTTTTAGCTTTTCTTCATTAGAAATAATCTCTATGGGTTTTTCATAGATAGCTTTTATTGTGTTGAGAAATGACCCTTCTATGCCAATTTTCCTAAGAGCCTTGATCATGAAGGGTTGTTGTATCTTATCAAATGTTTTTTCTGCATTAATTGTTATGAGCATATGTTTTTTATCTTTCTTCCTATTAATATGGTGCATTACATTTATGATTTTGTGTATGTTGAACCAACCTTGCATTCCTAGGATAAAACCTACCTGATCATGATGTATAATCTTTTTTATAAGTTGTTGTATATGATTTCCTAGTATCTTGTTGAGAATCTTTGCATCTATATTCATCGGGGATATTGGTCTATAGTTTTCCTTCCTTGTCCTGTCCTTATCTGCTTTAAGGATAAGATTGATAGAGGCTTCACAGAATGAATTAGGGAGAGATACACCCTTTTGGATCTTTAGAAATAACTTGAGCAGTATGAGGGTTAACTCTTCTTTGAAGGTTTTGTAGAATTTAGAAGTGAATCCATCAGGGTCAGGGCTTTTCTTTGTAGAGAGGTTATTTATAACTGATCCGATCTCCTGGCTTATTATGGACCTACTCAGACTTTCTATATCCTCCTGGCTCAATCTAGGTAGAGTATATGTGCCCAGGAATTTGTCCATCTCATCCGGATTATATTGTTTCTTGGCATACTGATGTTCATAGTATCTTCTAATAATGTTTTGTATTTCTCCTATTTCTGTTGTTATTTTGCCTGCTTCATTGCAGATCTAACTCACCTGGTTCCTTTCTCTCTTCTTCTTAGTACGTCTTGCTAGTGGTGTATCAATTTTGTTTATCTTTTCAAAGAACCAGCTTTTACTTTTATTTATTTTCTGTATAGTTCGTTTATTTTCTATTTCATTTATTTCTGCTCATATCTTTATTATTTCCTTTCTACTGGAGTTTTTTGGATCTTTTTGCTGTTGTTTTTCCAATTCTGTGAGGCATACTGTTAGGTGATCCATTTGCCTTCTTTCCATGTTCCTCCTATGTGCACTAATTGCTATGAACTTTTCTCTTATGACTGCTTTAGCAGTGTCCCAAAGATTATGGAAACTCGTGCCCTCATTGTCATTGACTTCCATGAAACTTTTGATTTCAGTCTTTATTTCTTCAGTAGTTGTGGAGTCATTCAGGAGTAGGGTATTTAGTTTTTATATATTTGAGTATTTTTGAGGATTTCTCTTGAAATTAAACTCAAGTTTAATTCCATCATGGTTGGAGAAGATGCTGGGTATTGTTTCTATGCCTTTGAATCTGTAGAGGCTTGCTTTGTGCCCTATGATGAGGTCAGTCTTCAAGAAAGTTCCATGAGGTGGTGAGAAAAAGTGTATCTTGAGGTTTTTGGATGCAAAGTTCTATAGAAAACTGTTAAGTCCATTTCTTTTATGATATCATTTAGATCCTTTATCTCTTTACCTGTTTTTTGTCTAAATGATCTGTCCAGATGGGATAGTTCAATATTGAGGTTTCCAAAAATTAGTGTGTTTCAGTCTATCTCCCCTTTTAGATCTAGCAGTCTTTCCTTCACATATTTGGGTGCTCCTGTGTTAGGTGCATAGATATTAATAAGCTTTATATCTTCTTGATCTATTGACCCTTTTACTACAATATAGTGCCCTTCTTTACCTCTTCAAACAGTTTTTGCTTTAAAGCCTATTTTGTAAGAGATTAGTTTTGCGACTCCAGCTCTTTTTTCATTCCCATTTGCATGGAAAACCTTTTTCCAACCCTTCACTTTCATTCTATGTATATCTTTATCTTTGAAGTGTGTTTCCTGTAGGCAACAGATAGATGGTTTTTGTTTTTTAATCCATTCTGCCAGTCTGTGTCTCTTGATTGGAGAATTTAATCCATTAACATTCAACTTTTTTTTTGGAGAGGTTTTTTTTTTTTTTTTTCTATAGGGCACGTGTGCTCGCCAGACAGACAGAGAGAGACATAGAGACAGAAAGAGAGAAATCACCCCCCATGGGGGATAGTCACGCCACAATCCCTTCTCCTCCATTCTCCTCTTGGGATCTTGGGCATGCACGCACATGCGCCCGGCGTGAGTTTTGGGATCTTGGGCACACACGCACATGCGCCCGGCGTGAGTTTTAAGCCACCGGGTCTGGAAAGCGAACTGCGGTCAACTACGTGGGAGTCCAGTGACATAGCCATTACGCTAACTGCTGGTTCCCAACATTCAATTTTTTTATCGATGTTACTGGACTTGTCCCGACGTTTAAGTTGGCCATTGTCTTAGGTGCCTTTTACTCCTTTGTTTCTGGCTGTTACTTCTTTAGTTTTCCTGGAAGAGTACTTTTTTCAGGGTTTCTAGTATAGCAGGCCTGGTTTTGGCAAATTCTTTCAGGTTTTGTTTGTCTGAGAAGATTTTAATCTTTTTTTTTCCCATATGAAGGATAATCTTGCAGGATACAATAATCTTAGTTGAAATTGTTTCTCTCTTAACATTTTCTATACATCTTCCCATTCTTTTCTTACTCGCATTGTTTCCATTGAGAAGTCTGGTGTTAGCCTGATGGGGTGAACTTTGTAAGTCACTTGTCATTTCTCTCTTGCCAGTTTTAGTATCTGTGGTCTTAGCCAGTCTGGGTATGATATTACTTGGGGAAGATATTCTTGGGTTGATTCTATTTGGGGTCCTTTGTATTTCTTGGGTCTGGGTACTTGAGTGTCTCTCTAGACTTGGGAAATTTACTTCTAAGATTTCATGGAATAGGTTTTCCATGCCCATATTAGTTTCTTCCTCTTCTGGGATACAAATTATTTGGATGTTAGGATGTCTAATGGAATCTAGTATTTCTCGTATGTTATCCTCATGTTTTTTATTTTTTTTAATTTTATTTTTGTTATTTTCTGTATCTTTTTGGTGGTTTTCTCTAGGTCAGAAGTTTTATCTTCTAGTGAATTAATGTAAAAAATAAATAAATTTAAAGAGAAAAAAATGCACTTTAAGGCAAAATGTAGCAGTTAAAATGGATAACAATAATAAAAGCTTCAACTTATCAGTAAAAAAAAGTTTTATTTTCTATATCAGAGATTCGATCTTCAGCATGGTCTAATTGACTTTTAATACTTTTGAGAGAGTTTTTGATTTCCTGTATTACAGACTTCACCTCCAATAGTTCCATCTTATTCTTTCTTAGGCTGTCCATTTCTTCCTTCATATTGTGGAAGGACTTTCTTATCTTCTGTAGTTCATTGTCTCTTTTCTGTTCCAGCTCATAGTATTTGTTCAACATGAATGTTCTAAATTCTATCTCGGACATTTTGGTAACATCTTCTATTTTTTCAAGGAAAGGAAGGGAATCACTGTGTTCTTTTGATGGAGACATATTTCTTGCTTTATTCAGACCTGAGACTCTTCTTCTACTTCTGATCATTGGGAGATGTGTTCCCTTGGAAATATCTTTTAGGAGAACGTTTCCTCGAATAGGAACAAGTGTGTTTCCTTTTTGCTGTGGAATGAAGACTGCCAAAATCTCTTTCTGTTGTGTTTAGCAATGTGATCCATTGTATTCTTTTCAGGTGTACGAAAAAAAGATTCTCCTTTTTCACAGGTGGTTTAGTGAAAAGGAGGATCCCAGAGAGTCTTAAAATACTAAAGTATTTCACAACTGTAATTCTAGACCTATCTAAACCACCAGGGATGGTGTAGATAAAGGAAGTGAAGATCAAATAAGTGGGAAGAAAATAGTAAGGAGAATAAAGAAAAAGTCCTGTGCCATGCACTAGCATGGTGTGCAATTTTGCCAGGGGTTGGAAAATGGGAGTTGGGTGTCTGTAGGACTGAGGGCATTTCTATGTAGTAAGGAGAAGAGAGTAATTTACAAATGAAAGAAGAGGAGAAGCAGAGAGGGGAAAAAAGTGTATCTGACTAACAGAGAGAGGGGTCTCTGGCTTGGTGGTACCGGGGCTGGAGCTGTGGCAGGGAGTCCTGCCTCAGAATTCCTGGCCCAGGGGTCAGAAGTTGGGAGTGGGGTGTCTCTAGGGCTGAGGGCTCTCCTATGTAGTCGGCAACCTCCTAATTAAAAAAATGGTTTCAACGTTTATTATTTGTATTAGTAAAAGAGAATAAGAGAGAAAGAGAGAGCATAGACAGAAGAACAGGCACTCTGCCAGTGTCTCAATATATTATTGAGACACCCTCAGCCACAGCGAACCCCAGATTATGGATACAAGTATGACAAGTGTACTCAGGGAGGTCTTGAGATTTAAACTGTAAACCTTACTATGTGACTCAACCTTGCAGTGTGTCATGATTCAAAACATCACATTTGTTATTCTTTGTCTCATAAAAAATGGCCATTCTAATGGGGGTTATGTGAAACGTCACTGTAGCTTTGATTTATATTTTGTTGGTAATTAGTAACATTGAGTATTATTTTTTCACATACTTGGCCATTGTGTGTCTCCTTTAGAAATGTTTACTCATGTCTTGACTTAATTTTGTGATTAGGGATTCTTTTCTTAGTTGAGTTTATTTAGTTTCTTATATACTCTGACTATTAATCCTTCTTTAGATGAACAGATTTAAAGTACTTTTACCCTCTCCTACGGGGTGTCTTTTCTTCCTGTTGATTAATTCCTGTGCAGAATCATCTTAATTTGCTATAATATCAGTTGTACCATCTTGCTTTTGTGTCCTCTGAGTTTTAGGTCTTCTCCAATAAATTTTTGTTCAGACCAATACCAGAGGCATTTTCCCTGTTATTTTCTTCTGTAGTCCTGTTTTGTGTCTTCCATAAAAGTTGGTAATCTGTTCTTTCTGACATAGATATTGACTATTTTCAGCACCATGTTAAACTACTTTTCTCTCCCCAGCCTATGATCCTGGCATCATTGTTGAAAATCAGTGGCCAGCAGATGGTGTGGTGGTTGAGAGAACTGGGCTCCCACATGGTTGACCTCAGTTTAAGTCCAAAATCTGGTGGCTTCCTTTCTCACTCTCCTTCTCATTATGTTTCTCTTTGGTCAAATTAAAAATAAATAATAATCAAAATAATAAATAAAGTTAAATAAAATAATTCTTTTTAAAAAAGAAAATCACTGGGATGTGAAAAGTGGAGTTATTTCCAGTTTTTTTTCCCTTTTAATTTGGGCTACGTGTCTGTTTATTGTTTTTTGTTTGTTTGTTTGTTTGTGTTTTTTTGAGAGGTTTTTGCTATAGGGCACGTGTGCTTGCCAGACACAGAGAGACAGAGAGACAGAAAGTGAGAAATCACCCCCCAGGGTGGATGGCCACGCCACAATCCCTTCTCCTCCATTCTCCTCTCAGGATCTTGGGCATGCACACACACATGCCCGCCATGAGTTTAAGCCACCGGGTCTGGGACTCGAACCGCGGTCGACTACATGGGAGTCCAGCGACATAGCCATTACGCTAACTGCTGGTCCCATTGTTTTTGCTGTTCTCATGCTATTTTGTTCATAGAATTTTGTAGTGTATTGTTCACCTGTTGAAATATTCACTTTGTAAGACAAATAATAATGTGATTGAATGTATAAAAGAAAATGAAATAAAATTTAAAAAAGAAAATAAACTAAAAATTAATAAATAAATAAAAATAAAAATAAAGGCTGGTAGTGTAATTCTTCCAGTTATTCTTTGTTTCTTTGTTTGTTGTGTTTCTTTGTCTTCTTAGACTTGCCTTCGCCATTCAGTGTTTTTTGTGGTTTTATTTAAATTTCAAATTAATTTTTCTACAACTGCGAAGCCAGACACACAAAGAAATATTACTCATGTTACTCATATCTGGAGGCTAGAATGTATCTGATAAAAATAATGAGTTACAGGACCAGCAGATTGCATGGTGGGTAAGGTGCTGGAATCCAACAAGGCCATCTGCAGTTCCAGTACCAGACCTGGCAGCTTGAAAATCATGCTGGCAACATGTGGCACAGCCATCCACCTTGAATGATATCTAACTTTCCCTCTCTCTGTGTCTCTCTGTCTCTTTCTGGCAAATGCACATGCCATATCTGAATACCCTAAATGACAAAAAAAAAAAAAAAAAAAAAAAACCCTTTAGAAATAGTGGGTCAGCTAATGTCTAGTGAATGGGAATAATGGGGGAAAGGGAACATATGACAAGGATGGGTAAAGGTACAAAATTACAGTTAAATGGCAGAAATGTGTTCTTGTATTCCATGACATACTAGGGTGAATGTAGTTTAAAAAGATTTGTAATATATCTTAAAAATGTTAAACAATTTATAATGTTTCTAACAAAAATAATAAATATTTGAGGTGTCTTTATGCAATAACCTGATTTGATCATCACACATTGCATTTATGTATTGAACAATCACACTGAACCCCATCAATATGTATAATGCATATGCAGCAGTTACTTTTGAAAGTGTACCCTGAGAAGATTCTGGAAATACATTGCCTGTCGGGTAGTGCTTATAGTATAAAGTAAGGCTGCAGACCACATAATATGAATTTGTACCTCTGATAGAGATTAGCAGATCCTCTAATGGTAAACAGGGTAAAACATATGATGACTCTACCTGTTTGGTGCCAACTTTTCTCTTAAAAAAATTATATTTATTTTTTATGAGAAAAAGAGAGAGGCGCCCATATTTCCCATGTGGCTTCCAGAACTATGCAGCAACACACATAGTTCCTGTGCCTGTGAGGCTCAGCCAGTTGTCTATTGTTAATCCTACAAATTTAAATAATATTCTCTTCTGTAGTTAGAAAATTCCAGTATCTTTAATAGGAACTATTTCAAAGTGTTTTTTTGAAATTGCATAGCCATGTGAGAGTTTGGCACCCTAAACCTCACACCACCTGCTGGCCCCCCAAAGATTTAAAGGCAAATTATATGGTTATATCTGTTAAGTAAAACAGCTTTATACATAATGCATATTTTTATTTAAATAATAATTCCTTTTTTTTTTTTTTTAAGGTTTTTGCCAACAGGACTGTGCTGGTGGGAGACATAGACAGTGAAAGAGAAAATAAAAAAATCTCCCCTCAGGGGATGTCCATGCTGTAATCCCTTCTCTTCCATTCTCCTGTGGTGAACTTGGGTACCCATGCACACATGACCCACATGATTTCCAAGCTTTCAGGTCGAGAACTTTGGGACTCCAATTGCAGTGGACCACAGGTGGGAATTCAGTGCCTTAACCACTATGCCACCTGCTGGATAACTAACAAAAACACCTGAGACAAAACTGAAAATAGATCATACCAAAACTTGTGAGATGTTGCAGAAATCTTGCTAAGAGATACAAGCAAGGTAAGGTATAGTGATTAAATGTATAAAATAAAAAAATGTAATTATGATTTATTGGGTCAACAGGTGGTATGGTGGTTAAGATGTTGAACTCCCACATGGCTGACTGTGGTCTGAGTCCCAGACCTGGCAGGACTCAATCCCAACAGTCTCAAAAGTGCTTTCTTGGGACATCAGTTGGTGTAATGGCTATGTTCCTGAACTCCTATGTAGTCCACCATGGTTTGAGTCCCAGACCTGGTGGCTTAAACTCACACCAGGTACGTGTGTGTGCATGTCCAAGATCCTGAGAACAGAATGGAATAGAGGGTATTGACATACTGCAATCCTTTGCAGTATGGCAATCTCCTCTGGGAGGTGATTTCTCACTTTCTGTCTCTCTTTCTTTTTGGCAAGCACAAGCGCCCTATAGCAAAAACCTCTCCAAAAACAAAGTGCTTTATCACCTTCCCTCTTTCTCTCTATGGTCAAATTAAAAAAAAAAAATCATGATGATAAAAAAATAAAACAATTCTTTTCTAGAGGTAGTGAGAAAGTGAGAAAGTAAGCTGCCAGGTCAGGGACTCAATTTGCAGTTTTTCATCTGCAGTGCCTCCACCCCGATTCCATCTTCTGGCCCAGAAATAAGATAATTTGTAACAACAAACAAACAAACTTCTCCAAGAATCCCTATGAGATCAGGAGTATAATGCCTTTAGCAGTGACACCTGGAGGAAGCTGTGTGGAAGCCAGGGGCACACAGCCTGGCAGTTGTGACCATCAGAAATGAAATAGAGGCTGTCTCATGGTCACTGATCTGGTCCCTCCCTCAGGGGCCACTGGGAGGTGTCAGCTGCAGGGCCCTTGTTCTCTTACCTCTCCTCATCCTGGCTCCCAATAAGAACACTGGTCTCATCCACTGACCCCAAGAAGAGCACCACCATTCCTAGCACCCTCGGGTACCTGGGATTGGCCCTGGATGGGCAAGGCCTCTGAGAGCACCTGTGAAGCCTTGGCCCTGACTGTTCTCTCAGATCCTCAGGTGCTCTGGGCACTGGGTGTAGGCCCTGCCCCAGCATGTGGAAAGTGGGCCCCAGAAAGAGCAGCCTAGCAGCTCCTAATGGCTGTACTCTTGAACTCTGACTCAGATCTACTTCCAGGAGCATCAAAAGGATCAAAAAGAGTGGAGTCAGGAGGGAATGACAGGTTTTCCAGTTCAGGTGCTGGACCTCATCATTCCAGCACCTCCTGGAGGCTCTATACAACCATTTTCTGAAGGAGTCCTCCATGCAGTCTTCCTTCAGCACTCCAACAGCAGCAGTGGCCTGTGGGGCTCACAGGACTCCATGCTCAGCAGCTCCAGGGAAGACGGTGGCAGCAGTAGAGAGTAATTGGCCAGACATGACCCAAGGGGCCATGCCCTGGTGATCAGTTCCTTACTAGTGCACCTCTCACTGTGTGTGTTTGGAGAACTTAAGTGTCTTGTGTGCGAAAAATTTGTATGCTTAGGTGACATGAATGTGCAACTTGTGATGTATTGAACAAAGCCAAGAATAACCTATAATGAGGATGTACTGAGTAAAGATGCTGGGAATGTGCCATGGGCCTTGAAGAATTGCAGCATAAGGATACTATAGCATGACTGCCTTGTCTGTGCATGTACTATAATGTCTGCCTCGGTGAATGGTTTGAAGCAAATAGATCTTGCCCTTAGCACCCTCAGATTAATCATCGAATTCTTGTTTTACAAGTTTTCTTGTCTTTTAGAAGCTTGAAAAACCAAGAGGATATGAGAATGTGTCTCTGCTTGAACAAAAGTGCAACCATACTCAAGCCAGAAATGTGAGTTCTGTGAGACTTGGTGATGAGATGGGCAAGCAGGCAGAGAAACAAAAAATTATTTTCAAGAGAGGACCATCAGGACACCAAATATGACTATAAAGACTGGGAAGGGGGCAGATCAACAGGTGATGTAGCAGTTATGTTGCTGGACTCCCACATGACTGAAAGCAGTATGAGCCAAGACCAGTGGCTTGAAATTCAGGCCAGGTGTGTGTGTGCCCAAGATCCCAGGAGAAGAATAAAGGAGAAGGGATTTCATGTGGTCATTTCAACCCCCCTCGGCCTATCACAGACTCTGTCTCTCTCTCTTTCTTTATGGCAAGCACAGGTGCTCTAAGGCAAAAACCTCTAAAAGAAACAAAAAACACACAAGGATTCTGAAAATGCTGCACACCCGTTAATAGTCATATACACAGTTAATACTGATAACCATTCTGTATTCACACCAAAGTTCACTGATTTAAACAGTGGCATTTTATTAAGTTCTCTAAAACTGCACTACTTTTGTCTACTTTTTAAAATTTGAACTGTAAACCTTACTATGTGACTCAACTGCCGGAGAACAGCCTCAGCGTGGGTGGGTTATCTCAATGGAGGTGGCGCAGGTGAACAGAAGACAGAGGCCTCGGTGCCTTTTCATGCATGTCCTATGCCGGACACTCCCCAGAGATTGCTCTCTGAGGAGTGACAACTGTTAGGAAACATCGTGCCTTTTTATTGAAAATGTGATACATGCAAGTAAAGGGAGAGGGGCTACGTGTTTCAATTATCAGCTCATAAAGTTTTTAACAATAGGGAGCATAGATTCTATTCAGGATGGGATTAAGGGTGGGTCTCGTGCAGTTCAGGGTTGGATTAAGGGTGGGTCTCGTGCAGTTCCGCAATTGTAGGTGGGTCTCCATAGAATGCAGTTTCGGGAAAGTGGTTCTGGTAAGCAGAGATGATTATCAGCTGATGCGGCGTAGCAGCCATCTTGTGATCACCGGGAATGGTGCTGAGAAAAGAAAATCTCAAGAATAGATATTAGTTCCTATGGATCTTAATAAAGAATGATACTTATATAGTTTTATAGGGATCTAAAACTTAATTTGAGGAATCCTAATATATTTATCTATTTCACTTGGTGAGGGCAGAGGTGTCCTGGGCCAGTTTTGGCCTAATCCTATTTTAAGTAAAGAAAGGATTAAGTTTACCTTAAATGTATTTTGAAGGGCCTTCCAAAGGTCAAGATTATTTCTGCCTTGATAGAACTTCAGCCCACCCTCTACTGTGACCATGGAGATAAAGCATTGTAATTAATAGTAGGTGATTATAGCAAAGGGCAGTGGTTGGGGGAGTTCCTAGAAAACTTTATCATATACTCAGGATGTATAAGAGAGCTATGTAATTCTTTTATAGTAGTAAATTGGAGAGTCAGAGGGGGGTCGCTTCCCAGCAAGGCTACCAGTTTTCTGGAGCAAATAGCAAGCAGCCTTGCTGACATGCTAATTGACCCAAGCTTTGTTCCAAGGTCAGGGGGTACACAACAGTGTTCTTGCCAGCGTGTTGATCCGACCGGAAGCGGAGTTCAAAGGTCGGGGGGCTCAGACAGATCCTGGGGCCTCGCAGGCTTGGACTCCTCCACTCAACCTTACAGTGTGTCATGATTCAAAACATCACATTTGTTATTCTTTGTCTCAATTTTTCCCGATGTAATATTTCTACATAATGTAATTTGAAAACCACATAGTTTACTTTTTATAAATTAACATTTTAAATGTTAAACCAAAAAATGTAATCAAGCAGTAAAACATTCTCTGCAAAGAGATCATGATCTAAGTTCTTCTATTTTTCCCCAAAGAGTGGAAAATAGATTCTATGTAAGAAAGTTACATGTGTTAATATTTTTAAATTAAAAGTTTAATATTATTAGAACTCAGTTTAAAGAAGTAATCAAGTTACTGGACTCACATGTAGTAAAGTGCAGTTTGAGTTCTTGACCTGACAACTTAGAACTCACACCAGGTGCATGTAGATGTGAGCTCATGATCCAGAGCAGAAAATGCAGGAGATGAGACGATGGTGTGGACATCACCCTGAGGGGTGATTTCTCACTTTCCTTTTCTCTGTCTCACTTTATCTCTCAGGTTAGATTATGTGCCCTATGGCAAAAACTCTTAAAAAAAGAGTAAATCAATTTACAATAATTACACTGTAATTAACTAAATGTAAAATTTACTACTAGATTGAAACTTACTAAATGTATTATTTCTTCTTAAAATTGCTCAACAGATAATCAGTAATGAGGAATCTTTCAACTATACAACTCTTTCTATTTTTAAAAGGACTTTGTCATAGGGCATGTGTACTTAACAGAGAGAGATGGTGAAAGACAAAGTGAGAAGCCCCTCCCCCCCCCAGGGGGAATGGCTATGCTGCAATCCCTTCTCCTTCATTCTCCTACTGGAATTTTGGATAGGCACACATACATGCCTGGCATGATTTTTGAGCAGCCAGATCCAGGACTAGCACTGTACCTGATAATGTGGAAGCCCAGCACCTTACCCACTTTGACACCTGAAGGCCCCTCTATATGAGTTTTGTTTTTTTTTAATAGAGCTTTTTGGTATGGAGTACATGAACTCAACAGAGAGATAAAGAAAGACAGAGAGACAGAATGTGAGAAATCACCCCCCATTGGGGATGGCCACACTGCAGTCCCTTCTCCTTCATTCTCAACTTGCGATTTTAGGCATGCATGCACATGCACCTGGTGTGAATTTCAAGATGCTCAATCCATGTCTCAAACCACGTGGGAGTTCAGCACCTTAATCACTATGTTACTTCCTGCCCCCAAACTTTTTAAGAATGCAGACAATCAATTATAAGTACCTCAAGCTACAATAACTTTGTTTTTAAAGATATTTTTTGTTTGTTCTCTTTGTATAATTATTGAGTTCTAGTCAACATCTCTAGGTACTTTCTTGACATTTAGGTAAAATGTTTAGCAATATTATAAACTTAACTTATAAAAAGGATAAAATAAAATTTTCCAAAGTAGAAAACAAAAAGATGAAGACATCATAAAGACATAAAGACATCAACACTATTTAACACATCAGGAAACTCCAAAAAAGAAGGGCAATGTACACTAAAAGCTAGTAGAAACAAAGATACTGAAATTAGAATGAATAGTGTCCAGCTGTTGGCATAATGGCTATGTTGCTGGAGTCCCACGTAGTTGACTACAGTTTGAGTCCTGGATCCAGGGCCTTAAACTTATGCTGGGTGCGTGTGTGTGCCTGCCCAAGATCCTGAGAAGGGAATGGAGGAGAAGGGATTGCAGCATGTCCATCTGCCCTGGGGGGTAATTTTTGCTTTCTGTTTCTCTGTCTCTCTCTGTCTTTCTGGCAAGCATATGCATCCTTTAGCAAAAACCTCCAAAAAAAGTTAGAATGAATATAAATAAAGGACATACAAACCATACAGAGAATCAATGTAAGTACTAGCTACTTTCTGTTTGTTTATTTGCTTGTTTTTGGAGAGATTTTTGCTTTAGAGAGCACATGCTTGTCAGAAAGACAGAGAGAGAGAGAGAAAGTGAGAAATCACTCCCCAGGAGGGATTGCCACAACACAATCCTTTCTCCTCCATTCTCCTCTTGGGATGTTGGGCACACATGCACACATGCCTGGCATAAAGTTAAGCCACCAGGTCCGGGACTTGAACTGCGGTCAACTACATGGGAGTCCAGTGATATAGCCATTATGCCAACTGTTGGTCCCACTAACTAGTTTTTTGAAGAACATCAAGAAACTGATTAAACTTTAGATAGATCTTCTTAGAAAAGAGAGATAAGATGCAAATCAGTAAAACTGATGTGAAAATAAAGTCATTATTCCTTATTATACAGAAGTAAAACTTTTATAGAACACAATAAATACTATATAATAAAATTTAGCCATTAATCAATACCCACAATGTAAAAAATAGCCATTAATCTAAGATACATTCATAATTGAAGGTTTAATTGCTGAAGATTATATGTATAGAAGATTGTTTGAAAAAAATGAATTTAAGAGACCAGCAGTTAGCATAATGGCTATGTCGCTAGATTCCCATGTAGTTGATCGCAGTTTGAGTCCCGGACCCAGTGTCTTAAACTCATGCCAGTCACATGTGCATGTGTGCCCAAGATCCTGAGAGGAGAATGGAAAAGAAGGGATTGTGGTGTGGCCATACCCCCTGGGCAGTGATTTCTCACTTTCTGTCTCTCTGTCTCTCTCTGTCTTTCTGGCAAGCACACAAGCCCTATAGCAAAAACCTCTCAAAAAATGAAAAAGAGAAAAAAATGAACTTAAGAAGTCAGTCATTTCCAGTTACTTTATAATATCAGAATATAAATGGCACTTTTTTTTGAGAGATTTTTTCTATAGGGTGCATGCGCTCACCAGACAGACAAAGAGAGACAAAGAGATAGAAAGTGAAAAATCACCCCCCTGAGGGGATGGCCACACCGCAATCCCTTCTCCTCCATTCTCTTCTCAGGATCTTGGGCACGCACACACACGTGCCCGGCATGAGTTTAAGCTACCTGGTCTGGGACTTGAACCACGGTCGACTACTTGGGAGTCCAGTGACATAGCCATTAAGCTAACTGCTGGTCCCTAAATGGTACATTTTGACCCAAAACCACAAAATAGTGATACAGGCTGATGAGATAGAGCCTTAGATTTTATTTTGAACCTCTTCTGTTTTTTTTTTTTTTTTTTTTTTTTTTTTTTTAACACTTTCTAGGAGTTCTTATCAGGCCTTAACGGAATAATGTAGCACTTGGGGGCAAAGATGCAGCCTAGGAGCCCTGCACTGGAAACCAAAATGGAGAAGACCTCCACAGTCACCATAAATTTCCCCTTGGTGTTGTGGTAGACAGAGACAAATGTGACCCCAACACTGCAGAACACCAGCATGCTGAGTGTAAGAAACCTGGCTTCATTAAATGTGTCAGGCAGGTTTCTGGCCAAGAAAGCCACTGTGAAGCTCCCCAGAGCCAAGAAACCCAGGTAGTCTAGGACAGAGTAGAAGGCAGTGACTGAGCCATTCTGGTACATGACGATGAGATTTCTGGGCTCAGAGTGTGAGTCTATGTCAACAAAAGTGGGTAGAGTTTCCCAGCCAGATAGTCATATGGATCAGGGAGCAAATGGGAATGACAAAGTTACAAGCCTCTGATAGCAGCAAGCATCTCATCATTATTCCAGACTTCATGGCCTTGAATGCCAGAATCACAGTTGTTTTTGCCAAAACAGTGGAAACAACCACAGTGAAGACAAGTCCAAATGTGACTTGTTCTAGGACACAGGTGGCAGTTTTAGAATAGCCAATGAAGAGCAAGAAGCAGAGGAAGCAGGGCAGGAGGGAGATGAGCAGGATAAAGCTGAGAGCCTGCTTGTTGGCCTTGACAATGGGAGTGTCTCGGTGTTTCACAAAGACCCCAAAATCTACAGCTGTGAGAACAAATAAGCACAGAGCTATGCAGGCCATAGCTATCCCCAAAGCATGTCAAAAGCCAGTAATGTCACAGACTTGGTGAGGCAGTGAGTTCTCTCACTGTTTGGATACTCTTGAGCTGGGCACTGGATACACTGCTTTGCATCTAGTAGAAAAGCAAACATGCAGCAATTCAGTTTCACAAATTAATTTTCATGTTGAAGGAAATGGTCACTTTTGTGTAATTGTGCACAGATAAAGCTCCTGATGTAATACCAAGATACACCAAATTAAGGGTCTGCATTGATAACACTGGGAAACATCGTTCAGTTGCACATAACAAAGTCATTTGAAACTGGGTCTCAGCATATGAGAATCTTGGATGGTCCATCTTGTGGGTCTCAATGATGTTACCAAGGATGAGGATTTATTCCAGATTTCTTCTCTACTCTCCCCTGAGATTTTCCTGGCTTCTCATATTTATTCATCACAATAGAAATTTATAGTTTTCTTTTTAATATAGATAACTTTACTTTGTTCTTCTGGAGTATCCTACCGTTTATGTCTGTCCTAAATTCTACTTATGTTTTCTTGTATATAACATGCCAGTTTGTGTACAGACTTTTTTATTGTACATTTTTATTTTTCTGTCAATATTATCATAAAAACTATGTAAAAGAGAAAACAATTTTAATTTAAAACATTAAAATCATCAAAGGAAATTGATTACTCCTATATAGCTATTTTTTGAAAAATTGGTATTTTAATTATATGATAGAAGAATAGAGTCTTTTTGAGATATTCATTTATATACATCTGAAAGCATGGTTTGTTAATCTTTTTTTTTCTAAGAGACTGGTAATACTTTTGCCTTTATACATTATAAGTTCGGATGCAACTGCATATGCTGTTATGTAGCAGAAAAGAAGTCAGGAAGATTACATAAATTGACAGGCATATCTATGTTTTAATTATTTTTTAAATAAAAACATGTGTTGTAACTAATCTTTTCTAAACTATATATATTTATGGAAATATTTAGGCAATAGTAATGGGTTGTCAGAAAAGTCATTACACATTTTTGCATAGAAAAAAATATGTCATGACCCTTTCAACAACCCAATATTTTCACAAAGAATTAGAGTGCGATGAGATGATTCTAGGAGATAGACGGACAAACTTTTAATTTTACTATAGATTAAAAAACTTAACTAGCATATCAAGCCTGGGATTTTACAGATGTTTTGTTTTAGGTGAGGTAAATGTAAGTACTTCTGTTTAAAAATATAAATATAGATGGGACCTGCCAAAAAAAACTCAAAATAAAGAGCTTCCTCTTTAAAAAAAAAAAAAAAAAAAAAAAAAAGAATTAGAGTGGGGATCAGCAGGTGACATGGAAGGTTAGATCCTAGACTCCGACATGACTTTTTTTTTCTTTTTTTTTCTGTTCAAAGGTGTATATATATGTGTGTGTGTGTGTGTGCGTGTGTGTTATGCTTTTTTTAAAATTTATTTATTTACATTCGTTCACTGTACATCATTATAGCATACAAAATGAGATTTTTCCATTCACAGTGCACTGTATATTGGCTCAATCAAGCACATCAAGATGTGTGTTATTGTCAACACATAATTTTCCATTTCTTGTTTTCTGTATATTTTGCCTTTTTCCCCATCCTTGATTCCATATCTCACCCTCTGCCATCTCCCACCCACCTCCCACATTGTGTCTGGTATCTATTGTTGCTTTCTCTGCCTCCCCTATTTTATTGTTTCACTAAATATCTTAATAAATCTAAATATTTTCAATAGCCAGCACAGCTGAAATATACATATCCATGAACACAAGTCTGACTTTAGGCATAAACCTCAGTGAGTAGAATGAACATACTATAAAGTAGCACCTACCTAGGGCTATATAGCTTACTGCAGTCATCAGATAGGTATTTTTAATGCCCTTTTTATTCTGAAAAATTTGTTTTCTATTAATTTACATTCATTCCCTGAACATCATCACAACATACAAAATGTGGTTTCCCATCTAGAATAAACTGAATAGTGGCTTAATCAACTCAATAGTGGCTTAATCATGCATGTTATCATCTATAATATTCCATTTCTACTTTCATGTATATATATTTTTTACCCCATATCTGACCCTCTGCCCTATTCCACTCTCTTATTACACTATCTCTGCTGTCTACAGTTATCTTCAATTCCCTTTCTCCCGACATTTCATTAATCACACAATATCATAAGTAATCTAACTATTTACAATAGCAAGTTCAGCTGATGGTTTCAAGAAAAGCAGTTTTGAACTGATAAGGATATTTCCTTGAAACTTAATGTTTCAAGGTTAGTATTCTGTTCAAATATTAGGTACATGAATCCATTGACAGCTCAAGACAGGACAAAAATACTTAAAACCGGACAAGAAAGCTTAGAAGAAAAGCAGCAATATTTTAGTCAAGTCATAGAATGCTGTTTCATCAGGTCAGTCTCATGTACTTAATTTTCTTCTGTTTCTGTTGAGGTTCGATTTTCCAGATTGAGCTCTGGGATACAATACTCAACTCCAGACTTTGTCCCTACAATTAAGTTGCCCATTTTCTTAGTTTCTGAACTCTTGTTTCTGTGTGTCTGCATTTAATTTTACTGACATAGCACTCCCTTAAGAACTTCTTGGAGATCTGGTCTGGTGCTGGTAAATTCTTTCAGGTCTTGTTTATCTACGAATGTTCGTGTCTTTTCTTCGCAAATGAACGATAACCTTGCTGGGTACAGAATTCTCGGTTGAAATTGCTTTTCCCTTAATGCTTTGAATATATTCTCCCATTCTCTCCTCACTCGCATTGTTTCCGATGAGAGATCTGCTGTTAGTCTGATGGGATATCCTTTGTAGGTAACTTGCTGTTTTTCTCTTGCCAGTCTTAGTATCTTGTCTTTGTCTGTGGTTTTGGTCAATCTGGCTATAATGTGTCTTGGAGAAGATCTTCTTGGGTTGATTCTGTTTGGGGTCCTCTGTACTTCTTGGGAATGGATCTTTGAGTGCCTCTCTAGGTTTGGAAAGTTTTCTTGCAGGATTTCATGGAATAGATTATCAATGCCCTTATGAGTTTCTTCGCCTTCTGGGATGCCTATTATCCAGCTGTTCGGATGTTTAATTGTATCTACTATTTCTCGTATATTATTCTCAAATTTTTGGGCCATTTTCTCAGTCTTCATGGTGGATTTTTCTAGGCCAGCAATTTTCTATTCCACATCTGAGATTCTATTTTCTGTATGATCTAATCTGCTTTTAATACTTTCAAGGGAAATTTTGACTTCTTGTATTATAGCCTTCATCTCTAACAGTTCCATCTGATTCTTTTGTAATGTGTGAAGTTCCTCTTTTAGATCTTGCATGAATTTCCTCACCTCCTGGAACTCTTCAACTCCTTTCTCCTACCTCTTCAGTAGTTCCTTGTCTCTCTTCTCTTCCATCTCTGTAAGCTTTGCCATTATGAATGTTCTGAATTCTTTTTCAGACATTTCCATGACTTCCATTGAACTATGTGTGGATGAAGAGGAGTTATCCTTTTCTCTTGGAGGAGAGGCATTTTCCTGCTTCCCCATATTTCTTGTGGTCCTGCAATGATTTCTAGTCATCTTGTGGATGGTCGATTTCATCCCAAACTTGGAAGTTTAATCTGAGGGTCGAGGACTGTGTAGAAAAGAAAACAGAGAGAAGATTCTGCATGGATACTGGGAACTAGATATTTCAGGGGACAGGAGAAATGAAGATTTTCTATTCATAATTCAGCCTCCAGCAAGCAAAGCTAGTGTGCGATCACAACAGAACAGCAAACAGATTCTAGAACACCTCTGTCTGTTTCCTCCTGAACATTGAGGCTTAACTTCAAGAATTTGAAAGAAACATACCATCCATCAGATGACAAGAAATCACCGCCGGATCACGAGAAATATGGGAAAATGAGAAAATACCTCTCCTCCAATGGAAAAGAGTAACTCTCCTTCATCCACAAGCAGTTCGGTGAAAGTCATGGAAATGTCTGATAAGGAATTTAGAGCATTTATAATGTTGAAGCTAACAGAGATGGAAGAAAAGAGAGATAATGAACTGCTAAAGAGAAAGGAGAAAGAAGTTGCTGAGTTCCAGGAGATGAGGAAATTCTTGCAAGATCTAAAAGAGGAATTACACACTTTACAAAAGACTCAAACGGAACTGCTAGAGATGAAGTCTATAATACAAGAAGTCAAAATCTCCCTTGAAAGTATTAAAAGCAGACTAGATCATTCAGAAAATAGAATCTCAGATGTAGAAGAGAAAATGGCTGGCTTAGAAAAATCCACCACGAAGACTGAGAAAATGGCTCAAAAATTTGAGAATGATATGCGAGAAGTATTGGATACCATCAAACGTCCAAATATCTGGATAACTGGCATTCCAGAAGGTGAAGAGACCCATAAAGGCATTAATAATCTATTCCATGCAATCCTGCAAGAAAACTTTCCAAACCTAGAGAGGCATTCGAAGATCCAGTCCCAGGAAATACAAAGGACCCCAAATAAAATCAACCCAAGAAGATCTTCTCCAAGACACATTATAGCCAGGTTGACCAAAACCGCAGACAAAGACAAGATACTAAGATTGGCAAGAGAGAAACATCAAGTTACCTACAAAGGACATCCCATCAGGCTAACAGCAGATCTCTTATCGGAAACAATGCGAGCGAAGAGAGAATGGGAAAATATATTCAAAGTGTTACGAGAGAAGCAATTTCAGCCAAGAATACTGTACCCGGCAAGATTATCTTTCAGGTGGGAAGAAAAGACAAGAACATTCTCAGATACACAAAACCTGAAAGAATTTACCAGCACCAGACCAGATCTCCAAGAAGTTCTCAAGGGTGTGTTGTATCAAGAAAATTAAACACAGACACATGGAAATAAGAGTCCAAAAGCTATGAAAGTGGCCAACTTAATCATAAGGACAAGTCTGGAGTTGAATATTATATCCCAGAATTTAATCAGGAAAATTGAACCAGAACAGAAGATAAAAGTACATGAGACTGATAGGTTCATACACCTACCATTTGAACAGAATCCTAACTTGTTTCCTGGCTTTAAGCAAAGTTTCTTGGCACTTCTTTGAGTTAAGTTAAAACTTGTTTTCTTAGTAGTAATGAGTGAACTCACCATTGAAAGTAGTTAGATTATGTAGGAAATTGTGTGATCAATGCAACGTGGGTGGGAAGGGAATGAAGGACAATTGTAGACACCGGAGGTGGTGTGAGAGGAGGGTGGGAAGGGACAGAGGGTCAGAAAGAGGGGTGGAAGTAATTCTAGGAACTAGTAATGGAAAATTTTTTGTAATGTGAATGATTGTGTCACTATGCAGTGTGTACTTGATGGGAGATTGCATTTTGTATGCTGTGATGAAGATTAGGGAAGGAATGTAAATTGAGTTACAAAAAAAAGTTTCAGAAAAAAAAATATATATTCAATGACTGCAGTAGGATATGTAGCCCCAGCTAGGTGCTACTTTATAGGATGCATAAAGTAAGACTTGTGTTCATGGAAATGTGTGTATCACCTGTGTTTGCTATGAGGGTATTTGGATTGATTGGGGTCTTTGGTGATACAATAAAATGTGAGGAGAAAACAGTATAGAAAGCAAACATAGATACCAGAGACAGTGTGGGAGGAGAGTTGGAGATGGGAGAGGGTAGGAGATAGGGAATCAAGGATGGTGGGGAAAAAAGCAAAACATACAGAAGACAAGAAATGGAAGATCATTTGCTGACAATAACATGTTTGTTGATGTGCTTGATTGAGACAATATATAGTGTACTTTGGATGGAAAATCTCATTTTGTATGCTGTAATGATGTTCAGTGAATGTATGCAAATAAATAAATTGAAATAAAAAAAAAAGATTCAGTCCCAAGAAATATAGAGGACCCCAAATAGAGTCAACCCAAGAAAATCTTCTCCAAGACACATTATAGCCAGATTGACCAAAACAGCAGACAAAGACAAGATACTAAGATTGGCAAGAGAAAAACGGCAAGTTACGTACAAGCGGTATCCCATCAGACTAACAGCAGATCTCTCATCAGAAACAATGCAAGTGAGGAGAGAATGGGAAAATATATTCAACGTGTTAAGGGAAAAGCAATTTCAACCGAGAATTCTGTACCCAGCAAGATTATTGTTCATTTGGGAAGAAAAGACACGAACGTTCCCAGATAAACAAAACCTGAAAGAATTTACCAGCACCACACCAGATCTCCAAGAAGTTCTCAAGGGTGTGCTATATCAGTAATATTAAATGCAGACATACAGAAATAAAAGTTCAAAAATTAAGAAAATGGGCAACTTAATTGTAGGGACAATGTCTGGAGATGAATATTATATCCCAGAATTCAATCTGGAAGATCAAGCCTTAACAGAAGAAAGATTAAGTACATGAGACTGAACTGATGAAACAACATTCTGTGACTGGACTAAAATATCGCTGCTTTTCTTCTAAGCTTTGTTGTCTGGTTTTAAAGGATTTTTGTCCTGTCTCAAGCTGTCGATAGGTGCATGTACCTACTATTTGAACAGAATACTAACCTGTTTCTAGACTTTAAGTTCCAAGGAAATATCATTACCAGTTCAAAACTGCTCTTCTTGAAATTACCAGCTGGACTTGCTATTGAAAGTAGTTAGATTACTTATGATATTGTGTGATCAACAAAATGTTGGGGGAACAGGAATGGAAGTCAACTGTATGTAGCAGAGATAGTGTAATAAGAGAGGGGGAAAGGGCAGAGGGTCAAACATGGGGTAATAAAATATATATACATATACATATGTATGAAAGTAGAAATGGAATATTATTGATGATAACATGCATGATTAAGCAACTATGCAGTTTATTCTAGATGGGAAACCACATTTAATATGTTGTGATGATGATCAGGGAATGAATGTTAAGTAATTTAGAAAAAAAAGTTGCAGGAGAAAAATATAACAGTAAAACTGTTCATATCGAAATTTAAAAAAAATGCATATTTGATGACTGTAGTAAGCTATCTAGCCCCAGCTGGGTACTACTTTATAATATGTTCATTCTATTCACTGAGGTTTATACCTAAAGTCAGACTTGGGTTCATGTGTAGGTATATATCAGCTGTGCTAGCTATTGGATATATTTAGACTAATTAAGTTCATCAGCAATTTGATTAAATGGGGGAGGGGGAAGGCATAGAGAGCAACCATGGATACCAGAGACAATGTGGGAAGAGGGTGGGACATGGCAGAGGGTGAGGAATAGGGAATCAAGGATGGCAAAACAAAAAACAAAGTATACAAGACATAAGAATTGGAAAATTATTTGCTGATAACATGTATGTTGATGTGCTTGATTGAGCCAATACACAGTATATTTTGGATGGAAAATTCATTTGTATGCTGTCATGATGTATAGTGAATTAATGTAAAAAATAAATAAATTGAAAGAGAAAAAAAAGAAAAGGAAACAGAGAGAGGGAAACAAAAGCAACAACAGCAAAAAAAAAAAAAAAAAAAAAAAAAAAAAAAGACAACAAACAAAGAAAAACCGAAAAAATGAAGAGAAAAACTTTCAAATAAAACTAAAAAAAAAGGAAAATTAATATTCAAAAAATGTCAAAAAAAACCCACCAAAATTAGAATGGCTAGATCGCAGGAGCCATGGAGCTGGTTCTTGAAGAAGGGCTGTTCTGTTCCCTCCACCTCTCCTGGGTGGGGAGTGGGAGAGGGAATTATTAACAAGATAAAGGGCTAAGCGGGGCCAACAGGCCCAGAAAGATGCCTCACCTTAGACAAAATTCTAAAATGCAAAAATTAAAAAAAAGGAAAGAAAAAAAAAGAGAGAGAAGTCAGAGACAGAGATAGAGAGAGACAAAGACAGATACAGAGAGAGGAGGCCTGAGTCTTCCTACCACATGAGTTGTCTATACTGGAGGCTGAATTATTAGTGGGATCTCTTCATTCCTCCGTTTCCCCCAACATGGCTAGATCGCAGGAGCCATGGAGCTGGTTCTTGAAGAAGGGCTGTTCTGTTCCCTCTGCCTCTCCACACGAGTTGACTATACTGGAGGATGAATTATTAGTGGGATCTCTTCATTCCTCCATTTCCCCCAACATGACTAGATCACAGGAGCCATGAAGCTGGTTCTTGAAGAAGGGCTGTTCTCTCACATGACTTATTGCAGCTTGAGTCTCAATCTGGTGACTTGCTTCTCACTTTCCCTTTCCCTTTCTTTTTTTTTTTTTAAAGAATTATTTTTTATTTAACTTTATTTATTATTATTATCATTATTATTTTCCAGTTTTATCAGAGAGAGACAGACAGATAGAGAGGAAGTGAGAAAGCAAGCCACCAGATCTGAGACTTGAACCATGGTCGGCCATGTGGGAGTCTGCTGGGGACCAGCCTTGGCAGGGGTGGGTTGACTCGATGGAGGCAGCGAAGGAAAGGAAGACTAAGGTCTCGGTGCCCTTTCATGCATGTCCTCAGCCGGACACTCCCCAGAGATTGCTCTCTGTAGAGTGACAACTGTTAGGAATCATCGTGCCTTTTTATTGAAAATGTGATACATGCAAGTAAACGGGAGAGGGGCTACGTGTTCTAATTATCAATTCATAAAGTTTTAACAATAGAGACCATTCAGGGTTTGATTAAGGGCAGGTCTATTAATCATCGATACAGTTCAACAATTGTTTGATTGATGAAAGCAGGTTCCTGGTAACTTCAAGCGGTGCAGTTTCAGGAAACAATCCCAGCAGGTAGATTTAATTATCAGTCAATGTTCAGCAGCAGCCGTCTTATTATTACTAAAAGAAAATCTCAAGCATAGATATTAGTTCTTATGGATTTTCATAAAGAATGATACTTATATAATTCTATAGGGATCTAAAACTTAAGGAATCCTAATATATTTGCCTATCCTGAAGGGGTGAAGTTACTGTTCATTGGTGAGGGCGGGGACAGCCTTCTCAACTGGCGGTAAAGTGACTAATAAGTTAATGAAAAACTTTAGAATGGGTTTGTGGTGTTGTGGATTCACTTGTGTAGCCCATGGCATCACTGTTGTGTATTTTGTTAGAACTTTAGTTACCATGGGACGAGAGTGTCCTGGGCCAGTTTCAGCCTAGTCCTATTGTATGTAAAAAGATTATTTATATTAAATGTGTCTTGAAGGGCCTTCCAAACGTCAAGATGATTTCTGCCTAGATAGAACTTCAGCACACCCTCCATTATGATCGCAGGATGAAGCATTGTAATTAACAGTAGGTAGTCAGGATAAAGGGGAGCGGTCGGGGGACTTTTGGGAAATCTTACCATACACTCAAGATGTATGAGGGAGCTTTGTAATTCTTTTATAGTAGTATATCGGGGAGTCAGAGGGGGGGTCACTTCCCAGCAAGGCTACTATATTTCCCGGAGCAGATAGCAAACAGCCTTGCTGACATGCTAATTGACCCAAGCATTGTTCCAAGGTTGGAGGGCATACAGTAGCGGCCTTCCCAATGTACTGAACCAACCAGAAGAGGAGCTCAAAGGTCAAAGGGCTCAGACGGGTCCTGGAGCTCCACCGGGTCGGCTCCTCCAGGAGTCCAGCGCCTTTAACCACCATGCCACTTGCTGGCCCCAACTTTCCCTTTCACTTTCTCATCTATGGTGAATGAGCATGACCTGGACCAAAATTTTTATTTTAGAGGTTTTTGCCATAGGGTGCATGCACTCACCAGACAGACAGAGAGAGACAGAGAGACAGAAAGTGAGAAATCACCCCCCAGAGGGATGGCCCCACCACAATTCCTTCTCCTCCATTCTCCTCTCGGGATCTTGGGCACGCATGCACACGCGCCCAGCATGAGTTTTAAGTCACCGGGTCCAGGACGTGAACCGTGGTCGACTACATGGGAGTCCAGTGACATAGCCATTACACTAACTACTGGTCCCCCAAATTTTAATAACAATAATAATGATAACTGAAATGAATAATTCTTAAAAAAAATACTTGAGTGAAATTTAATTCCATTTTTTTCTTGCACTACCTCTGTGTTTGCCATGAATCCACAGATACTCTTGGCTTATATCTCAGGAGCATGATTGGCACCCACATATATGTCTGTTTTCTTTTGCATCCTAAGCCCTTTCTATCTCTATTCATTGTTTTCTCTATATTAAAAAGATTATTTAATTTTATTACTATTGTTTTTAAAATTTGCTATAGGGCCTGTGCACTCACCAGAGAGGGACAGAAACAAAGTGAGAAAGGGAAAGTGAGAACGAAAGCCACCAAGTCTAGGACTCTAACCATGATTGGTCATTTGGGAGTCCAGTGCCTTTACCACCATGCTAACTGCTGGAACCAATTTATTTTTTTTTTAATTTCCAAGAGCACACATTCACTCACTAGACACACACACACACACACACACACACACAGAGAGAGAGAGAGAGAGAGAGAGAGAGAGAGAGAGAAAGTGAGACGCTGCCACTTTCATAAAATGGTCATGCTACAATCCTCTCTACACAATTTTTTCCTCTTATCATGATTTTACACAAAATAAAAACTCCTGGTGTGTTTGCAAAGTCATCTAGTTTGGGACTCATAAAACAATTTGGGTCTGTGTGATTCAGTCCTCTTAACCACCATGATATGGGCTTGCTTTATACCTCTTTCTTTAGTTCCTGTTTTGTACACTTTGTTTTGCAATTCCATCACAAAAAAATAAGCACTTTTTATTCTTTTTTTTTCTTTTCTTTTTTTAGAGAGGTTTTTGCTATAGGGTGTGTCCGCTTGCCAGACAGACAGAGAGAGACAGAGAGACAGAAAGTGAGAAATCACCCCCCAGGGGGATGGCCACGCTGCAATCCCTTCTCCTCCATTCTCCTCCCGGGATCTTGGGCACACACACACACGTGCCTGGTGTGAGTTTAAGCCATTGGGTCTGGGACGCAAACCACAGTCGACTACATGGGAGTCCAGTGACATAGCCATTATGCTAACTGCTGGTCCCCAGCACTTTTTATTCTTGGCATATTCTAACCTGAACATAAATATTTGCTTTTACTAGTGATGAAAATCAAATGGTTTCTGTTAAGAATGTCTGAAATGGCATATAGAAAAATTCAAACCCTATTTATTTCTTACATATTGGAAACATGAAAGCATGATTTCTTATAACTTTCCACTTTTCATATTTGACAATGCCACATTGTTTTGAGAATTACTTGATAGTGTATTTTGTATGACAGAAAATTTTGAGGTGCCCAAATGTGAAATGTTTTAGAATGTTGAGTCATCGATTTTTAAACTGTGTTTCCTTTTCTTCCTGTAATACATTTCAAAGTGTGGCATTCTGATATCAGTCAATTCTTTGTACTTAATTGCACAGATGTTTAAGCTTGGTTGAAAAAGTTATAAAATATTTTCTTAATAATTTATCTGTAATTATCTTAGGCTTATCATTTGGCAATAAATGTCAGGTTCAAAGTTTAAGGCACCTACAGGTAGCCCTGATGAATACACATCCTCTCTTTTATGACAAGCATGGTACAGTATGAGATCTAAGATGACGGACCTTACCCAGCAACAAACTGCAAGAGTGTCCACTGGAAATAGTTTCACAGTTGAGCCTAAGAGAGCATGGCCAGGACACAGCTTACACATAATAGGGTAGAATAGTGTTTATAAAATAAATATACCAAAACAATGAACATGTGAATTAAGAATAATGGTGTTCTATGCTTCATTTCTATTTCTGTGTCTGTGTGAGATTTTTGTTATAGGGCACATGTACTCTTCAGAGAGACAGAAAGACAGAAAGTGAGAAATCACTCCCCAGGGGTGGATGACCATACCACGAGCTCTTCTCCTCCTTTATCCTCTTGGTATTTTGGGCACACATGCACATGCACCTGATGTGACCTTCAAGCTTCAGCATTGGGAATTAAATTGCAATGGGCCATATGGGTCAATGGGCCTTCACCCACACACAACCTGCAGGCCTCTATGCTTTATTTCTAATAGTAGTTTCATTTTTATTGAGCAATAATAAAGACTAACAATGTAGCTATATATTTCATACTTGAAAAAAAACACACACACAAATAAAGCAGCAAATAGGCCTATGCCAGGCCTGTGTGTGTGTATGCCCAAAATCCCAGGAAAAGAATAGAGGAGTAGGAATTGCTGTTTGGCAATATCGACTTGGAGGATAATGTTTTACTTTCTCCCTCCCTTCCACTGTCTGATGAATGTATGTATCTTATAACAGCAACCTAAGAAAAGAAGAAGAAGAAGAAAAAAGAAGAAGAAAGAAGAAGAAGAAGAAGAAGAAGAAGAAGAAGAAGAAGAAGAAGAAAAGAAAGAAAAAGAAAGAAAGAAAGAAAGAAAGAAAGAAAGAAAGAAAGAAAGAAAGAGGAGAAGAAGAAGAAGAGGAAGAAAAGAAATAAAGAAAGGAAAAGAAGAAGGAGGAGGAGGAGGAGAAGAAGGAGAAAAGGAGAAGGAGAAGAGGAAATATATCCAAATATTATCAGTGCTCGTGAATGGTGTTTATCTGCCAGGGAAGAATAGGCTAGTCTGCAGCTCCTGAAGATCTCATTTCTGTTTTCTGAAAAAGCATCATATAAAAATCTTTAGCCAGGGACCAGCAGTTAGCGTAATGGCTATGTCGCTGGACTCCCACGTAGTCGACCGCGGTTCGAGTTCCGGACCCAGCGGCTTAAACTCACGCCGGGCGCGTGTGCGTGCGTGCCCAAGATCCTGAGAGGAGAATGGAGGAGAAGGGATTGCGGCGTGGCCATCCCCCCTGGGGGGTGATTTCCTGCTTTCTATCTCTCTGTCTCTCTCTGTCTGTCTGGCGAGCGCATGCACCCTATAGCAAAAACCTCTCCAAAAAAAAAAAAAAAATCTTTAGCCACCACATACACAGCGTGATAGATAAAAAAGCTGGAGTCATACATGGTCATCATGTTTAAATCAGACTGTAGAAAATGGGGAACAATTTGGTGGGCACTTTCTAATTTTGCCACATAGTGATCCAGCAAGTGAGCATAGGAAAAAAGTAAGCCCAGAGTTTACTGCAGTAAAAATCTTGTGGGTCTCTGTCATGCTATACCATGCTGCTTACAGCAGCTGCTTCTCCCCAGCAGCTGTTCCCTGCAGGTCCCTCCTTGCCTGTGGGAGAGAAAGCGAGGTAGAGGGAGGACACTGAGCCAAAAAGCCAGCAGCAGAGCCCTTTGCCTTACCCTGCCGGCTCCTCTCCCTCTGGGAGGAACACGGAGTTAAGATTTCAAAGATCTAGAAGTTTCTCAAATATGTTGAGATGATGTTTGAAGTTAGATTGGAAGACAGGCATCAACAAGGAAAAAGAAAAAAAATATTTTGTAAGATAATCTCAGTGATACCTTAAAGAAACTGAAGATAAGAGCTGTCGACAAGACTGAGAATAGTTTAGAAGGATGCTTGGATTGTCTGCTGCAAGCCCTGGGTCAGAATAATGCAGAAACAAGTGAAAAGTTCCAAGGAAGTGGAATACTTCAGCTGTTTGAAAATCTATTGACTCCCCAGTCTCCCTGCACAAAGTAGGTAACATCATAGCAGAAGTAGCCAAAAATGAATTTATGTGACTTCCATGTGTGGATGCTGGATTGATTTCACCACTGGTGCAGCTACCAAATAGCAAAGACCAGGAAGTGCTGTTTCAAATAGGCAGAGCCCTAGGAAACATATGCCTTGATAGCCATGAGGGCAGAAGTGCAGTTGGCCAAGCAGGTGGTGCACAGATTGTAATTGATTATTTAAGGTCACTGTGCAGTGTAACAGGTCCCGCCAATGAGAGGCTCTTGACTGTTTTTGTGGCATGCTGATGAACTATAGCAATGAGAATGATTTCCTCCAAGCTCAGCTTATCAATATGGGTGTCATTCCTACCATAGTGAAATTACTGGGTATCCACTGCTAAGATGTAGCTCTTACAGAAATGTGTCTTGTTTCCTTTGGTAATTTAGCAGAACTCGAGTCAAGTAAAGAACAGTTTGCCAGCACAAACGTTGCTGAAGAGCTGGTACAGTTCTTCAAGAAGCAAATCAAACATGATAAGAGAGAAAAGAATTTTGAAGTCCTTGCCCCTTTGGCAGAAAATGATGCTCTTAAGCTACAGCTGGTTGAAGCAGGCCTGGTAGAGTGTCTACTGGAGATTATTCAGCAGAAGGTGGACAGTGACAAAGAGTATAAAATTCCCGAGCTCAAAACTGGTTCAGATTTAATGGTTTTATTACTTCTTGGAGATGAATCCATGCAGAAATTATTTGAAGGAGGAAAAGGAGGAAAAGATAATGTGTTTCAAAGGGTACTTCCCTGGATTCCATCAAATAAACACCAGCTACAGTTTGCTGAAGCACTGGCCATTGCCAACTTTGCCAGAAATGATGGAAATTGTATTCATATGGTTAATAATGAAATTGTAGAAAAGCTTATGGATTTACTGGACAGACACATGGAGGATGGTAATGTGACCATCCAGCACGCAGCACTCATTGCCCTCAGGAACCTGGCCAGCTCAGCTGTAAATAAAGCAAAGATGTTATCTTCTGGGGTCACAGAGAGAGTTCTGAAATTCCTGAAATAAGAAATGCCCCCAGTTCAGTTCAAACTTCTGGGAACATTAAGAATGTTGATAGATGCCCAAGAAGCTGCTGAACAACTGGGCAAGAATGTTAAGTTAGTGGAGCATTTGGTGAAATGGTGTGAAGCCAAAGATCATGCTGGGGTGATGGGGGAGTCCAACAGACTGCTCTCAGCTCTCATCCGGTACAGTAAATTGAAAGATGCAATTAAAACCATCATACAGAGAGGTGGCATCAAGCATCTTGTTACCATGGAAACTAGTAAGCATGCAATAATACAGCCCTCATTGCTTTAGCACTAATAGCAGCTTTAGAACTGGGCACTGCTGAGAAAAATCTATAAAGTGTTAACTTGTACAGATTTTACACAGACGGCTAGCAAATTAGAAAAGTGCTCCTGAAATAAAATATAATTCCATGGTCCTGTTCTGTGCTCTCATAGGATCTGACTCTCTACACAAGGAAGTGCAGGATTTGACCTTTCTAGATATTGTATCCAAACTTCACAGTCATGACAACAAAAGTGTCACCCAACAGGCCTCTCTCGCAGAGCAGAGACTTACTGTGGAAAGCTGAGACCCACCCCTTGCTGATACACAACATCATTCTGTCTCTGAATTCCCCTTTGTCCTCCATCCAGCTCCCTTTTCTGCTTCATTCTTTACCACTATCACATGTGCATGTGTTAATGTTCCAATACCAATTGCTGTAGGTACCTGCCTAATAAGATTTTTAAAATCCACAGTTAGTGTGAACATGACTTTGTCAAAAACAGGTCTCCACTCATAACTGTTCTCTTGTATTCCTGTTGCTTGAGCTACATTAAGTAGAATGTGCATGGTGTAGTCCTATGATGATGTAAACTTGGTACTAGATAATGAATTGCTCTTCACATATGGTAAACTACATAATAACATACTGGTCAATTAGAAATGAAGAATGCAGCAGAATCTGTCTAGAATATTAAAGACAAAATTGAATAAAAATAGCTCTTGTTTGATGCTTGAGAATCACAGTGATAAAAAATATTGTATGACTGCTCATTTATTAATCTTACTTACTAATGACAAGTCCATGGTACCTAGAGTTAAATAAAATTTCAATGTTCTCACTCTTTAAAAAAATCTTGTGGGTATTGGGAAGATTTCACTGTCTTGACAAATTTTTAAAGCCAGAAATTTTCCTTTTCTTCTTTGAAGAAAAGAGGTGTCCATGGAAAAACTGTGGCATCTTCTCAAAATTAGTCAAAATAAGTTTCCACTCTGTGGAGTGTAAATTTCCCATAATCCAAACCTTTCCCAAAATTAAATAGAATTCTTTTTCCCATCTCAGGCGCCAGAGACTCCTTTCATTACCATGTATTATATACACATTTGCAGATGACACTCTGATCCTGTGCACAAGAGTAAAATCATGTGAAAAAATCACACCTTTTGTGGTAGGGAGCTTTTCTGTAAAGATCACACAGATATCCTTTTCAATCATTGTTTTCTTTAGATCCCGAAGGAACTGCTCCCCTTGCATATCATCAGATACATAGAGTGCCACCCACGTCCAGCCAAAATGCAACAACAACCAGATGATTCCATGAGCTGTCCTTGGTGGCCATCTGACAAACTAATGGAAATTGGTCTTTATCACTTAGGATGGGATCAAAATGACCATATGTGACCTGAATAAGAAAAAAAAAAAACCTAGTTCTGACCTTAGTGCAGTTTTGGATTGTCACACTTAAATAGGGAGGAGATAACTCTTGATCTGATAAGACCATAGAATGAGATATTGAATGAAAAGAATGCATGCTGTGGAAAAGACAATATTCTGTCATTAGGAGCATCGGAAGACTATTTCTCAGTCCCATTTATTTTGAGAAAGATCATATGCCTAATCAAAATAATGGTATCACTCTCAGACCAAATATGAGAAAAGGTATAAGGTTCGATATTTGTTTCAATGTCTGCAGTGGGAACTGAAGGATGCATATATTTATAAAAGTGGTGCAATAAGATATTGGTGATTCTGCCATCCTGAGCTCATGTGACCCATGTGGATCAGAGGATTCTTTTCCTAGCAGCCAAGGATAAAAATAACAACTCTAAGAAAAAATGCTATATTAATTTTTAATACTGTGTTTTATCACCACAGAATAACCTTTATTGCCTTAACACACAACAACTTAACCTCTATGATATTTTTGAAATGTTATTTTTTCAAGAGCATGATTGTCCTAAGCTAATGCTAATTTTGCCAGTAATATCTTCTGAAACTTTTTATTAAAAAGTTTACCTGGAGGAATCTCAGATGTGAAGAGTTATTATGTGGAGAGTAACTGGAAGTGCTTTGAAGAGATCCACCTGCATGGATATGAGGAAGGGCAGAGGGAGCTAGCAAACCTCACTACTGCAACTGAGTCATACCCAATTTAGATGATCTCCAGTGCTGGAATGTCCTTTCTTTGTTCAATGACATAATGAATGGATTTTTTTTTCATATCTTTGTATCTTATTGACTTCTGAATGCCTCCTGATATTGTTCTCTTCTAAGATGAGGTATTTGCTGCATACTATTTAGGAGACATCTTTTTTTTTAATCTTTTTTTTTCTTTAGAGGTTTTTGCTATAGGGAGTGCATAATCGCCAGAATGACAGAGAGAAAGAAAGAGAGAAATCACCTCCCAGGGGGGATGGCCACACCACAATCCCTTCTCAGGGTCTTGGGCACGCACACACACATGCCTGGCGTGAGTTTAAGCAATGGGTTCTGGGACTTGAAACATGGTCGACTACATGAGAGTCCAGTGACATAGCCATTTTGCCAACTGCTGGTGCCAAGGAGACATCTTTAAGTTTACCATCAATATCCCTATCAGAGGGGGTTAAATGTAATGACCATCAACAGAAATTCAAGTGAAATTTAAGAGATTCCATGTCTTTACTGTTTTAGTTTGTTAAAGGGAAAATTGAATCATATGTGCTTGACACAAACAGATAGAGGCAAAGTGAAAAATAACCTCGCATAAGTGACAGTCATGCCAATATCCATTCTCCTAATGTTTCCCATTGTTGGGATTTTAGAACTGCAAGCACAAATGCCAAGTGTGTTCTTTAAGCCATCTGAGTTAATTCTTTTTTCTTTCTATTTAACTTTATTTATTTATTAAATTTTAAATTTGATCAGAGAGGGACAGAAGGAGAGAGTGAGAGAGCAAGCTGACAGGTAGATTAAAATTTGAACTATGCAGTCAGCCATGTGGGATTCAGCCTCATTAACCATATTACCATCTGATCCAACACTGCTCTTTTTCTTTCTCTCTGTCATCTTTGTACTGTTAGCAATTTCATCACTTAAAAAGTTTCCTGTGACTTTTTTCCTCTGTTTAAGCAAATTGTGCCCAATCAATCAACCAAGAGAGATGTTGAGAGATTCCAGGGGTAAGTAAATCCAGTTTCCACATTTTCTTTGCTCACATGTGAGAGGATAGCATTAGGAGCTATCCAAATCTCATTCCCCAACCTGAAAACCCACTCACATGTGGGCTTTTGTAGAGGTCCAGAAGGGTTTCAACTTGGGCTGAAAATGGCATGTTTCCTGATATGATAGCAACAGGTTGCTTCTGTGTCTGGCAGTTGTAGTTTGGCAGGGTCTGATTCCCTCCAGACAGAAAAAAATTGAGCATTTTCTAAAGTTCTTCTGTCACTGGGAAATGTATCATTAAAATCATAACCCAAGGAAATGTTGGGTAGCAAATGGGGGCTTTTATTAATCTCCTCCATGGCAAAGTAAAAGGCCAATACATATTGATAGTTCTTTCATATGAACCTAAACAGAGGGGACAGCATTAGGATGTACAGTCAAGTCATGTGATTCAGGGCACACACTTCAATCAAACCACAAGACATACAGGTTTAGGCCTATGCTGCCATTCAGAGATTCTCCTGCACTGGTTCATGAAGCTGGTGTGAATAATGTTCCCAGGGCTTAAATATTCACTTTGCAAGCTAAGTAATGTGATCAAATGAATAAAAGAAATTGAAATTTCTTTTTTAAAAAGAAAGAAAACCCTTCAAACATTTTTCTCTCTACCTAAGCAAGTTGTATCCAACAATGAAGAGGGGCTTTGAGGGCCTTGTTAGTGGAATGAGGTTTTTTTAAGCTGCATGATGATGCTGTCACCTAAACAAAGGTGATTTTCAAGGGTAATCATTAATGTTTGGAGGAGACTACAACTTTTTTTAAGAATGTGAATGAGGAGGGCACACATTCACCATATTTAGACATTTCAAACATGTATATATAGGCAAATTAACGTTATGTACACTTATAAAATACAAAGTAATTTCAGGATTTAAAAATAAAACATGAAAAAACTGGGCTAAGATAGTTAACATGTATTTTACTTGAAATATTTCAATTTTTTTGAGGAGAACTTTAGTATCATATGCCCTTGGCACTATTAGAATAAATTGTACTCAATAATGAGTTACATTCCCCATGCTTACACTCACCTTCATAACCCAGCTATAAATGAATATATCCTTTATGTCATTTAGTTTCTATGTAGGTTAATAAACCATGATTAAAGCACTTTATATTTTCCCTATGTCTGGAACCTCAAAATAGCATCTGGTGGGATGAGCAGGGGGAATCATGGTAAAGGAATTAGACTTTGAAATAGGCTGACTATTGTTTATGACCTGGACCTGGTGAATTGCTTTCTCAATTTCCCTTCTCTCTCCCTCATTCTGGTGAGCACACATACCCTATAAAAAGTGGTAAGTGTTGGCAGGATGTGGTGAAAAGGGAACTCTCCTACACTATTGGTGGGAATGTAAACTGGTTCAGCCACTGTGGAGAACAATATGGAGGTTCCTCAAAGATCTACAAATAGAACTACCATTTGATCCAGCAATCCCACTTCTGGGTATCTACCCAAAGGACAGGAGAATGCTCAGTAAGGAAAGTGCTTGCACATCAATCTTTATTGCAGCATTATTCACAATCACAAAGACATGGAACCAACCTAAATGTCCACAAATAGATAAATGGATTGAAAAAAGTGTGACATATATACTGTATGGAATACTACTCAGCCATTAAAAAAACAAACAAACAAACAAAAAAACAAGACCCTGGCATTTGATAGAAAGTGGTCAGATATGGAGGAGAATCTACTGCTCTGTGAAGTAAGCCAAGATATGAAAGAAAGATATTGTATATATCCACTTAATATATATGAACTCTCCACGTCTATGGTAGAGATTGAAATATTAAAGGACATAAAAGCAGTGAAAATAGTTAACGAGGATAAGACAGTGTAGAATGGGGGGGGGAGAAGAGAAGAGTATAGAGAAAGATAGCAAGAGAACAAATAGAGGGGCATGACATTAGTAGGTCAGAGATATGGTTTATTACCTGATGATGATGACTTGTGTGGTATCCTCAGCTGGACTGGTCTGAGAAGTATTTGATGTTGGGTAAAGTCTTTTACAAGCAAAAAGAAAAAGTGTTTGACTGTTTAAAAAATAATTTGAATAATAATAATAATGATCAGTAAAAATAATGAAAAGCTATTGGATGATGAAATGAAGATTTTAATGTCTGTTTTGACTGATATGCATGGTATTCTTTCTGGAAAAAGAAATGTAATATACTGTAAAGTTATATGTAATTCAATGTAATATAAACAAGATTATAATGATAATAAATTTAAAAAAAGAATGTTCTGGTCTTGGAAGATGGCATTTTACTTTATTTTATTTTATTTTATTTAAAAGTGTTTTATTTAAAGTAACCAAAACAGGTTAACATTAATATATGTTCATGTGTTCATTCTAACTGTTAGCATATTGTTACCAAAATCTGTGTACATTCTGTTTGGATCCTGTACATTTAGTGACCTGAAGAAATGTTTATAACATAAAACTAAGTATAAAAATATATAAAACAGAAAAAAATAGTACTACTATGTGACTTAAGAATTACATCATTGATTATGTGTAAAAACTATGAAGTTAATATATAAAAAATATATTCATGCTTCCACATTCATTGCAAATTTATTCATAATAGTCATGATAAGTCATCAACATAACTATTACACAGAAATGGATTGAAACATGCTACAGGAACCAGCAAGTATTGTGGTGTTTGAAGCGCTGGTCCAACATGGTTGATTACAGTTCAAGACCCAGATCCGTCAGCTTCCTCCCTCACTTTCCCTCTTTATTTCTCTTGCTATCTGTTTCTCTCTAGTGAGCACATGTCCAATAGAAAATTAAATAAAAATAATGCTAAAGTAAATAAATATTTTTAAGAAAATCTTTTTTATATGTATACAATAGAATATTATCCAGTCTTTAAAATAGAATTCTGCATACCAGCTTCATAACCTAATGTTTAAAAGATCAGGATTTCACATAAGTGACCATGACTTGAGTCCCATTTTTGATGGCTTAAAAAACACACTATGTATATGTGTGTGCATTCCTGAAATCCTTACAGAATGGAGAAATGGAGAAGTATTTTGAAATGGTTGAAGCATGATGAAGCTGCATTAGGAAGTGTTTCTCTCTCCCTTAGTCTCTGGTGATCACATGGACCCTAGATGTAACAAAACATAATCTGTTATTTCATCAACAGGGATGAACTTGGAGGACATTATGCTGATTAAAATAATTCAGGTACACAAAAACATACACCTCGTCATCTTACATGTAAGTAAAGTATTAAAAATTAAAATTCACAGAAGCAGAGAATAATATGAAAATACTACAGGCTGAGGGTAGCTAGGTTTAAAAAATGTTGGTCAAAGAAAACAGCTGATGGGATCAGCAGTTAGCGTAATGGCTATGTCGCTGGACTCCCACGTAGTCGACCATGGTTTGCGTTCTGGACCCGGTGGCTTAAAACTCATGCCCTGCACGTGTGCGTGCGTGCCCAAGATCCCAAGAGGAGAATGGAGGAGAAGGGATTGCGGCATGGCCATACGCCCTGGGGGGTGATTTCTCGCTTTCTATCTCTCTGTTTCTCTCTGTCTGGCGAGCGCACACGCCCTATAGCAAAAACCTCTCCAAAAAAAAAAAAAAAAAAAAAAGAAAGAAAGAAAGAAAGAAAGAAAGAAAGAAAGAAAGAAAGAAAGAAAGAAAGAAAGAAAGAAAACAACTGATGGTGTAATGGTTAGGTCGCTGACTCCCAGGTAGACCGCAAATTGAGTCCTACCCCCAATGGCTTAAAGCTCATGCCAGGCAAATGTGTGTGTTTGCCCAAAATTTCAAGAGGATAATAGAGGAGAGGAGTTGCAGTGTGACCATCCTCCTGGGGTTGTTTACTTGATTTATGTCTGTCTGTGTCTCTCCAGAAAACACATGTCCCCTATAGCAAAATTCTCTCTAAAAAATAAATTAAATCGGGACCAGCAGTTAGCATAATGGCTATGTCACTGAACTCCCATGTAGTTGACCATGGTTCAAGTCCTGGACCCGGTGACTTAAACTCACTCCGGGCACGTGTGCGTGCGTGCCCAAGATCTCAAGAGGAGAATGGAGGAGATTGCGGTGTGGCCATGCACTCTGGGGGGTGATTTCTCATTTTCTGTCTATCTCTCTCTGTCTTTCTGGGGAGTGCACACGCCCTAAAGCAAAAACCTCTCAAAAAATAATAATCAATCAGTTATTAACTAATTTAATTAAAATTTAAGTGTTGGTCAAAAAATAGCATTTTAGTTAGACAAGAGGAATAAGTTCAAATGTTTTAATGTACATAATATCAGTGCAATTAATTACATTATATTGTATACCTGAATAATTCTCTGAAAGTAGATATTGTGTTCTCACCCCAGAAACAATTTGGGAGGTAATACATATGTTGTTTTTAATGAATTATTTTATTTAATTTTATTTATTTATTATTATTTTTTAATTTTGACCAAATTGAGATTGGGAAATTGAGAAAGCAAGCTGCCAAGTCTTGAACTCGAACTGCAGTCAGTCATGTGGGAGTACAACACCTTCACCACCACACCACTTGCCGACCTTAATAATAATGCTGAATGGCTTAATTAAACCATCACTCTAAGTTTACATCAGTTAAAATATCTTTCTGCATGTGATATTATTATAAAACTAAAAAAATAGAAATACAAAAATAAATAAATAAACAAGTCATGAAAAATTTTCGAGAATATTTTCTATAAAGACTAGTAAGAGAAAACATGTAAGAGATAAATGTTGGGTCAAGAATAGAGTTCTTTTTAGTTATTACATATTAAATCATGTAATGAGTACTTGACATATGAATTATCAGTGGACTGAGCAGAGGATATCATTCTTAGGGGTATATGAATTAATTTTATGGAACATTGCAATTTAAAAATAATCTACTCTCTGTAAATGTGTTTATACCTGTGTAATAATGTAGCTGGCATATATGTGTGTGTGATTAATCACATAGAAAATAATCAAGTGTAAACAGAAATGAGAGAAGAGCACAGTGAACTCAGGACGCCTTGTCTTCCTTTTATCATCTTTCTTCCCATTTTTAGTGTTTCTTCATTTCTTTCAAGACAGAAGAGAGAATTAATATAGCTTGTTGTTCACTCCATCAACACTATCTTAATATTCAGTGGGAGGCTCAGAATGTGTGAGATTGTTGGTACCTTAGCACTTTTGCCACCAAGACCCACATAGTGAGGCCTGCATGCATATTGTGACACTGAGCTCCTGACATGAAGTTCTTGTTAGAATCAAGGTGCTGACTCTGGGTGTTCACTGCTGACTGGGGATGGTAGAAGTGTGCTTTGTAGAGAAGCCATAGGTATCTAAAGGCTGCCACCATATACAAACCAGTGATGATAGCCACACCCCAATTTCTGCTCTATTCTCCTCTCAAGATTTTGGGCATGCATGCACATGTTCCTGTCATAGTTTTCAAGCTTCCAGGCCCAAGACATGTACTGTGGTCAACCATGTGAGAATCCAGGACCTTAACCACTATGCCACCTCCTGGTCTCTTCATGATATCTTTTACAGCATAGTAAAAGAAACTTCCTTTAAAGTCTCAAAATATACATGGGAAATGTGGCCATGAGATTTTGCAGTAGTTCAAAAATATTAAGTTCAAATCTGAATATATCGAGGATAAGTAAAAATTTGTACCGAAAGAACAAGGTGGGAATAATTGGATAGAAAATTACTAAGTAGTAATATTGTAGGTAATAGAGATTCTTGCCAAATCCACTTCTATGGATTATATACAAGTTTACAGATAGGCCTGTAAGAATTTTGAGAAGTCTGGTTAAAGCTTTATCTAGGAAAAGCTGTCAAGTGGAACAGTGGTCAAGGCACTGTACTCTGATGTGGTCATGAATCTAGTTGCAGACTCAGAGGCTTGAATCTCACAATTTGTGCTCCACACAGTGACTGATTTCAGTCTGATTTTAGACCACCTAGTGAGAAATCATAAATTCCTCTGAAACTAGTAATGTGGGCATAGCGAACATTCACCAGACCACAGAAAGAAAACCAAAGTGACTACTTTATGCAGAGCTCCTCTCCTATCTACCTAGAGTGGGGTCTAACTCCTAACTCAGCATAGAGCTTAAGGCAGCTGCTTTCCACATGGCTGACTACATAATTGGGGTACTGAATTGAGTTGTTTGAAAAACATGAGAGGTGGGGGTATGCCTGCATGTCCAATAATCCCAGGAGAAGAGTGGCAGAGAAGGAATCGTGGCATGACCTTCTCCCCAGGGGATGAATTCTCTCTCTCTCTGTCTCTCTCTCTCTCTCCTCTCTCTCGTGCTTGCACATAACCTATAGCAAAAAGAAAAGTGAAAATTAAACATAGGAACCAATTCAGAAAAAAACAGAGTTCTGATTACATAAAAATCTTTAGTCTATCATGCTTTATTAACAAATCAGGGGACCAGTCGATGGTGATGTGTCGGCGTTACAGATGACCCGGAGACGGTCTTCTCTTCAGCACTTTATTTCCCCAGGTTATGTTTCAGAAGTTCCCCCCCTCCCTGCTTCCTCCCAGGGCCTTTTAAAGGGCCCTTAGCCAATCAGCGCATTGTCCACGTGTACGGAAGCCAATCCTCGAAAGAGGATTGGTTGCATGTCGCGTTCCCGTGCTCGCCACGCTCCCCGCCGTTTTACTTCCTTAAAGTTGTTTACCCTCTGGGCATGCTTCGGGCTTCCGCTGCGTGCCATCTTAGGGGCGCGCTCGACAGGCAATGGGCGGGGGCGCGCCACAGTTCCCCCTTTTTGTTTTTACAAAGCAGGAGAGGGTAGAGGACACAACCCCCAGGAGAATAGGGACCATGTAAGACGCATGACTCCATGCACTAGGGCATCGGGCCAGGCGGCCACCTGTCCGGCACCGATTTTTTGGGGATGGGAGATGGCGGTGCCAACCCATATGCAGCTGGTCATGCCCTCCTCGGGTCGGCCCTCTCAGGGGCCCCGAGTGCAGTAACAATGCTGCCATCCTGCTGTCAAGGCTTGCCCAAGGCCATGAGCCAGATCTCTGGCGATTGCCCGAGTTCAATAGCGGCAAATGCTTGTGCCACAAGTGCGCGATCATGCCTTTGCTGGCGGAGCATTTTACTTAGGCAGAATAGGCATAGAGCACATAGGAACACGATAAGTAGTGCAAGGGAGCCCATTCCAGCCCATTCCTTCAGGTGAGTAGCGGCCTGTGCAATCCATGAGGACAATGCTCGAGCGATGTCAGGATTGACGCGAGCGGAATTGACGCCGGCGATCTGGTACCGCAGGGTCTCGGTCAGTGTGTCAAACTCCAACGACCAGTTACCTGTAAGGTGTTGGGAGAGGGCTCGAGAGAGATTAGCAGCCTGAGACATGTTATCATATGGAATTCCGGTCACACAGATATGGGTGACCGGAAGAGGTCGGGGGAAGACTGACAGAACGCCCCATTGAGGTGCCATCCGCGCCTCCTGGGGTGTCAGTCCCAGTATACTTATCAAAATCAAGAGGTGTAGTAGCTCCATTCTCCTCCGGGGCAGGAGTAGTCCTTGTCAATCTCTCTGGTACCCACACTGGGTCTTGTCCGTCCTGGGGGAAGACACAAACCGAGCCTCTGGCCCAAGTTAATACAGGATCGGGACCCCGCCACTGCCCGCTTAGGACATCCTTCCACTTGACGAATCCTCTTTTCTGATCCCATGGTCCAAAGTGCCTGTCAGCAGCGGACTTGTTATTGCTATCTAGCTGCAAAAAATTTAAGGTGAACAGGGCCAAGGAGATTTGTTGCTTGGGCCTGAGACCTTTCCCTATTCCCCCTTTTTGTTTTTGTAGTGTTTCTTTGAGGGTTCGATGGGCACGCTCTACGACACCTTGACCTTGTGGATTGTAGGGAAGACCGTGTTTTACGGTTACTCGCATTTGGTCACAAAAGTGGACAAAGGTCCGTGAGGTGTAGGCAGGGCCATTGTCCGTCTTAAGGACTCGAGGTGTGTTCCAGGCTGCCCTTGCCTCAAGGCAGTGAGTGATGACATGATGTGCCTTTTCCCCGGAGAGGGCTGAGGCATGAATGATACCCGAGCAAGTATCTACTGATACATGTACATATTTAAGAGTTCCAAATTCTGGAATGTGGGTGACATCCATTTGCCATAGGTGTAGAGGACGAAGCCCACGTGGGTTTACCCCCCAATGAGGAGGATGTAAAAAGGGGGTACAGGACCCACAGGCTTTTACAATGTCCCTAGCATGTTGACGAGATATGTTGAATTTTAGTTGGAGAGTTCTCGAATTAACATAATTCTGCCTGTATAATCGGGATCGATGACCCCGGGGTGAACAACGAGTCCTTTTTGGGTGGAGGATGATCGTCCCACAAGCAGCCCAACCGAGTTTGGAGGCAGGGGTCCTGTTAAGTCTGAATCCAGAATCTGAATACCCATTTGGGGTGTTAGTACAATTCGGGAGATGGCACAGAGGTCCAGTCCTGCTGAGCCCGAAGTGGCTCTGCGGACGGATTGGGAGGCTGGAAGTGGGGCCAGGACAGGGTCTGTAAGCCCTCGGGGGACTGACTCATGGCAGGGTACATGTGTGGCTGGAATTGGGCCCCATATGTTTGAGGGCCCTGGGGTCTGGGGCCCCGCGACGTGTTTTTTGGACGCGCTCCACCTTGGGAAGGAACAGGCTGGAGAGGTCTACCATCAATATCCTTAACAGAGCGGCACTGTTCTGCAGGATGATTGCCCTTCCTGCATCTGGTGCAAAGGGCACTTGGTGGGTTAACCCGAGACCTGCGGAACGGACATTCCCTTTTCATATGTCCAGGTCGGCCACAAGAAAAACATGTTCCCGGAGTGTTGGGAACTTTATTGGACCGATTGGTCATGGCCATAACAGCTGCAGTGAGAGAGGAACTGGTTAGCGGTCCCCCTATCTCTCGGCAGACTTTCATGCACACCTCTAAGGGCTTGCCCTTAAACGGGGTTATGGCCGCTCGGCATTCCTTGGTGCATTGTTCATACACAAGCTGTTTTACTAAGGGCATTGCTGATTCCGCGTCACCGAAAATCCGGCCCGCGGCCTCCATCAGCCTGGCTACAAAATCTGAGAACGGCTCGGTGGGTCCTTGTATGATCTTGGTCAGATTCCCAGACACTTCCCCTCTACTGGGGAGGGCCTTCCAGGCCAGTATACAGACATGGTTGATTTGCTCATAGACCTGTTGTGGGTACCCTATCTGATTATTGAGAAAGCGACCCTGTCCTAGAAGCATATCTGCATCCCAGGTTGCAGCGGGGCCTCCAGTCGCTCGGTTTCTTGCTGCCTGTTCATTGGCCTTTTCTATGACTGTAGATTTCCAATCTAGATACTGCCCCGGATTTAGGGTTGCTTTAGCGACTCGTTGCCAATCCTCTGGTGTCATTGCATATCTTTCAAAGCTTTCAACCATCGCGACAGTAAATGCCGCGTTGATACCATAGGCTCGAACAGCCTCGGCCAAATTCTTTACGGTTTTGAAACCAAGGGGCTCGTGATATCGATTGCCTGCATTATCTACAAACACCGGGAAAGTACCTAACTCCCCACTTGCATTGGCTTCCTGCCAGGTTTTAGGATGGAAGGAGGTGCCTCCTTCCGCCAATGGCGCAGAGGGATTGTAGGGAGGGGGATTTGTTTCTGATTGGGCGTGTTTATCTGTTAATTTTAATTTTCCAAGTTGTTTGTTAATCGTTTTGAGCTCCTCGTCCGAAGTCAACTTGGACTCGGACTCGGACTCAGAGTCAGTACTTGTTTCACTTTTGGTTTCTGACCTGATGGATCGTTCTTCCTTAATCTCATCTAACGCAGCCCTTCCTTGCTCCACTGCGGGGGCGAATTTTTTGTCCTTCAAACAAGCTCGAATTATGTGCCACAGGGGCAAAGTTCCCCCTGAGATCTGGCCCTGACATTGTGCCCGTTCAATATCACCACCCAGCTTATCCCAGCAGGGCACATTAAGACTGCCCGAGATCACAAACCAGGGCGCGGCAAGGTCTATCTCACCAAGAAACCCCAACATGGTCTTATCCCTCAACTTAAGTCCTTTAGTTTTTTTTTTTTTTTTTTTTTTGAGAGGTTTTTCGCTATAGGGCGCGTGCGCTCACCAGACAGAGAGAGACATAGAGATAGAAAGCGAGAAATCACCCCCCAGGGGGGATGGTCCCGCCGCAATCCCTTCTCCTCCATTCTCCTCTCGGGATCTTGGGCACACATGCACACGTGCCCGGTCTGAGTTTTAAGCCACCGGGTCCGGGATGCGAACTGCGGTCGACTACGTGGGAATCCAGCGACATAGCCATTACGCTAACTGCTGGTTCCCAGTCCTTTAGTTTTTAAGAGCACTTTGAGCGCCTGGAAAAGGGGGTGAGAGGGTGAGTTACCCATGTTGGCTAGGACCAGCCTACAGCCAACAGGTGAAAGAAGGAAAGCAAAGAAAAAGTGCCCTGCCTCTGTGCCGAGGTCTTGTGCGCTATCCCGCCTCTATCCTGAGGTCTTTTGTTCAAAGAATCCCGCCTCTATCCCGAGGTCTTTTTATCTTTGAAGTGTGTCTCCTACCTTTTGAGACTTGCCAGCCGGCTGCCCTGGAGTGGAAGAGTTCTGACCGCTCTCGTACCGTGGAGGGAGAGGAGAATCCCAGCGGGGCCTCCACTTGTCGGCGTTACAGACAACCCGGAGACGGTCTTCTCTTCAGCACTTTATTTCCCCAGGTTATGTTTCAGAAGTTCCCCCCCTCCCTGCTTCCTCCCAGGGCCTTTTAAAGGGCCCTTAGCCAATCAGCGCATTGTCCACGTGTATGGAAGCCAATCCTCGAAAGAGGATTGGTTGCATGTCGCGTTCCCGTGCTCTCCACGCTCCCCGCCGTTTTACTTCCTTAAAGTTGTTTACCCTCTGGGCATGCTTCGGGCTTCCGCTGCGCGCCATCTTAGGGGCGCGCTCAACAGGCGATGGGCGGGGGCGCGCCACAGTGATGCAGTAAGTCATTGAACTCCCAGTTGGTTGATTGCAGTTTGAGTCCTGAACTTGATGGCTTTAAAATTATGCTGGGAACACATAAGTGTGGTCTCAAAAATTCCAAAAAGAAAATGAAGGAGAAGGGATTGTAGCATGGCCATACCATCTTGGGTGGTGATTTCTTATTTTTCCTCTCATGGTGTCTCTTTCTCTAAGGTACACACAATATGACAACAACCTTTCAAAAAAGAAAAGAAAAAACACTTTGAATGTTTAAATTAATGTTTAGATGTAAGAAATTAACACCAGAATAATTACACAGAGAATAGAGAAACAATTAAAGAAAATATATAGCACTAATAATCAAAATATGAGCTATTTTTAAAACTCAAAACATACTTTTAGCAAATATTCTTTTAAAAACTGAGAATTTCCAAGGGGAAAATGAACAATAATGAAGACCAATTAACTGCAGAGAAAAATTTTTTTACAAATTTATAAAAACGACTTGATGCTGCCAGTAATTGACTAAAAGATTTGAATTCAATTTTGAACAAAAATGTATTTAACAATAGCTTTTTTTCAGAATTAACATAATAGTGTATAAAATGTAGAAAAAGCCACCTAAACGTACCTGAAATATACCAAGTAGTTGAAAAACTGGCAAGCTAGATACTGCTTATACTTTCTCTATTTCTTTAAATAATTATTTATTTAATATTATTTTTCATTATTGTTATTTTGCTTTTCATTTGCAACAGGCATGTGTGCTCAACAGAGAGAGACAGAGATGAGAGGGGAGAAAGTGAGAAATCAAGCCATGAGGTCTGGGATTTGAAATGTCGTTGACCATGTGTGAGTCCAGAGTCTTAAACACCATACCACCCACTGGCCCTTCCAGGTGCTATTTAAATGTTCCAGAATGTGAGAAAAATAAGAAATACTTTAATCATGGTTTCTGGAAATAAATAGAAACAAGGTTACATATGGGACATATCCAGTTCTAGAAGGATTATGAAAGTGAGTGTATGCATGGCGAATGTAACTCATGATTGAGTACTATTTATTCTAATACTGCCAAAAGACTATGATACTAAAGTTCTCATCACAGAAAATGTGAAATATTTCAGGTAATATATGTAGTAACGGCCTTAGTCCAATTGTTGATGTTATATTTAAAAATCTTAAAACGACTTTGTGGGAACCAGCAGTTAGCGTAATGGCCATGTTGTTGGACTCCCACATAGTCGACCGCGGTTCACATCTCAGAACCGGTGGCTTAAAACTCACGCCGGGCACGTGTGCGTGTGTACCCAAGATCCCAAGAGAAGAATGGAGGAGAAGGGATTACGGCATGACCATTCCCCCGGGGGGTGATTTCTCGCTTTCTGTCTCTATGTCTCTCTCTGTCTGTCTGGTGAGCGCACGCACCCTATAGCGAAAAAAAAAAGACTTTGTATTTTATAAATATACATATGTAATTTGTTTATATATAAATTTTCTAAATGTATGAGTATAGTAAATGTGTGCACTTTAGTTGTATTCTTTTTAATTAATTTTTAAAATTATTATTCAGACATTAAAACACTATACATCATTTAGATTGTGAAGAGACTTTACCCAGCATGATATATGCCTCAGTCCAGTCCAGTTGAGACTATTGTACACATCCTCACCAACACATAGAAAATTTTATCTGTGTCCCACAAGTTTCTTACCTCTCCTTTTTTCCCCTAATTTTCTTTGTTATGCTCTTCCCCTACCTCACTCTCTTTCCACTTGTCTCTAGTGTCCATTACAATTTTTTTTGAGAGGTTTTTGCTATAGGGCGCGTGTGCTCGCCAGAAGGACAGAGAGACAGAGAGACAGAAAGCGAGAAATCACCCCCCAGGGTGGTTGGCCACGCTGCAATCCCTTCTCCTCCAGTCTCCTCTCGGGATCTTGGGCATGCACACACATGTGCCTGGTGTGAGTTTAAGCCACCGGGTCCGGGATGCAAACCACAGTCGACTACATGGGAGTCCAGTGACATAGCCATTATGCCAACTGCTGGTCCCCATTACAATTTTTAATGCTTTATGTTCTCCAGTCTTTCAGTCTCTACCATGGAGTGCAGACAGTTGGTATGTTATGTGAAGACATACAATGTCTCTCTTTCTAGCTGACTTGCTTCATTCAGCAACAAATCTTCCATATTTGTCCACTTTCTATCAAATTCCAGGGCCTTGTTGTTTTTTTATGGCTGAAGAGTATTCCATGGAATATATGTGCCATAATTTTTCAATCCATTCATCTTTTTGTGAACATTTGGGTTGGTTCCATGACTTAGTAATCATGAATAATGCTGCAATGTAAATAGTTGTACAAGCGCTTTTCCCACTGAGTGTTCTTCTGTTCTTTAGGTAGATACCCAGGAGTGAAATTGCTGGATCATATGGTAGTGCTATTTGAAGGTCTTTGATGAACCTCCATATCATTCTCCACAGTGACTGGACCAATTTACATTCCCAAAAACAGTGTAGGATTGTCCCCCTTTCACCACATCCTATCCTGCACTTATTATTATTATTATTTTAATCTTCACCATTCTAACTGGAATTAGGTATCTCATTGTGTTTTTTTTTTTTTTTACTTACTTAATTTTTTTTTTAATTTTTGACTCTTTGGTAATAACATTTAACTTAAAACACACATTCTATAGCTGTACAAATATATTGTTTCTTTTTTTATTTTATTATCATCATATTCTTCTTTATATTACATTGAATTACATATAACTTTACAGTGTATTACATTGCTTTTTCAAAAGGGAATGCCATGGGGAACCAGCAGTTAGCGTAATGGCTATGTCGCTGGACTCCCACGTAGTCGACCGCGGTTCGTGTCTCAGACCCGGTGGCTTACAACTCACGCCGGGCGCGTGTGCATGCGTGCCCAAGATCCTGAGAGGAGAATGGAGGAGAAGGGATTGTGGCGTGACCATCCCCCCTGGGGGGTGATTTCTCGCTTTCTGTCTCTATGTCTCTCTCTGTCTGGCGAGCACACGCGCCCTATAGCGAAAAACCTCTCAAAAAAAAAAAAAAAAGGGAATGCCATGCATGTCAGTCAGTACAGAGACATTAATCTCCCCACTTCAACATTCAATATCTTTTCTATGTTTTCCCCAATCATTATTATTATTATTCTAATTATTTTTTAAAACAGTCGATCACTATTTCTCGTTTTGCTTATACAAATACTTTGCCCATCGTGAAATACTTCTCAGACGAATCCAGTTGAGAATATTATACATGTCAACATCAACAGTTAATAAGCCATATCTGTTTCTCACTAACGTCTTGCCTCTCTATTGTTCACTTGCTATCTTTCTCTATCCTCTTCTCTTTACTTCCTCCATTCCACTCTGTCCTATTCTCATTAAGTACCTTCACTGCTTTTATGTCCTCCAATTTTTTGCTCTCTATCATAGAGTGCTGATAGTCGGTATATATTGAGTGGATACATACAATATCTTTCTTTCATAGCCTGGCTTGTGTCTATTAAGTGTGTTGTTTATTCCCTGAATCCCTCCCTTCCGCCCTCAATTACTCATTCCCATTACCTCTCCCATACTGTCTCTAGTATCTGCAGTTGCCATCCCTGCTATTGTACCTTCCAGTTCTTTCAGTTTCTTTTTTTTTTTTTTTCAATTATCAGCTCATATAGTTTTTAACAATAGGGAGCATAGATTCTATTCAGGGTTGGATTAAGGGTGGGTCTCGTGCAGTTCCACAATTTTAGGTGAGTCTCCAGGGAATACAGTTTCAGGAAAGTGGTTCTGGAAAGCTGAGGTGATTATCAGTTGATGCGGCACAGCATCCATCTTGTGATTACCGGGAATGGTGTTGTGGGGATCTGCAGCGTGAGTCATCCTTGGGTATCTGACTTCCATAAGAATCGTAGAGTAGTTCTTGTTTTTCCCTGAGGTAATGCAGGGCTGGTAACCATCATCTTCTCACTGTCCATAGGCAGGGAAAATCCTCCTATACAATATATTTCTCAATTGGTTTAAGACAGCTAAAGTTTCTTTCTGTTGCTTGTAGTTGCAAGTTCTTAATTCTAGTTTTCGGCTTCAGTTTGCCGCCTGTGGCCGGTGGCCATGTGCAGGCACAGGCCCGGGGGCCACATGCAGGCCCAGGGGCCACGCACAGTCCCGGGGCCACACGCAGGCCCGGCAGCCACGTGCAGGCACAGGCCCGACAGCCACACTCTGGTCCGGAGGCCACGCGCAGGCCCGGCGGCCACGTGCAGGCCCGGCAGCCACGCGCAGGCCCGCCGCACAGGGGCATGCAGGGCACAGAGCCCCGACCCGCCGCGCCGGCCTGGCCCACCACCACGCAGGGGCACGTGAGGCGCAGAGCCCCGACCCGCCGTGCCAGCCTGGCCCACCGCTGCGCAGGGGCTCGCGGGGTGCAGAGCCCCAGCCTGCTGCGCCGGCCCGGCCCGCCACCACACCTCATTGTGGTCTTGATCTACATCTCCCTTACAATGAGGGATGATGAGCATTCTTTCATGTTCTTTTTGGCTGTTTGTATGTCTTCTTTAGAGTTGTTTATTCAGCTCATTTTCCAGTATTTTAATTGAGTTAATCATTTTCTTCTGGGTGAGCTGCTTGAGTTCCATGTGTATTCTGGTTATCAGTTTCTTATCTGAGGCACAGTTAACAAAAATTCTCCCCTATTTCGAGGGTTGTCAATACATACTAATTACGGTGTGCTTTGCTGTGCAGAACCTCCTTAATCTGATGTAATCCCACCTATTTATTTTGAAAATTATTGCCTGTGCTTTGGGGGTCTTGCTTAAGAAATCTTTGCCTACCCCAATGTCTCTGTTTCCCCAGTGTTTTCCACCAGTCGGTTTTATAGTATTCATTGTTAGGTTTAGATCATTGATTCATTTTGAGTTGATTTTTGTTAATGGTGACAGTTAGGGGTTCAGATTCATCTTTCTGCAGGTGGATACCCAATTTTCCCAACACTATTTGCTAAAGAGGTTTCCCTTGTCCCACTGGATTGACTGGTACCCTTTGTCAAAGTGAGCTGGTTGTATATTTTGGAGTTTATTTTTGGAGTCTCTACTCTGTTCCATTGATCCTCATGTCTATTTTTGTGCCAATACCATGCTGTTTTGATTATCACAGCTTTGTAATATATTTTGGGGTCAGGAAGTGAGATGCCACTTAGTCCTGTCTTCTTGCACACTATGGATTTAGCAAAATGGGGTCTTTTATGGTTCCAGACAAAATCTATGATTGTCTTTTCTAGGTCTGTGAAAAATGTCTCTTGTAATTTTATAGGGATTGCATTAAACATGTAGATTAATTTGGATAGAACTGAATTTTTTTATATTGATACTGCAAATCCAGGAACATGGGATATCCTTCCACTTCTTAGTGTCCTTTTCAAGCTCTTTTTTAAGGTTTTCATAGTTTTCCTTGTAGAGGTCTTTGACTTCCTTGATTCATTTTATTCCTAAGTATCTTATGCTTCTTGTGGCTATAGTAAATGGAATAATCACAGACACAAGGTCTGTCTCTTCTCTTCTTGTTGTTTGTATATAGAAATACTATAGATTTTTGTAAGTTAATTTTGTATCTTGCCATTTTACTGTATGCATTTATTACTTTGAAAAGTTTATTCATGGATACTATTGGGTCTTCTATGTATACAGTCATTTCATCTGCAAACAGAGATAATTTCAGCTCTTCTTTCCCAATTGGAATGCTTTTTATTTTCTTCTCTTGTCTGATCACATTAGCTAGAACTTCCAGTACTATATTGAATAAGAGCAGAGAAAGTGGGCAGCCTTGGCTTGTACCAGTTTTTAGTGGAAAAGCTTTCAGCTTTTTCTCATTCTGTATAATGTTAGCTGTAGGTTTTTCATAAATGGTTTTTATTATGCTCAGGTTATTTATTACTGATTCAATCTCATTGCTTGTTATAGGTCTATTCAGGCTTTCTATGTATTTCTCACTCAATATTGGCAGACTATGTGTTCAGGAATTTGTCCATCTCATCCAGGTTTTCTTCTATTTTGGCATAGACTCGCTCATAGTATGATCTAATGATGTTTTGTATTTCTGTTACGTCTGTTATAATATTGCATGATTCATTGTGAATTTGACTTATCTGGTTCCTTTCTCTCTTCTTAATCTGGCTAATAGTGTGTCAACCTTGTTTTTCTTTTCAAAGAACCAGCTTTTGCTTTAATTTATTTTCTGTATAGATCGTTTATTTTTTATTTCATTTATTTCTGCTCAAATCCTTATTATTTCTTTTTTATTTTTTACCTTTTTTATAATCTTTTTAAAATTTATTTATTTTTATTTACATTTTTTAATATATTCAATCACATTATTTAGCTTACAAGTTGATCATTTCAATATATGAACATTTCTCCTCGGTTGAGTTGATCAAAATATAACAACACTACCTCTCTGTCTCAACAATGCTGTCTTCATATCCCTCCTCCAAATGTTTTTCCCCAGGCCCCACTCCTCCACACACACCACATCTAGCATTCACATCCACCTCTTGTGTTTGTACATCCTTTAGCCCGTCAGAGTGCGGACATTCGGTATATATTAAGTGGGGACATACAGTGTCTCTCCTTCATAGCCTGGCTTGCTTCACTCAGCAGTAAATCTTCCATATTCTTCCACTTTCTGCCAAAAGCCAGGGTTTTGTTGTTCTTAATGGCTGAATAGTATTCCATAGAGTATATGTGCCACAGTTTTTCAATCCATTCAGCCGTATGGGAGCATTTTTGTTGGTTACATGTCTCAGAAATTGTAAAAAGTGCTGCAATAAACAGCGATGTGCAAGCACTTTTCCAATGAGAAATTCATCTGTCCTTTGGGTAGATGCCAAGAAATGGGATTGCTGGATCATATAGCAGTTCTATTTGTAGATTTTTGAGGAATCTCCAAATGGTTCACCACAGAGGTTGAACTAATTTACATTCCCACCAGCAGTGTAAGAGAGTTCCCCTTTCACCACACCACTGCCAACACTTATCATTTTTTTGTTTTTTTTTACCTTACCATTCTGACTGGGGTTAGGTAGTATCTCATTGTTGTTTTGATCTGCATTTCCCTTACGATGAGGGATGTTGAGCATTTTTTCATGTGCCTTCTGGCTATTCGTATGTCATCTTTAGTGAGTGTTCTTTTCAACTCCTTCTCCCATCTTTTAATAGAGTTCATCATCTTTTTTCTGAACAGCTTCTTTAGTTCCTTGTGTATTCTGGTTATCAATCCCTTATCTGATGCATAGTTTACAAAAATATTTTCCCATTCTGAGGGCTGTCAGTTCACATTAATTAATGTGTCTTTTGCCATGCAGAAGCTTCTTAGTCTGATGTAATCCCACTTGTGTATTTTGGGGATTATCGACTGTGCTTTGGAAGTCTTATGTAAGACCTACCCAATGTCCCTACCCCAATGTCTCCCAGAGTTTCCCCAGTGTTTTCTAGAAGGAGTTTAATAGTTTGGGGTCTTAGATTTAGATCCTTGATCCACCTTGACTTAATTTTTGTCAAAGGTGAGAGGTAGGGGTTCAGATTCATCTTTCTACAGGTGGAAATCCAGTTTTACCAGCACCATTTGCTGAAGAGGTTTTACTTTTCCCACTGGAGTGACTGGTACCCCTTGTCAAAAATCAGTTGACTGAATGGGAATTTATTCCTGTGGACTCAATTCTGTTCCATTGGGCCACATGTCTGTTCCTGTGCCAATACCATGCTGTTTTGATTACTACAGCTTTGTAGTATATTTTTGGGTTGGGGAGTGAGATGCCGCCCATTCCACTCTTTTGTAGAATTGCTTTGGCAACGCGGGGCCTTTTATAATTCCAGACGAATTTTATGATTGTCTTTTCTAGATCTGTGAAGAATGTGTCTGGTTCTTTGATTGGCATTGCATTAAATAGGTAGATTAATTTGGGGAGAATTGCCATTTTGATTATATTAATTCTTCCAGTCCAGGAACATGGGATGTCCTTCCACTTTTTTGTGTCATTTTCAATTTCTTTTTTTAACTTCTCATAGTTTTCCTCGTGGAGGTCTTTAACTTCTTTGGCTAGATTTATTCCTAAGTATCTTATAGTTTTGGTGGCTATGGTAAATGGAATAACTTTTTTCAGTTCTATCTCAGTCTGCCTGTTGTTTGTATATAGAAATGCTATAGACTTCTGTATATTAATTTTGTATCCTGCAACTTTACTGTATTTGTGCATTACTTCCAGAAATTTCTTCATGGTAATCATTGGGTCGTCTATGTACACAATCATGTCATCTGCAAATAGAGAGAGTTTCACTTCTTCTTTTCCTATATGGATACCTTTACTTTTTTCCTTTTTCTGATGGCGTTGGTGAGGACTTCCAGTACTCTATTGAAAAGGAGTGGAGAAAGTGGGCATCCTTGTCTTGTACCCGTCTTTAGTGGGAAAGGTTTCAGCTTTTCTCCATTCAGGATGATGTTTGCGATAGTTTTTTTCATAGATAGCTTTTATTGTGTTCAGAAATGACCCTTGTATGCCAATTTTGCTGAGCATCTTGATCATAAAGGGATGTTGTATCTTATCAAATGCTTTTTCTGCATCAATCGATATGACCATATGGTTTTTGTCTATTTTCCTGTTAATATGGTGTATTACATTTATGGTTTTGCGTATGTTGAACCAACCTTGCATTCTTGCAATAAAGCCTACCTGATCATGATGTATAATCTTTCTTATAAGTTGTTGTATACAGTTTGCTAGTATCTTGTTGAGAATCTTTGCATCTATATTCATCAGAGATATTGGTCTATATCTTTCCTTCCTTGTCCTGTCCTTATCTGTTTTGAGGATAAGGGTGATAGAGGCTTCATAGAATGAATTAGGGAGAGATTCACCCTTTTACATCTTTAGAAATAACATGAGCAGAATGGGGGTTAACTCTTCTTTGAAAGTTTTATAGAACTCAGAGCTGAAGCCATCAGGGCCAGGGATTTTCTTTGTTGGAAGGCTATTTATTACTGATTCAATCTCCTGGCTTGTTATGGTTCTATTTAAACTTTCTATATCCTCCTGGCTCAATCTTGGTAGATTATACGTGTCCAGGAATTTGTCCATCTTATCCAGATTGTCTTGTTTCTTGTCATATAGTTGTTCATAATATCCTCTAATTATGTTCTGTATTTCTGCTTTGTCTGTTGTTATATTTCCTGCTTGATTGCAGATTTGATTCACCTGGTTCGTTTCTCTCTTCTTTTTAATAAGTCTCGCTAGTGGTGTATCAATTTTGTTTATCTTTTCAAAGAACCAGCTTTTACTTTCATTTATTTTCTGTATAGTTCGCTTATTTTCTATTTCATTTATTTCTGCTCAGATCTTTATTATTTCCTTTCTCCTGGAGTTTTTTGGATTATTTTGCTGTTGCTTCTCCAATTCTCTGAGGCATGATGTTAAGTGATCCACTTGCCTTCTTTCCGTCTTCCTCTTATGAGCACTAATTCCTATAAACTTCCCTCTTATGACTGCTTTTGCAGTGTCCCAAAGATTATGGAAACTCGTGTCCTCATTGTCATTAGCTTCCATGAATCTTCTGATTTCGAACTTTATTTCATCAGTAGTTGTGGAGTCATTTAGTAGTAAGTTATTTAGTTTCCATGTATATGAGTATTTTTGAGGATTTCTCTTGAAATTAAACTCAAGTTTAATTCCATCATGGTCAGAGAAGATGCTGGGAATACTTTCTATGCCTTTGAATCTGTAAAGGCTTGCTTTGTGCCCTATGATGTGATCAGTCTTCGAGAAGGTTCCATGTGGGGGTGAGAAAAAAGTGTATCTCATGGTTTTTGGATGGAAAGTTCTATAGATGTCTGTTAAGTCCATTTCATTTATGGTATCATTCAGATCCTTTATATCTTTATCTATTTTTTGTCTAGATGACCTGTCCCGAGGGGATAGTGCAGTGTTGAGGTCTCCAACAATTAGTGTATTGCAGTCTATCTCCCCTTTTAAATCTAACAGTCTTCCCTTCACATATTGCTCCTGTGTTGGGCACATATATATTTATAAGAGTGATAGCTTCTTGAGCTATTGATCCTTTTACTACAATATAGTGCCCTTCTTTGTCTCTTTGAACATTTTTTGTTTTAAAGACTATTTTGTCAGAAATTAGTACCACAACTCTAGTTCTTTTTTGGTTCCCATTTGCATGGAAAACTTTTTCCAACCCTTCACTTTCAGTCTATGTATGTCTTTATCGATGAGGTGAGTTTCCTGTAGGCAACAGATAGAGGGTCTCAGTTTTCTTATCCATGCGGCCAGTCTGTGTCTCTTGATTGGGGAATTTAATCCATTCACATTCAATGTTATTATCGATGTAACTGGATCTGCCCTGATGTTTAAGTTGGCCATTGTCACAGCAGCCTTTTATTTCTTTGTTTCTGTCTGTTAGCTCTTTAGTTTTCCTGGAGCAGTACTTTCTTCAGGGTTTCTTGAAGAGCTGGTCTGGTGCTGGCAAATTCTTTCAGGTCTTGTTTGTCTGAGAAGATTTTAATCTTCTTTTCCCATATGAAGGATAATCTTGCAGGATACAATAATCTTGGTTGAAATTGTTTCTCTCTTAGCACTTTCAATATATCTTTTCATTCTTTCTTTGCTTGCATTGTTTCCGTTGAGAGGTCCAGAATTAGCCTGATGGGATGACCTTTGTATGTCACTTCTCATTTCTCTTTTGCCAGTTTTAGTATCATGTCTTTATCTGTGGTCTTGGACAGTCTGTCTAAGATGTGCCTTGGGGAAAATCTTCTGGGGCTGATTCTAACTGGAGTCCTTTGTATTTCTTGGGTCTTGATGCCTGAGTGCCTCTCTAGACTCAGGAAATTTTCTTCCAGGATTTCATGGAATAGATTTTCCATGCCATTATTAGTTTCTTCACCTTCTGGGATGCCAATTATTCTGATATTAGGGCCTCTTATGGAATCTAGTATTTCTCGTGTATTCTCCTCATGTTTTTTTTTGTTGTTTTCTCTTTTTGGTAGTTCTTTCTAGGTCAGAGGTTTTATCTTTTACATCAGAGATTCGATCTTCGGCATGGTCTAATTGACTTTTAATACTTTCAAGGGAGTTTTTTATTTTCTCTATTCCAGACTTTATCTCTAATAGCTCCATTTGATTCTTTCTCAGAGTGTCCATTTCTTCTTTCATATCTTGGAATTACTTCCTCATCTCCTGTAGTTTGTTGTCTCTTTTCTGTTCCAACTCAAAGAATTTGTTCACCATAAATGTTCGAAGTTCTTTGACATTTTGGTAACATCGTCCATTAGCACAAAAGATGGAGAGGAGTTATTCTGTACATTTAATGGAGATGTATTTCCTTGTTTATTAATACCTGAGGCTCTTCTTTTACTTCTAGCCATTGGAAGATTTATTCACTTTGAATGCTTCTTGCAGAAACGTTTCTCCGAGTAAGTGACTTTCCCTTTTGCTATAAATTAATGTTTGCCGAAGTCTCCCTTCTGTTGCTTTTACCAATGTGGTATCAAGAGGGGTACTCTACTAAGGTGTCTAAAATGCAATATCTCCTTTTTCTCAGGTGGATCAGTGCAAGGGAAGATCCCAGAGAAAGTTATTACTAGGGGATTTCAGATATGTGATTATAGACCTGTCTAGTCCCCCTGGCAGGGTGGAAGATGAAGAGGAGAGGGTATTAGGTGAAACAACACAAGAATAAAAAAACACACACACAGAGAAATAAAGAAAAAGTGGCGCGCCGCACATTAATGTGGTGCACTATTTAGCCAGAGGCCTGCAGCTGGGTCTGTGGCCTGCTGCTGGGGACAGGACAGGCTGTGGGAGGAGGAAGACTAGGAAATTAACAAGAGAATAAGGAAGCTGAAAAATACAAAGCAGAAAGTAATAGCTACCTACCTAGGGGGTGGGCGCTTGGGCTGGGGGTCTGCAGGTGAGGTGAGGGAGCAGTGATGTCCTTGCCTCAGAATCACTGGCTGGCCAGAGGCCTGCAGCTGGGTCTTTCAATCCTTATTATTTTTTTTCACCTGGGACTTTTTGGATTTTTTTTCTGTTGCTTTTCCAATTCTGTGAGGAATAATGTTAGGTTGTCTATTTGCCACTTTTATATCTTTTTTCTATGAGTACTAATTGGTATGACATTCCCTCTTATGACGGCTTTTGCAGTGTCCTAAAGATTATAGAAACTCATGTCCTCATTGTCATTGGTTTCCACGAATGTTTTTATTTCAGTCTTAATTTCTTCAGTAGTTACATAGTCATGCAGGAGTAGGCTATTTAGTTTCCATGTACTTGTGTATTTTTTAGAATTTCTCATAAAATTAAAATCAAGTTTAATTCCATCATGGTCAGAGAAGATGCTGGATATAGTTTCTAGGCCTTTGAATCTGTAGAGGCTTGCTTTGTGCCCTATCATGTGGTCAATTTTCGAAAAGGTTCCATGTGGGGGTGAGAAAAAAATTATATCTAGTGGGTTTTGGGTGGAATGTTCTATAGATGTTTGTTAAGTCCATTTGATTTATGGTATCATTTAGATCCTTTACCTCTACTTGTTTTTTGTCTAAATGATCTGTCCAGAGGAGACAGTGGGGTGTTGAGGTCTCCAACAATTAGTGTGTTGCAGTCTATCTCTCCTTTTAGATCTAACAGTCTTTCTTTCACATATTTGGGTGGTCCTGTGTTAGGTGCATAGATATTTATTAGCATTATATCTTCTTGATGGACTAACCCTTTTACTATAATATAGTACCAGTCTGTCTCTCAAATAGTTTTTGTTCTAAAACTTATTTTTTCAGAAATTAGTATCACTACTCTAGCTTTCCCATTTGCATGGAATATCTTTTTCCAACACTTCACTTTTAGTGTATGTGTGTCTTTATCCATGAGAAGCATTTCTTGTAAACAACAAATAGGGGGATTTCGGTATTTGTTTGTTTATTTTGTCGTTCGTTTTTAATCTATTCTGCCAGTCTGTGTCTCTTGATTGGAGAATTTAATCCATTAACATTCAATGTTATTATCAATATTTCTAGACTTGTCATTACCTTTAAGTTGGCCATTGTCTTGGTTGTCTTTCATTCCCTTATTTCTGGCTGATCATTCTTAGTTTTCCTGGAACAGGACTCTCTTCAGAGTTTCTTGAAGTGCTGGTCTGGTGTTGGCAAATTCTTTCAGGTTTCTTTGTTTGAGAAGATTTTAGTTTTTTTTTCCCACATGAAGAATAATATTGCTGGATATAATAATCTTGGTTGAAACTGTTTCTCTCTTAACACTTTAAATATGCCTTCCCATTCTTTCATTACTTTCTTTGTTTCTGTTGAAAGGTTCATATCTGTTGAAAGGTTCATATCTAGCCTAATGAGATGACCTTTGTATTTCACTTCTCATTTCTCTCTTCCTAATTTTAGTATTCTGTCTTTATCTGTGGTCTTGGCCCGTCTGGCTAAGATGTGTCTTAGGGAAGACTTTCTTGGGTTTTTTCTATTTGAAGTCCTTTGTATTCCTTGTGTCTGGATGTGTAAATGCTTCTCTAGACTTGGGACATTTTCTTCCAGGATTTCTTTCCGTGCCCATATTAGTTTCTTCACCTTCTTGGATACCAATTATTCAGATGTTTGGACATTTAATGGGGTCTAATGTTTTTTTCTTTTTTTGGAGAGGTTTTTGCTATAGGGCACGTGCATTCACCAGACAGACAGAGAGAGACATAGAGACAGAAAGCGAGAAATCACCCCCCAGGGGGGCTGGTCATGCCACAATCCCTTCTCCTTCATTCTCCTCTCGGGATCTTGGGCATGCACGCACATGCACCCGGCGTGAGTTTTAAGCCACTGGGTCCAGGACACTAACCGCAGTCGACTACGTGGGAGTCAAGCAACATAGCCATTATGCTAACTGCTGGTTCCCTATGGGGTCTAATTTTTCTTGCATACTAGCCTTATTTTTTTGGCATTTTCTCTATATATTTTTCCCTAGGTCAGAGGTTTTATCTTCTATGTCTGAGATTCAATATTCAGCATGGTCTAATTGACTTTTAATACTTTCGAGAGAGTTTATGATTTCCTGTATTATAGACTTAATCTCTAATAGTTCAACCTGATTCTTTCTTAGAGTGTCCATTTCTTTTTTCATATCCTGGAATGCCTTTCTAAGATCCTGTAGCTCCTGGTCCCTTTTCTCTTACACCCGATAGAATTTTGTCTCCATGAATGTTCTAAATTTTCTCTTCATCAAATGAACACAATACAGGACTTATTCTTTTGATGGAGACATATTTCCTGGTTTATTCAGACTTGAGGCTCTTCTACTACTAGACATGGGGAGAGGTATTCACTTTTGGATACCTTTTTGGAAAATGTTTCTTTGACTTGGAACAGGTTTTCTTCCTTTTTTTAGACTGATGTGTGTCAAAGTCTCTCTTCTGCTGTGTTTTGCAATGTGATATGCACAGGAGGAGTCTTCTATTCAGGAGTCTGAAGAGCAGTCTTTCCTTTTTTGCAAGTGGTTATGTAAAAGGGAGAATCCCAGGGAGTATCAAAATTCCAGGGTATTTGAAAATTGTGATTCTAGACCTGTCTAACCCCTTATGGTGCATGGAGGATTGGCAGGAGATGACAATATAAGATGGGAGAGAAACGAGTATGAAAGAGAATAAAAAACGTGTGCAGTGCACAATTTTGCTAGGGGTATAGAGATGGAAATGGGCTCTTTTGAAGAGCTTGGGGTAGTCCTGTGGGGTAAGGAGAAATGGGGAATTAATAAAAAAAAAAAAAGAAAAATGGAAAAAGGCCTACCTTGCTGACAGAGAGAGAGGATCACTGGGATTGGAAAACTGAAGCTGGAGTTGGGGCAGGGAGGCCTTGCCTCAGTGTCCCTTAGGCCAGGGCTCTGGAGATGAAATGGGCTCTGCTGAAGAGCTGGGGACAGTCCTATGGGGTAAGGAGAAGAGGGAAATTCTTTAGTCATATTCTTAAAGAAATTTGTCATTTTCTCCATATATTAATGATCTTCCTTTAAAATCATCTCTATTCAAACAAAAATGTCATCATCCAGCTAAATGAGACCTTCAAAGCCTCTCTTCATTGTTTGGACATGATTTGCTTAAGCAGAGGAAAAAACATATTCAAAGTTTTCTGAAGCTCTGGGAACATTATTTACACTAGCTCTGTGTACCATTGAAGGAGAATCTCTGAATTGGATTCTGGGCCTATGAATTTATGTCTTTTGGCTTGACTGAAGAATTTACCCTTAATCACATGACTTGAAAGTATTTGCTAACGTTGTCCCCTCTGTTTAGGTACCAATGGAAGAATTACAGATATGTATTGGCCTTTTACACTGCCATTGAGCAGATCAATAAAAGTCCCCATTTGCTTCCCAAACTCTCCCTTGGTTATGATTTCTACAATGCACTTCCCAGTGATAAAAGAACTTTAGAAAGTGCTCTAGTTTTGCTCACTGGAGGATATCAGTCCCTGCCAAACTACAACTGCCAGATACAGAAACAACCTGTTGCTATTATTGTAGGAAACATGCCAACATTTTCAGCCCAAGTTGGAACCCTACTGGAGCTCTACAAAAGTCCACAGGTAAGTGGGTAGTCTGTAAGTAAGGAGAAGGGGGAAATTCTTTAGTCATATTCTTAAAGAAAGTTGTCATTTGTTAAAGAATGAAAATTGGATAGCTCCTAATGTAATCCTCTTAGATCTGAGTGAAGAAAACATGGAAGCTGTGTTTACATACATCTAGAGGCCCTCAGCACTTCTCTTGGTTGTTTGAACACAATTTGCTAAAACAGAAGTAAAGAGGAACAGGTTCTTTACTGAATCATGTGACTCTTAACAGTACAAGAATTAGAAAAAAAAAAAAAAAAAGAACTGTAGTAGGCCAGCTGGTAATATGGTGGTTAATGTGCCTGGATTTCACTTGGCTGACTGCATGACTCAAGTCTTGATTTTGGTATCCTGAAGAACACACTGGGCATATGTGCTTGCAAGCCCCAAATCCCAATATAGAAGAGATATTGGTATGATCATCCCCTATAAGGGGTGGTTTCTCACTATCCTTCTATCTCTATGTGGCAAACACACATAATTTAATTTGCCCTATGACAAATTAAAAATAAAAAAGTAGTAAAATTTGTTGAGTTCCACCCATATTTCTTCCCATAACCATGAGATCCAAATCCCAGTAATGGGAATATTGATAGTTTTCTTAAAGATGCTTTCTAAAAAGTGCACACAGTATAGGGAACCATCCGATCTTAGGACTGAACAATATTAGGGGCGTTCAGAGGACAATTAGACACAAACCTTCTAAAAATCTTTGTATTCATTATCACATTGGACAAGTAAATAATATCCCAAGACTGGAGATCTTCCAAACTCACAAAATGGCTTAGTTCCCCCAGCTGAAGGTTACCAGATCCCTCTGCCCTTCCTCACATCCATGCAGGTGGATCCCTTGGAAGCACTTCCAGTTACTCTCAGCATGACAACTCTCCACCTCAGAGGTTCTTCCAGGGAAATTGTCTTATAAAGGTTTCAGGAGACTTTACTGGCAAACACAGCATTAGCATAGAATGATTATGTTGTAGAATAAAATATTTTAAAAATATCATAGAGAGTATATGCTTGAGTTTTCAAGACAGTATATTTTAAGGTATGTTAATAAGATACGGTATGAAAAACTTAACACATAATTTTATCTCAGAGTTTAATCTTTTAAACTTGACATCTAGAAAAGGAAGCCTTGGATCCACATCATCACATGGGCCCAGGAAGGAAGAATCACCATCATTTTGTTGCACCATCTTTATAAAGTTTATGTATACCTCACTTCTCACTGTAGGCAATAAACAATGTATTGAACCTTATGGTTTTTCTTTCATGCTTTGGCCTGGAAGTGATATTGTTACCTGTACTAGTCACATGTCCTTTCTCAAAAAAATGGAATTGAAAACAGTCTTCTAATGGTCATATCAACAAAACAGAATAATTTCCACAGCATGTAATCTCTTCACTCAATATTCCATTCTATTGTCTAAACAGGCAGAAAATTAGCTCCTCCCTGTTTAAGTGTGAAAATTTTTAAATATCACACTAAATTCAGAATCAGATTATTTTAATTTTTTGGCAGATTCCAAAGCTCTGTATTTTTCAAAATAAAAATCACACATTTTTTAGAGACAATATAAACAAGAATGGCAAAACCTGTTACTCAGGTATTAGCATACACAGATGCATTAGTTATACACATACGATTACAAGTGTGTTTGCAAAAATGTTCATTGGAAATATACACATGGTTCTGAGCATGTACCGTTACAATTCTGTATTCAAACTAGGAAAATTGACGGTATGTTACATTCACTTACAAGCACACAAAATCCAAAATACAGTTCTTTACAAAAAAGAAGGGCAATTCACACTTTCCAAGGTGAGGGGCTCTGATTGCAAGGAAAACTAGGTCTGAGTAAAATTTTTCCATTGCCTTTTGACTGTCGCCAAATAGGCAAAACATTTCCTTCTTTAGGATCTAAAAAAACACTAGTGTGTGAAGTGAAGCAACTGAATAACATTTAGAAAGCTGCCCACTGACCTCACTGGCAAACTGGCAAATCCAACCAGCCCTCAGAAATTCTCTGGTTCAGTCTGCAATGGGTAAATGGCTAACACAAGTTTCCTCCCTTCTCTAGAAAAAGAATCAGATCTCTGCATGGGAAAGCCTTTGTAAATTTAATTTTATAACACATAACAACGCATAACATATACTAATTATTTTTTAATCAACTGATGCCCTGCAGTTTTATGCTGTACAAGACACTTGTACATAGGTGACCGATGTACTTGGGAGGCCACATATTTTGCTCAATATTGTATCTACATTTCATATACAGAAATTTTAGGGCAGTTAGTTTAATAAAAAAAAAAATTTTTAAAAGGTTTTTAACTCATTTGCCTTACTGGCAAGTTTTGTAAATAACTCCTCTCCACCTTTTAATTTTAGTAAAAATTGAAAACAAACAAAAAAACTTGAGAAGTCTGAATTTTAGTTAAATGACCCCAACCTGGCATTTAACATTGTATATAGAAAAAAGTATGAGCTTTTTTTTTTTTTTTTTTCCTCCTCAGGTCACATATGGGCCTTTTGATCCCATCCATAGTGATAAAGACCAATTTCCATCAGTTTATGAGATGGCCACTAAGGACATCTCTTCAGCTTATGGAATCATCTGCTTGTTGCTGCATTTTGGCTGGACATGGGTGGCGCTCTATGTATCTGATGATATGCAAGGGGAGCTGTTCCTTCAGGATGTAAAGGCAAAGATGATAGAAAAGGATATCTGTGTGGACTTTACAGAAAAGCTCCCTGCAGTACATATACTCTATGGAATACTACTCAGCCATAAAAACCAACAGAGCCCTGGCTTTTGACAGAAAGTGGAAGAATATGGAAGATGTACTGCTGAGTGAGGCAAGCCAGGCTATGAAGGAGAGACTTTGTATGTCCCCACTTAACATATACCGTTTGTCTGCATTCTATGTCTGAAACTGATTGACTAACAGTTGAACAAACACAAGAGATGGGTGTGAATGTCAGATGAGGTGTATGTGGAGGAGTGGGGCCCAACGAAAGACATTTGGAGAAGGGATACAGAGGTAGAGCATTGACGGGATGGGGAGGTGTGGTGTTATCTGTTGAAGATATTTCGATCAACGGGTCTGGGGAGAAATGTTCACATATTGAAACGGTCTCATTGTAAGCCAAACAATATGATTGAAAGTATATACAAAAATAAATAAATTAATTAATTAAAAAAAAATAAAGAAACAAAAGCTCCCTGCCGCAAAAGCTGTCATTTTATATCGTGACTTCAATGTTGTAAAGAGGATCAGAGTTTCATCTGCAAATGTTTATATAATACATGGTGATGAATGGACTATCCTAAGCTTGGGTTTAAAATGAAACTCTTATATAATTTTGGGAAAGGTATGGATCATGAGAAATCTCCGCTTCTCAGAGTTGGAAGATAGTTTGCATGCTTTGAGTTATATGCCATACTCCTTTCATGGAAGTCTTTTTCTTTCAAACCAGAAAAGGGATATTCCTGGCTTTAAACAATTTCTCAAGACAGTCAACCCTTTCCAATACCCAGAAGATTTTTATTTCAGTCGACTCTGGGTTCTCTTTTTTAAGTGCTCACTTAGTGGGCCACTATGTAGCAAACTTGTAGGCTGCCGACCAAATTCTTCCATAGAGTTTATACCATTTAATTTTTACATGAGGACAATGTCTGACCCCAGCTATTTTATCTATTATGCTGTGCATCTGATGGCCCAAGTTTTTTATAAGATGCTTCTGCAAAAAATAGAAATGGGATCTGCAGGAGAGGCAGACCAGCCTATTCTTCCTTGGCAGGTAAACATTCTTCACAAACACCTGATGATATTGGGAGGCATTTTCTTTTTCATTTTTTTTTAAAAATATTTCTGCCATAGGTCATGTGCTCTCACCAGAGAAACATATTGAGAGAGAAAGAGAAATCATTTCCCAGGGGGTATGTCCACAAAACAATTCCTTCTCCTCCATTCTCTTCCTGTGATTTGGGCACCAGGAATACACTCATTCCTGGCATAATTTTTCACATTACAGGTCTGATATTCAAACCATGGTCAGTCATATGGGAGTGCTCCTTAACTATCAAATAACCTCTGATCCTGAAGTGTTTTCTTTTAATTATTTTGTATTTAACTTTCCCTTTGAGCAAGTGTGATTATGAGAAAGAAGAAAGACAGAAGAAAAGTGAAAATTACCTACTAGGGAAATGGTCATGCTGCATACAGCCCTTCTCTAGTCTCTTCTCAGGATTTTGGCCATGCTCACAAACATGCCTGTCATGGTTTTCAAGCCTTCAGATTCAGAACTCAAACTGTGGTAGCTCATGTGGAAACCCAGTCACCCTAACCACCAAGCCATCTGCTTAGGCATATGTTTTGTGGTACTGAAAATGATTATATAGAGAGAATAAACCTTTTTCTCTAAAGGGAGTTCTTCATTAATTGTACATGATTGATCCACTCTGTGTTTTCTCTGTGAATTGTCCTTGTTGACTGGCTTCTTCCCATCACCCTCTTTCTCCTCTCTGTCTGCTCTACCACCATGACTTTCCCTGTCCTTGATTTTATAAAATGATAGGAAGACAAAATATGGAAAGTAGTCACAATATAACCTTAACATAACTTAGAATGAACAGGATTAAGATGGACAAAATATTGGAAGAGAGGTTAGAATATTCTAAAGTCAGAATGACCATTTGGGGAGCATCTGAGCAATTGTGCTCTTTTACTGGCATGGATGACCTACAGGTGTCCGCAGTTATTTATTGTGCCTGTCTTAATCATAACAGGATTAATTTTAATTTTTCGTATACTGTCTTCAAAAATCATGGAAGGGACCAGCAGTTAGCGTAATGGCTATGTCGCTGGACTCCCACGTAGTCGACCGCGGTTCGAGTCCCGGACCCGGTGGCTTAAACTCACGCCGGGCGCGTGTGCGTGCGTGCCCAAGATCCCGAGAGGAGAATGGAGGAGAAGGGATTGCGGCGTGGCCATCCCCCCTGGGGGGTGATTTCCTGCTTTCTATCTCTCTGTCTCTCTCTGTCTGTCTGGCGAGCGCACGCGCCCTATAACAAAAACCTCTCCAAAAAAAAAAAAAAAAAAAAAAAAAAAAAAAAAAAATCATGGAAGAAGAAACAGTGATCCAGTTTTAAAACACTGAACCATTTTTGATGCATATAGTCTCAGGATATCCTATTTGGTTTATAAATAAGTTTATATTTTAAATAAACAATGAATCATGGAACCAGCATGTGGCATCATGGTTAAGGCACTGGACTCTCACATGGTTGATTGTGTTTTGAATTCTGGGCCTGGTGACTTGCTTTCTCACTTTCCCTCTCTCTCTTATTCTCTGTTTCTCTTTGGTGGAACACACACCATATAGAAAACCTTAAAAAAAAGTTAATAAAGTAGATAATTTAAAAAATATAAGTAAGCTCATTAATTATGTGTAAAATATCTTTATCAAAAAAGAGAAAATAAATTAGACAAATTTGTTGAGAAAAAGTAAATATACATACATAAAAATAAAGATCAGAAATTTAGTTTACATTTAATTTCTCCTGTACTAACAATAATAACATTTGATTTGCTCTTTGAAAAAGTTTGAAGTTGATTCTTGGAAAAGCACGTAGTTTTGTCAAAATGTTTACCTAGATATGTTAAAGATGAGAGTGCTTCCATTCTAAATATGTAAAGCCTGGGGACGAGCAGTTGGCATAATGGCTATGTCGCTGGATTCACATGTATTTGACCAGGGTTTGAGTCCCAAACCTGGTGACTGAAACTCATGACAGGCATGAGTGCGTGCATGCCCAAGATCCTGAGAGAAGAAGGGATTTTGACATGGCCATCCCCCCTGGGGGGGGGGGGGGTGATTTCTTGCTTTCTGTCTCTCTCTGTCTCTCTGGAAAGTGCACACATCCTATAGCAAAAACCTCTCCAATAAATAAATAAATAAATAAATAAATAAATAAATAAATAAATAAAATATAAATAAATAAATATAAATAAATAAAAGTTTTTCCTACAAGGGACCAGCAGGTGGCATAGTGGTCACAGCGTTTAACTCCCACATGACTGACTGGTTCAAGTCTAGAACCTGGTGGCTTGCTTTCTTAGTTTCCCTCTCTCTCTAGCCAAATTTTAAAAATAGCAATAATAAGTAAAATGAACTAATTCTTATTTTTTTCCCTACATGTGCATTTCTTAGGGAAAGGCATAAAGGGGAAGTGAGAAATCACCACCCATGGGGAATAATCATGATGGAATCTTTTTTCTGTCTTTGTTTTTGGGAATTTGGGACAAGAACATACATATGTCCAGCGTTTTTTTTTCTTTTAAAATAATTATTTTATTTATTTTTATTTTTTAAAATTTGATAAGAGAGAGACAGAGAGAAAGGGTAAAGGAAAGTCAGAAAGCAAGCCATCAAGTCCAGAACTTAAACCACAGTCAACCATGAGAGGGTCCAATGTCTTCACGACCACACCATCTGTTGGTCCCATCCATTGTGTTTTGTAAGCTGCAGGTACAGGAACAAAGATACAGGCTTAGGGATGTGTGCTTCATCCACTTTATCACACCACTCACTGGCTGGGCCCACATGTGCCCCTTATAAATGACCAAGTTTATCCTCTAATTACTCCAAGCCAGATTTTGTTAGTCTGAGTTTTATGAAAGTTCATGTATGAAACATTCTTTGGGAAACATCCTAAAATTTTTCTTATGAGCTACAACAACTCCTTGATTGTTTTTAGAGAGAACAAAGAGAGTACATGTCACATGACTACAGAACTGGTGACAACTCAATCCACATTGAGCTCCTACAAAAAAGGGTAGAGATGATAAAATAGAAGGATTACTTGATAAATAGGGACTGTCCAACTCTACATTTAATGCAGTTCTAATTTGTAAATCCTTCCTTTCATCTAGCTTCATCCATTTCTGATGAAACAGCAGTTGATAAACAGCATTGTGTATAACAAGCCCCTGGGTGAAAAAAGAAAAGCAATACAGTATGATATCCACAATCTTGTGAGATTTTTTAATCGCAGTTTGCTGTTGGTTAAAGTAGGAGATTTTGTCTACAGGCACACCCGTGATCAAGACTTGGTCATTAGTGAAGAGATGATAAACTGGCCTATTAGTTTCAAGGAGGTATGATGTCCCTTCAATATTAAATATATACAGAGGTATCTGAACAGAGTCCTGAAGTGAAATTGTGTGATTACACTCTTTTTGGTGCTTTTTTGGTGTTTGTTTTTCAATATTTTAATTTTTTAATTGTTTGTATTTACACTTAATTATACACCACTTTACAGTGTACAAAAGTCGTGTACAACATGACTTTTCCCAGCATGAGTACAGTGCATGTCAGACAAGACAAAGACATTACCATATATATTATCATCAGCAAATAGCTTTTTATTTTTGTGTCAGTTATATGTACTGCTTTTTCCTCTGTTTTCTTCCTCCCCTAATACCCACCCTCATATTATCCTTATTCTTACTATCTGTAGTATCTATAGCTGCCCTCCCTGCTATTATACTTAATATTCTTTCAGTTTCTAGTATAGAGTGCATTCATGTATTTTATTTGGTTTTAATTACTTTTATACATTAAATCACTATACTTAGTTTGTAAAGTGAATTTTCCAACATGAATACATTTCACACCAATACAGTTGGGGATACTATACATGTTATCTTCAACAAATAATAATCCATTTCTTTGTTCCATAAATGTCTTTCCTTTCTATTTTTTCTCCTTAATATCTTTCCTCACATTCTCCTCCTTCTCCCACCCACTTCCTACACTAACTTAGCATTCAATTTGCTTTTCACAGGGCCAGCAGGTGCTGTAGTGGTGAAGGAGCTGAGTTCTCATATGGCCAACCATGATTTTGTGTCCTGGATCCAATGACTTGAAAATTATACCTGGCATGTGTATGTGCATGCATGCTCAAAATCCTGAGAGGATAATGGGGGAAAAGGGTTTAAGGCATGACCAACCTCTTGAGGGTTAATTTGTCACTTATTGTTTTTCTGTTTGTGTCTCTCTCTGGTGAAAGCAAATTACCTATGGCAGACATCTACAGAAAAATTAATTAAACTCTTGCCTCAGTGAAAATACAAATTATTTTTTAAAAATCTGCCTTTTTAATCCTGACTTTATACTATAGAAAAATATCTGTTTTTTTATATGCTGATTTGTTTTCTTAAGTTTGTTAAAGCAGCAGTCCAATTAAAATCAATGGATAATGGATATGCATACATAGTTGAACATTGTTTAATGAGAGAAATGCATTTTAATTTAATATAATTTAATTTAATTTTTATTTTAGATAGATTTTCACAATAGGGCATGTGTGCTTGCCAGAGAAACAAAGAGATAGAAAGCTAGAAATTACCACCTGGGGCAATGGCCATGTCACAATCCCTTTTCCCCCATTCTCTTCTCAAAATTTTGAGTTCACATTCACCCAGTGTAAGATTCAAGCTGCCAGATCTGGGACTCAAACTGCCCTTAGCCATATGGGAGTCAACAACATAAACAGTGTGCCATCTGCTGGTACCCTAGAAATGCATTTTTAGGAAAGTTTGTCATTGTGTGGACATAATAGATTGCACTTACACAAACCTAGATGATATTGAACATTGCACATAAAATTTATATGGTCTAACCTAATATCTTATGGGACCACTATCGTGTATGCATTTCATCATTGACTGAATTGTCTTCTGTCTTTATAGACCACACAACTCTTCTATTTATATGTCTATATGTATGTAAAAGTGTGTGAGTGTGTGTGTATGTGTGTGTGTGTGATTTTGCGTGTGTCTAAAAAATTTCTCTATATATCCTGAAACCCTTTATCATTTGTCAACAAAGTCCTTCTTATATATTGATATTCTACAAACACAAGTAGAGTACAGGATAAAATACCATTTATGTTTTTGTAGATACCATTCACATTTCCTCTTGTCATGCTGCATACCATCTTTTAAATAATTATTTATTTAATTTGTTATTTATTATTAGCCTTCTTCAATTTGATAAGAGAGAGAGAGAGAGAGAGAGAGAGAGAGAGAATGTGAAAACCAGTCAATGGATCCAGGGGTCAAACCATAGTTTGCCATATGAGAATCCAGTGCCTTATCCACCCCACCACCTGCCAGCCTCTTGCATATCATTCTTTGTTGTACTAAACATATCAATGCATTGACTATAATCTCAGTCAATTAGATGAGGCAGAAGATTTATACAACATGGGCCAGCAGATCACGTGGTAGTTACAATGCTGGACTCCCACATGACTGACCGCAGCTTGAGTCTTAGATCTGATGTCCAGAACCTCATGCTGAGTGCATGTGCAAGCATGCCCCACATCCTGGGAGGAGATGGAGGAGACTGGATTGTGATGTGGCCATTTCCCCTGTCGGCTAATTTCTCACTTTCCCTCTCACAGTCTCTGTTTCTCTTGCTTGTGCGTGACTGCACACACACCCTAAGGCAAAAATCTTTTAAAAAAGATTTAATAACAATCATGCTTCACACATGTATTGTGCTAATTTATATGAAAAGCTGTGCTGTACTAACATCAGAGTCCAGAAGTGAATTAACCACATTCTTATCATTCTGCTCGCACAAGAGATTTAAGTTAACTTTTTTGTGTACCTACATATCACATTAGATATTTTAAAATCTAGAACCAAAAATTTTCTACACAACCAGATATGAGGACCTAGTATAAATATTCTTGGAAATATAGCTATTTTGAATATTTACCTTGTAAAACCTGCGTTGAGATTGCTTTGAAGAAAGTGATTACATGAGAGAAAAGAATAACACAAGGGATTATTTTAGATATGTATGGGGTAAGTAATTAGGTGTGTTGGAAATATTTGGCAAATAATACATAAAGAGGACTGGCAGGTGACATGATGGATAAAAAGCACTGGACTCCCACATGGTTGACCACAGTTCTTGTCCTGGACCTGTGGCTCATTTTCTCACTTTCCCTTTCTCTCTGTATTTCTGTTCAAATTTTAAAATAATAATAATTACAGTTAAATACATAATTTTTGCAAAAATTTAAAAATAGTAATAATACATAAAGAACAAAGGGAAGCATACTAGTTCTTCATTAGAAGTCCTTCATTGTAAGGGTGGCCAACAGGTAGCATAGTCATTAAGTTCTGGACTCCCACATGGCTGACTGCAGTTTTAAGTCCTGGAACTAAAGACTTAAAATTCATGTCTGGTATATGTGCATGGTTGCCTCAAACCTTGAGAAGACAATGAAGAATGGATTGCTGTGTGGACATCACCCCAAGAGTGTTTTCTCACTTTCTCTGTCTCTCTGGAGACTGCATGTACTCTATAGCAAAAATCTCTCTCTAAAACAAAGCAACAGAAAACCTAACTAATATCAATGTTATGGGAGTTTAAATGATACACAGTGTTGAAATATTAAAGGCAATAATTTTCTTCAAAGTGGAGAAAAATAGAGACATCTCATCAAAACAGTTTATAACATATATGATTATGACTAATAATTTTTTTTTTCTGCTCAGACCCCTGAATCTGTGTGTAGTCACAGCTGTGTTCCTGGATTCCAAAAACTTCCCCAAGAAGGAAGAACTGTTTGCTGCTTTATTTGTGTCTTGTGCCTGGAGACAGACATTTCAAATCAAATAGGTATGAAATATATAACTAGATTCTTAGTCCTTACTATTGCTCAATAATAATAAAACTATTACTATTAGAAATAAAACATGGAGTCAGCAGGTGATGTGGTGTTGAAGGCACTGTCCCATGTGGCTGACTGTGGTTTAATTCCCAATCCTGAATCTTGAGTCATGCCAGATGCATGTGCATGTGTGCCCAAAATCTCCAGAGCAGAAAGTAAAATAAGAGACTGGCAAGGCCATCTTCTTGGAAGGTGATTTCTCACTTTCTATCTCTCTGCTGAACACACTTGCCCTGTAGCAAAACTCTCTTCCTCTCTCTCTTTTCTCTCTCTCTCTCTCTCTCTCTCTCACACACACACACACACACACTCACACTGAGAGAGAGAGAAAGAGGAGAGAGAGATGAATCATAGAGCACCACCATTCTTAATTCACATATTCATTATTTTGGTATATTTATTTTATAAACACTATTACTACCCTATTTTGTGCAACCTGTTATCTAGCTATGCTCATTCTATTAGGCTCAACTCTGAAATAATTTCTAATGGACACACTTGCACTTTAGTACTGGCTAAGACAGTGTCAATCTTAAATCTCATACTGGAGCACATTAGTCATGCAATGAGAGATGTGTCATTATCAAGGTGACCCGTGGGTGCCTTAAACTTTGAATCTGACTTTTATACCCAGATGATAAGAACAACATAATAACAGATAAATTATTATAAACATCTTTTAAACTTTTTTTGAGAGGTTTTGTGTTATAGGGCACGTGCGTTTGCCAGCAAGACAGAGAAGCAGAAAGACAAAAAGAGAGAAATCACCCCCCCGGGGGGGGGTGGCCACTCCACAATCCCTTCTACTCCATTCTCCTCTTGGGATCTTGGGCACACATTCACACGCACCCGGTGTGAGTTTAAGCCACTCGGGCTGCGACTTGAACTGCCGTCGACTACATAGGAGACCAGCAACATAGCCATTATGCCAAAAGCTGGTCCTAAAATATTTTAAATTTTTTCAACCATGCTCAAATACACCTGTGCAATTAAGAACAAAGAATTGACTAATAACAGAATATCACACTTCGAATTATATTGCGGGAAAAAAAGAAACATAGTTTAAAGATTGAAGACTTGGGACCAGCAGTTAGTCTAATGGCTATGTCACTGGATTCCCATGTAGCTGATTGATTTGAGTACCAGACCCGGTGGCTTAAAATCACTCCGGTAGCGTGTGTGTGCGTGCTCAAGATCCCGAGAGGAGAATGGAGGAGAAGGGATTGCGGTGTGGCCATCACCCCTGGGGGGTAATTTCTAGCTGTCTGTCTCTCTGTCTCTCTGTCTCTCTCTGTCTTTCTGGTGAGCACACACATCCTATAGCAAAAACATCTCCCCCCCCAAAAAAAGATTGAAGACTCAATATTGTAATCAATTTCACACTTAGGCACCTCAAAATTTGCTGTCATACAAAATATAAAATCAAACAATTTTCAAAATAAAATGTCGTACTGGCCATTGTAAAATATAAAAAATAATAAGAAATTATGCTTCCATTTTTCCAATACATAGGGAATAAATATGGTTTCAATTATTCCATAAATATTATTCAATTTCAGGCATCCTAACAGTAAAAATCATTTTTGTTTTCATTATTAGTAAAAATTAATATTTATGTTTAGGTTAGAATATGTCAAGAAAAAATGTTTATTTTCATGTGAATGAATTGCAAAACCAGATGAGTGTGTAAAGCAAGAAATAGAAATATAGGTATGGAGACAATCCATGGCACGGTGGTTAAGGTGACTGAATCTCATATGACCCAAATTGTGACTTGAGTCCTCAACCAGATGAGTTGGAAAATACACCTGGAGTTTGTATTTTGTACAAAATAATGATAAGGTGAAAATATGGTGCAGAAAGGATTGTGGCATGACTATTTTACAGAGGTGGTGCTGTCTCAAGTTCTTTCTTTCTCTGGGTGTCTCCCAGAGAAAGAATGAATGTACCTCCCAGCAATTTTTTTTTAAATGAATGATATGGAGTCAGCAGGTGGCATGGTGGCTAAGGGTGTTGGACTGCCACATGGCTGAATGTGGTTCAAGTCTTAGACTGGGTGGCATGGTTTCTCACTTTCACGCTCTCTCTGGTCAAAACAAAAATAATAATAATAATATAATAATAATATGGAAAATAATAAAAAGCTTTTTCATGATGATGAAGATTTTATATCTTTATATTGACTGATATGCATGGTATTCTTTCTGTAAAAAGAAATGTAATACACTGTAAAGTTATATGTGATTCAATGTAATATAAAAAGATTATTATAATAATAAATAAAATTAATAATAATAATAACAAATTAAATAAGTAATTTTTTAAATGAATATTAGGGGCCAGTAAGTGGCATGATTCATAAGATATTGGAATCCCACATGACTGATCATGCTTTGAGTCCCAGATCTGGCCACTTTCTTTACCACTTTCCCTCTCTTTTTCTGTCTCTATCTCTCTGTGCTGAACACAAATGCCCTAGAGCAAGCTTTAAATTATTAATATATGAAACTAAATAAATAATTATATTAAAAAAGAAAAAGAAAAAAATGAATAGAGCGTGCAGACACTCGGTATATATTAAGTGGGGACATACAATGCACTCTACGACTGAAACTGATTCACTAAAAGATATACAAACACAAGAGATAGGTGTGAATGCCAGGTGTAGTGTGTGTAGAGGAGTAGGGCCTAGGAAAGGTCATTTGGAAGAGAGATACAGAGGCAGAGCATTGACAGGATGAGGAGGTGTGGTGTTATCTGTTGAAGATATTTTGATCAACTCGACTGGGGAGAAATGTTCACATATTGAAATGTTCACTTTGTAAGCTAAACAACGTGATTGAATGTATATAAAAAAAATTGGCCCAAAGGCCAAAGCCTCTACAGAAAACAAAAAGAAATTAAACCTGTTTTCAACATTTACATACAACTATTTATGATAATATTGATAGAAAAATTAAATGTACAATAAGAAAAGTAGGTACACAAAGTGACATGCTATATACAAGGAAAATTAGATAGAAATCAGGATAGAGATAGAAGTTAAAATATTCCAGGAGAACAAGATATCTCTTGTTCTCTTAATATTAAAAAGAAAATTATTTATTTGTGTTGGAATGAACAAATACGATATGCTGTGGAAATATAACGTTTATCACAAGGAAAACAGAGGAGAGTGTAGAGAAGAGATCTGGAATAAATTCTCATCATTGATAGTATCATTCAGAGCCACAAAATGGGCCAACCAAGATCCTTAAATGCTGAAGTCCTGTTTTAAATCACTTTGGTGCCACCTAAAGCTGAAAGAATTCTCCCACTGTCATCAACATAGGCTCTTAATTTGATATGTCTTGGTATTAACTTGGGGATATATCTGTGGAAAATTACACAAAAGTCACAATTTCCTTTAACATGACAATCAATTTGTGAAATTGAATTGCTGGATCTCTGTTTTGTCACCAGATGCAAAGCAGTGTGTCCAGTGCCCTGCTCGAGTATCCAAACAGTGAAAGAACTCACTGCCTCCTCAAGTCTGTGACATTCCTGGCTTTTGGGGACAGCCAAGGCCTGCATAGCTCTGTGCTTCTTTGTCCTCACAGCTGTAATTCTGGGGGGAACCAGCAGTTAGCGTAATGGCTATGTCGCTGGACTCCCACGTAGTCGACCGTGGTTCGCGTCCTGGACCCCGTGGCTTAAGACTCACGCCGGGCGTGTGTGCGTGCGTGCCCAAGATCCCGAGAGAAGAATGGAGGAGAGGGGATTGCGGAGTGACCATCCCCCCTGGGGGGTGATTTCTCGCTTTCTGTCTCTATGTCTCTCTCTGTCTGTCTGGCGAGCGCATGCTCCCTATAGCGAAAACCTCTCCAAAAAGAAAAAAAAAAAAAAAAAAAGAATAACAGCTGTAATTCTGGGAATCTTTGTGAAGCACCGAGATACTCCTATTGTTAAAGCCAACAACCAGGCTCTCAGCTTTATTCTTCTCATCTCCCTCTTGCTGTGCTTCCTCTGCTCCTTGCTCTTCATTGGCCAACCTAACACAGCCACTTGTGTCCTCCAACAAGTTGCATTTGGCCGTGTGTTCACTATGGCTGTTTCCACTGTTTTGGCCAAAACCATTACTGTGATTTTGGCATTCAAGGCCATGAAACCTGGAAGAACAATGAGGTGCTTGCTGCTCTCAAGGGCTTCCAACTCTGTCATACCCACTTGCTTTGTGTTTCAAATGATTATCTGTGGAATCTGGCTGGGAACTTCTCCCCCTTTTGTTGATATTGACTCACATTCTGAGCCCAGGAACCTCCTCATCGTGTGCAACAAGGGCTCAGTTACTGCCTTCTACTGTGTCCAGGGCTACCTGGGCTTCTTGGCTCTGGGGAGCTTCTCTGTGGCTTTCCTGGCCAGGAACCTGCCTGACACATTCAGTGAAGCCAAGTTCCTCACATTCAGCATGCTAGTGTTCTTCAGTGTCTGGGTCATATTTGTCCCTGTCTATCTCAGCACCAAGGGGAAGTTCATGGTGGCTGTGGAGGTCTTCTCCATTTTGGCCTCCAGTGCAGGGCTCCTAGGCTGCATCTTTGTGCCAAGTGCTATATTATTCTGATAAGCCCTGATAAGAATTCCTGGAAAGCTTTAAAAAGCAAAAGAGGTCACAAATCAAATAAAAAGTTTATATCATAAGACTGTATCACAATTTTAGGGTTTTGAACCAGAAAGGTACTGATTTTACATTCTTATAAAGTAATTGAAAATGACTGACTTCTTAAATTTATTTTTAAAACAATCATTGTATGCATCTAGTCTTTGACAGTTATTATACTTTCAACTATGATTGGTATTTTAGATTAATGGGTATTTCTTACATTATGGGTATTGATTAATGGCAACGTTTTATTAATTATTTAGTATATATTGCATTTTCCTAGAAAGCTTTTTACTTCTATATAGTCAGGAATAATGTCTTTACTTCCACATCTGGTTTATTGATTTGTATCTTCTCTCTGTGTTCTAGGAAGGTCTTGGTTTATTTAACTTTATTTATTATTTTGATAACCATACTTTATTTTAATTTGATCAGAGAGTCAGGGAGAGTGACAAAGCAAGCCTCCAGGTCTGGGACTCAAACTGTTGTCCATAGTGTGAGAGTCCAGTGCTCTCAACTAATATGTCACCTTACAGCCACTGAAATTCAAAAATTATGCCAAGAACAGATTGGCGAAAGAACAGTACTTCAATAAATGGTGCTGAGTATAGTGGCTATTCATGTTAGAAATAACAGATTACAACCTTAAATATAAGACACAAAACAGGACTACAGAATAAAAAAATAGGAGAAATGCCTTAGGTATTGATCTGGGCACAGAATTTTTTTTAAGAAGACCTGAGGGAGAGTAATGGCTAGTCAGTTAGAGTAATGGCTAGTCAGTTAGAGTAATGGCTATGTTGCTGGATTCCCATGTAGTCAACCGCGGTTCGAGTCCCGGACCTGGTGGCTTAAACTCACACCGGGCACATGTGCGTGCGTGCCCAAGATCCCGAGAGGAGAATGGAGGAGAAGGGATTGTGGCATGGCCATCTCCCCTGGGGGGGGGGGGGGGTGATTTCTTGCTTTCTGTCTCTCTGTCTCTTTCTGTCTTTCTGGCGAGCACATGCGGCCTGTAGCTAAAACTTCTCCAAAAAAAAATAAATAAATAAATAAAATTAAAAAAGAAGACCTGAAAATCAGAGGCAACAAAAGAAAAAAAATGCACTTGATATTATAGGAAACTAAAATGATTATACATAGCAAATAATCAACAGGATGAACAGACATGCTTCAAGAGAGGGTCAATGTATTTTAAATCTATTCATCTAGTGAAGAATTGATTAATATTCAAAGTATATAAGAAAGTCAACAAACTCAAAAGCAAAAAATAAAAAATCCTTGATTACAGAATTAAATCAAGACATGAATAACATTTATAAAGAAGATATACAATAGCCAACTATGTTAAAGAAATGCTCAATTTCACTAATTTCCAACAAAATATAAATCCATACTACAATGTGTTTTCACTTTACCCTAGTTAGAATGACCATTTTCTATGAGGCAATACATAACAAATGTGAAGTGATAGAACATGACACACTGCAAGGTTAACCACATGGGAAGGTTTAGAGTTTACATCTCACGATCTCCCTGAGTGTGCTGGGCATGCTTGTACACACAATGTAAGACTGGATGAGGCTGGGGGTAGATAATATGTTGAGACACTTTGGGGAGTGCTTGTTTCTCTGTGGGTCTCTCTAGTCCTCTTTTTGTCTCTTTTACTTATGAAAAGAAGAAATTTTGAAGTGTCTTGTGTTTTTGGGGGGAGAGGAGTTGCCATAATGCACATGTGCTCACTAAAGAGACAGAAACAGAGAGGAAAAGTGAGAAATCACTCCCTGGAATGCTAGCCTTACCACAATTTCTTCTCCTCGATTCTCCTCTAAGGATTTTTTTGTGCACACACTCAGACACACACACACTCATGCTCAATCTGATGTATAAGTTGCTGAGTCCAAAATTCAAGCCATAATTGGTCATACAGAAGTCCGGTGCCTTAACCATCACACCACCTGGTGTCCATTTTGAAAGAATTTTTTAAAATAATGTTGAGCTAGCAGGTTCTGGGTCCCACATGGTCATCTGCATGACTGGATGGCTTAATAAAATGCAACGCACATGTGTGCATGTGTACTGTAATAGTACAAAGAGAAAGATGGACAAAGGAGTGTGGCTTGCCCATATCCCTTAATGGGTGCTTTCTCATCTTCTCTCTCTCTGGCCCTCTCCATGTACAAGTACACAAGTACACATGCCCTATAGCAAAAATGAAAATCAAAAAAACCTGACTAACAATATTTTGAGTCAGTAGTTTGGAACAGTACCTGCTATCAAAGACTACCCATAAAATTCCCTGAAGGTCCCTTGAGCATGATCACTGCTCTTCCTCCTGCTGTGCCTGTGGAGGACTGGGGCTTTTCCCCACCAGATCAGCAAAGGCCTGTGAGGCCAGGGAGGCATGGATAAAATTCCTGGGTCATGATCCTGCAAGTGTTGCCATCGTTGAGTGAATCTCACAAGTCTCTAAGTCTCCTTCTGGAGGCTTGAACATTCTTAGGCAGAAAAAGAAGCCCTGGAAGGTTTCTCTGGGTTGATCTGGTCTCTTGGGTTAGGACAGAACTCCTGAAATATTTCCTTTGTTTCTCTTTCATTTTTTTTCTTTTCCTTTTGCTCTTTCTTCTTTGTTTCTTTCTTTCTTTTTCTTCTTTCTTCACTCTTTTTTTTTTTTCTTAAATTGCCATTGTAGTATTATCTGTTGATGATATTTTATAGTTTTATCAATTTGAGTAGGAAAAAATGTTCACATATTGAAATATTCACTTTCTAAGCTAAATAATGTGATTGAATATATAAAAGAAAAGAAATAAATTAAAAAAAGAAAATTAAAGAAAGAAAAAATTGTCATTTGGCTTTTACTTATTTTAAGTCTTATATTTTACAAATCTATGCTGATAGCATATCTCCTTTAGTTTAATCCTTCTAATAAGTTGGCAAAAGCACCACTACCAATAACACATATTCTGAAATTCTAGTTTTTATGTGATTTTGAACAGTTGTCTGGAGATAATTGTGAAATATAACTTAGTTTGACTTAGATAATGAAGAATTCAAGAGCCAGCATGTGACATGGTGGTTAAGGCACTGGACTTCCACATGGCTAATGGCTAACTGTAATTCACATCCCAGACTTTTTGGCTTGCTTTCTCACTCTCCCTTTTTCTGGTCAAACGTAAATATATATATATTATACATATATAATTATTTTTAAAACGTTTTCAAAGGTAAAATTTAACTTGATACTAAATCGCAACATACTGATTTTCAAAAGTATCTGATCTTACAAATTATTTATAAAATATGTAAAATGTTCTTTATTTGATAGTAAGTGATTATTTGATAATATACTTACACCACACTAGAATGTCTTTCAATAAGTAAAAGGCAGCATTTCAGATACAGAAATTTTAACTGGATTGGCATAGTTAAGATCAAAAGTATATGGTAGACATTAGAACCTTATCTTCAGCACTTGCTTTTAATGGGTTAATGAACACAAAATAAAGCACAGGTAAGTCTGCTTGGTTTTTAATAGTGAAGGGATTTCCCCAGTATTTATATATTCATATAACCAGTTACATATAAGCCTAAATAAAAAACTAATCTCCAGTAGATTTTGGCTTCCTTTTTGCCTTTTTTATTTTATTTTTTATTTTTTTTTTTTTTTTGAGAGATTTTTGCTATAGGGCGCATGCGCTCGCCAGACAGACAGAGAGACAGAAAGTGAGAAATCACCCCCCCGGGGGGATAGCCATGCCGCAATCCCTTCTCCTCCATTCTCCTCTTGGGATCTTGGGCATGCACGCACACACGCCAGGTATGAGTTTAAGCTACCAGGTCCGAGACTTGAACCGTTGTCAACTACGTGGGAGTCCATCAACATAGCCATTATGATAACTGCTGGTCCCCTTTTTTCCTTCTTATTAGAGCATTTTGCTTTAGGGCATATGCACTTTCTGGAGAAGAAAGATAGAGTGAGAAGGAAAATAAGTCATTCTTCAGGGAGGATGGCCATGCCACAATCAATTCTCCTCCATTTTCCTCCTGGGATCTTAGGCATATATGAAAGTGTGTCTGATGTGATTTTTAAGTCACTACATCCGTGAACTTAAGCTATAGTCAATCATGTGGAGTACAACAGTTTATCCCTGTCATCTGCTGATTTTCCAGTAAGTTTTTAGATGGCTTTCATAGTTTTCATAGAAAGATGAGCATTAGTAATGATTTACAAATTATATCTTAGCAAGGGCAAACAGTGATAGCATTTACTGAACAGAAATTACTATCAAAACTTTAAAAACCAATAACTTTCATTTAACCATAAGCCAGTCTTACCTAAAACAGGTCTGTCCAACAAAAATATCCCATCAGCGAATTATTTGTTTTATTTGTTAATTAATTATTTGTTAATTAATTATAGTAGTACACATAAAAAAAATGAGACATGGGGCCAGCAGGTGATGTGATGGCTGAGGTACTGAACTACATGACTGACACAGTTTGAGTCCCGAACAGGGAGTTGTTTGGGAGGGTTTTTTTTTTTTTTTCTTTCTCTTTTTCTCCCTCTGTCTCTCTGTGATCAAATTTAAAAATAATAAAAATAAGTTCCTCAAAGACCTTCAAATAGAACTACCATATGATCCAGTGGGTATCTACCCAAAGGACAGGAGAGCACTCAGTTGGAAAAGTGCTTGCACAACTATTTTCATTGCAGCATTATTCACTATTGCTAAGACATGTAACAAACCCAAATGTCCACAGAAAGATGAATGGATTGGAAAATTGTGGCACATATACTTCATGGAATACTATTCAGCCATAAAAAACAACGCCCTGGAAGTTGATAGAAAGTGGGTGAATATGGAAGATTTGTTGCTGAGTGAAATAAGTCAGTATATGTAAGAGAGATATTGTATGTCTCCACTTAACATATACCTACTCTCCATACTCTGTGGTAGAGATTGAAAGACTGGAGAACATAAAAGTATTAAAAATTGAAATGGACACTAGAAACTAAGTGGAAAGAGTGTGATTGGGGAAGAGCATAGGAAATTTTGGGGAGAAATGGAGAGGTAAGACACTTGTGGGACACAGATAAGATAAATTAAAAAGAAGAAAATGTTTTGACATAAATAAGGGAATGATCAACTTTAAAAAAATGTTTAGAGAGTTTTGCTATATACAGGGACACATGTGTTGAACAGAGAGAAAGAAAGAGATAAAATGAGAAATAACTTGCTAGGAGGGATGTCTATGCTTCAGTCCATACTCCTCCATTCTCCTCTCAGGATTTGGGAAATGGATCTTCACATATCTTGACATGGATTCATGCCACCAGGTCCAGCACTCAAATTGCAGTAGGTCATGTGGAAATCCAGCCCCTTACCCACTAGGCTACTTGCTGTACACGTAGTGGCCAACTATTACTCATGAGTATGAGAGGTTTTTCGTAGGGCGTGTGCGCTCGCCAGACAGACAGAGAGAGACATAGAGACAGAAAGTGAGAAATCAAGATGGTCACGCTGCAATCCCTTCTCCTCCATTCTCCTCTCGGGATCTTCGTGAGTTGTAAGCCACCGGGTGTGAACCGCGGTCAACTACGTGGGAGTCCAGCGACATAGCCATTACGCTAACTGCTGGTTCCCATGAGTAGCTTTTTCAAGATCAAAATGCCAGTGAAAATTATTTTTGTTCCTGGGAGATATTTTCTGGGATTCTCCATGTACTCCATCAGTGTATCCTCTCCCCAGCTGATGTATGCCTTTGTTTATGTTGGAATCTGTGTAGGAGAATCCAGGGTCCTGACTGTCTTATACCCAAGTAGACTAGAGATTACTAGGGCCAGTTTTGTGCTTGTCTCCATTTCTCATAGTGTAGCACTGGGCTCGTTTTGAACATAAATCTTCTTTCTGGGAGTCAACAGGTGGTGTGGTAGTTAGGGCACTGGATTCCCACACGGATGACTACAGTTGAACTCCTAGATCTGGCAGCTTGAAAAATATGCTAGGTGCATGTGTGTCACAGGTCCAAAATCTCAAGAGGAGAATGGATTGTGGCATGGCCATCACCCCAGGTGATATCTCACTTCCCTTATCTCTGTCTCTGTGTATTTCTGTTTCTGTCTCTCTCAAGTGATGCACTCTATGAAAAACAAAAAAAAAAACAAGAAAAATCAGAGCAAAACAAAACTTCTTGCTTTTCTCAATATCACCAATTTTAATTCTCTCCTTTGTCATTCATGCTACAAATGTTTCTGCTCAGAAGTCCGATGTCTTTTCTCTCCTGAAATATTTTTAAACCCCCTCCATAGATAGGGAGTGACTGGCCCTTTCTCAGAAATACATAAGTCTCATAGGAAGCATCCATGCAGAGAGTAAATAACCAATTATTACAGGGTATTAATACTGGACTTCATTTTAGGAAACTTGAATAAAACCTTCTTATACTATGCTGAACAGTAACACTGACTGCTCTTTACATGCTATACATATATTGTAAAATGGTAAGTGGCCTATATGTAGAAATTTGAGTTAAACAAGGTGAATACAGGCTACTGCAGGGTTTCTTAGATAATTTAATATGATAGATATATTGTGAATTCCCAATAAATATGTAGTATTTATCAACTCTCCACAATAAAATCACCTTTTAAGTAATACACACTAAAGCTGGCAAATCTCGTGGTGGTTAAGGCACTGGTTTTGTGCATGGCTGACCATAGCTTAAGTCTTGAATCTGGCAGCTTGCTTTCTCACTTTCCCCCTCTCTGTGTCTTTTTTGCTCAAATTAAAATAATAATATAGTAAATAAATTTTTTTTTCAAAAATAAAATACATATTAATATTCATTAGGGTATTAGTATCCTATATGAATGAAGATCTTTGATTCTGTAAATTTTGTTAACTCTAAAAAAATAGGAAATCTATTCAGGACTGAACTTTATTGCTAAAAGAGGGTAGTATGGATCCAGCAAGTGGTGTGAGGGTTATGCACTGCATTGTACATGGCAAACCTCATGATTCGAGTCTCAGATGGGACAGGTTGAAAATCATGCTGCATACATGCCCAAAGTCCTGAGAGTAAAAACAGAGGAGAAGAAATTGCAGTAAGACTAATCCCTCTGGGGAGTGATTTTTCACTTCTACCTTTCTCTCTCTTTCTGGTGAGTATGCCATATAGCAAGAAAAAATACTACTATCAAATGAAAAAAATATATATGCATATATGAGAATATAACAAAGTAATATGTTCCCTAGATGTGCTACAAGCAGGACAGAAAACCAGTAATATGATCACTACCATATTTTAAGCCATTTCATCCACATGTAAAATGAAAACAAACTCATTTCTAAACCTCTATAGACCTGTGAAAACAGAGACCAAACCACAGAGTGCTTCCATGTGAAAAAGGAAAGAGCCAAATATAAAAAATTATGTACAGAAAAAGGAAAGGGAATAATCAGAGATTAGAAATTAGAGCTACTCCAGCTTCATCTGGACTGGCGATTCTAGATTGCCATAAGAAGACCACATAAGCCTTAGGTGCAATGCCTTCTGGGTATAAAGAACAAAGAGGTCAGGAGCTCTTGTGAAGAAAAAAACAGTATTAAGCAACAGGATTTAAACCCTTTCCTCCAACCACATGTTCGTTCTCCACCATATTCACCTGTTGTGCATATTGGCACTCTGAAGAATATTTTTTAGAAGAATTTCTATTTAGTGAATGAAAATGTAGAATCACCAATCTAGGCACGCCTCCCCCTGTGTGAGTGGGAGAAGCAGGAGGAGCACAGTGGAGTGGGGACTTTCATCACATCACCTCTTCAAGACACAATTGGCAGGACAAGGGCCCTCTGCTCTTGGATCTCAGTTATCACTCTCCAAACTGACAATTAAATGGCAGGGTCAGGCCAGACCAAGTCCCTGTGGCTTAGGCAGCTGGATCCCACCAAGCTGACCCTGTGGTTTGAGTCCAATACTTGTTGTCTTGAGAGACACAATGGGTCAGTGTGTGTTCATGTCCCAAATCTTATAAGCTTGAAAAGGGAGAAGAGAAAGGTTTGCAGTGTGACCATTCCCTTTGGGGTGCTTTCTTACTTTCCATCTCTCTGATGAGTTCATACTCCCTCTAGCAAATTAAAAAGCAAACCAACCAAATAACAAAAACAAACAAAAGGATTTTGATAACACCAAAAAGGTGGCATCATGCTTTGAGATTCTGTTGTGACTAACAGTGACACTGGAGGACCTCACAAGAAAAGTGGAGAAATGAGGCTTGAACATACCAATCTGAACCTCTTCCTAGAGTGTGGTCTATTGAACTGAGACCTCTGAGCAGCCTAGCATCTAAGCCATCTTCACTATGTTACCTGTTGCCTCTATAGCAGCCATCTCTAATGTGAATTTTCCTGACATCTGCTCTGTATAGTCTATCTGTATCAGCTCAGGTAAGTCAAGGGAGGAAAGTGCCAAAATCACTATTGTGTTCCCAAATATTCCCTGAGAGAAGGGAGCATCTGATATGAACCCTTGGTCATGTGGATTAAAGTGTAGCACTTCATTGGGCCCAGCAGGTAGTGTGGTGGTTAAGGCACTGGATTTTGGCATAGCCAGCCATGGTTCAAGTCCCAGACTTGGTGGCTTACTTTCTCATTTCCTCTCTCTCTCTTTCTATCTGTGTGTGTGTGTGTGTGTGTGTGTGTGTGCGTGTGTGTATACATGTACACATGTTTGTGTGTGTGTATGTTTCTCTCTAGTGAAAATATGTACTCTGTAGTAAATTGAAAAATAACAATAATGATTACAAAAGAAATAAATGAATAATTCTATAAAAAAAAGTGCAGCACTTAGAAACTATCATGGTCTTTGATTGGAAAATCACAAGGCCTTGCATAGGTCAGTTATTTGTGACCTCTTTAGGTTCTACTTTTGACTCATGAAACCAAAAGTTGAATTGGACCCAGCACCACTATGAGATATGGAGTCACATGGGAACCTGGGAAGTTCTGGGTTTCAGATCCTGAATCTGAGAATGTAGGGTGTTCCTTGGGTGCTTCAGTGACTGTGTTGGCCTGGAACCCAGGAGGAGATCATGCGGTGACAAGATCCTGATGATGGTGGTGTGTGTGTGTTTTCTTACTCTCTTTTTCTTCTCTCCCTCAGTGATAAAGCAAATAAATAAACTTAAAAAAAATGTTAAACCAGGTAATTGTTCCATAATGTTGCCACTTTTACAACACTGAAGTTGTGTTGTGTGAAGCTATTCTTATTTTATTTTATTTTTTATTTTTTGGGAGAGGTTTTTCGCTATAGGGCACGTGCGCTCGCCAGACAGACAGAGAGAGACATAGAGACAGAAAGCGAGAAATCACCCCCCAGGGGGGATGGTCACGCCGCAATCCCTTCTCCTCCATTCTCCTCTTGGGATCTTGGGCATGCACACACACGCACCCAGCGTGAGTTGTAAGCCACCGGGTCCGAGACGCGAACCGCGGTCGACCACGTGGGAGTCCAGCAACATAGCCATTACGCTAACTGCTGGTTCCCCTGAAGCTATTCTTTTGAAAACTTTCAAAGAATCTTGCATGAGCGGGTGTCTTTTTAAGTTAATTTAAGAGGACTACAAAATTCAGTTCTATTGAAAGACAGGGGTATGGGCAAGACTTTTACATACCATAAACAAGATAAAACTTCATATCTTTCTTGCTTGAGCCATGGATTTATCTTGCCCTGAGGCCCAGGCCATTAAACATCCCTAACAAACAGTAGGGGATTATGTGAATGGGTGGTCCTGGGCTGCAACCCACAACTCAAAGCAATTCAGACAAATTCACAAAGAACTAGCTCATGTTTAGTACTATGTTCTAAAGGGTTTTCTTGCTCTAAACATTTCCATCAGTGTTTCTAATTCAGAATCTGCCAGCCTGACTTGAACAATGAGTATCACTTATGAAATATTTATTTTCATGACCAGATGGTGGCATAGTGGTAAATATGATGCTCTACAAGACTGATCCATATCCACAGACCTCCATGAGCACACTGGTTTCATGTGTGCCTCTCATAGGGGGCCAGTTGAGGCTGGGGATGAATCATGGCATCAAGATCCTGGTGTGGGTGTGGTCTTTATTTTTCTGTGTCTCTCAGTCTCCCTTGTCCATAAAGCACATAAATAAATAAGCTTTAAAAACATTTCTTTTCAGACCATCCAGGTGGCATGGTGGCTAACGTGGCTGGATCCCACATGGCAGAGAACATGAAGACCTGTTTTCTGAAAGACTTGTTCCTGGAAGACCACCTCCAATTCCTTAGAATATTCTGTCTGATCATGGTTTTTATACCTGAGGTCACACTGTTGCTATTTGGACTCTGGAGCCTAGAGACAGTCATAGGCCATTACATGACCCATGGATTTATCTGACCCCAAGGACAGGTCTCACTTACAAAAATCGTGATATCGAGACTTGAGTGAGCTTCCTGAGTTGGCAATATATTGCATGTGCTGTCACTCATGGTTGCTGGAAAAATTTAAAAAGTATCTATGCAGCTCCCCTGGGAGGGAACACCTAGAAACTTGTCCTGGTTTCTCTTGGACTTCAGTCTAAGCATCTTTTCCTTTGATGATCTTCATGTGTATCCTTTCACTGTAACAACCTATGATCACTACATGACCTTTCTGAGTTCTATCGTAACCCAATTAAAAAATGGGCAAATTACTTCAATGAATGGCCAAAAGGCATATGAAAAAAATTTTAAATTCTCATGTCATTAGGAAAATGCAACTTAAAACCAAAATGAGTGGGGCTAAGTGATTAAGGCTCTGGAATTTCAAGAGGTTGACCACAGTTTCCCAGACTCAGAGGTTTCAAAGTCACACTGGGCATGTGCATGTGTATGCATGCCCAAAGTCTCAAAAGGACAGTGGAGGAGTTGGGATTATGGTGTGGTTATCCCCTCAGGGAGTGATTTCTTCCTTTCTATATCTCTATATCTCTGTCTCTCTGGTGGGTGCACATACAGAAAACAATCTCTCTAAAAAAATCAAACACAATGTGATGGGGCAAACAGGTGGTATGGTCATCAGGGCACTGAACTTCCACATGGCCAACTGTGGTTCAAGATCCAATAGTGGTATTTTACTTTCTCACTTAACCTGTCTCTCTCTCTCTGTTAAGTACATGTGCCCTATGATAAGTTAAAATAATAATAATAAATAAAATTAAATAAATAACTTTTTAAAAAACAACATCAGATACCATTTAACTCGTTAGAATAGCTAGAATCAAGAAAAAGATTCCTCATGGCTCCTGCGAACTAGGTATTTCAGGGCACATGAGAAATGTATATTTTCTACTGGTAATTCAGCCTCCAGCAAACAAGCTAGCATGTCAGGAGAGGCCAGGCCTTCAGAAAAAGATTCCTCATGGCTCCTGCAAACTTGATGGATCTAAGAGCACTGTAGCTAAACATCCAAATACTATTAGCGTTAAAATATTCCTCAATATCTATTGAATCTGCTGCACCAGTGATCACAACAGAACGGCAAAGAGATTCTAGATCACCTCTGTCTGCTTGCTCCTAAACATTCAGACTGAACTTCAAGAATTTGAAAGAAACAGACCATCCATCAGATGACAAGAAATCACCGCCCGATGACAAGAAATATGGGAAAGCAAGAAAATACCTCTCCTCCAAGGGAAAAGAGTAATTCTTCTTCATCCACAAGCAGTTCAGTGAAAATCATGGAAATGTCTAACAGAGATGAAAGAGAAGAGAGACAATGAACTGCTAAAGAGAAAGGAGAGAGAAGTTGATGAGTTACAGGAGATGAAGAAATTCTTGCAAGATCTAAAAGAGGAATTGCACACTTTACAAAAGACTCAGACAGAACTATTACAGATGAAGTCTACAAGACAGGAAGTCAGAAACTCCATTGAAAGTATTAAAAGCAGATGAGATCATACAGAAAATAGAATCTCAGACATAGAAGAGAAAATGGCTGGCCTAGAAAAATCCACCACGAAGTCTGAGAAAATGGCCCAAAAATTTGAGAAAAATATACGAGAAGTACTAGATACCATCAAACGTCCAAACATCCGGATAATTGGCATTCCAGAAGGTGAAGAGACCCATAAGGGCATAGATAATCTATTCCATGAAATCCTGCAAGAAAACTTTCCAACCCTAGAGAGGCATTCGAAGATCCAGTCCCAAGAAATACAAAGGACCCCAAATAGAATGAACCCAAGAAAATCTTCTCCAAGACACATTATAGCCAGGTTGACCAAAACTACAGACAAAGACAAGATACTAAGATTGGCAAGAGAGAAACATCGAGTTACCTACAAAGGACATCCCATCAGGCTAACAGCAGATCTCTCTTCGGAAACAATGTGAGCGAGGAGAGAATGGGAAAATATATTCAAAGTGTTAAGAGAGAAGCAATTTCAGCCAAGAATACTGTACCCAGCAAGATTATTTTTCATGTGGGAAGAAAAGACAAGAACATTCTCAGATAAACAAAACCTGAAAGAATTTACCAGCACCAGACCAGATCTCCAAGAGGTTCTCAAGGGTGTGCTATATCAGGAAAATTAAATACAGACACACGGAAATAAGAGTTCAAAAACTAAGAAAGTGGCCAACTTAATTGTAGGGACAAGTCTGGAGTTGAATATTATATCCCAGAATTTAACCAGAAAAATTGAACTAGAACAGAAGATAAAAGTACATGAGACTGATAGGTTCATGCACCTACCATTTGAACAGAATCCTAACCTGTTTTCTGACTTTAAGCAAAGTTCCTTGGCATTTCTTTGATTTAAATTAAAACTGGTCTTATTAATAGTACCAAGTGAACTCACCATTGAAAGTAGTTAGATTATGTAAGAAATTCTGTGATCAATACAATGTGGGTGAGAAAGGAATGGAAGACAATTGTAGACACCAGAGATAGTGTGAGAAGAGGGTGGGAAAGGACAGAGGGTTAGAAAGAGGGGTAAAAAAATTCTAGGAACTAGAAATAGAAAATTTTTGATAATAATATGCATGATTAAGTCACTATGCAGTATATTCTGGATGGGAAATCACATTTTGTATGCTGTGATGATGCTTAGGGAAAGAGTGTAAATTAAGTTACAAAAAAAAAAGTTTCAGAAAAAAAAAAATCTGTTCAATGACTGCAGTAAGATATATAGCCCCAGCTAGGTGCTATTTTATAGGATGCCTAAAGTTAGATTTCTGTTCCTGGAAATGTATATACCAGCTGTGTTTGCTATGAAAATATTTAGATTAATTAAGGTCTTTAGTAATTCAATAAAAGTGGGGGAAAACAGTATAGAAAGCAAACATAGATACCAGAGACAGTGTGGGAGGAGAGTGGGAGATGGCAGAGGGTAAGAGATAGGGAATCAAGGATGGGGGAACAAAAGCAAAACATACAGAAAACAAGAAATGGAAAATTATTTGCTAACAATAACATGTTTGTTGATATGCTTGTTTGAGAAAATATACAGTGTACTCTGGATGGAAAATCTCATTTTGTATGTTGTAATGATGTACAGTGAATGAATGCAAATAAATAAATTTAAATTAAAAAAAGAATAGCCAGATTCAAAAAACTAAAAAACAAGTGTTTGTGAGTCTGTGGTGGAAAGAAATCCTCTTAGAGGCCAGTAGGTGGTGTAGTAGTTAAGGCACTGAACTCCCATATGGTCAATTGTTGTTGGAGCCCCAGAGCTGGTGGCTTGTAAATCATACATGGCACATCTGTGCAGATGCCCAAAATTATAAGAGGAAGATGAAAAAAAAAAAAAAGGTATTGTGTCATGGCCATCCCCACTGACTGGTGATTTTCCATTCTCAGCGTCCTTTTCTGTCTCTCTCCAGGAAGTGCACATGAACTATGGCAAAAGCCTTAAAGTTTAAAAATAATTAAATTAAATTTTTCAAAAGGGAACCCTCTGAAGCTGTTGGTGGAAATTAAATTAGTACAAACTCTGTGGAAAACAATATGGAGGTTTCTCAAAAGACTACAATTAATAATACTATCTGACTCACTAAACTCACTGCTTGGTATTTATCAAAAGAATAGAGAAAACACTCAATCAGAGAGCATTTGCACATTCATGTTTATTGCAGCATTACTCATAACTGCTAAAACATGGAACCAACTTAAGTGTCCAAATATTGATGATTGGTTTGAAAAACTGTGGCACATATATACTATGAAATATTATATAGCTATAAGAAACAACGAGATTCTATCATCTTACTTAAAATGGATGAACATAGAAGACTTAATGTTGAGCCAAGTGAGCCAGATTCTGAAAGATATACATTGGATATTCCCATGCAATTTGTACTGAGTGTCTGATCTTGATGGCAGATGTTGAGAAATCTGAAAATGTGATGGTGGGGAAGATGGCTGTAGAAGGTAGAGACTGTAAGAAGGGAGAATGGATGGTAGAGAGTGGGTGCTAGAGGGTGGGTGAGAGGTGCAAAGGGAGAAAACATTTGACAGATGGAAAATGTAAAGTTCTCCATTGGAGGAAAATGTGTGTGTGTATATATATATATATATATATATATATATATATATATATATATATATGTGTGTGTGTGTGTGTATAATATATATGTGTATATATATTACATATATATACACATATATATTATATATATTGCTTTCTGAAAAATATAGCTTCTCTATTCAAGTGTAGAAAGAAATAGTAGATAATTAGATATAACTACAAAAAATCCTTTCTAAAGAGGACCTTCTTTACATTATAATATAATTAACCTTTGAATTTTTGAGCCATTAATTTCAGACGGTAGAATTTTATTCTTTTGAATAAATTATAGATTGTCTATTTTTAAAAAGAGCTTTTTAAATTATAGAAAGTCTTTACTTCATTGTAGAAAACCCTAACTTAAGTGCATTTGTGTTTATTAGAAGTACAGTGTAATTAATAATACTAATAGTATTTCACATTTAATAATAAATTATGAAAATATTTTATATTTGTTGCCTATTTGATCCATATAAAAACCATTGGAGATAGGAGGGCAGAGATGTGCATGTTCCCAGCATAATTTTTCAAGCTGCAATGTCTGCAAATCAAAACATGCAGTTGACCATGTGGGATCTAGTGCCTGTATTCACCACACCACCTGCAGAACCTGAGGTTTATTTATTATTTTTTAATGTAGAATTATTTATCGAATTTTATTAATTGTTATTATTTTTATTTTTTTTATAGAGCACCTGCTCTCACCAGAGACAAAGTGAAAGAGAGAGGCAAAGTGAGAGAAGGCACCAATTCCAGAACTTGAACCACAGTCAGTCATGTGGTAGTTCAGTTCCTCAACCACCAAGCCACTTTCCAACCCCTTGTTATTATTATTTTAAAATTTGACTAGAGAAAGACAGAAAGGAAAAGTGAGAAAAGAAGACACCAGGTTTAGGATTCAAACCACAGTCAGCCATGCAAAAGTCCAGTGCCTTAATCACCATGCTACCTATTGGCCCCTCTAATTTTTTAAAGGCAACAAAAAAATAGATGTGTCAAGAAATTTTTTTTTCTATACAACAAATCCTATTTCAATATCAATGTGTTGGTGTAATTTGTTTATATTATGGTGCCTTGGAATTTGTCTATTATTGTTGTATTATAGTTTCATAATATTTGCTACTGTCAGGTAATTTTATTGGAAGTTATTCCCATTGCTTTAATTCAGATTGTTTGGCTGATTATATAGAAACGTATATTTTATGTTTAAGTAAACTTTAGAATATTTTTGGTACTTTTTCAATGAAAATATTGGAATTTTGATGGGAAGCCATTAAATTTATGGGTAAGTTTTGGAAAATGCTTTGTAACTTTTCCTTATCTATGCATGTTACACACAATCAAGTCTTTTTGTGGCCCCTGATAAATTTTTCTTCTCTCATATATTTTACATACTATTTTTTTTAGAAACATGTAGAGAGCCAGCCAGGTGGTGTGGTGGTTAAGGTGCTGGATGCACAATTCAAATCCCTGACTGATGGCTTGAAAAACACAATGGGGGGATGTGCATATGTGCCCAGTATCCTGAGAAAAATGGATGAGAAGAGATTATGGTGTGATCATCTTCCCTGGGGAAGTGCTTTACCTCTTTTTCTCTTTCCCTCTGTGTTTCTTGGATGGGTATAGGTAACCTATAGCAAAATAAAGAATAAAAAATAACCGGGAACAGCATTGACATAATGGCTATGTTGCTGGACTCCCATGTAGTTGACTGCGGTTCGAGTTCTGGAGATGGTGGCTTAAACTCAAGCCAGGTGCCTGTGTGTGCGTGCCCAAGATCCTGAGAGGAGAATGTAGGAGAAGGGATTGAGGCGTGGCCATATCCCCTGTGGGGGAGATTTCTTGTTTTCTGTCTCTCTGTCTCTCTCTCTGGTGAGTGCACGTGCCCTATAGCAAAATCCTCTCCCCAAAAAATAAAAACCCAAACCAAAATATGAATACATGTGATATAAAACATATATACCATCTTCATATAATTTTTGTTGTGTTTTACAGTATTTCCTAAATTGAACCTATAAGACATAAAATATGGCTCACTTCTAGAAACCCTTTCACCTACACTTTTTCATTCATCTCTTCCTTAATGACTTCTTTTTGCCTCCTTCCCTTAGGTTTCAGATGTTTGGATTAATGTTTCTGTGAGCTCTTACCATAGTACTACTGTGTATGTATTTATTTCAGTTTATGCTTATGGTGTGTGTTTGAGGGGTTATTATATTATGTGTCTTCAAAAGCCAGTTTCTCAAACTGTAGGAAACTGACACTCCAACATTGGTTCTGAGAGTACAGTTGTTCAACATGTTGAGTGATGCTGTTTAATGATGTTTATTTGATGTGGTCTTATTTTGTACTGTCCTATTTACTAAAGATGTTTCACATATTTTGTACATTTATTAAACATTTTGAAATTTCCTATATAAAGTATCAGTCCAAGTGTATTACTAATTTTCTTTGGGAGGGCTTCATTTTTTCTAACTAGAAAAGTTTTGTAACTACTTCAGAGGAGGAAGCAGGAGGATCATGAGTTAGCAAGACCCTACTTTTTTTTTTGTACTTTTTAGGTTTTTGCTATAGGGCATGTGTTCTCTCCAGAAAGGGAGAGAGAGAGAGAGAGAGAGAGAGAGAGAGAGAGAGAGAGAAGGAAAATCAAAAATTACCCCCCAAGGGGGATGGCCATGCAGCATTCTGTTCTCTTCCATTCTTTTCTTGGTATTTTGGACACATGACAAACACACATTCAACATGATTTTCAATCTGCTGAATCTAGGACTTGAACTGTAGACTGCCACATGGGAGTCCAGAGTCTTAACCACCACACCACCTGCTGACCCCATGTAAAAAGATTTCTGTTCAAAGTATGCTCAGTGCCACACCATGGAAAAGGGAGATAAACACAAAACTGGCCCTAATCTCAGTGGTCTGTTTGGGCATAAAACATGTCAGGCCCCTGGATTCTCTTACACAGACACCAACAAGAACAAAGGCATTCCTCACCTGGGGAGAGGATACACTAATGGAGGATTTAGAGAATCCCAGGGAGTAAATCCCTGGAACAAAAATGATCTTCACTGGCATTAAAAAGAAGTAAAAAAAGTGGAGTTGATAGCTTATCTCAAAAAAGCTACTAATCAGTAATAGTTAGCCACTTCAAGCTAGCAGGTGGTATAGTGGTTAAGGTGTTGGATTTTTACATGGCTGACTGTGGTTTAAGGCCTAGACTTGGTGGCTAGAAAATCATGCTGAGTCATGGGCTTGTGTGCACAAAATCTCAAGAGAGAATGGAGGAAGAGGGATTTTAGCATGACCATCCCCCCTGGAGGATTATTTCTCACATTCCCTCTGTCTGTCTCTCTGGTGAGCAAACATATAGCAAAGATTAAAAAAAAAAAAAAAAGTACTTGGCCACTGTGTTATTTACAATAAAACAGAAATGTCCCTTTTTAAAAAGAATTATTTTTTATTTAATTCCATTTGTTATTATTTTTTTTGAAAGGTTTTTGCTATAGGGTGCGTGTGCTTGCCAGAAAGACAGAGAGAGACAGAGAGATAGAAAGCGAGAAATCACTCTCCAGGGGAAATGGCCACGCCGCAATCCCTTCTCCTCCATTCTCCTCTCAGGATCTTGGGCACGCACGCACACACACCCAGCATGAGTTTAAGCCACTGGGTCTGGGACTCAAACTGTGGTCGACTACATGCGAGTTCAGCGACATAGCCATTATGCCAACTGCTGGTCCTTCCATTTGTTATTATTATTGTTAATTTGACCAGAGAGCCAGAGAGAGAGAAAGAGAACTCAAAAAAGAATACCTCCAGTCCCAGGACTTAAATTATGGTTGGCCATGTGGGAGTCCAGTGCCTTAACCACCATGCCACTTGCTGGCCCCATGTCTCCTTCTTCATCTGTATCATAATTCTTTTGATAACATTACTGTTTATTGTCATTATTATTATATGTTATACATAATTGCATCTATTTTATATGACAGGCACTACAGTTGGTTTGTTTACACCGGTATCACCACAATCACGTGAGTAATGTGTTGTGCCATGGCATCTACAACTACAAAGCTCCACTGTAATCCAGGGGACCAACATCATATACATGGTCTATTATGGCCAAGACATTGTTGTACACACATGACTGCATATAGACACAACTTTTTGTAAAATACTACTACAACAGTGTTAACCACTAACCTCTGAACTTATTTCTCTTCTCAGATATAAACGTTGTAATCTGATCTCTCCATATATTTTATTTTCTCTCCCTCTCTCCCCTGTCTCTTTCTCTCTTTCTCTTCTCCCACTCCCTCCAAACACAGACATAAACAGCTATATAAGTACAGTCTTGCCTTGTGTTGAATTGCACAAATGACTTAATAGCCTACTTATTTTGAAATTAACTTTTTATTCCCCAACAACATGTCTTGGGCATTTTCAGATCATCACATCCTTTTCAAATACTATATAGTGTGATACAAAAGAATCAGAAATATTTATCAATGGATCACTAAGTTGATTCCATATTTCCTTTTTTTTCTTGGAGAGGTTTTTGCTATAGGGTGCATGCGCTCACCAGAAAGACAGAGACAGAGAAACAGAAAGCAAGAAATCACCCCCCAGGGGGGATGGCCACACTGCAATCCCTTTTCCTCCATTCTCCTCTTGGGATCTGGGGCATGCACGCCGTGAGTTTAAGCCACTGGGTCTGGGAATTGAACCATGGTCAACTATGTGGGAGTTCAGTGACATAGCCATTACGCTAACTGCTGGACCCCCATATTTCCTTTTTTAAAAATTATTATATTGGGACCAGCAGTTAGCGTAATGGCTATGTTGCTGGACTCTCACATAGTCTGCCGCAGTTCAAGTCCTGGACCCAGTGGCTTAAACTCATGCTGGGGAGTGTGTGTGTGTGCCCAAGATCCCAAGAGAAGAATGGAAGAGAAGAGATTGTGGCATGGTCATCCCCCCTGAGAGGGTAATTTCTTGCTTTCTGTCTCTCTGTCTCTCTGTCTTTCTGGTGAGAGCACATGCCCTATAGCAAAAACTTCTCCAAAAAAACCCCATTATTTTTATTTGCTATTTGCATTTAATCACTATACAGCTTTACAGTGTACAACATGGCTTTTCCCAGCATGAATACAGTGCATATCAGTCAAGACAAAGACATTACCATATCCATTATCATCAGTAAGTAATTTCTCATTTTGTGTCAATTAAATGTGTTTTTTACTGTTTCCCTCCCTGCCTCTCCCTATTATTCACCTCCGTATTACCCAATCCTTACTATTACTACTATCTAAAGTTGTTTCCTTGCCACTGTACTTTACAATATTTTTTTTTGAGAGGTTTTCACTATAGGGTGTGTGCGCTTGCCAGACAGACAGAGACACAGAGACAGAAAGCAAGAAATCACCCCCCCAGGGAGGATGGTCACGCCACAATCCCTTCTCCTCCATTCTCCTCTCGGGATCTTGGGCACGCACACACACGCGCCAGGCGTGAGTTTTAAGCCACCGGGTCTGGGACATGAACCACGGTGGACTACGTGGGAGTCCAGCGACATAGCCATTATGCTAACTACTGGTTCCCTATTTTACAATATTTTGATTTTGTCTATAGATCACAGGCATTTGGTATATATTAAGTAGGAACATACAATATTTTTAGGTTTAAATTATTTAAATTTTTTTTGGTTATTTTTCTTATATTTATTAAACATTTGACTACTATACAACATTTGGCTTATAAAGAGAGTTTACCCAACATGAAATATATCTCAGACCAGTCCAGTGGAGAATACTATACATGTTATTATCAATAGGTAATACCATTTCTGTGTCCCACAAATGTCTTGCCTCTCTATTTTTTCTCCCTCATTTTCTTTCCCATACTCTTCTCTTCTTCCACTCTCTTTCCACACTGTCTCCAGAGGGATATACAAATTTTGTCTTTCATAGTCTGGCTTGCTTTGCTTAGCATTAAGTCTTCCATATGCATCCACTTTGTATCAAACATCCAGGTCTCATTGTTTTTCATGACTGAGTAGTAGCCCATAGAGTACATATGCTACATTTTTTTTCAATTCACTAGTCTATTTTTAGACACGGGTTGATTCTATGTCCTAGCATTTGTAAATAGTGTTGCAATATTGTGCAGATATTTTTCTGACTAAGAATTTTTCTATCCTTTGGGTAAATACCTAAGAGTGGAATCACTGGTTCATATGCTATTTCTATTTTTAAGCTTCTAAGGAATCTCCATATCATTCTCTGCAATGGTTGTACTAATTTACATTTTCACCATCAATATAGGAGAGTTCCTTCTTCACCACAGACTCACCAACACTTATCATTATTTATTGATTTTTTAAATTAGATCCATTCAGAGTGGGGATAAGTGATGTTTTATCGTGGTTTTTATTTGTATTTTCCTTATGATAAGAGATGTTGAGCATGTTTTCATATGCTTTTTGACTGTTCATATGTCTTCCTTGGAACACTGTCCAGCTTTCATTATCCCATCTTTTAATTGGATTTTTTTTTTTTGTAAGCTGCTTGAGTTCCTTGTAGATTCTGGTTACCAGACCTTTATACCTTTATCTTATGTATAGTTTGCAAATATGTTCTTCCACTCTGAGGATTGACGTCTCACTCTATTGTTTCTTTCACTGAGTAGAAGCTTTTCAGCCTAATAGAGTCTAATTTCTCCATTTTTGCAACAGTTGCCTGTGTTGTGGGGGTCTTCTTAAGAGGTCTTTCCCTACTCCAAGGTCTCCAAAAGTTTTCCATCAATAGTTTCATATTTTAGGGTTTTATGTTTAAGTGCTCCATCCATTTTGTATTGATTTGTGTTAGTGGTGAGAGATAAGGGTACTGTTTCATTCTTCTGCAGATACATATCTAGTTCTCCCAGCACCGTTTGCTGAAGAGATTTTTTTTTTACTCATTGGATTGTCTGGGTCCATTTGTCAAGATGAGTTCGTTGTATATTTGGGGTTTATTTGGGAGTCTCAGTTCTTTTCTATTGTTCTACCTGTCTGTTTTTACACCAATTCCATCGTGTTTTAATTATCACAGCTTTGTAATGTATTTTGAGGTCAGGAAGTGAGATGCCTCTACTTTATTCACCTTGTACAGTATTGCTTTGGTGTTATGGGGACTAGTATGATTCCAGACAACTTGTATGATTTTTTTTTCTATTTCTGTGAGGAATGACTTTGACTGGCATTGCATTGAACTTCCAGATTGATTTGGATAGGATTGACATCTCATTTGTATTAATTCTTCCAATCCATGAATATGGGATTTTTTCCACTTTTTTGTATCATTTTAAAATTCTTTTTCAAGTGCCTCATAGTTTTTCTTGTAGAGATCTTTTACATCTTTGATAGGGTTTAATCCTAGATGTCTTATTTGTTTTGTGGCTATTGTAAAAGAGATTTCTTTCTTCAATTCTACCTTAGTTTGTCCATTGTTGGTGTATAAAAATGCTATAATTTTTGTATGTTGGTTTTACATCCTACCACTTTACTGTAATCATTTATCACTTCCAGAAGTTTTTTGTGGATTCTTTTGGGTTTTCTATGCATAATATCATATCATCTGCAAATAGAGATAATTTCACTTTTTTTGTTTTCTTTTTGGATGCCTTTTATTTGACTCTCCTGTCTGATTTCATTGGCTAGCACTTCTAGTACTATGTTAAAAGGTGTGGAGAAAGTGGACAGGCTGGTCTTATTCTAGTTTTTAGTGGAAGAAATTTCAGCTCTTCCAGATTTAGTATAATGTTAGCTATGGGTTTTTAATAAATCGCTTTATGAAAATGTTTACCCTATAATATACTTTAAGCATTTATACAAACTATCACAAATATTAAAAATTTTATACAATCACCAAATATAAAAACAATAATCATTACGTTATACAAACAACAGACAACATAGCAACAAGCTATGAACGTACAACCGATAACTAAAAAATGTTAATAAAAATAATAACTACTCCTGCCCAATATACAATTTAGAAACAAAAGTTTAATAATAAATGCCATCAAATGACTGCCAATAATGTAATAAAAAAATCCAAAAGTGACTGCTAAAATGTTGTCAAGAACTAGTAATTATGCTACTAATAAACAACAGTCCCACTTACCACCAAAAGTCTTTAGACAAATAGCCATTGCCACTCATACATTAAAAAAAAACTAATTGTTCTAGCAAACGCCATTTTTTCACATTATTATATTATTATTATTATTATTATTATTATTTGTATATACTTTCAATCATATTGTTTGGCTTACAATGAGACCATTTCGATATGTGAACATTTCTCCCCAGACCCGTTGATCGAAATATCTTCAACAGATAACACCACACCTCCCCATCCCGTCAATGCTGTACCTCTGTATCCCTTCTCCAAATGTCTTTTGTTAGGCCCCACTACTCCACATACACCTCATCTGACATTCACACCTATCTCTTGTGTTTGTTCAACTGTTAGTCAATCAGTTTCAGACATAGAATGCAGAAAAACGGTATATGTTAAGTGGGGACATACAATGTCTATCTTTCATAGCCTGGCTTGCCTCACTCAGCAGTACATCTTCCATATTCTTCCACTTTCTGTCAAAAGCCAGGGCTCTGTTGGTTTTTCCTTTGACAAAAATCAAGTCAAGGTGGATCAAGGATCTAAATCTAAGACCTCAAACTATAAAGCTGCTCCTGGAAAACACTGGGGAAACTCTGGGAGACATTGGTGTAGGGAAAGACTTCCTAAAGAAGACCCTCAAAGCAGAGTCGATCGTCCCCAAAATAGACAAATGGGATTACATCAGACTAAGAAGTTTCTGCATGGCCAAAGACACAGTAGTTAGTGTGAATCGACAGCCCTCAGAATGGGAAAATATTTTTGTAAGTTTTGCATCAGATAAGGGACTGATAACCAGAATACACAAGGAACTAAAAAAGCTGTTTGGAAAAAAGATGATCAACCCTATTAAAAGATGGGAGAAGGAGATGAAAAAAACACTCTCTAAAGATGACATACGAATGGCCAAAAGGCATATGAAAAACTGTTCAACCTCCCTCATCGTAAGGGAAATGCAGGTAAAAACAACAATGAGGTACCACCTAACCCCAGTCAGAATGTCTAATATATATAAAAAAAAAATAAAATAAAATAAAAAAAAAGATAAGTGTTGGCGGGGGTGTGGTGAAATGGGAACTCTTTTACACTGCTGGTGGGAATGTAAATTGGTCCAACCACTGTGGAGAATAATTTGGAGATTCCTCAAAAATCTACAGATAGATCTGCCAGATGATCCAGGGATCCCACTCCTTGGTATCTACCCAAAGGACAGAAGAATTCTTCATTGGAAAAGTGCTTGCACATCGATGTTTATTGCGGCACTATTCACAATTGCTAAGTCATGGAACCAACTCAAATGCCCCCGTATGGAGGAATGGATTAAAAAACTGTGGCACATGTACTCTATGGAAACGCCATTTTTTTTTTTTTTTTTGTTAAAATGCATCAAGAGCCACAAAAAAACCTATGACATTTATAAACAAGTTACAATATCTTTATACAGGCAAGAGAGATAAGAGAGAGTAACACAATTTCTTCTCTCTTATTTTCTTCAGGATTTTAGATAGACATGAACACATGCCTGGAGTGAGTTTTAGCCATCCAGACAGCAGCTTGAAGTACACAGTTGACCTTGTGGGATCCAGCACCATCAGCACACCTCCTACTGGCCCAACATTGTTTATTTTAAAAAAATTGTTTCAAAGAGGCAGCAAGTAGCATTATGGTGAAGGTGCTGACCTTCTACATGGCTGGTCATGGTTTGAGTCACAGACTGGTGCTTTGAAAATTACACTGGGCGTGTGTGTGTGTGTATGTGTGTGTGTCCAAAATCCTAAGAAAAAAGTAGAAGAGAAAGGATTGTCACATGGAAAGCTCCCCTTTGGGGTTGATTTCTCAGGTTCCTTCTCCTTTTTTGTTTCTCTGTCGAGCATATGGCAACCCTCCCCCCCTCAAAAACAAAACAAAACAAAACAAAACAAAACAAAACAACAAAAAAACTGTTTCAAAATTTACTCTTTTTATGAGTAAAAGAGACAAGCAAAGTAAGAGAAAGAGATCTGTAGACAGAGAAAAAGGCACTTCCAACAGTTTCTCAACATATTATCTTCCCCCAGTCTTATCCAGTCTGAACTTATCTGAGGTCTCTGGAGATGAATTCTAAACCTTCTTTTGTGAGTTAAACTTGCAGTGCATCACGTTTTATTGGTCATCATTCAGTTGCACATTTGTTAATTTTAGCTTTATATTTTGTTGGTAATTAGTGATATCGAGCAGTTTTTCATATACTTGAATATTGTATGTCTTCTTCAGAAACATTTATTTGTATCTTTTTTTATTTCAATTAGTTTATTTGCATTCATTTACTGTACATCATTACAACATACAAAATGAGATTTTCCATCCAGAGTACACTATATATTGTCTCAATCAAGCACATCAACAAACATGTTATTGTCAGCAAATGATCTTCCATTTCTTGTTTTCTGTATGTTTTACTTTCCCCCCCCATCCTTGATTCCCTATCTCCTACCCTCTGCCATCTCCCACTCTCCTCCCACACTGTCTCTGCTATCTATGTTTGCTTTCTATACTGTTTTCCCCTCACATTTTATTGAATCACCAAAGACCCTAATCAATCCAAATACCCTCATAGCAAACACAGGTGATACCCACATTTCCATGAACACAAGTCTAACTTTGCGCATCCTATAAAGTAGCACCTAGCTGTGGCTACATATATCCTACTGCACTCATTGAATAGATATATTTTTTTTTCCTGAAACTTTTTTTTGTAACTCCATTTACATTCCTTCCCTAAGCATCATCACAGCATACAAAATTCGATCTCCCATCCAGTACACACTGCATAGTGACTCAATCATGCACATTACAAAAAATTTTCCATTACTAGTTCCTAGAATTATTTCTACCCCTCTTTCTGACCCTCTGTCCCTTCCCACCCTCCTCTCACACCACCTCCGGTGTCTACAATTGTCCTTCATTCCCTTCCCACCCACGTTGCATTGATCACACAATTTCCTACATCATCTAACTACTTTCCATGGTGAGTTCACTCATTACTACTAAGAAAACCAGTATTAACTTAACTCAAAAAAGTGCCAAGGAACTTTGCTTAAAGCCAGGAAACAGGTTAGGATTCTGTTCAAATGGTAGGTGCATGAACCTATCAGTCTCATGTACTTTTATCTTCTGTTCTGGTTCAATTTTCCTGATTAAATCCTGGGATATAATATTCAACACCAGACTTGTCCCTATGATTAAGTTGGCCACTTGCTTAGCTTTTGGACTCTTATTTCCATGTATCTGTGTTGCGTTACAGATGACCCGGAGACGGTCTTCTCTTCAGCACTTTATTTTCCCAGGTTATCTTCCAGAAGTTCCTCCTCCCTGCTTCCTCCCAGGGCCTTTTAAAGGGCCCTTAGCCAATCAGCGCATTGTCCACGTGTACGGAAGCCAATCCTCGAATGAGGATTGGTCGCATGTCGCATTCCCGTGCTCTCCACGCTCCCCGCCGTTTTACTTCCTTAAAGTTGTTTACCCTCTGGGCACGCTTTGGGCTTCCGCTGCACGCCATCTTTGGGGCGCGCTCGAGAGGCGATGGGCGGGGGTGCGCCTCATATCTGTGTTTAATTTTCTTGATACAACACACCCTTGAGAACTTCTTGGAGATCTGGTCTGGTGCTGGTAAATTCTTTCTGGTTTTTGTTTTTTTTTGTTTTTTTTTTTTTTTTAGAGATTTTCGCTATAGGGCGCGTGCGCTCACCAGACAGACAGAGAGAGACATAGAGACAGAAAGCGAGAAATCACCCCCCAGGGGGGATGGTCACGCTGCAATCCCTTCTCCTCCATTCTCCTCTCGGGATCTTGGGCAGGCACGCACACGCGCCCAGCATGAGTTTTAAGCCACCGGGTTTGGGACGCGAACCACGGTCAACTACGTGGGAGTCCAGCAACATAGCCATTACGCTAACTGCTGGTTCCCAATTCTTTCAGGTTTTGATTATCTGAGAATGTTCTTGTCTTTTCTTCCCACCTGAAAGATAATTTTGCCTGGTACAGTATTCTTGGCTGAAATTGCTTCTCTCGTAACACATTGAATATATTTTCCCATTCTCTCCTTGCTCGCATTGTTTCCTATGAGAGATCTGCTGTTAGCCTGATGGGATGTCCTTTGTAGGTAACTTGATGTTTTTCTCTTGCCAATCTTAGTATCTTGTCTTTGTCTGTGGTTTTGGTCAACCTGGCTATAATGTGTCTTGGAGAAGATCTTCTTGGGTTGATTTTATTTGGGGTCCTCTGTATTTCCTGGGACTGGATCTTTGAATGCCTGTCTAGGTTTGGAAAGTTTCCTTGCAGGATTTCATGGAATAGATTATCAATGCCCTTATGGGTCTCTTCACCTTCTGGAAGGCCAATTATCTGGATGTTTGGATGTTTGATGGTATCCAGTACTTCTCGCATATAATTCTCAAATTTTTGGGCCATTTTCTCAGACTTCGTGGTGGATTTTTCTAAGCCAGCCATTTTCTCTTTTACATCTGAGATTCTATTTTCTGAATGATCTAGTCTGCTTTTAATACTTTCAAGGGAGATTCTGACTTCTTGTATTATAGACTTCATCTCTAGCAGATTCATTTGAGTCTTTTGTAAAGTGTGTAATTCCTCTTTTAGATCTTGCAAGAATTTCCTCATCTCCTGGAACTCGTCAACTTCTTTCTCCTTTCTCTTTACCAGTTCATTATCTCTCTTCTCTTCCATCTCTGTTAGCTTCGACATTATGAATGCTCTAAATTCCTTATCAGACATTTCCATGACTTTTACCAAACTGCTTGTGGATGAAGGAGTGTTACTCTTTTCCCTTGGAGGAGAGGTATTTTCTCGTTTTCCCATATTTCTCGTGATCCGGCGGTGATTTCTTGTCATCTGATGGATGTGTGTTTCTTTCAAATTTTTGAAGTTCAGCCTAAATGTTCAGAAGCAAGCAGACAGAGGTGATCTAGAATCTGTTTGCCATTCTGTTGTGATCGCTGGTGCAGCAGATTCAGTAGATATTGGGAAATATTATAACCCTATTAGTATTTGGATGTTTAGCTACAATTCTCTTAGATGTGTCTAAAAACAAATTGAATGGATATTGGAGGGAGGAGAGACAAGAAAAAGGAAAATGAAAAAGAGAGAGAGAAACAACAAAAAGAAAAAAAAAGACAAAAAAATCAAAAAATAATAAAATTGTAATTACTGTTCTTTTTTTTAAAAAAAAAAAATCACAAAATAGAAAACCATGCGGCGCGCATCCCCCCCTCAGAAGGGATTATTAACAAAACAAAAGGTGGAGCTGAGAGCCAGAGAAAAACTCTACCTTTAAAAAAATCGTAAAAAGGAAAAATTAAAAAAAAATGAGGAGACAGGAGCAGAGAGAGACGGAGACCTCAGAGACACAGAGACAGAGATAGAAGGCCAGAGGGGCTCCCTACCACGCTAGCTTTGCTTGCTGGAGGCTGAATTATGAGTAGAAAATCTTCATTTCTCCTGTCCCCTGAAATATCTAGTTCAGAGGAGCCATGAGGAATCTTCTTCTGAAGGAAGGGCTCAACTCTCCTGCCTGGGCGGAAGGACCAGAAGGGATTATTAACAAAACAAAAGGTGGAGCTGAGAGCCAGAGAAAAACTCTACCTTTAAAAAATCATAAAAAGGAAAAATTACAAAAAAAAATAAGGAGACAGGAGCAGAGAGAGACAGAGACCTCAGAGACACAGAGACAGAGCTAGAAGGCTAGAGGGGCTCCCTCCCATGCTAGCTTTGCTTGCTGGTGGGTGAATTATGAGTAGAAAATCTTCATTTCTCCTGTCCCCTGAAATATTTAGTTCACCATGTTTATTCGTATCTTGATTTAAATTTGTAATCTGGGCTATTTCTTTCTTATTGCTCTTGGGTTTATTGAAGTTCTCATATACTCTTAATGTTGAGGGAAAACAGATTGCTGAGGGTTAAAAAGCAGCACTTCAGAGAGATGGGAATACTTTTATCATTCCTGCCTGTGGGGCACAGAAGAGTTAACGTTCTGAAGAGCTGCTCTCCTGTGAGGATTAAGCACAGTCCTTTATTATGGAGTTTGGGGGAAGCAGGTTCTCCAACTGGCTAAGGGTATCCTATCAGAAAGAAGAAGTTCAAAGTTTACTTTAATGATGGGTTGGATAAGCAGGGTGTCTGTCTTTCCAAGGTCTCAGGTGGATTTTATCATATCATTTCCAAGGGGGAGAGGCAGTGAATTCACAGAGACCTGGGTTGTGTCAGCAACTGTTGGCCTTGGGCTATTATGAGTTCCAGATGTCTCCCCACCATGAAAAGTAGTGGTCGGGAGAGGCTTGACACAGACAGGCCTCAGTGCAGCTGCCCACATCATTCCTCCCTCTTGAGCCTCCTCAGTTACATTTAAGAAGGATAAAAAAACAGGGATGATCCTGGGTTTGTGACAAGCTAGTGGTACTTTAAAGCATCAAGAGGAGAGTTTATATGGGTAAGGTAGAGATGACATCTGTCACTGTCCTCAAGCTTTCACCATGGGTAAAGCCGTCAGCCCATGGAGTGACTGCAACAGGGTTATAGACTCATTGTCAGCTCCCAGTTTTCTGGAATGTCACCTTGGTCAGCTGCTCAGGGTGGTTCATCATACAGGTCCCATGGTCCTGTGGTGCTTAGGCTGGCTTCACTCCTGTATGGTGAATCCACAGGGCTAGTCTTGTAACTTTAACTGCAGTGGGGGTTGCAAACTGAACAACATATAACCCCAACAAATTGGGTTGTAATGAGTCTCTTTTCCAATTTTTAACCCATACAAGATCTCCAGGTTCATGTGTGTGCACACAGTTTTCAAGGGGAATGAGAATTTTTTGTACGGTGACTCGGGCTACTAAAGGGAGTGACTGGTCAAACAGATTCTCAGAAGGGGAGTAACCATGCTTTTGGGGTGTACATCTAACCCAAAGCAGGGCCAGTGGAAGAACATTTACCCAGGGGTATCCTGTGTTTTGACAAAATTTAGCCAGTGTGGACTTGAGAGTGTGGCTCATTTGCTTAACTCTCCCAGAGCTCTGGGGTCAGTAAGAAGTGTGAAGGTTTCATTTTATTCCCAAGGCCTTTGTGACTTCTCCCTGTTTGACTTCAGCTATGAAGGCAGGGCCGTTGTCTAACCCAATCATAAGGGGAAGTCCAAATCAAGGTATAACTTCTTTTAATAGGGCTCAGGTGACTTCTCTGGCCTTTTCAGTTCATGTAGGGAAAGCTTCACCCAGCCTGAGTAAGTGCAGACCAGAATTAATAAGTATTTATAACCTGGCAAGGTTGCACTTCTGATACGTCTGTCTCCAGTAACTCCAGAGGAGTCATCCCAGTAGCTGGCCCCTGAACAGGGGTATTTCTAACACAGGTTGCATGTTCACAGTTGTATACAATGACGGTAGGTGACTTAGAAAATAGTATTGGCCTAACATGTTTTCTAGCTTAGTTTTTCCCCAGTTGGTCAACTTGTGGTCCTGCTTTACCAATGAATAGCCCAGCGACTTGGGTATATATATTCTTATATCTGTCAGTCTCCATCATCTGTCTTCTCCCAGGGCTGCCCCCTCCAACTTTGTCCAGCAATGTTCATTAGAGGAATATTGGGGGGGCGCTTTTGGGAGGCTCCCGAGTGGCAATATTTTAGTCATAGCAGTTGGGGCCTGATTTGCAGCAGCCTTGGCTGTTTGTGGTAGGCAGTTAGCTAGTAATGAGCTGGCAACCCTAAGAGAATAGCAGGACACATGTCACATTGATCACAATTTATCAGGAGTTAAAACCAGACCCTTCATGAGATGCCTTCTTCCTACCTAGCCCCTGGTGCCAGAAAGGTGAGGCAAATACCATTTTCCTTCCTCGCTACCTGAAAAAGACACCCAGGAATGACTGTAAATTTCTCTCTTATCATCCCTCCTGAATACAAAAAGATCCAACCAAACATTTTGGTCAACATGCTGATTCCCACTGGGGGAATTATCTAATTGAGCAGTCTATCCTAATTAAACATCCTGGCTCATACTGGGCATGGGCAGTTAGGTACCCAAATTTCTCAAATTCTTCACCTGTGAGAGAGATGTGCAAGCACAGGAGAAAGCTCCCGAATTCAAACAAAGGACATAGATAGTTTGACAGACCTCCCACTGTTAAATATTCATGATGACATCTAGTAATAAAAATAACACCTAACCACTTCCAAATGCAGCAGTTGCTACCTAGCAAACGGCCCACCCAAAAGTCTTCTGGGTGCACTTCTTTTCTAAAATCTTTCTTTCCTATCAAATTCTCTTTTCTACCTACTTTTATTGTGGTTGTGGCTTTATTTTGTGCCTAGGGACAGGTCTCTAATTTTAGTGATCTGGACCCAAAGAACCAAGGACTTAACACAGCTCAACACTCTCCCATCTTATGACAGGATCTGCCAACTGATTTCCCAAGGCTATGGGATCTTCCCCCCTCTGGTGTCCTTGGCGTTGAATGATTATCACTTCCCTTGGCTCCCAGACTGTCTCCATAATTGGCAAATTTCCTCCTTGTTTTTGAATGTTTTTCCTTCTGTCAAGAGGAGTTCTCCCTCTTGGTGTATTGTTCCATGAACATACATGGTAGCAAATGCATAGCATGAGTCTGTGTAGATGTTTACTCTCTTACCAGCTGCAAATTTTAAGGCTCAGATTAATGCCCACAGTTCAGCCCTTGAGCAGACCACCCTTGGAGGAGGGCTCCTTCCTTGATCACCATGTTTTGGGAGGTAACTGCATAGCCAGCATATCGAGTTCCGTCCTCCATGTAACTGCTACCATCAGTGAAGTGAGTCAGGGGTCTTCAATGGTGTGTCCACAATATCAGAACTTCCAGGAAAAAACCCTCATTGGGACTATCAGTTAGCATAATGGCTATGTCGCTGGACTCCCATGTAGACAACTGTGGTTTGAGTCCCAAACCCAGTGGCTTAAACTCACACTGGGCCCATGTGCATGCATGCCCAAGATCCTAAGAGGAGAATGGAGGAGAAGGGATTGCAGTGTGGCCATCCCCATTCGGGGATGATTTCTAGCTTTCTGTCTCTGTCTCTCTCTGTCTTTCTGGAGAGCACATGTGCCCCATAGCAAAAGCCTCTCAAAAAAAAAAAATCCTCATGGAGGGCTTATTCACAACTGTGCTCAGGAGGCCCCAGTGTGGTTGGGAGGAAGCTAGCAGAATTGAGGGTCTGCAGAGTCTGAAGTCTAATTAGGGGATTTTCTATCAATAGGCCCTGGTAGTGGGCCATCCTAGAGCTGGCAAGCCATTTATATTCTCTTGTATTTATAATTAGCATGGCCACTGACTGAGGGACCCGAGCATTGATAACTTGTCCCAAAGTTAGCTTGTCTGCTTCTCTCATTGGCTTAACAGTGGCAGCAAGAACTCACAGGTGAGGAGGCCATCCAGATGCCATTGGGTCTGACCTTTCAGACAGGCAGGCGATAGTTCTCTCCCAAGGCCCAAAGGACTGAGTCAGACCCCTAGTGCTGTCTGGCTCTTTTCATATATGAATAGATTGAACTCCCCAGTGAGGTTTGGGAGTTTTAAAGCCCAGGCTTTCCAGAGGTTTGACTTGAGATCCTGGAAACCCTGCTCTTGACAGGGTCCCCACTTAAAGGGGAGTGGCTTAACATTTTCATCAAAACCTGGAACCCAAATCCTACAGAATCCTATGTCTCCCAAAAATTCATGTAGGTGCTTCTGGGGTGTGGGTGGAGGCAAATTACCTACTAATGAGGCAGGCATTACCCCATCTTGGAGGAGCACTTCCAAGAGAAGTGGGGAATGAAGCAGGAGCAACTCCTTGGAGGGGCACTTCCATTATAAACTGTTAAATTTCTATGACTGGAAACTTGCCTTCTCCTCTATGCCTAAGAGTAAACAGAATAATTAACACTCCTATGTCTTTAAACCCCACTGCTCCTAACTGCCTTAAAATGTTCTTTAGTGATGTAATCATCAGCCAGACCCCTTGCTCTGAGCCATGAAGACCATGAAAATTCTATTGTGTTTAGACAGAGACAGAACAGACCCTGAAGAATGATTAACCTGCTTTTCCTGCTTCTGTACTGTGCCTTTGTTTTTACATTGTTAAAACCCTACTCCCAGCCTTTTCCACCATCTGAGCCCACTGCACCTTACCCTCATGAATCATCACATCATCCCAGATATGATTGTGCATTTTTCGCCTTTATAAGTACCCCTCACCTTACACTTGGGACTGTGGGGTTTTGAGAGACCTGAGTCCCCCCGTATGCCACTGACTTAATAAATTTCAATAAATTTGGCTATATCTGGATGTCCTCTTATTTCTCACTGAGTAGACTGTAACACTACTTGCTTTTGTTCCTGCTCAAGCGCAGGATGTTTTTAGTCAGAATGAATCCCAAAAACCACATTTGGGTGCGGCAGATCTGGCCTTTTTTCTTTCAGACTTTGTACCCAACCTGGGACAGGAGCTGGAGCAGTGCTAGAGTTCCTCTTTGGCAGTTTTCTGGGGTTGCTCCAGCAAACAGAAAGTCGTCAACATGTTAGAGCAGAGTACACCCAGTTTCCTGACTTGGAAAATTCTCTAAATTTGCAACAAGCATGGCAGCAACAAGCATGTCTCCAAACAGGAGACCACTCAGCAAAGTATATGGATTGGGGATGGTGGGATGTAAGGTCACCATGGTCGCATTTACAGGTCGCAAATCCTGAGCTGGCTGGTAGTCACCAGAAGCTCCCTTTCCCTCAGGGAGGGAGGGAGTGTTCCAAAGAGACTGGCTTTCAACCAGGATCTCAGCTTCCCTGAGCCAGTTCATGTGTTTCTTTATGGCTAGCCTGGAGTCTGGGCTCTCAGGGGACTGGCGGAGACATCCTGAGGTTTCAATTTGACCACCAAAGGTGAGTGGTTGATTGCCATTCCTGGTGGGTTCTCCTCCACCCAAAGGCAGGGAAGATTTAAGCAAGTGGAGAGAATGTCTCATCATTTCCACTGGGGGCCTCGGGAGCAAACATTTGTTGCTCCTCTTCCCAGGGCATTGCCACATCTAAGATTTTGATGAGGCTGATGGTTAAAGCAGCTAAGGCAAATGAGTCAAAGCTGATTTGTGCTCTAAGTTCAGTCATTAGGTCTCTCCCCAGCAACGGGACCCGGTGGGGCATCCAGTTGTCTGAGGACGGTGGTGAGCAGGACCAATTATTGTTTCCTGTGCTGCAGTGCAGATCGGCTTTTTCTTCTTCTTCTTCCTCCTCCTCCTCTTCTTCTTCTTCTCCTTCTCCTCCTCCTCCTCCTCCTCCTCCTCCTCCTCCTCCTCCTCCTCCTTCTTCTTCTTCTTTGTCTCAGTTTATTAACACTCGATTAGCAATTTCTAGGAGTTGGGAGGCATTCATTACAGCAAACCCATCCTGTTTCTGGGGTTTTCTGTGGAAGTCAGGAGCTGACTGGGCTATGAATGTAACATTAGTCATTCGCTGGCTTTCAGGGCTCTCTGGATTAAATGGAGTATCGGTCTAGTATGCTTTGCAAAGCCTCTCCTCAAACTGCCCTGGTGGCTCATTTGCCTTTTGAATTAATTCTGTTGTTTTTGTCATGTTGGTAGGTTTCTTTGTCCTGGCCTTCATCCCCTGCAAGAGTGCCTTTCTGTATTTTTGGGGCATGCTCTTGTAACCTTAAGGACTCTATGTTGTTCCTCCATATTAAGTAAAGTGAGGAGGAGCTGGCGGCAGTCAACCCAAGTGGGCTGAAGGTTTTGGAGTCCATAAGCTCTATCATTGCCTGGGGCTGTTTTTGTGTGTGTGTGTGTGTGTGTGTGTGTGTGTGTGTGTGTGTTTTAGAGGCTTTTGCTATAGAGCACATGTGCTCTCTAGAGAGACAGAGAGAAATGCAGAAACAGAAAGTGAGAAATCACCCCCCAGGGGGAATGGCCACACCACAATCACTTCTCCACCATTCTCCTCTGGGCTCTTTTGTGTAGGGGTAGTGGTGGTAGTGTTTTCAATTAAGCCAGTCAATGGTGGTAAAAGGCTGGTAGCTCTCCTGGCAACAGCAGGGGAGGAAGAATCTGAGCGAGGAATTTGGGAAGGTTGGTGTCTTCTCCCCTGAGCAGGTTGAGCTACTGTGAGTACTTTGCATTGCTTGGGTTTTAATTTAACTCTGTAATCCCCAGAGAAACCCTTATTAAAGTTAGGCAGCATACCATCCAGCACCTTGGGTTTGGGAGATTTGGATTGAGGTTTTCCCATTTTGCCTAGCCAAATTTCTCTGACTTTTTCAGTTATTAAATGCCCACACTTCCCAAAGGGCTTGGGAGATCACTGGTTGGATTAATAGACTCTGGAGGGAAGGTGGCTCCTGGGGGTGGGTCTTAGTCCAGAGGTTGGAAGTCATGCAGTGTTCTCCCAGGGAGACTGCTTACAGGGCCAGATCGAGTAGGCAATAAGTTTGTTGAACTTTTTAGGGGGACCTCGACCAAGGGCTGCAATTATTAAGATCATGGAGGTTTCTCCCTGGGGTCCCTCTTCTCAACTCTCCAATGGCTGATATTCTGGTGCTAAAGGGGAATACTCCTGTGGTGGATGACAAATGGAGTGGAGACAGAAGAGGGAACAGATGTCTGTAGTACTAATCAATGAGGGAAGGAGATCTAGGTAAAGATTAATGCGTGCCCTCTTCTTTCCCAGGCAGAGTGAGCAGGTTTTGTTCCACAGGAAAAGCCTTTGTAAGAGAGTCTATATGGGTTTCAGGAGGATGTTTTTCATCACATTTGAGAGGAACTCATGCCACAGCTTTCAGGGACAAAACTTGTGACCTGACATTTACTCTGCCTATTTACCTCTACAGGGAAAGTCCTCCCAACTGTCCCTGTGTTTCCCCTCCCATGAATGATGTCCCAAAACAAACAAAGGATGGGTGCCCCCCCCCAAAGTGGAAGACCATTGTTTTGGCCATGTCCCTCGTGGGTTTTGTGTGTTTCCTTGACAATAGGAGGTTGGATATAGAACCCCCACCAAATTACACACGTAGAGAGGGTAGGGGGCCCTCAGCATGTAATTAGAGGAGTCTGACCCAGCAGGGCCCCAGGATCTGTTTGAGCCCTCAACCTTTGAGCGCAGCCTTGGTTGGCTCAGCACATTTGCAAGGCCGTTGCTGCACGCCACCTGACCTATGAGCAAAGCTTGGTTTGACTCAGCATGTTGGCAAGGCCACTTGCTGTATGCTCCGGAGACTGCGGTAGCCTTGCTGGGAAGAGAACCCCTTCTGACTCCCTGATATACTACTATAAAAGAACTGCATAGCTCTCTCATACATCTTGAGTATGTGGTAAGATTTCCCAAAAGTCCCCCAACTGCTCCCCTTTGCCCTGATCACCTACTGTTAATTACAATGCTTCATCCCTGCAGTCACAGTGGAGGGTGTGCTGAAGTTCTATCTAGGCAGAAATAATCTTCTTGACTTTTGGAAGGCCCTTCAAGATGCATTTAACATAAGCTTAAAAATAATAAGATTAGGCCGAAACTGGCCCAGGACACTCTCTCCCCAGGGTAGCTAATGTTTTAACAAAATACATAACAGTGGCGCCACAGGCTACACAAGTAAATGTACAACAGAACACTTAGGTATACCACAAACCTATTTTAAAGTTCTTCATTAACTTGTTAGTCACTTTACTTTTGACTTAAAAAAAAATGGTACCACCAGTTGAAGAAACTGTTTTACTACCCTCACCAAGTGAACAATAGGTCCACCCCTTGAGAATAGATAGATACATTAGGATTCCTTTAATTAAGTTTTAGATCCCTGTAGAATTATATAAGTATCATTATTTATTGAGATCCATAAGAACTAATACCTATACTTGAGATTTTATTTTCTTAGCATCGTACTTAGTAATCGCAAGACGGCTGCAGCCAAGCATCGGCTGATAAGTAACTCTATTTGATGGAGTTGTTTCCCAAAACTGCATTCCTTGAAGTCCCTGAAAACCTGCTTACATCAAACAAACAATTATTGAACTGTAATAGACCTGCCCTTAATCCAACCCTGAATGGAATCTATGATCCCTATTGTTAAAACTTTATGAACTGACAATTAGAACACATAGCCCCTCACCCGTTTACTTGCATGTATCACATTTTCAATAAAAAGGCATGATGATTCCTAGCAGTTGTCACTCTACAGAGAGTGATCGCTGAGAGTGTTCGACTGAGGACATGTGCAAAAAAGGCACCGAGGCCTCAGTCTTTCCTTCCTGTGCTGCCTCTGTCGAGATAACCTACCCCTGCCAAGGCTGGTCCCTGGCATGTAATACCACCATTTAGTCTTTTTGGAAACACCACAGAATGGCAGAAAATAGATGCACTCATGCCCTGTGGTGCAATGCACTGTGGGACCACAAACACATTTATCATACTCACATTCACTCAGAGGTTATGAATTCCTTGCCCGCACCAACCCAAAGATGAAGGAGTCCTGACTGCCACTCTCCTCTTCCATGCTACTGAGTGGGCTGACTGATGGCTCTACAGACAAACCAGAAACAGATGAGTTCAGACTGCCAGTCCTGCTACTGGAGAGTATATGGCTCTCCTCTTCCACTCTACTGAGTGGCCTGACTGATGGACTCTATAGATTCATGGGGCTTACGAGATTACCAGAGTTGACCATAAGTGATGCATCCAGGTCTGCAGTACGAGTCAGTCCTTCTCTCCAATTGGAGTCCTATGATCCAGGAATGCTCATCCTCTGGGTGGGCATCCAGACTGAGGGATCCCATCAAACAAGCTGGGGGCGTGCCTATCCCTCCACACTGCAGTGCTCATCCCAGGGTAGGGGGAAAGCATCCTGGGATTGATGGCTTAAAGGGCCTGTCTGATTTTCACTTCCTGGCCAATGCACCAAATGTTGCAGGAAAACAGATGGCCCAGGGATGAAAATACAACACTCTATAGATATAGGAATACTCTTTTTTTTTCAATTTATTTATTTGCATTCATTCTCTGAACATCATTACAGCATACAAAATGAGATTTTCCATCCAAATTACACTATATATTGTCTCAATCAAGCACATCAACAAACATGTTATTGTCAGCAAATGATCTTCCATTTCTTGTCTTCTGTATGTTTTGCTTTTTTCCCCCCATCCTAGATTCTCTATCTCTTACCCTCTGCCATCTCCCACTCTCCTCCCACAGTCTCTGGTAACTATGTTTGCTTTCTATACTGTTTTCTCCTCACATTTTATTGTAATGCCAAAGACCCTAATCAATCCAAATACCCTCATAGCAAACACAGGTGATACCCACATTTCCATGAACACAAGTCTTACTTTACGCATCTTATAAAGTAGTACCTAGCTGTGGCTACATATCCTACTGCAGTCATTGAATAGATATATTTTTTTTTTCTGAAACTTATTTTTTTGTAACTCAATTTACATTCCTTCCCTAAGTTTCCTCACAGCATACAAAATGCAATCTCCCATCCAGTACACACTGCATAGTGACACAATCATGCACATTACAAAAAATTTTCCATTACTAGTTCCTAGAATTACTTCCACCCCTCTTTCTGACCCTCTGTCCCTTCCCACCCTCCTCTCACACCACCTCCGGTGTCTACAATTGTCTTTCACTCCCTTCCCACCCACGTTGCATTGATCACACAATTTCCTACATCATCTAACTACTTTCCATGGTGAGTTCACTCATTACTACTAAGAAAACCAGTTTTAACTTAACTCAAAGAAATGCCAAGGAACTTTGCTTAAAGCCAGGAAATAAGTTAGGATTCTGTTCAAATGGAAGGTGCATGAACCTATCAGTCTCATGTACTTTTATCTTCTGTTCTGGTTCAATTTTCCTGATTAAATTCTGGGATATAGTATTCAGCTCCAGACTTGTCCCTCTGATTAAGTTGGCCACTTTCATAGTTTTTTGACTCTTATTTCCGTGTGTCTGTGTTTAATTTTCTTGATACAGCACACCCTTGAGAACTTCTTGGAGATCTGGTCTGGTGCTGGTAAATTCTTTCAGGTTTTGTTTATCTGAGAATGTTCTTGTCTTTTCTTCCCACCTGAAAGATAATCTTGCCGGGTACAGTATTCTTGGCTGAAATTGCTTCTCTCGTAACACTTTGAATATATTTTCCCATTCTCTCCTCGCTCGCATTGTTTCTGATGAGAGATCTGCTGTTAGCCTGATGGGATGTCCTTTGTAGGTAACTTGATGTTTCTCTCTTGCCAATCTTAGTATCTTGTCTTTGTCTGCGGTTTTGGTCAACCTGGCTATAATGTGTCTTGGAGAAGATCTCCTTGGGTTGATTCTATTTGGGGTCCTTTGTATTTCCTGGGACTGGATCTTCGAATACCTCTCTAGGTTTGGAAAGTTTTCTTGCAGGATTTCATGGAATAGATTATCAATGCCCTTATGGGTCTCTTCACCTTCTGGAATGCCAATTATCCGGATATTTGGACGTTTGATGGTATCCAGTACTTCTCGCATATCATTCTCAAATTTTTGAGCCATTTTCTCAGTCTTCGTGGTGGACTTTTCTAAGCCAGCCATTTTCTCTTCTACATCTGAGATTCTATTTTCTGAATGATCTAGTCTGCTTTTAATACTTTCAAGGGAGATTTTGACTTCTTGTATTATAGACTTCATCTCTAGCAGTTCCGTTTGAGTCTTTTGTAAAGTGTGTAATTCCTCTTTTAGATCTTGCAAGAATTTCCTCATCTCCTGGAACTCGGCAACTTCTTTCTCCTTTCTCTTTAGCAGTTCATTATCTCTCTTTTCTTCCATCTCTGTTAGCTTCGACATTACGAATGTTCTAAATCCCTTATCAGACATTTCCATGACTTTCACCGAACTGCTTGTGGATGAAGGAGAGTTACTCTTTTCCATTGGAGGAGAGGTATTTTCTCGTTTTCCCATATTTCTCATGATCCGACGGTGATTTCTTGTCATCTGATGAATGGTGTGTTTCTTTCAAATTCTTAAAGTTAAGCCTCAATATTCAGGAGCAAGCAGACAGAGGTGTTCTAGAATCTGATTGCCGTTCTGTTGTGATCGCACACCAGCTTTGCTTGCTGGAGGCTGAATTATGAGTAGAAAATCTTCATTTCTCCTGTGCCCTGAAATATCTAGTTCCCAGTTTCCATGAGGAATCTTCTCAGAGAATGGCTCAACTCTCCTGCCACACTAGCTTTGCTTGCTGGAGGCTGAATTATGAGTAGAAAATCTTCATTTCTCCTGTGCCCTGAAATATCTAGTTCCCAGTTTCCATGAGGAATCTTCTCAGAGAATGGCTCAACTCTCCTGCCACACTAGCTTTGCTTGCTGGAGGCTGAATTATGAGTAGAAAATCTTCATTTCTCCTGTGCCCTGAAATATCTAGTTCCCAGTTTCCATGAGGAATCTTCTCAGAGAATGGCTCAACTCTCCTGCCACACTAGCTTTGCTTGCTGGAGGCTGAATTATGAGTAGAAAATCTTCATTTCTCCTGTGCCCTGAAATATCTAGTTCCCAGTTTCCATGAGGAATCTTCTCAGAGAATGGCTCAACTCTCCTGCCACACTAGCTTTGCTTGCTGGAGGCTGAATTATGAGTAGAAAATCTTCATTTCTCCTGTGCCCTGAAATATCTAGTTCCCAGTTTCCATGAGGAATCTTCTCAGAGAATGGCTCAACTCTCCTGCCACACTAGCTTTGCTTGCTGGAGGCTGAATTATGAGTAGAAAATCTTCATTTCTCCTGTGCCCTGAAATATCTAGTTCCCAGTTTCCATGAGGAATCTTCTCAGAGAATCAGATATAGGAATACTCTTTATTGTTACCATAGGCAGGGCATAAAAGAGTTAACACTCTGAAGCTCAGGCCTCCAGTGAGGGTTAAGCAGTCTTTTATTATGGAGTTGGGGGGATGGGGAGCTCCAGCAGGCTAAGGGTATCCTATCAAGAAAAAGAACCTCTTAGTTTAGAGAAGAATTGGTTAGATAAGCAGGATGTCTGATTTTCAAAGGTTCAGGTGGTTTTTATTATTTTAAAGGGGGAGAGGCAGTGAATTCACAGAGACCTGGGAAGTATCAGTAGCTGTTGGCCTTATGCTATTGTGAGTTCCTGACATCTCCACATTTTGAAGACCAGTGGTCTGGAGAGGCACAGACAGGCCTCAGTGCAGCTGCCTCAATGCAGCTACCTATGTCACACCTAACACAGTAGCACTCAAATATGTGAATGAAAGACTGTTAAATCTAAAAGGAGAGATAGACAGCAACACACTAACTATTGGAGACTTCAACACTCCACTATCCCCTCTGGACAGATCATCTAGACAAAAAATAGGTAAAGAGATAAAGGATCTAAATGATACCATAAAATGGACTTAACAGACATCTATAGAAGTTTTCACCCAAAAACCACAAGATACACTTTTTTCTCACCCCCACATGAAATCTTATTAAAGATTGACCACATGATAGGGCACAAGACAAGCCTCTACAGATTCATGATTGAATTAAACTTTATTTTAATTTCAAGAGAAACCCTCAAAAATACTCAAATACATAGAAAATAAATAACCTACTTCTGAATGACTTCACAAGTACTGAAGAAATAAAGATTGAAATAAAAAGATTCATGGAAGCCAATGACAATGAGGACAGGAGCTTACTTAATCTTTGGGACACTGCAAAAGCAGTCATAAGAAGAAAGTTCATAGCAATTAGCGCACATAAGAAGAAGATGGAAAGAAGGCAAATGGATCACCTAACAACGTGCCTCAGAGAATTGGAAAAGCAAAAGAAAAAAATCTAAAAACCTCCAGGAGAAAGGAAATAATAAAGAAATGAGTAGAAATAAATTAAATAGTATATAAACGAACTATACAGAAAATAAATGAAAGTAAAAAGTGGTTCTTTGAAAAGATAAACAAAATTGATACACGACTAGTGAGACTTATTAAGGAGAGAGAAAGGAACCAGGTAAATAAAATCTGCAATGAAGCAGGCAATGTAACAACAGACATAATAGAAATACAAAACATCATTAGAGGATACTATGAACAACTATATGCCAAGAAATACTGTTGAGTGAAGCAAGCCAGGCTATGAAGGAGAGGCATTGTATGTCCCCACTTAATATATACCAAGTGTCCCCACTTTATGACTGAAACTAATTGACTAAAAGATATAGAAACACAGTATATAGATGTAAATACCAGATATAGTGTGTGTGAAAGAGGAATGTCTGAGGAAGGACATTTAGAAAAAAAAAATAGGGAGGCAAAGCATTAACGGCACAAAGAAATGTGGTATTATCTGTTGAAGATATTTTGTAGTTTTATCAAGTGTACTAGGGAGAAATGTTCATCTGTTGAAATATCCATTTTGTAAGACAAATAATAATGTGATTAAATGTATAAAAGAAAAGTCTACAAATAGAACTACCATATGATCCAGCAATCCCATTCCTTGGCATCTACCCAAAGGACAGAAGAACTCTTCATTGGAAAAGTGCTTGCACATTGATGTTTATTGTGTCACTTTTCACGATTGCTAAGACATGGAACCAACCCAAATGCCCCCCTATGGATGAATGGATTGAAAAACTATGGCATATATACTCTATGGAATACTATTCAGCCATAGAAAACAACAAAACCCTGGCTTTTGACAGAAAGTGGAAGAATATGGAAGATTTACTGCTGAGTGAAGCAAGCCAGGCTTTAAAGGAAAGACATTGTATGTCCCCACTTAATATATACCGAGCATCCACACTCTATGACTGAAACTGATGGGCTAAAGGATGTACAAACACAAGAGATGGGTGTGAATGCCAGATGTGGTGTATGTGGAGGAGTGGGGCCTGGGGAAGGACATTTGGAGGAGGAATACGGAGACAGCATTGTTGAGACAGGGAGGTAGTGTTGTTATATTTTGAACAACTGGATTAAGGAGATATGTTCACATATTGAAATGTTCACCTTGTAAACTAAATAATGTGATTGAATGTATTAAAAATGTAACTAAATAAATGGATAAAAATTTAAAAAAAGAAAATTAAATTAAAAAAAGAAAAAGAGGAAAAAAATTTAAAAAAAGAAAGAAAGAAGACAACCTGGATGAGATGGACAAATTCCTGGACACAGTAATTCTGAATTCTACAAAACTTTAAAGAAGATTTAACTCCCATTCTGCTCAAGTTATTTCTAAAGATCCAAAGGGGTGAATCTCTCCGTAATTCATTCTATGAAGCCTCCATCACCCTTATCCTTAAAACAGACAAGGACAGGGGAGCAGCAATTGGTGTAATGGCTATGTTGTTGGACTCCCATGTTGCCAACCATGGTTCAAGTCCCATGCCTGGTGTCTTAAACTCATGCTGGACGTTTGTGTGTGCATGACGAAGACCTGAGAGGAGAATGGAGGAGAAGGGATTGTGGCTTGGCCATTCACCCTGAGCAGTGATTTTTTTACTTTCTGTCCCTCTGTCTCCCTCTGTCTTTAGCCAGTGCATGTGCCCTATAGCAAAAACCTCTCCCCCCCAAAAAAAGAAAGGAAAAAACAGATAAGGACAGAGTAAGAAAGGAAAACTGCAGACCAATATCTCTGATGAATATAGACGCAAAGATTCTCAACAGGATACTAGCAAATCATATTAAAAACTTATAAAAAAGATTATGCATCATGACCAGGTAGGCTTTATTCCAGGAATGCAAGGTTGGTTCAACATATGCAAAACCATAAATGTAATACACCATATTAACAGAAAGAAAGATAAAAACCATATGATCATATCAATTGATGCAGGAAAAGCATTTGATAAGATTTAACCTCCCTTCATGATCAAGACTTGCAGCAATATCAGCATAGAAGGGTCATTTCTCAATACAATAAAAGCTATATATGAAAAACCCATAGCAAACATCACCCTAAATGGAGAAAAGCTGAAAAATTTTCCAGTATAACCTGGTACAAGACAAGGATGCCCACTTTCTCCACTCCTTTCCAATATAGTACTGGAAGTCCTCGCCAATAAAATCAGAAAAGAGAATAAAATAAAAGGCATTCAAATAGGAAAAGAAGAAGTGAAAAATCTATTTGCAGATGACATGATTGTATACGTAGAATACCCAATGGTATCCATGAAAAAATTCCTGGAAGTAATGCACGAATAAAGTAAAGTCGTAGGATACATAATCCTCCTTGTGGGGGTTATTTCTTACTTTCTCTCCTCTCTCTCTCTCTGTCTCTTTCTCAAGTTTACACACCCTAAAGCAAAAAATAGTTTGTAGAAAATGGGAATAAAGTACAAATTCAATTTGCTGACTACTGAAATCTATGCATAGTTTTTCATAGTACACATTTTACATGAACTCTTGAGGATCCCTTGTACAGAGATAAAATATAATACTATCACAATTCTAATAACATTTTTATAGAAATATAAATAAAACAAATCTTTTTTAATGTATTTTTCTTTATGATAGCATGTCAGTGTATTAGAGAGAGAGAAGCACCCTGGACATGGTCTTGTCACATCATGATCCCCTTCCCAAAGTCTTTCAGCTCACTGGGATCTTGTACATGTACACATGCACCCATTGTATTTGCAGACTGATCCAGGGTTCCAAACCTGTGACTTCAACCACTGTAGTTCAGTTTGCTATTGACTGTGCCACCAGGTGGAGCCAAAAGTAATTCTGAAAAAAATCCTAATAGGATGAAAGAGAGAGAGAAAGAGAGAAGAAGGAGAAGGAGAAGGAGAAGAAGAAGAAGAAGAGAAGAACCTGGATAGCCAAATTAATGCTGAGAAATAAAATCACAATTATAGGTGTTACACTTCCTGATTTTGAATTATATTGGAAAGTTATGGAAACAAAACCAATATGAGCTTTGCATAAAAAAATATGTATTACTGCTCCTGGGTATTAACCCAAAGAATAGGAAAATACTCAGTCAGAAAGGCTCTTACACATCCATGTTTATTGCAGCATTATTTGCAATTTTTAAGACATGAAGTCAATCTAAATGCCCAAGAATGGATTACTGGATTAAAATAAATGTGGCACATACATGCTATAGAATAATAGCCATAAAAACAAATGAGACCTGTCATTTTATACAAAGATGATGACCATAGAAGATTTCATGCTAAGTGAGGCAAGCTAGACTATGGAAGACATAGTCTGTCCCCACTAAATATTTACTGAATGTCTACAATTGATGACAGAAATTGAAATATTCAAAGATACAATAGCAGGCAGTGCAGGTGCAGATAACAGAGACTGTATAGGAGAGGGTGGACAGTAGCGGGTGGAAGAGAAGTTCTCGAGGAGAGAAAAAAAAAATTAACAGATACAAGAATGTAAAGTTAGTTGTTGAAATGATAATGTATGGTAATATCTTTGACTTGACTGATACACATTGCATACATACTTTGAAAAACCATATTGCATGTTGTAAAAGTGTACAATAATTAAATGGAAATAATAAACAAATAAAAATTAAAAACCAACCAACCAACAGCCAAAAAACAAAATGTGGACAAATGGAGCATGATAGATAACCCAGGATTTGCTCTTGTAACTCTTTCAGGAGAACAAGTCCAGGCTAGCTTGCTGCAAGATAAGATGCCATATGGAGCAGAGTTCAGTTGGGTTATCAATGGACATCCAAGACCACCCTACAGCCATAAAATCTCCAAACGTGGAGGATCTCAGCAGAGCACCTTCAACTGACTCTACCTGGCTAAAAACATGAGGGGAGACCAGAAGAGACCAGAGACTTCCCAAAATAGACTACTATGTGATAGAAAAAAAAAGACATTATCATAAAATATTTATTTTAGAAAGGCTTGTTTTACAGCAGTAGCTTACTGATACAAAAATCAATGCAAACAGAACTGAGAACATTAAAAATTGACAGCTTCTTCTTATATTTGACAATTGTTATCACATTTGAAGTCAATATTCATGATTACCTGGTTGTTTATATTTACTTCAGACAATCATATTAAAAAGTAACTAGTATTGAGATTCCATTCCAGGTAACCAGAAGAGATTGGAAGAACATACATGTTTTATGTAAGAATAATTTGCGATCCTGAATCAAAATTCTTATTTTGAGAGGCACTAATGGGCAGGATTTAAGCTCTTCTGTGGGTCATGCTTTGCTCATGAACACTGAAGAGAGTTCAGAAAATAAAAGAAAATGAAATTTACCATCGCCCAGCTGCAGACACACTCTTGGCCAGACAGGGCTGGCCAAGCCACAGCTGCAGTGGTGTGTGAATGAGCCCGCGCGGGGTCGAGTCTCCCACCCCGGCGAAGCTGAAGACAAGGCGGTAGTGGAGCTGAGCAAGATGATCCACCGCAACTTGCTGGAGGATGGAGAGGAAGCGGCCAACGAAGTGATGCTGCTGCTACTCAGTATTGGAGAATCTGGTAAAAGCACCACTGTGAAACAGATGAAAATCATTGATGAAGATAGCTATTCAGAAGAAGAATGTAAACAGTGTAAAGTAGTTGTCTACAGCAATACTATACAGTCCATCATTGCAATCATAAGACCCATGGGATGGCTAAAGATTGACTTTGGGGAAGCTGTCAAAGCAGATGTTGCCCGGCAATTATTTGAGTTAGCTGGCAGTGCTGAAGGAGTCATAATTCCAGAACTAGCAGGTGTAATTAAATGGTTATGGCGAGATGGTGGGGTGCAAGCTTGCTTCAGCAGATCCAGGGAATATCAGCTCAATGATTCTGCTTCATATTATCTAAATGATCTGGATAGAATATCCCAACCCAACTACATTCCAACTCAGCAAGATGTTCTTTGCACAAGGGTGAAGACCACAGGTGTTGTCAAAACACATTTTACCTTCAAAGACCTTTACTTCAAAATATTTGTCATCAGTGGCCAAAGATCAGAGCGGAAAAAGTGGATTCACTTTTTGAAGGAGTGACAGCCATTATCTTCTGTGTGGTCCTCAGTGACTATGACCTTGTTCTGGCTGAGGATGAAGAGATGAATGGAACGCATGAAAGCATGAAACTGTTTGACAGTATTTGTAACAAGTGGTTTGCAGACACTTCGATCATTCTTTTCCTTAAGGAGAAAGATCTTTTTATTTTTTTTATTTTATTTTATTTTATTTTATTTTATTTTATTTTATTTTTTGGAGAGGTTTTCGCTATAGGGCACGTGCACTCACCAGACAGACAGAGAGAGACATAGAGACGGAAAGCAAGAAATCACCCCCCAGGAGGGATGGTCACACCGCAATCCCTTCTCCTCCATTCTCCTCTCGGGATCTTGGGCATGCACACACACGCGCCCGGTGTGAGTTTTAAGTCACCAGGTCCGGGACGCGAACTGCAGTCGACTACGTGGGAGTCCAGAGACATAGCCATTACACTAACTGCTGGTCCCCCAGGAGAAAGATCTTTTTGAGGAAAAAATAGAGGAGTCTATTAACTATCTGTTATACAGAATACACAGGTTTCAACACATATGAAGAGGCAGCTGCTTACATTCAGTGCTGGTTTGAAGATTTGAACAGGAGAAAAGACATCAAAGAGATCTACACCCACTTCACCTGTGCCACAGACACCAAGAATGTGCAGTTTAGGGACCAGCAGGTGGCATGGTGGTTAAGGGTGTTGGACTCCCATATGGCTGACTACAGTTCAAGTCCTGGACTTGGTGGCTTGCTTTCTCACTTTCTCTCTCTCTCTCATTCTGTCCCTCCCTGCTCAAATTTAAATAAATAAATAAATAAATAAATAAAGTTAAATAAAATAATTCTAAAAAAATAAAGAATGAGCAGTTTGATTTTGACGCTCTTATAGACGTTATCATTAAAAACAACTTAAAGGAATGTGGACTTTATTGAAGAGCAAGAATGTTAGTAAAAGTTACTACAATGTGGAGTACTGAGGCCAGATATCTTGTGCTGTCTTGTGGGGCAGCTACAAGCATGAACCAGACCAGGGAATGGCAGCAGCATGCAGAATTCTAGCACTCTTTAGCACAGTCTTCTGTATTAGGAAATTTTAAATTGATGAGATGCTAAAGTCAGACATTGAAATTGAAACAACTATAAAGTATGATTTGATAATCAAGACATCACTGGAATTTTATAATTTCAGATGATTTTAGGGCAGATGTGAAGTTGAGGTAGTGCATTCCGGAACTTCAATACGTAGTGTATTACTCTTTTATTTTCCTTCTTAACAAATGACAAATAGTTCTTTATTTTAAAGTTTTCTTTTTCCATCAAGAGAAGAACAATTTGACTAGTTTTTTATTTCTTTGTTTGCAAAAGAATCTTTATTAAAACACAATCTTTATATGCACACGGTATGACCAGATCATCTTGAAAATATTCCTCTTAGTAGGAACTCTGTTTTAACTCTTGGTATGGTAAGAATATGGTATTTTCATAATTATTTCTTTTCCAGTTATTGAGGCTATAAATATAGCTTCTTTGGATGAAATTTATATCACTATTCTGCTCAGAGTATCATTACATTTTTAAGAGGTAATCACATTAAGAGTTTTGCAGTAAGATTCTAGCTGTCTCTTTAAGCTTATGGTTGAAGGTTAACCTTGTTTATTATGCTGTTCACCAAATTACTTGCTAAGTGCTGATGTCCTGAGATAAAGTCAGCTGCTTGAGTACTGACACACCCAAGGCAGCTGCCAGTTAGAAATTCAAATCACTAAATTCCAAAAAGATCTAATGACTTAGCTGCTACATGTCTACTAAATTGACCACTTTGATTATTGCTTGTTTATCTCAGTCATAGGGAGTTTTGTACAACATGCCCCTTGTTTCCATCTTCATGGCTTTTTCTGTTGGGAGACATTGAAAATGTATTAACAGTGCATGCTTTACCTTGTAAATGTGCCAAATACCTGTCTGCCATTGTTTTTACTGTAGCAATGTTAACTAGTAATCACTCCTTAGTACTTTCTTTTGCTGAAACTATTGCATATTGAGACTTTTTCTACTTTGTCATGTGTACAGATTTTAATCTGTTATAGTTGGGAGCAGTATTAAAATGGTGAGTAAAGAGTCCAGGATCACTCCTGTTTGTAACTACTTCTTTCTGGATATGTCTTCTGTGTCTTTTTGCCCCCGCTGAGTGTGCTTTGGCCTTTGTCTGAGAATGGGTTTAAGAGAGGGTTCCCTGAAGATCCAGAGCTTTGGTGTAGTAGTACTGTTGAAACTTGGCCTAAGACTGAGGGTTTTACATCATATCTATGTATAAGTGACAGTCATAATCCATTTTTCAGATTTACATTTTGCTTATATGGAGAGCTATATTCACTTCAGCATGCTGGTCCTTTTGTACAATGTTCAGCAAATGTCAGTAAATACTGAAGGGTCCACTGAGGAAAGGCAACTAAACAGACTGTATTTTTAGCATTTCAGAATTTGTAGTTTGAGCAGTGCCTTTTAGTGTTCACTCTTTTTGGATTGTATTTTATTTCATCTTTTGATGTAGTTAAAAAAAAAGATTGGTGGTCATCAAAGCTGCTTCAATGAGCAAGTCACAACAGTTTAATGCCTTTAGTAGTTGTTCTTTTCTTATTCTTTCTGGAAAATTATAACTATGTAACTGGTATAACTGTGTTATCTAACAAAATTTTCTTTAGGGGTGAGAAAATGATCTGAAAAAAACATTATTAGGAGACTCTCCTTTCCTGCCAGTAGGCACAAGGTCCACCTACAGGCCTCCGGCTAGCAAGGGATATTGAGGGAGGGTCACCTCTGACCCCCACCCCACTTCCAGACTCCCAAGCCCAAGACTCCACCTCCTAGGTAGGTAGATAGAATTTTCCTGCAGCGGCTTTTTTTCTTGAAGCCCCTCTATTCTCTTGTTAATTCCTAGCTCTGTCTCTTTCCACAGACTCTCCTTTCCTGCCAGCAGGCACAAGGTCCACCTATAGGCCTCTGGAGAAATCGCACACCATGCTAACACACGGCTCATGACTTTTTCTTTATTTTTCTCTGTTCTCTTTCATTTCATTTCATATTATCCTTCCTTCCTCATTTTTTACCCTGCAAGAAGGACTAGACAGGTCTAGAATCAGATATCTGAAATTCCTAAGTAAGGTAACTGTCTCTGGGCTCCTCCCTCATACTGATCCACCTGTGAGAATGGAGATACTGCTTTTTAGACACCTCGGTAGAGTTCCCCTCTTGAGAGCACATTGGTAAAAACAACAGAAGAGAGACTTCAGCAAACATCTATTCCCAGTCAAAAGGAAACACTCTTACTCCTAATGGGAGAAACATTCCCCCAAGAGGTTTTTAAAAGGGAATACACCTTCCAATGGCTAGAAGAAGAAAAAGAGCCTCAGGTCTGAATAAACAAGGGAATATGTCTCCAACAAAGGAAAACGCCCCTCCATGTCTCCTAAATATGGAGAACATTACCAAAATGACAGACACAGAATTTCGAACATTCATGGTGACCAAATTCTGTGAATTGGAGCAGAAAAGAGACAACGAACTGCAGGAAATTAGGAAATCCTTCCAGGATATGAAAGAAGAAATGGATACCCTCAGAAAGAATCAGGTGGAACTATTAGAGATAAAGCCTATAATACAGGAAATAAAAAACTCTCTGGAAAGTATTAAGAGCTGATTAGACCATGCTGAAGATCAAATCTCTGAAGTAGAAGATAATACCTCTGATCTAGAAAAAAACACCAAAAACATTGACAAAATAACTAAAAAACATGAGGATAATATACAAGAAATACTAGACTCTATTAGACACCCAAACATCAGAATAATTGGCATCCCAGAAGGTGAAGAAACTAATAGCAGAATGGAAAAGCTATTCCATGAAATCCTGGAAGAAAATTTCCCAAGACTAGGGAGGAACTCAATCATCCAGACCCAAGAAATGCAAAGGACCCCAGATAGAATCAACCTCAAAAGATCTTCCCCAAGGCACATCTTAGCCAGGCTGTCTAACACCACAAATAAAGATATGATACTAAAACTGGCAAGAGAGAAACGAGAAGTAACTTACAAAGGCCATCCCATAAGGCTAACACCAGACCTCTCATCAGAAACAATGCAAGCAGGGAAAGAATGGAAAGACATATTGAAAGTGTTAAGAGAGAAACAATTTCAGCCGAGACTATTATATCCTGCAAGATTTTCCTTCATATGGGAAAAAAAGACTAAAATCTTCTCAAACAAAACCTGAAAGAATTTGCCAACACCAGATCAGCTCTTCAAGAAACCCTGAAGAAAGTACTGTTCCAGGAAAACTAAAGAATCAACAGCCAGAAACAAAAAAAATAACAGGCAACTAAGACAATGGCCAAATTAAAGGTTGGAAGAGATCCTGTAACATCGATACTAACATTGAATGTTAATGGTTTAAATTCTCCAATCAAGATATACAGACTGACTGAATGGATAAAAAAACAGAAACCCTCTATCTCTTGCCTATAGGAAACCCACCACATCAAGAAAGAAAGACATAGACTGAAAGTGAAGGGTTGGATAAAGGTTTTCCATGGAATGGGGAACCAAAAAGGAGTTGGAGTTGCAATACTAATTTCTGACAAAATAGGATTTAAAACAAAAAATGTTCGAAGAGATAAAGAAGGGCACTATATCGTAGTAAAAGGCTCTATAGATCAAGAAGATATAATGCTTATTAATATCTATGCACCTAACACAGGAGCACCCAAATATGTGAAGGAAAGACTGTTATATCTAAAAGGGGAGATAGATTGCAACACACTAATTGTTGGAGATCTCAACACTGCATTATCCCCTCTGGGCAGATCATCTAGGCAAAAGGTAGGCAAAGAGATAAAGGATCTAAATGATACCATAAATCAATTGGACATAACAGACATCTATAGAACTTTCCACCCAAAAACTACAAGATATAGTTTTTTTCTCACCCCAACATGGAACCTTCTCGAAGATTCACCACATCATAGGGCACAAAGCAAGCCTCTACAGATTCAGAGGCATAGAAACTATATCCAGAATCTTCTCTGACCATGATGGAATTAAACTTGAGTTTAATTTCAAGAGAAATTCTCAAAAATACCTAAAAACATGGAAACTAAATAACCTACTCCTGAATGACTCCACTATTACTGAAGAAATAAAGACTGAAATCAAAAGATTCATGGAAGCCAATGACAATGAAGACACAAGTTTCCATAATCTTTGGGACACTGCTAAAGCAGTCATAAGAGGGAAGTTCATAGCAATTAGTGCACATAAGAGGAAGACGGAAAGAAGGCTAATGGATCACCTAACATCAAGCCTCAGTGAATTGGTAAAGCAACAGCAACAATATCCAAAAAATTCCAGGAGAAAGGAAATAATAAAGATCCAAGCATAAATAAATGAAATAGAAAATAAATGTACTATACAGAAAATAAATGAAAGTAAAAGCTGGTTCTTTGAAAGCATAAACAAAATTGATACACCACTAGCGAGACTTATTAAGGAGAAGAGAGAAAGGAACCAGGTGAATCAGATGTGCAATGAAGCAGGCAAAATAACAACAGACATAGCAGAAATTCAAAATATCAATAGAGGATACTTTGAACATCTATATGCTAAGAAACAAGACAATCTGGATGAGATGGACAAATTCCTGGACAAATATAATCTACCAAGAATGAGGCAGGAGGATGTAGAAAGCCTCAATAGGCCCACAACAAGCCAGGAGATTGAATCAGTAGTAAATAACCTCCCAACAAAGAAAAGCCCTGGCCCTGATGGATTCACCTCTGAATTCTTCAAAATTTTCAAAGAAGAGTTAATTCCCATTCTGCTCAAGTTATTTATAAAGATCCAAAAGGGTGAATCTCTCCCTGATTCATTCTATGAAGCCTCTATCACCCTCATCCTTAAAACAGATAAGGACAGGACAAGGAAGGAAAACTATAGACCAATATCCCTGACGAATATAGAGGGAAAGATTCTCAACAAGATACTAGCAAATCGTATTCAACAACTTATAAAGAAGATCATACACCATGATCAGGTAGGCTTTATTCCAGGAATGCAAGGTTGGTTCAACAAACACAAAACCATAAATGTAATACATCATATTAACAGGAATAAGGATAAAAACCATATGGTCATATCGACTGATGCAAAAGAAGCATTTGATAAGATACAACATCCCTTAATAATCAAGACTCTCAGCAAAATCGGCAGAGAAGGACCATTTTTCAATACCATAAAAGCCATCTATGAAAAAAAAAAGCCATCTATGAAAAACCCATAGCGAACATCATCCTCAGTAGAGAAATGCTGAAAGCTTTCCCACTGAACACAGGAACAAGACAACCATGCCCACTGTCTCCACTCCTTTTTGATATAGTACTGGAAGTCCTCGCCAATGCATTCAGAAAAGAGGAAAAAATAAAGGGTATTCAAATAGGAAATGATGAGGTGAAACTCTCTCTATTTGCAGACAACATGATTGTATACATAGAAGACTCAATGGTCTTCATGGAAAAATTACTGGAAGTAATACATGATTACAGTAAAGTTGCAGGATATAAAACCAATATACAGAAATCGATAGCATTTCTATATATGAATACAGGCAGACTGAGATAGAACTGAAAAAAGTTATTCCATTTACCATAGCCACCAAAAGTATAAGATACTTAGGAATAAATCTAGCCAAAGAAGTTAAAGACCTCCACAAGGAAAACTATGAGAAGCTAAAAAAAGAAATTGAAAATGACACAAAAAAAGTGGAAGGACATCCCATGTTCCTGGATTGGAAAAATTAATATAACCAAAATGGCAATCCTACCCAAATTAATCTACATATTTAATGCAATGCCAATCAAAGTACTAGACACATTCTTCGCAGACCTAGAAAAGACAATCATAAAATTCATCTGGAATCATAAAAGACCCCATATTGCCAAAGCAATTCTACACAAGAAGAGTGGAGTGGGTGGCATCTCAATCCCCGATCCAAAAATATATTACAAAGCTGTGGTAATCAAGAAAGCATGGTACTGGCACAGAAACAGACACGTGGGCCAATGGAACAGAATAGAGCCCCTAGAAATAAGTGCCCAAACATACAGTCAACTGATCTTTGACAAGGGATACCAGTCAATCCAGTGGGAAAATGAAAGCCTCTTCAGCAAATGGTGCTGGAAAAATTGGACTTCCACTTGCAGAAAGATGAATCTGAACCCCTACCTTTCACCTTTGACAAAAATCAAGTCAAGGTGGATAAAAGATCTAAATCTAAGACCTTAAACTATAAAGCTGCTCCTGGAAAACACTGGGGAAACTCTGGGAGACATTGGTGTAGGGAAAGACTTCCTAAAGAAGACCCTCAAAGCAGAGTCGATCATCCCCAAAATAGACAAATGGGATTACATCAGACTAAGAAGTTTCTGCATGGCCAAAGACACAGTGATTAGTGTGAATCGACAGCCCTCAGAATGGGAAAATATTTTTGTAAGTTTTGCATCAGATAAGGGACTGATAACCAGAATACACAAGGAACTAAAAAAGCTGTTTGGAAAAAAGATGATCAACCCTATTAAAAGATGGGAGAAGGAGATGAAAAAAACACTCTCTAAAGATGACATACGAATGGCCAAAAGGCATATGAAAAACTGTTCAACCTCCCTCATCGTAAGGGAAATGCAGGTAAAAACAACAATGAGGTACCACCTAACCCCAGTCAGAATGTCTAATATTAAAAAAAAAAGATAAGTGTTGGCGGGGGTGTGGTGAAAGGGGAACTCTTTTACACTGCTGGTGGGAATGTAGATTGGTCCAACCACTGTGGAGAATAATTTGGAGATTCCTCAAAAATCTACAGATAGATCTGCCATCTGATCCAGGGATCCCACTCCTCGGTATCTACCCAAAGGACAGAAGAATTCTTCATTGGAAAAGTGCTTGCACATCGATGTTTATTGCGGCACTATTCACAATTGCTAAGTCATGGAACCAACCCAAATGCCCCTGTATGGAGGAATGGCTTGAAAATCTGTGGCACATATACTCCATGGAATACTACTCAGCCATAAAAACCAACAAAACCCTGGTTTTTGACAGAAAAAATGGAAAAATGGAAAATGAAAAAATATGGAAGATTTACTGCTGAGTGAGGCAAGCCAGGCTATAAAGTAGAGACAGTGTATGTCCCCACTTAACATATACCGAATATCTGTACTCTATGACTGAAAATGATTGACTAACGGTTGAACAAACACAAGAGATGGGTGTGAATGTCAGATGAGGTGTATGTGGAGGAGTGGGGCCTAACGAAGGACATTTGGAGAAGGGATATGGAGGTAGAGCATTGATGGGATGGGGAAGTGTGGTGTTATCAGTTGAAGATATTTTGATCAACGGGACTGGGGAGAAATGTTCACATATTGAAATGTTCACATTTTAAGTTAAACAGTGTGATTGAATGTATATACAAAAAGAAATAAATTTAATGAAAAAAAACATTATTAGCTCAATTGGTGATTGACTTAATGCCCACAATGTGAATAGGGTTGATAGTGCATATTCATTTTGAATGTATCTTTTCCTTATTGTATTCTGTAACTTAGGAAATGAGAACTGGTGGAATATTATTTTCAATTGTAGTCTTTCTATACTCTGAGCCAGTGGAGTGATGTTGCTGACAATCTGATGTAACAGATAATCCCAAAACGTTCATTTTGCTTTGAAGTTCATTTTGTACTTTCATTTGATTGTCTATCTGGAATGTTCTGTTTTTACACCTCTATTGTACAGACTTTGTGATAAAGTGTTAAATTTCTATGAAACCTACAAATATATTTAACTGCTCAAGTAAGAAAGTAATTGCAAAGTAACACTTGCTAGTATACCACTTTGAAATGAATTTTTATGTGAATACCCGGTATGAGAGAATATATCTCAAAATGCACATCTCATGAACTACTGATGTTAGTCTTTTCAAGTAATACATTGGATCAGATCTTTCTCATTGATGTGGAAACTTACTCAAATATACTTTATCTCAGAAATAAGAAAGAAATGTTCTCCATATATGATGTCCAATATTTCTCTTTTCCACCTAATTGCAAAGATCCTTGGACATATGGTCTCCTTTTACACAAACCTCTATAAGCCTCTTATTTTTTCTTTTAATCAAGCTTCTGTGACCATCCTTTAATTGTTAACAATCACCTCCATTGCTCAGATCAATGTTCCCTTCTCTTTAAAAAAAAAGAATTACTTTATTTATCTAATTATATTTTGTTGTTAATATTACTTTTAATTTGGCCAGAGAGAAATGGAAAGTGAGAAAACAAGCCACAAGGTCCAGGACTAGAACTGTGGACAGCCATGTGGGAGTTTATCACCTCAAACACCATGCCATGGACCAACCCCTTCTTCTCTTGTTAGCATCATAAATAAGTACATTATTAACTAAGGGAGCCAGCAACCACAGCAACCTCTTGGATCTGAGTTAGGCTTATAACATCCACTTTCTCTGAATGTTTCTTGAAGTACCCACTAGATTCTCTAACTCACTTATATGGGTTTTCTGAAAGGAAGGGCTTCATAAAGCAGTGTGAATTCCTCCCTGAATGGTTGATAATGGAGACTGAAGTTCTGTGACCAGACAAGACAGCAGAAAGGGTCCAAGTATTAGTATCCTAGCCAGTTTTAAAACTCCCAAAAAAGCAATCAGGTGTCACTCAGCCCAAGATTGTACAGACTAAGGGACAACAGAGGAGATCTTTACAGTTCATTTATCTACTCATTAGACACATGTCCCCCTTGTTATTACAAACTTGAGCACACATAATTTCCCCGTGGGACATTGCCCTACATCAAACAGGTTTTTTTCTTGCAGATTCTCTGTTCCCAAGACACCAAGTTAAATATTATGGGAATACAGTCTTCATTATACCTTCTCCATAAAGTTGCCTATCTTCCAGAGATTTGAGCTCCTAACACTGAATCAAACCCTGAGTTAAAGCTTTTTCCAATGTCTAAGTTTAAGGAAACTGTGGTGGCAAACAATCCTTGAAATCTCCAATAAGTTACTTATCCCTTCTCTTCAACAGGAGAGAAATCAGTGTTCCTTTGTTATTAAACCACTGGTACCATACTCTGACTTTCTAATGCTTTGCCAAAACACTAGCAGATACATTTTTTGAGAGTTTTTTGCTATAGGGTGCATGTGCTCACCAGAAATACAGAGAGAGAGACAGAAAATGAGAAATCATCTCCCAGGGGGGATGGCCATGCAGCAATCCTTTCTCCTCCATTCTTCTCTAAGGATCCTGGACACGCATGCACATGCACCTGGTGTGAGTTCAAGCCACTGGGACTGGGAATTGAACCGTGGTTGACTACATGGGAATCCAGTGACATAGCCATTATGCCAACTGATGGTCCCAGCAGATACATTTTAAAAATTTTTATTTTATACATTAGTCACTGCATATCATTATAGCATACATGTAGACCAATGGAACAGAATAGAGGCCTCAGAGATAAACTCCAAAATGTACAGTCAACTGATTATTGATGAAGGGCACCAGTCAAGACAAATATCATATTTTTAACACAAGTTAAGAACTGTCATTTTTTGTATATTCATAAAATATCTGGTAATTATAAAAAATATATTTAACTCTTTTTTACACATTGTCTTGCAACTAGCAACTTATAAGAATTATCTTATTTAATATTTGTAAAAGCCCAGTTTTACTTACTGCAGCATTATTTATAATTGCTAAGATGGAATCAACCAAAATGCCCAAGAACAAAGGAGTGGATTGAAAAAATATGGCACATGTACACTATGGGATACTACTCAATCATAAAAATAAAATGAGACTTGGTATTTGATAGAAAGTGAATGGATAAGAAAGATTTAATGCTAAGTGAAGCAAGTCAGAATATGAAAGACAGGCAATGTATGTCCCTCTTACTATAATCTGAATGTGTGTGCTCCATAGTAGAAACTGAAAGATTAGAAGGTATAATAGAAGAGAGGATAACTAAAGATACTAGAGACAGTATAGGAAGGGGCAGTTAATAGAGGGTGTAATGGGAGGAATTAGAGAAAAAATAAACAGAAACATTTAATAGATACAAAAATGAAAAGTTATCTGTTGATGATAATGTATATGGTAATGTCTATGACTTGACTAATATGCACTGTATTCATGCTCAGAAGAGCTACGTTGTACATGGTAAAGATGTACAGTGATTAAGGGTAAATTGAAAAAAAAAAAGCCCAGTCTTGCACATGACTTAATTCTTGTACTGAGATTATTGGAATATAGCCAAAACCCTCTTGCCCTGCTTGTTCTTCACCTTGGCATTTCTGGTCCTTCCAGGTAAGAGAGTTTACCAATGTTCATGGACACTGGGTTTTTAAGTGTTGGGCTAAACTCGTCTACTGATAAATTCTGTTTTCAGAATGGTTTGTCCTCATCCCACTTCTGTATGTTGCCTGCATTAGAAGGAAGTGATGGCTGTCTTTCAGGGTGAAGTCAAGTTTTGAAAATACATTGTGTCATAGTTTTGAGTCTCCTAAACATGTGTAGACTACATTTAGGGAAAAAAAAAAAAGCGTTTGTGGTTTGTACTGATATGAATCTCATTCTACATTTATATAAGTGGGGTTCAGAAGGCTTAAGTGATCTGCCTAAAATTACAAATCAAGTAAAAGATAGGTTTTGCTTGAAAGCCTGTCAAATGTTTCCAGTTCTCTCTCTCTCTCTCTCTCTCTCTCTCTCTCTCTCTCTCTCTCTCTCTCTCTCTCTCTCTCTCTCCACCAAATCACAATTTAGTATCATACACACTACTCACTCAAATTTCCAATCTTTCACAGTACATTAACAAAGTTATTAAAAAAAACTGGGCTATCATGACCAAAGATGTTACAGAATGAACACAATTCTGACAGGGAGAGCAACAATCAAAGAGTGGCTTTCTTTAGGAAACAATACTACTAAAAAACATAATACAAGTAATTTAAAATAGTCAAGATACAATAAATGCACGACTGTGACTCCAAACTGCCATTTAGTATGCTTTGTATTTAGGGTATAAAAACTACCCACCTGCCCCCACCTATGGAATGTTAAGCTGACACGCAAGAGTGTCAAGCCTCTTATAAGTCAACATCCCACTATTTTCTGGTTGTACTGAGAAAATAAACAACCAGTAAATGATTTCACCTCTTAAAAAAAAAGCATTTACATTTAAAAAATGGGATGAGGTAGGATTCTCTCCTTCTTAAAAATGTTTCTAGAGCTACTAAAAAACTAGCATTTACAAAATAGTTGATAAAAATATTCCCCTGGATTGTACAAGAAGGGAGACAGGGACCATTGATAAGACATGGTATATGACATTACTTAGACTTGACTTCTTTCTCTCTTGCTTCATCAGAGGATGGACTCTCCTCATTTTTAGTTTCTTCACTTTCTGCAGGTAAATCTTCTTTAGAGTCTCCATTGGCCACTTCAGCCTGTTTCCACTTTGCTCCCCTTTTCCCTTTTGTTTGCACTCTTTTGTCTGAAGATTTATCCTTCCCTGCTGCCTTTTTTGGCTTCATCTCCACTTTTGCAGGAGTAGGTTTGGCTGACAACTTTGCCTATCTCCTCTTGGGCTTTTTCTTGGCTGCCCCCTGGACTGAGCTGACCCTCCTCTTGGGCATCTTGGCTGCTGACAGGGTGCATGCTGGGTTCCTGAAAGGCCATAGCATGCCTAGAGCCTTTGCGGAGTTGAGCAGATAAACCCTATGACTCCTCCCACCAGAGCTGCTGGAACTCGTGGCGGGGGCCAATAAATAATTTTTTAATTGACAGATAATCATTGTACACATGTGTGGGGTACAATTTGGTTTTTCATTACAAGAATACATGCATAATTATTATTTCAGGAAATTAGCATATATATCATCTCAATCATTTGCCATTACATGCGTTGGAACATTCAAAATCATTTTTTAAAAGAAATATTGATTTAATTTTATTTATTCTTCTTCTTCACTGTGACCAGGGAGAGACTGGGAGAGAAAGAGTGAAAGCAAGCAGCCAGGTCTGGGATTTAAACTGTGATCAGCCATGTGGGAGTTCAGAGCCTTAACCACCACATCACCTGCCAGCCCCTAAAATCTGCACTTAAAAAAATAATAAAAATAGCTATAGAGTTTATATGTTTGCTGTAAAGAGATAAAGAGGGAAAGAGAGACAGGGAAAGTGAGAAAGCACACTCCAGGGAGGATGGCCACACTGCAGTCCTTTACACTCTATTCTCCGCTTGAGATTTTGGGCATGCTTGCACATATCCCCAACACATTTTTCTTGTTTTTGTTTTTGTTTTTGTTTTTGTTTTTGTTTTTGTTTTTAGAGGTTTTTGCTATAAGAGTGCATGCGCTCGCCAGACAGACAGAGAGAGACAGAGAGATAGAAAGGGAGAAATCATCCCCCAGGGGGGATGGCCACGCCACAATCCCTTCTCCTCCATTCTCCTCTCGGGATCTTGGGCATGCACACACACGCGCCTGGCCTGAGTTTTAAGCCACCGGGTCCGGGACATGAACCGTGGTTGACTACATGGGAGTCCAGTGACATAGCCATTACGCTAACTGCTGGTCCTAACCCAACACATTCTTCAAACCACCTGGTCCAGGACTTGAACCTTGCAACTGACCATATGGAATCCAATCAACCACCATCCCACCTGGCTGACCTTCAAATCCACTTTTTTAAGATTATTTTAAAATTTATTTATTTATTATTTATTTATTTACTTACTTATTTATTTTTATACATTCAACGACTATGTATCATTAAGCTATTCTGAAGTACAGATTGAATTGCTGTTAATTACAGTGAGTATTCTGTTCTTTGTTCTCCTGTATTTATCTGTAATTTTGTTTCTGTGAATCAACATATCTCTCTTCCCTTCTCCATCCTGTTCTTCGCAGCCTCTTGTAATCATTTTTCTACTAGGTACTTCTATTAAGTCATCTCTTTTAGTTTCCTCATAAGAGTGAGAACATGAGTCGGCCAACAAGTGGCATGGTGGTTAAGGCACTGAATAACATATGGTTGACTGCGAGGTTCAAGTCCTGACCCCAGCAGCCTGAAAAAAAAACATGCTGGGCACATATGCATACATTCTCAAAATCCTGAGAGAAGACTGGAGGAGAAAGGATTGCAGCGTGGCCATCCCTCCTGGGGGATGATTTATTACTTTTCCTCTTTCTCTATCTTTTTTTTATTATCATTATAATCTTCTTTATATTACATTGGATTACATATAACTTTACAGTGTATTACATTGCTTTTTCAAAAGGGAATGCCATGCATGTCAGTCAATACAGAGACATTAATCTCCCCACTTCATCATTCTCTCTGTCTATCTTTTCACCCTATGGCAAAAAATGAAAAATAAAAAGACTGAAAGGAAAAATGAAATAGAGTGAGAACTTGATGTATTTCTATTTATGTGCCTGGCTTATGTCACTTCAATAATGTCCTCTAAGCTCATCCATGTTGCCTTTAATAAAATTATTTTTCTTATTCATTCATCTGCTCATGAACACTTAGATTGATTCCCTATCTCAAGAATTGTAAATAGTCCTGAAATATAGATTGGAGTGCAAATATTTTTACATACTGGTTTGCCTGTACTTTTTCATATGTCTTGTAGTTAATTTGCTGGATTATATGGCAGCTCTATTTTAAGTTCGTAATAAATACATGTTTTATGGCCTCAGGGACACCTTCTTCTAACCTCAGAAATAACTCCAAGAGGACAAGATCTACAGGAAATTTTCCATTTTGATCATAACTCCCAGATTCCTTTTCCTTATATCGCCTACAAATAATGAAATTGGACACTTTTTATTTAATTAGAGGCAATGAGAATTCAGGATCTGGACATCAATAAACACTGAATCTTCTTCTTCACAGCAGTTTACAAATTCAAGGAAAGAAAGAAACTCTCTTGTGTCCTCGAGAATATCCTTGTGGTCCAAGTTTCCACATTGGACATCATCTCTCAGATGTTGAGGACATAGACACTGCCCTTACTACTCATCCTCCTGGGAGAAAAAGATTCATAAAACACATCTAGGTGAGCACATCTATATGAGCAAGCAGAATACAGTAAGTTCTTGAGAAATGTAATAAGAGAGCAGACAGGCAGTTCCCCTAGGAATATAGCCTGGGAATAAGAAAATGAATGAAAGTCTATAGATTCAAAAAAGAAATTGTGTTTTATAGAAAGTGGATGAATATAAAAGTTTCACTGCTAAACAAAAAAAGCCAGACTATAAAAGAGAGGCATTGTATGTCCCCATACAATATATACTGAATGTCTGCACTCTATGGCAGAAATGGAAAGGTTGGGAGGTATAAAGGCATGGAGAGCTACTGTGGACATGAGAGACAGTGTGGGAGGAGAGTGAAAGATAGAAGATGAGAGGGAGGGAATCAAGGTAAAATAGAAAAAAAGCAAAACATTTAAAGGACACAAAACTGGAAAATTATCTGTCGATGATTAAAAGAACTTTTTTAAAAATTAGAGGCTGGGCAGTGGAACAGCAGTAAAACTTGATGAAATAAGGAGCAGTCACACATGGGAAGATTACTGGTTTGCATCCAGAAACCTCCCTGAGTGTGATGGGCACACACACAGCCAACTGAGATCAGGATCATTCCCTCTCCTTGTGGTGCCAGAATATAGGTAGTACCATTTCCTTGTCTCTCTCTTGCTCTCTTTGCCTCTCTCTCATTCAAGGAAAATAAATAATTAGATAAGTAAACTTTATTGATTGATAAAACCATATTGTACACTATAAAGATGAAAAATGATGAAATGTAAATAAAAAATAATACAATAAGTGAATGCAATAAATCAATAAAGTTTATTATATTGAGTTGTCAGAAGGGTCATGACACATTTTTGCATAGACAAACAGAATATATGTCATGAATTTTCTGACAACCTAATATTTATTTATTATATAATTTCTTATTTACATTTAATAATTTTACATCTCTATAGGGTGCAATATGGTTTTCAACATATGCAAGCAGTGCATGTCAATCAAGCCAAACATATTACCACATACATCATCCTCCACAGATAGCTTTCCATGCCTGCATCTGTTAAATGCTAATAGCCTTTATTTTAAAAAGAATTCAATAAAATTTAAGGGCTAGCCAAAAAGGTAGCCTCAGGTTTTGTTTTGTTTCTGAGTGATTTTTGTTACAGAGAGACAGAAAGGAAGAGATCACCCTCCAGAGAGGATGGTAACAATGCAATTCCTTCTCCTCCAATGTCCTCTCAGGATTTGGGCACACATGCACATTTACTTGGTGTGAGTTTCAAGCTGCTTGTCTGAGATTCGAACTGTGGCCCACCACGTGGGAGTCCAGCACAATAACCACCCAGCCACTTAACCTGTTGGCCCCAAAACCTCAGGTTTAAGTGCAGCCTGTTCTCTCTCTTACCCCATCTTAATCTCTGCTCCTTCTGATGTTATGTCCACAGTTCCCTCCTTTCAAGTCAGGAATTCTTTTCTAGTTATCTTCTGGATGATGTTTTGGGCTTCTCCAAACACCTTACCAAGTGTCCAGGTCTCCTGATTAATTCACTGGTGCATACCACAGGTACATTGTTAATTTACTCATATATTCAACAGGCATTCACAAGCCTTCCTCAGTTGTATCTGTGATGTGGGTGAATGATAGCACTCTCTTCCTGTCTGCTTCTTGGGAGATAAAATGAGCAGAATAGATTAGCACAATTCCCACACCTGGTAAGTATTACTAAATATGAGTTACTGTTCATATAATTTCTTGATCACCTTCAATGAGCTAGAGCCTAGTCTGTGTATGTTACATTTTCCTACTATTTTGAAAAGAATATTTCCCCCTGTTATGTATATGTTGATTGCTGGAAATAGGAGAGAAAATGATTATGTGTATTCGTTTGCTTCTTTTCTTCTTTCACACTTTACCAAAATTGAGCAGAGCCCCAGTTCCAACTCCAGCCCCATATCCAGCAAGGGACTCTGATGCAGGACCACCACTGGCTCCACCCCAGCTCCAGCTAGCTCTCCCCACCCAAAGCACTCTCCTTCAAAAAGGTAGGCAGTTTTTTGCTCTTCTTATTTCTTTTGTTAATTTCCTACACCTCCTTGCCTCACAGACTTTGCTCACAAGCAGAGCCCCAGTTCCATCTCCAGCCCTTCATGCTTTCTTACCTCTTATATTGTCCTCTCATCCTTGCCCTATACTCTCCCAGAGGGACTAGACAGGTCTAGAATCACAGTTCCTATGCCTTAGCATTGTAAGGCTCCCTCGGATGCTTTCTTTTACTGAATCACCCGTGAAAAAGGAGATACTGCTCTTCAGACACCTGAATAGAATACTCCTCCTGAGACCACATTGCTAAACAGAACAGAAGAGAGACTTTGGTACATATTAGTCAAAAGCAAAAGGGAAAAACACTTGCTCCTAGCCAAAGAAACATTCTCCAAAATAGTATTCAAAAGTGAAGACATCTTCCAATGGCTAGAAGTAGAAGAGTCTCAGGTCTGAATAAACAGAGAAATATGTCTCCATCAAAAGAACACAGTAACCCTCCTCCATCTCTCAAAATAAAAAAGAGGAAGTTACTAAAATGTCAGAGAAAGAATTTAAAACATTCGTAGTGACAAAATTCTATGAGTTGGAACAGAAAAGAGACAACAAAATACAGGAGATTAGGAAGTCTTTCCATGATATGAAAGAAGAAATGGACACTCTAAGAAAGAATCAGATGGAATGATTAGATATGAAGTCTGTAATACAAGAAATCAAAAACTGTCTCAAAAGTACTAAAAGTCGATTAGACCATGAGGAAGTTTGAATCTCTGACTTAGGAGATAAACCTCTGACCTAGAAAAAAACACCAAAAAGATAAAGAAATTAACAAAAAAAATGAGGACAGTATACAAGAAATACTAGATTATGTTAGACTCCCAAACATCTAAATAACTGGTATCCCAGAAGGTGAGAAAACCACTAAGGGCATGGAAAGTCTATGCCATGAAATCCTAAAAAAAATTCCCCAAGTCTAGAGAGGCACTCAAACATCTAGACCCAAGAAATACAAAGACTTCAAATAGAATCAACCCAAGAATATCTTCCCCAAGGCACATCTTAGCCAAACTGGCCAAGAGGACAGATGAAGACAAGATGCTAAAACTGGCAAGAGACAAACAATAAGTGACTTACAAAGGTCATCCCATCAGGCTAACACCAGACCTCTCAACGGAAACAATGTAGGCAAGGAAAGAATGAAAAGACATACTAAAAGTGTTAAGAGAGAAACAATATCAAAGAAGATTTTATATCTTGCAAGATTATCTTTCATATGGGAAAAAATGGTAAAAATCTTCTCAAACAAAACATGAATGAATTTGCTAACACCAAACCAGCTCTTCAAGAAACCCTGAAGACAGTACTGTTCCAGGAAAACTAAAGAATGAACAGCCAGAGGGACCAGCAATTAGCATAATGGCTATGTCGCTGGACTCCCATGTAGTTGACCGCAGTTCGCGTCCCGGACCCAGTGGCTTAAAACTCATGCTGAGCGCGTTTGCGTGCATGCCCAAGATCCCGAGAGGAGAATGGAGGAGAAGAAGAAGGGATTGTGGCGTGGTCATCCCCCCTGGAGGGTGATTTCTCGCTTTCTGTCTCTCTGTCTGTCTCTGTCTGGCGAGCGCATGCTCCCTATAGCAAAACAAACAAACAAACAAACAAACAAACAAAAACACTCTCCAAAAAAGAATTAACAGCCAGAAATAAATAAATAAAAGGCAACCAAGAGAAATGGACAACTTAGACATCAGGACAAGTCTGGTAATATCGATAACAACATTGAATGTCAATGGATAGAATTCTCCAATCAAGAGACACAGACTGGCTGAATGGATATATATATAAAAAAAAAGAAAACAGAAACCCTCTATCTGTTGCTTACAGGAAACCTATCACATGGATAAAGACAAACATAGACTACAAGTAAAGGGTTGGAAAAAGATTTTCCATGAAAATGGGAACCAAAAAAAGATCTGGAGTTGCAATACTATTCTGACAAAATAGCCTTTAAAACAAAAACTGTTTGGGACCAGCAGTTAGCATAATGGTTATATCGCTGGACTCTCATGTAATCGACTGCGGTTCGAGTCCTGGACTCAGTGGCTTAAAACTCATACCGGGTGTGGGTGCATGCGTGCCCATGATCCTGAGAGGATAATGGTGGAGAAGGAATTGCAGTGTGGTCATCCCCCTGGGGGGTGATTTCTCACTTTCTGCCTCTCTGTCTCTCTCTCTCTGGTGAGCACACGTACCCTATAGCAAAAACCTCTCAAAAAAATTGTTTAAAGAGACAAAGAAGGGAACTATATTTTAATAAATGAGTCAGTCAATCAAGAAGATATAATGCTTATAAATATCTATGCACCTAACACAGGAACACTCAAATACTTGAAGGAAAGACTGTTAGATCTAAAAGGAGAGATAGACTGCAATACAATAATTGTTGGAGACCTCAACACCCCATTATCCCCACTGGAAAGATCATATAGACAAAAAACTGGTAAAGCAATAAAGGATCTAAATGACACCATAAATCAAATGAACTTAACAGACATCTATAAAACTTTCCACCCAAAAAACATGAGATACGCTTTTGTTCTCACCCTCGCAGGGAACCTTTTCAAAGATTGACCGTATGACAGGGCACAAGGCAAAGCCTCTACAGATTCAAAGGCATAGAAATTATACACAGCTTCTTCCCCAACCACGATGGAATTAAAATTCATTTGAATTTCAAGAGAGTCTTCAAATATACTCAAATACATGGAAATTAGATACCCTACTCCTGATTGATTTCACAACTACTGAAGAAATGAAGACTAAAATCATAAGATTAATGGAAGCCTATGACACTGAGGACATGAGTTTTCATAGCCTTTGGGACACTGCAAAAGCAGTCATGAGAGGGAAGTTCATAGCAATTAGTGCACATAAGAAGACGGGAGACCAGCAGTTGGCATGATGGCTATGTCGCTGGACTCCCATGTAGTCGACCGCAGTTTGAGTCCCAAACCCAGTGGCTTAAACTCATGCCAAGTGCGTGTGTGTGTGTGCAAGATCCCGAAAGGAGAATGGAGGAGAAGGAATTGTGATGTGGCCATCCCCCCTGGGGGGTGATTTCTCGCTTTCTGCCTTTCTGTCTCTCTCTGTCTTTCTGGCAAGCACACGTTTCCTATAGCAAAAACCTCTCAAAAAAAAAAAAAAAAAAAAAAAAGGAACATGGGATATTCTTTCACTTTTTTGTATTCTTTTTTGACTTCTTTTTTGTTTTTTTTTTGAAGGTTTTGTAGTTTTCTTTATAGAGATCTTTGACTTCCTTGGTTAGTTTTATTCCTAAGTATCTTAAACTTCTTGTGGCTATGGTAAAAAGTATTACTTTCTTCAGTTCTGTCTCTGCATGCTTGCTGGTTGTATACAAATACTATATATTTTTGTAAGTTAATTTTGTATCCTACTGTGTGCATTTATTGCTTCAAGAAGTTTTTCATGAATACTATTGTGTCTTCCATGTACACAATCATGTCATCCACAAACAGAGATCATTTCAGCTTTTATTTTTTCCATTGAAATGCCTTTTATTTCCTTTTGTTGTTTGATCACATTGGCTAGGACTTCCGGTACTATACTGAATAGGAGCGGACCAAGTGGGCAGCTTTGTCTTGTACCAGTTATTAGTGGAAAAGCTTTCAGCTTTTCCTTATTCAGTATAATGTTAGCTATAGCATTTTTATATGCTGAGAAACTATCCTTCTATGCCAATTTTACTGAGAGTCTTAATCATGAAAGAATGTTGTACTTGTCAAATGCTTATTTCTGCATCAATTGAAATGATCATATGTTTTTTTATCTTTCTTTCTGTTAATATGGTGTATTTACATTTACGGTTTTGTGTATATTGACCCACTCTTGCATCCCTGGAATAAAGTTTACCTGGTCATAATAAATAACTTTTTAAAATATATTGTTGAATACTGTTAGCAAACATCTTGTTGAGAATTTTTTTAATCTATATTCATCAGCAATATAAGTCTGTAGTTTTCCCTTTTTGTTGTATCATCTGTTTTGGGAATGAGGGTAATGGAGGCTTCTTAGATTAAATTTGGAAGGGTTCTTTCCTTTTGGATCTCTAGAAACAGTGTGAGTAGAATGATGTTTACCTCTTCTTTAAAAGTTTTGTAAAATTCAGCAGTAAAGTCATCGGGATCTGGACTTTTTGTTGTTGGGTGGTTATTTATTACTGATTCAATTTCATTGCTTGTTTCAGGTCTATTCAGGCTTTCAATGTCCTCTTGAGTCAATCTTGGTAGATTATACATCTCCAGGCATTTATTCATGTCATCCAAGTTTTCTTGTTTGTTGGTGTATCTTCTTTTTTTTTTATTTTTATTTTTATTTTTATTATTTTACATTTTTCCACAAACATTTACTTTAAATAGCAAAAAATTTTAGCTCATACTCCATAATTCTTGACAGTTTACAAACAACTTTCAATATCTCAAAATACTGAATTTTAAAGATAATGTTCAAAATATGTCTTATAATTTTGTATAAATTTAAAACTCTTTAACAACAGAAGCAGAATGGTTTCAAAAATATATATATACATAAATATACAAATATATATGTGTATATATATATACACATTTAGAGTGCAGACACTCGGTATATATTAAGTGGGGACATACAATGTCTCTCCTTCATAGCATGGCTTGCTTCACTCAACAGTAAGTCTTCCATATTCATCCACTTCCTTTCAAAAGTCAGGGATTTGTTGTTTTTTATGGATGAATAGTATTCCATTGAGTATATGTGCCACAGTTTTTCTAACCATTCATCAGTTCGTGGGCATTTAGGTTGTTTCCATGACTTAGCAATCGTGAAAAGTGCCGCAATAAACATCGATGTGCAAGCACTTTTTCGATTAAGTATTCTTCTGTCTTTCGGGTAGATACCAAGGAGTGGGATTGCTGGATCATATGGTAGTTCTATTTGTAGATTTTGGAGGAATCTCCAAATTGTTCTCCACAGTGGTTGTACCAATTTACAGTCCCACCAGCAGTGTAAGAGAGTTCCCTTTTCACCACACCCCCTCCAGCACTTATCATTTTTTGTTTTTTTAATCTTAGACATTCTGACTGGGGTTAGGTGATATCTCATTGTTGTTTTGAAATGCATTTCTCTTACAATGAGGGATGTTGAGCATTTTTTCATATGCCTTTTAGCTATTCGTATGTCATCTTTAGATGGTTTTTTCATGGTTTTTTAAATGGTTTTTTCAACTCATTCTCCCATCTTTTAATAGGATTGATTGTCTTTTTCCGAAACAGCCGCTTGAGTTCCTTGTGGATTCTGGTTATCAGTCCCTTGTCTGATGCATAGTTTACAAAAATATTTTCCCATTCTGAGGGCTGTCTGTTCACACTAATCACTGTGTCTTTTGCCATGCAGAAACTTCTTAGTCTGATGTAATCCCACCTGTCTATTTTAGGGATCATAGACTGTGCATTGGGAGTCTTATTTAAGAAGTTTTTCCCTACCCCAATGTCTCCCAGAGTTTCCCCGGTGTTTTCCAGGAGCAGTTTTATAGTTTGAGGTCTTAGGTTTAGATCTTTGATCCACCTTGACTTTATTTTTGTCAGAGGTGAGAGGTAGGGGTTCAGATTCATCTTTCTGCAAGTGGAGATCCAGTTTTGCCAGCACCATTTGCTGAAGAGGTTATCCTTTTCCCACAGGATTGACTGGTGCCCCGTGTCAAAAATCAGTTGGCTGTATGTTTGAGCATTCATTTCTGGGGACTCTATTCTGTTCCATTGGTCCACCTGTCTGTTCCTGTGCCAGTACCATGCTGTTTTGATTACCACAGCTTTGTAGTATATTTTTGGGTCAGGGAGTGAAATGCCGCCCACTCCATTCTTCTTGTGCAAAACTGCTTTGGCAATACGGGGTCTTTTATGATTCCAGACAAACGTTATGATTGTCTTTCCTAGATCTGTGAAGAATGTGTCTGGTACTTTGATTGGCATTGCATTAAATAGGTAGATTAATTTGGGTAGAATTGCCATTTTGATTATATTAATTCTTCCAATCCAGGAACATGGGATGTCCTTCCACTTTTTTGTGTCATTTTCAATTTCTTTTTTTATCTTCTCATAGTTTTCCTTGTGGAGGTCTTTAACTTCTTTAATTAGATTTATCCCTAAGTATCTTATACTTTTTGTGGCTATGGTAAATGGAACAACTTTTTTCAGTTCCATCTCAGTCTGCCTGTTGTTCGTATACAGAAATGCTATAGATTTCTGGATATTAATTTTGTATCCTGCAACGTTACTGTATTCATGTATTAATTCCAGAAATTTTTTTAAGGAAACCATTGGGTCTTCTATGTATACAATCATGTCATCTGCAAATAGAGAGAGTTTCACCTCTTCTTTTCCTATTTGAATGCCTTTTATTTTTTCCTCTTTTCTGATTGCAATGGCCAAGACTTCTAGTACTATATTGAAGAGGAGTGGAGAAAGTGGCCATCCTTGTCTTGTACCCGTTTTTAGTGGAAAAGCTTTCAGCTTTTCTCCATTGAGGATGATGTTCGCTATGGGTTTTTCATAGATAGCTTTTATTGTGTTGAGAAATGGCCCTTCTATGCCCATTTTGCTGAGAGTCTTGATCATGAAGGGATGTTGTATCTTATCAAATGCTTTTTCTGCATCAATTGATATGACCATATGGTTTTTATCTTTCTTCCTATTAATATGGTGTATTACATTTATGGTTTTGCGTATGTTGAACCAACCTTGCATTCCTGGGATAAAGCCTACCTGATCATGATGTATAATCTTTTTGATAAGTTGTTGTATACGATTTGCTAGTACCTTGTTGAGAATCTTCGCGTCTATATTCATCAGGGATATTGGTCTATAGTTTTCCTTCCTTGTCCTGTCCTTATCAGTTTTAAGGATAAGGGTGATAGAGGCTTCATAGAATGAATTAGGGAGAGATTCACCCTTTTGGATATTTAGAAATAACTTGAGCAGAATGGGGGTTAACTCTTCTTTGAAAGTTTTGTAGAATTCAGAGGTGAATCCATCAGGGCCAGGGCTTTTCTTTGTTGGGAGGTTATTTATAACTGATTTGATCTCCTGGCTTGTTATTGACCTATTCAGACTTTCTATATCCTCCTGGCTCAATCTAGGTAGATTATACCTGTCCAGAAATTTGTCCATCTCATCCAAATTATCTTGTTTCTTGGCATACAGATGTTCATAGTATCCCCTAATAATGTTTTTTATTTCTACTATGTCTGTTGTTATTTTGCCTGCTTCATTGCAGATCTGATTCACCTGGTTCTTTTCTCTCTTCTTCTTAATAAGTCTCGCTAGTGGTGTATCAATTTTGTTTACCTTTTCAAAGAACCAGCTTTTACTTTCATTTATTTTCTGTATAGTTCGTTTATTTTCTATTTCATTTATTTCTGCTCGTATCTTTATTATTTCCTTTCTCCTTGAGTTTTTTGGATCTTTTTGCTGTTGCTTTTCCAATTCTGTGAGGCATGATGTTAGGTGATCCATTTGCCTTCTTTCCATGCTCCTCTTATGTGCACTAATTGCTATGAACTTCCCTCTTATGACTGCTTTAGCAGTGTCCCAAAGATTATGGAAACTCGTGTCCTCATTGTCATTGGCTTCCATGAACCTTTTGATTTCATATTTCTTCAGTAGTTGTGGAGTCATTCAGGAGTAGGTTATTAAGTTTCCATGTATTTGAGTATTTTTGAGGATTTCTCTTGAAATTAAACTCAAGTTTAATTCCATCATGGTCGGTGAAGATGCTGGGTATAGTTTCTATGCTTTTGAATCTGTAGAGGCTTGCTTTGTGCCCAATGATGTGGTCAATCTTAGAGAATGTTCCATGTGGCGGCGAGAAAAAAGTGTATCTTGAGGTTTTAGGATGGAAAGTTCTATAGATGTCTGTTAAGTCCATTTGATTTATGATATCATTTAGATCTTTTATCTCTTTACCTATTTTTTGTCTAGATGATCTATCCAGGGGGGATAGTGCAGTGTTGAGGTCTCCAACAATTACTGTGTTGCAGTCTATTTCCCTTTTTAGATCTAGCAGTCTTTCCTTCACATATTTGGGTGCTCCTGTGTTGGGCGCATAGATATTAATAAGCGTTATATCTTCTTGATCGATTGATCCTTTTACTACAATATAGTGCCCTTCTTTGTCTCTTCGAACAGTTTTTGTTTTAAAGCCTATTTTGTCAGAGATCAGTATTGCGACTCCAGCTCTTTTTTGGTTCCCATTTGCATGGAAAATCTTTTTCCAACCCTTCACTTTCAGTCTATGTATATCTTTATCCATGAAGTGGGTTTCCTGTAGGCAACAGATAGAGGGTTTTTGTTTTTTAACCCATTCAGCCAGTCTGTGTCTCTTGATTGGAGAGTTTAATCCATTAACATTCAATGTTATTATTGATGTTAATGGATCTGTCCCGGCATTTAAGTTGGCCATTGTCTTAGTTGCCTTTTACTCTTTTGTTTCTGGCTGTTGCTTCTTTAGTTATCCTGGAACAGTACTTTCTTCAGGGTTTCATGGAGAGCTGGCCTGGTGCTGGCAAATTCTTTCAGGTTTTGTTTGTCTGAGAAGATTTTAATCTTTTTTTCCCATATGAAGGATAATCTTGCAGGATACAATAGTCTTGGTTGAAATTGTTTCTCTCTTAACACTTTCGATACATCTTCCCATTCTTTCCTTGCTTGCATTGTTTCCGTTGAGAAGTCCGGTGTTAGCCTGATGGGGTGACCTTTGTAAGTCACTTGTCGTTTCTCTCTTGCTAGTTTTAGTATCTTATCTCTATCTGTGGTCTTAGCCAGTCTGGCTATGATATGCCTTGGGGAAGATCTTCTTGGGTTGATTCTATTTGGTGTCCTTTGAATTTCCTGGGTCTGGATGTTGGAGTGCCTCTCTATGCTTGGGAAATTTTCTTCCAAGATTTCATGGAATAGGTTTTCCATGCTCTTATTAGTTTCTTCACCTTCTGGGATACCAATTATGCGGACGTTAGGACGTCTAATGGAATCTAGTAATTCTCGTATATTATCTTCATGTTTTTTTGTTATTTTCTCTATCTTTTTGGTGGTTTTCTCTAGGTCAGAAGTTTTATCTTCTACATCAGAGGTTCGACCTTCAGCATGGTCTAATCGACTTTTAATACTTTCAAGAGAGTTTTTGATTTCCTGTATTTCAGACTTCACCTCTAATAGTTCAGTATTATTCTTCCTCAGAATTTCTTCCTTCATATCGTTGAAGGACTTTCTCATCTCCTGTAATTCATTGTCTCTTTTCTGTTCCAGCTCATAGTACTTGTTCAACATGAATGTTCTAAACTCTATCTCGGACATTTTGGTAACGTCCTCAATTTTTTCAGGAACAGGAAGGGAGTTACTGTGTTCCTTTGATGGAGACATATTTCCTGCTTTATTCAGGCCTGAGGTTCTTGTACTTCTACCCATTGGGAGATGTGTTCCCTTTGAAAAACCTTCTACGAGAAGGTTTCTTCTAATAGAAGCAAGTGTGTTTCCTTTCTGATATGGAATGGAGACAGCCGAAGTCTATCTTCAATTGTGTTTAGTAATATAAACCAAGAAAAAGTATTCACTTCAGGTGTCCAAAGAAATGTATCTCCTTCTTCACAGGTGTTTCAGGGAACTGGAGGATTCTAGAGAGTCTTAAAATGCTAGAATGTTTCAGAATTGTAATTCTAGAGCTATCTGGACATCCAGGGATGGTGCAGATAAAGGATGTGAGGATTGGGAAACTGGGAAGAAAATAATATGTAGAATAAAGAAAAAGTCGCGCGCCGCGCTGTGGTGTGGATGAACTGAGGGCGTTCCTGGCTGAAAGAGGGGCCTCTGGCCTGGGGGTCCCGGGGCTGGAACTACTGGGGGCAGTCCTCCCTCGGAGATCCTGGCCCAGGGGTCGAAAGATGGGGGTGTGGTGTGGATGAACTGAGGGCGTTCCTGGCTGAAAGAGGGGGCTCTGGCCTGGGGGTCCCGGGGCTGGAACTACTGGGGGCAGTCCTCCCTCGGAGATCCTGGCCCAGGGGTCGAAAGATGGGGGTGTGGTGTGGATGAACTGAGGGCGTTCCTGGCTGAAAGAGGGGGCTCTGGCCTGGAGGTCCCGGGGCTGGAACTACTGGGGGCAGTCCTCCCTCGGAGATCCTCTGTTGGTGTATCTTCTAATGATGTTTTGTATTTCTGTTATGTCTGTAATGTGTGATTCATTGCAAATTTGATTTACCTGGTTCCTTTCTTTCCATACTTAGTCTAGCTAATAGTGTGTCAATCTTGTATATCTTTTCAAAAAACCAGCTTTTGTTTTAATTTATTTTCTATATAATTTGTTTATTTTTTTATTTCACTTATCTCTGCTCAAATCTTTATTATTTCTTTTCTTTTGGCATTTTTTGGTATTTTTTTTTGGTGTTTATTTTTCCAATTCCATGAGGCATGATGTTAGGTTGTTCTTTTGCCACCTCTCCATTTTTTTCTTATGCACACTGCTATGAACTTCCCTCTTATGACTGCTTTTTCTGTGTCCCATAAATTATGAAAACTTATGTACTTATTATCATTTGTTTCCATGAATCTTTTGATTTCAGTCTTAATCTCTTCAATAGTTATGAAGTCATTCAGAAGTAGATTATTTACTTTCCATGTACTTGTGTATTTTTGAGGGTTTTTCCTGAGATTAATATCAAGTTTAATTCCATCATGGTCAGAGAAAATGCTGGATATAGTTTCTATGCCTTTGAATCTGTAAAGGCTGGTTTTGTGTCCTATGATGTGGTCAGCCTTTGAGAAAATACCATGTGGGGATGAGTAAAATGTATATTTTGTGTTTTTCGGGGTGGAAAGTTCTATAGATGTCTATCAAGTCCATCTGATTTATGGTATCATTTAAGACCCAGATATCGTTGCTTATTTTTTTGTCTCATTGACCTGTTTAAAGGAGATAATGGGGTGTTGAGAGCTCCAACAATTATTGTGTTACAGTCTATGTCTTTTTTTTAGATCTCACAGTCTTTCCTTTACATATTTGGGTGCTCCTGAGTTTGGTGCATAGATATTTATAATGTTATATCTTCTTGGTGAATTAGCTCTTTTACTACTATATAATGCCCTTCTTTGTCTCTTCTTACTCTTTTTGTCCTAAAGTCCATTTTGTCCTAAATCAGTATATTGAGTCCCACTCTTTTCTGGTTTCCATTTTAATGCAATGCCTTTTTCCAGTCCTTCACTTTTAGTCTATGTATGTCTTTATCCATGAGATAGGTTTCTTGTAGGCAACAGATGGAAGGTTTCTAATTTTTAATCCATTCATCCAGTTTGTATCTCTTGATCAAAGAATTTAATCCATTAGCATTCAATGTTATTATCAATATTTCCAGACTTGTCCCTACCATTAAGTTGGCCATATTCTTGTTTTTTGTTGTTGTTGTTGTTGTTTTCTCTTATTGCCTGTCTTTAGTTTTCTTGGTATAGTACTCCTTTCAAAATTTCTTGAAGAGCTGGTCTGAAGTTCTGAAGTTTGTAAATTCTACCAGATTTTGTTTATCTGATAACGTTTTTATTTTCCCATGTGAAGTGTAATCTTGTCATGTAATGTATTCTTGGTTGAAATTGTTTTTTCATTTAACACTTTGAATATATCTCCCCGTTCTTTCCCTTTTGCATTATATCCAGTGAGAGATCAGGTGTTAGCCTAAGGGGAGGGCCTTTGTAGGTGATATGACATTTCTGTCTCCCAAATCTTAGTATCTTGTCTTTGTCTGTCCTTTTGGTCAATATAGCTATAATGTGCCATGGAGAAGATCTTCTTTGATTGATTCTACTTGGGGTTCTTTGTATTTCTTTTGTCTAGATGTTTGAATGCCTCTCTAAATTTGGAAATTTTTCTTCCAGTATTTTGTGGAATAGATTATGCATGCCCTTTTTGGTTTCTTCACTTTCTGCAATACCAATTATTCAGATATTTGGGCGTTTTATGGTATTTAGTGTTTTTGTATATTATCTCAGTTTTCTTGGTTGTTTTCTTAGTATTTTTGATAATTTTTCTAGGTTAGAAGTTTTGTCTTCTACTTTCACAATCCGATCTTCTGCATTGTCTAACCTTCCTTTAACACTTTCAAGGAAGGTTTTAATTTCCTGTATTATAGCCTTCATATGTAACAGTTCTGTATGATTCTTGTTTATGGTGTCCTATTCTTCTTTCATATCATAGAAAGACTTCCTCATCTCTTGGAGCTCAATGTCCCTTTTCTCTTGCATTGCATAGAATGTTGTTACCATAAATATTCTAACTTCTTTTTCTGACATTTTGGTAATATCCTCTAATATTTTCCTACTTGGAGACAAGTTACAATGTTCCCTTGCTGGATATTTATTACTTGATTCTTTCATCCTTGAGGCTCTTCTCTGATTTTCAGTCATTTTGTAATGTATTCACTTTTGCCTAACTTGTTGAAGAAGGATTCTGTGACTGTGAGCTCATATGTTTTCATTACTGTGAAATAATTCTCCCTTCTACTGTGTTTTCCAGTGCAGGAAAAACAGGAGTTTTGCAATTAGATTTATGAAAGGGAATTTCACTATTTTTGCAACCACTACAGTAAGGTGCAAAGAGTTCTCTAAAACTCACAATGCTCAGATGTTTAGCTACTATGCCTAGTCATCTCTAGTCAATGGGTAAGGGCTGAGCAGTAAACCAGGAGAGTAAGGTAAAGAAAAAGAGTAGGAAATAGAAAGAGAAAGAAAAAGCAAAGAAAAAAGAAGGAAAGTAGTACAGGAAAAAGAGTTTAAAAAATTAGAAATCACACTATAGAAAATGAAATTGGGTTAAAAATGAAAAACTGTGCAGTGCTCTTGGCGAAGGCCCAACACAGGCAGAGGTGGAGAAACCTGGAGGATTTCAGTCCTAGGTAAGGGAAGAAAAGAAATATATTAACAAGAGAAAGACACAAACAGGGCAGAAAAGCTGTTTTTTTTTTTTTTTTTTTTTTTTTTTTTTTTTTTTTTTTTTTTTTTTTTTTAGAGAAAAAATGTTAGAAGGGAAAGAAAAGAACAAGAGGGAGACACTTGCATAACTGACTACCACTGGGGTTTGCAGTGGAGCCCTGACTAGGGTGGGAGACTTCACAGCCTTGAAGCTGAACCCAGAGGCCCAACATGGGCAGAAGTGGAGAAGCTTGGAGGCTTTCTGTCTTTACTAGCACTGGGATCTGCAGGGAAGCCCTGGCTGGGGGAGGGAGGCTTCATAGCCCTGAAGCTGAACCCAGAGGCCCAACACAGGCAGAGGTAGAGAAGCCTGGAGGCTTTCCGTCCTGACTAGCACTGGGGACTTCCTATTTTTTTTTACAGTTTTTACAGGATTGGATGACTTTTTCCTGACCATGATGGCCTATGACCAGTATGCAGTCATCTGTCACCCCTGCAATACTCAGTCACATGAACCTCCAGTTCTGTGTGTTGTTGGTTCTATTATCCTGGATCATGAGTTTTCTGAATTCACTATTACATAGTTTAATAGCATCATAACTCTCCTTCTGTACACAAGTGGAAATCCCCTACTTTTTCTGTAAAATTAATCAGATGGTCCACTTTGCCTATTCCCACACTTTTATTAATGACATGATGATGTATTTTATAGCTGTGTTAGTGGTTGTTGGTCCCCTCACTAGGATCCTTTACTCTTACTCGAAGATAGTTTCCTCTATACATGCAATTTCATCAGCTTAGGATAAGCATAAAATATTTTCCACCTGTGCCTCTCACCTCATTTGTCTCCTTATTTTACTGTACAAGTCCAGGAGCATAACTTTTTTTTTTTCTTATCCAAAATTCACACTCAAGTGCAACAGTATCGGTGATGTACACTGTGGTCACCGCCCCCCCATGTCTAAGAAAGAAATATATAATGAGGGCTCTGAGAAGTTTCCTGTGGAGAAAAACTGTCAAAGGATAAACTGTCCTGCTATTTAGTAAGTATGCTTGTTAGCAGGGCTCTAGATATCAGAGAGAAATGGTGTCCATCTGGGAATCTGAATTCCTCCCTGGATGGGTAATTAGAGAGACTAAAGCTATACTCTCAGACAAGACAACTGGAAGGAATGAAGCACCAGTTTCATAGGTAAGTTTAGGACTACAATAGAAACATCAACATGTCCTGACCTGCACAAGGACAACAGCAGAGGAGATATTTACAACTCCTGATATATGCTCATTGGGGACGTTTCTGTCTTGTGGCTCTAACTCCTGGGAACTTGATATCCTGTGGGACACTGGTCTGAGCAAAAATAAATATTTTTCTGATCATTCTCTGTTCCCAAGAGATCAAGTGAGAAGTTGAGTGAATACTGTCATTATTATTCCTCCTTGAACTCATCTCCCTTCCCAGGTCTAACCTCCTTAGCACTTTTTCCTAATACCAAGTTCAACGGTTCTCCAAAGTCTGAGATACCTGACGAAGTCTCTTGAAACTGCAAAGCATTTCATTGTGGTGGGGACACAGTACTTGATATCTCTAGAAAATTGCTGTTCTTTATTCATCAAGGCAGAGAATGGTGCTATGCTATGAAACTTTGGGCAGCTACCACAATCCTTAGCTTCAGATGCTTTTGATGAGGCACAAAGAAATTTCAAACTTTGTCATAGGGTAGGTCTATTTGTAGATTTTTGAGGAGCTACCATATTAAAAGTTGTACTAATTTACATTCCCACCAACAGTATAAGAGTTTCCATTTACTGATATGCAAGAAGTATCACTGTCACCCACTGTAAATGTCAACATATCCTAATGGTCAAAGCCAACTAAAACTTCTACATCTGACTCAAGTCTTGTTTTGCTTTTATAGGGTGTGTGCACTTATAGACAGAAAGAGACAGAGAGACAGAAAGTGAGAAATTACCCCCCAGGGGTGATGGGCACCCCACAATCCCTTCTCCTCCATTCTCCTCTCGGGGTCTTGGGTATGTACGCACACCAACTCGGCATGAGTTTTAAGCCACTGGTTTCGGGACTTGAACCGTGGTCGACTACATGGGAGTCCAGCAACATAGCAATTACGCTAACTGCTTGTCCCCATCTGACTCAAGTCTTGAAGGATGTCCTCTTTCACCTTTGCCATCAGTGGTTGGGTACTCTTAGAGAAAAGAAAATCAAAATATATGCTTAACGAACCCCTGTGGAAATTCTACTTCAAGGATTCAAGTCCCCTTCAGAGGTAAATATTCCTTGTTTAAATATTCTTCACTTCCAACTCCCCTCTCTATCTAACAAAGAAATAAACCAATTCCTTCAGATAATGTATAGAGTCCTAGAACCTCATGTCTAAGTCTTTGATTAGCAGACTAGAAAGGTCTCCTCCTAGGAGGGTATTTACCACATACGCCAAAGGAGGGACATTTATTTATTTAGAGATGTATAAGAAACTATGCCAGGATCCCTTTCAGTTGCAGAAAGTTTTCATCAGCAGTCAGTCTTGACTTGTGTAGGAAAAAAATATGCTATTTTCTTCTTCTAGTTAACCTATTATGTTTGTTCTTGAATTTCTCAGCATGTAAGTAGTTCTCCTATGGGGTCTTCTAATTTGTTAAGGCATTTCTTTTTGTACAATCCCATCAAATAATAAAAAGAATTCACTATAATCATTCCATTTATTACAATATAGACATGAAATGTAACCAATTTTAATGTCCATGTAGATTTTTTTCTATTGCTTTTTAAAAAATTATTATATGGGATGTGCTTACCAGAGAGACAGAGATAGAGAGAAAGGGAAAGTGAGAAATCACCCCCAAAGGGAGATGGACATGCCACAACTCCTTGTCTTCTATTTACCTCTCAGGATTTGGGGTATTCACACATATTTGCATGACATGACCTTGATGCCACTGGGCCTGGGACATGAACCATCCAGTTGGCTGTGTGGGATCTAGCTGTCTTAATTGCCATGCAACCTGCTGGCCCATGTTACCACCGACTTTTGGGCTAAATAATTCTCTGTGGTGGATGTTATCCTGCGCATTCTGTGATGCTAAACATATAAGGCACCAGGGGCACCTCCTCAGTTGTAACAAACAAAAAATTCTCTATACATTCCCAAGTGTTCCCTGGAGGTACCATTATTCCAACTGATAACTGCCGACCCAGAGAGTGAGACATAGAAATATCCTGATGGAGTCTCAATCAAGGCTAACCCTTACTTGGTTCCTACATTGGCAGATCACTTAACATTTTTGAGTCCCATTTCTGCAAATATAAAACATGTTCCTGGGGCCGGCAGGTGGAGTGCTGGTTAAGAGCACTGGATTCCCACATGGCCGACCTGGAGGCTTGTTTTCTCGCTTTCCCTTTCTCTCTCTCCTTGCCTTTCTCTGGTAAAAATTTAAAAATGATTAGCAACAAATGGAATTAAATAAATAAATAAATATTTTTAAAATATGCTCCTAAATGTATGACCTCATGGAAAATTCATGTGTAAAAATTAAATGATATAATCCAAGTAATATTCAAATCTCAGCCCATAGTGCATAAAGAGATCTGAATAGACTTTTCATAATTACCAAATGCTCATAAATAAAGGTGCAAATGATAGAACTCTTTAAAATGTTAAATTTATAAATTATTTTTATTTTTATAAAGCAAAAATTACAGAACTTTTTTTTTTAACAGAGAACTTTACTTTTTTTAGGTGTTTAAAAGTTTCTTCCCGGGACCAGCAGTTAGCATAATGGCTATGTCGCTGGACTCCCAAGTAGTCGACCGTGGTTCGAGTCCCGGACCCGGTGGCTTAAACTCACGCCGGGCGCGTGTGCGTGCGTGCCCAAGATCCCGAGAAGAGAGTGGAGGAGAAGGGATTGCGGCATGGCCATCCCCCCTGGGGGGTGATTTCCTGCTTTCTGTCTCTCTGTCTCTGTCTGTCTGGCGAGCGCACGCGCCCTAAAAGCAAAAACCTCTCCAAAAAAAAAAAAAAAAAGTTTCTTCCCTTTGCCCTTCTCACCCACCCTCTATCACCCACTTCCTTCCTTTACAGTCTGTGGTATCTACATTCAAAGCTATTGTTTGATTCAAAGTGGTGAATACAGAGGACTGAATGATAATGACAAAAAGATCCAAAAGATGAAACAGTTCTTGTGTTACAAGTTTGAATTATTTTTAATATTTAATTTTCTAAAGCAAAAGCTGCAGGACTTTTTTTCCCACAAATAAATTTACATTCTTTTACTTGTTAAATATTTTTCTCTTTACCCCTTCCACTCACCTTCTACCACCCATTTACCTCCCTTACAGTCTCTAGTATCTACATTCATCCTTTCTGCTATTGTATCTTTGGCTCTTTCAACTTCTGACAGAGAGTGCAGACATTCACCACATATTGAGTAAGGATATACAACATGTATCTTTTAAAGTCTGGCTTGCTTTGCTTCACATTAAGTCCTCTATATTTATCCACTTTGCAAATAAACTGAATAAAATACTGTTCAAGGAAGACTGATGAATGCCAGAAGGCATACTAAAAGATATTCAAAGTCAATCGTCAAAAGGAAACTAACAGTCCAGCAAATTAAAACCACAGTAAGATACCATTTAATCCCAGTTAGAATGGATAGGATCAAATAAAGAAAAAGTAGCAATTGCTAGTGAAACTTTGGTGAAAAGGAAACCCTCTTACACTGTTGATGAGAATGTAAATTAGTCCAAACTCTACTATGGAACTTTCTCAAAAATATACAAATAGAACCACCGTATGACCAAGTATGAAATGTCTATGTGTCTCATCAAAACCATTGTGAATCTAAGGATTGTGGTAGCTGTCTAAGGTTTTATAGCAAAGCACAGTTTTCTGCCTTGATGAAGAATGAACAGCTATTTTCTAGAGATATGAAGTACCTGACCACAATTCAATGATTTGCAATTCTTAGAAACTTAGCATATATCTCAGACTTTGGAGAACATTTTAATTTGGGATTGGCTATAAGTGGTGAGATCTCTGGAAGAAGGAAGGTGAGCTCAAGGAGGAATACTAATGACAGTATTCACCTGACTTCTAACTTGATCTCTTGGGAATAGAGAGTAATCAGGAAAGTATTTCTTTCTGCTCAGACCAGTGACCCCAAGGATATCAAGTGCCCAGGAGTTCTAGTCAAAAGTGCCAAATGTGCTGATATTGGGAGCTGTAAATATCTCCTCTGCTATTGTCTTTGTGTAGATCAGGACATGGTTGATATTTAATGTAGTCCTAAAACTAACTATGAAAATGATGCTTCATTCCTTCCTGCTATCATTTTGGAGAACAGAGTTTTAGTTTCTATGATCATCCATCCAGGGAGGAATTCAGACTCTCACATGGACTCTGCCTTCTCAGCAACCCCAGACAGGTGAGTCTGAGAGTCTAGCAGGTACTGCAGGAAAGGATCACAGAGAATGGAAGATCAAAATGTTTTTCTGAGGTCACCTGAGAGATAAAACCAGTATAGCCTAGAGCCCCAAGATCATTGTGTTTGCTTGCTTGTCTAATTCATAGTTAATGTCTTTAATATGTTAAAGAGGGAAGTTTCTGTTAGACTCAGCAGTCAGATGAGAATTAAATTGTGAGAATGGAAATCCAACTGAAGAAAACCAAGAAGAAAGAAGAGGAATAAAAGGGTTACAATAAAGCACATTCCCATGGAGATTTACAATAAATAGCTTGGAAATTGTGTATTTTGTTTGGAGCACTGAAGTGTGGACTATTCTATTTATTTTTAAAGATGGAATGTATTTGGGTATGTTTCTATATTTACTGCAAGGATCAGACCAATGGATTGGTTACAAATATTACCTTGCAACAGCAGTTCCTGAGCCACATTTTGCAGTATCTTCTCTCAGGTTGGTCAGTCACAAGAAAAATCAGTTTTATTTGATAGGACACTGGGGAAAGCTAAAGAGGTTACACATCTATTATTTCATTGAGTAGTAATGAAATAATTTGAAGTTTGTTAGCTTTTTCTTGTAATGGAAACTGTGTTTGCAGGTTCTTTGCTTTTTTATACCAAAGGGGTTTTGATTTTATTCTTTCTAAGAATTGGGAATTTTGCAATATTTTTGCTATTTTTATTTTTACTTATGATAGATAGCTAGATAAATCTCTTAAGGGACAGTATGTGTTAAATTTTACATATTGTTTAGTCAGATCTATTAGTCAATCATATTGCATACTCATACCCCTTATTGCTTTATTTATTTATGTGTTTTAGTTTTTGCTCTAGGTCACATGTGCTTGCCACAGAAAGAGAGAGAGAAGGAGAGAGAGGGGAAAAGAGATTGAGAAATCATCCCCCCAGGAGGGATGGAAACACCACACTCTTCTCTCCTCCATTTTCCTGTCAGGATTTTGGGCACAGATGCAAACACCTGATGTGATTTTCAAGGCCCAGGTCCAGACTTGAACTGCATTGTCTGTCATGGGGGATCCAATGCCTCAACCTCCATGTCACCTCCAAAGCACCCTCATTGCTTTTTAAAGTAAGAACATCTTCGAAATCATTAGTAGCAATAAATTATCTTTTATAACATTTGCAATCTTATTTTACATTTTTTATTATTGCTTATTCTACATGTGTTTTGTGCTTAAACTAATTTTTATAACTCAATGATTATTTTCTATCATCTTATAGAGCACGTTCTTTTGTGTTCACCTAAAATCATGTATATCTTTCTCATAAGCACATTTAAATCCATTTGTATAGTAAATTTTAACAATAGACACTGTTGATTTTTTCTTCCATTGCTTCCTTAAAAATACATATTTTAATATTTTATACCCAGATCTTTTCAATTTCATCTGTAATCAGAGATATATGTTGATGTGATTAAATTACCATTTTGTAAAGTTTTTCTTTAATAATCTATTTTATATTTTCATTTCACAATGTGACCCCAAATTTACATGATCATAGGAAACTTCCTAAGTGAAATCTTGCTGATATGTCTATATCCCTAGAGAACTGCATTCATAGAGGACTAGGACAGCACATGACTGAAGAACCCTCAGTGTCTTCAAGTTTCAGCATCAGCAGGTCCCTAATTCCTCACCATCCCCTGATAACATCTTATTATTCTCCCTCTCGCTCATTCCCTCTGCAAGATGTCCACTTACTCTGGTATCCTTGCAGTTCCCACACTCTCTTCCCTGAGGTCTTTGTTCAAATGTCATCTTATTTATCAGTGAGTAATCCTTCTGCTCCTTCTCTAATATCTACATAATATGTCTTGGAAGCACTTTATGAAATTAAAAACTTTTTTTTAGAACTTTTTGCCTTTGGGCACATGTGCTGGCTGGTAAGAAAGAAACAGACAGACACAGTTAAGGGGAAGTGAGAAATCATCCTCCAGGGAATATTGCCATGCTGCTATCCCTTCTCTTCTGTTCTCCTGCTGGAATCTTAGGCACACATGTACATGTATCCTGTATGAGTTTTAAGCCACCAGGTCTGGGACTTGAACTATGGTCGACCTTGTGGGAGTCAAGTGACATATCCATTAAGGCATCTGTTGGTCCCCAAAACACTTGTTAAAATGTGATAATGTTACACAACTATTTTCTTATCAGTTTATACTCTCCACTGATAATTAAGTATTTTTGTGTCTTAGCAACTTTTATTCATTACCCAGAAAATACATGGAATTTGGTGAGCTTTCAGTTTATATTACTCAAATGCATGAGAAAATTTGGAGAAATGTTGAAAATGGGACAGAAATTTCCCATCAAACAGCCTAGGAGGGCGGGGTGTGCTAAAGGGAAGAGGAACCATATACAAAATAGAGTAAGTAAGCCCTGTAGTATAGCAATTATTTTATTTATTTATTTTATTATATATTCATTCACTGTGAATCATTATGACATACAAAATGAGTTCTTCCATCCAGAATACACTGTATATTGGGCTCATTCCAATATATTACCATACATATACATATTATCTTCAACAGATAATTTTAAATTTTCATTAATTTTCTTTTTTCCTTTTGCTTTCCTCCCTCTGATCCTCTGCCATTTTCCACCATCCTTCCACACTATCTCTCATGTCTACGGTTGCTCTGCATGCTTTATACAATCCAATATTTTAGTTTCTGCCAGAGTACAGGCATTTGGTATATATGAAGTGAGGATACACAATGCCTCTCTTTAACACTTTGGTTTCCTTCACTTAGTAGTAAACCTTCCATATTTATGCACTGTCTATCAAATGTCAAGGTATCTTTTTTCATGACTGAGTAGTATCTCATAGTGTATATGTGCCACACCCTTTTAATCCATTTATCTGTTTATGGACATTTGGGCTGGTTCCAGGTTGTAGCAATTGTGAATAATCCCACCCTGAAAGTGCAATGTTTGTTTGTTTGTTGAAGAATTATTATTTTATTTATTTTGTTGGCATTATTATTCTTTAATTTGATGTGTGGGGGGGAGACAGAGAGAGAGAGAGAGGGAAAGTATGAAAGCAAGCCACAAGATCCAGAACTTGAACCATGGTCAGTCACCTAAGAATCCAGCACTTTAACCACCATGCCACCTGCCAGCCTGTGCAAGTGTTTTTTTATGGCAATTCTAGAAGCTAGATATCACATGGGTGACCATAATTTAAATCCTGGTCCTGGCTGCTTAAAAAACACTCTGGGTATGTGTGCGTGCTTGTTGGAAATTATAACCTAATAGAGAGACAGAAGAGAAGGGATTGTGGAATCATCATGACCCATTAGAGTGATTTCTCCCCCACTCTCTTTTCTATCTGTCTAGCAAGTATATATACTCCCTTGCAATGACAAAAATAAATATTAATTCCTTTAATGAGAAACATAAAAATGTAGCATTTTAACTATGTGAGTAATTATTGTGAATTCTATGAGCCAACTCTGTGAGCCATTTTGAGTGAAAAATTAGACATGTTAATTTCTTTTTTCTGGTAGTCACTTTCATCATACAGGACCAGAGAATGATACAAGAATTTCAGCATTTCTTCTTCTGGGACTTTCAGAGGAAACCAAATTACAGTCCTTCATATTTGGACTTTTCCTCTTTATGTACCTGATCACTGTGATTGGAAACCTGCTCATCATCCTGGCCACCATCTCAGACTCTCACCTGCACACCTCCATGTACTTCTTCCTCTCCAATCTGTCCTTTGCTGACATCTGTTTCACCTCCACAACTGTACCAAAGATGCTGGTGAACATCCAGATACAGAGCAAGGCTATCACATATGCAGGCTGCATTACCCAGATGTTCTTTTTTACGTTCTTTGCGGCATTAGATGACTTTCTTCTGACCATGATGGCTTATGACCGGTATGTGGCCATCTGTCACCCTTTACACTACATGGTCATCATGAACCCCCGGTTCTGTGTGCTGCTGATTCTATTGTCCTGGATCATGAGTGTCCTCACTTCATTATTACATAGCTTAATGGCATTGCAGCTGTCCTTCTGTATGCCATTGGAAATCCCCCACTTTTTCTGTGAACTTAATCAGGTGGTCCACCTTGCCTGTTCTGACACCTTTCTTAATGATATGATGATATATTTTACATCTGTGGTGCTAGCTGGTGGTCCCCTTGCTGGTATCCTTTACTCTTACTGTAAAATAGTTTCCTCTATATGTGCAATCTCATCAGCTCAGGGGAGGTATAAAGCATTTTCCACCTGTGCTTCTCACCTGTTGGTTGTCTCTTTATTTTATTTTACAATGATAAGTGTGTACCTTAGTTCTGCTGCCAACCACAAATCACACTTGAGTGCAACAGCCTCAGTGATGTACACTGTGGTCACACCCATGCTGAATCCTTTCATCTACAGTCTGAGGAATAAAGACATAAAGAGGGCTTTGAAGCAATTTTTTCTGAGGGAAGAGAGTAAAGAATTATTTTAAAAGTGTATGTAAATGAAAGATTCTAAGCCTCAGAACCAGAAATCAATATTCTTTTTTTTTTTCACTATAGGGCACGTGCGCTCGCCAGACAGACAGAGAGAGACATAGAGACAGAAAGCGAGAAATAATCCCCCAGAAGGGATGGTCACACCGCAATCCCTTCTCCTCCATTCTCCTCTCGGGATCTTGGGCACGCACGCACACGCGCCTGCCGTGAGTTTTAAGTCACCGGGTCCGGGACGCGAATTGCAGTCGACTATGTGGGAGTCCAGCGACATAGCCATTATGCTAACTGCTGGTTCCTGAAATTGATATTCTTTTATTAGACTGTAGAATTAGAACTTATACCATCTTTTTAAAATCTCTTTTTTTAGCTTTTATTTATTATTACTTTTATTTATGACTTAACTAAAATGCACCATATTCACACTGGGAAAAGCATTTTGTATGCTGTACTTCTTTTCCCAGTGCAGATATGGTGTATTTTAGTCAATTCATGGATATTATCATCAACGGATAACTTTCCCATTTTATTTCTGTTCTTCCCCATCCATCTTTATTTTATTGGGTTTCAAGTTCTTTGCTCTCCACAGCTTATAAAATGTATGCTATTTGTTTTAGAAAGGTTTCTGTCCTCTCTCATATTCGATGATTTCCTCCTTTGTCATTTTTCTCTTTTCCTATGGCTATTTCCAAACTAGGATTAGAAATAATTTGGAGATTTTCATTTGTCTCACACAAATTGAAGCCTTTTCTGAAAATTGAAAATCCTAAAAAGCTTGAATATCTAAAACATTTTGAGCACCAATTTGATGCCACAGTGCATAATTCCATATCTGATTTCATGCCATTGGTCATATTATAAAAGGTGCAATACAAAAATAAATTGTATAAAACTACCTTCAGTTTATGTGTATAAGGTGCATATAAAATGACCCTGAATTTTGTGTTTAGATTTGTATCCAATCCACCAGATTGCTCAGTATATACACAGAAATATTTCAAAACATAAAACAATCTGAAACACATCTGGTCCCAAACATTTCAGGCAAAAAAAGAAAAGAAGAATAAAAGAAAAGAATATATATATATATATATATATATATATATACATATATATATATATATATATGTATATATATATATATATATATATATATATATATGTATATATATATATATATAAAATGTAATTTTCTGTAAGCTTTATGTTTTCACTGAAAAGAGGGGGAGAGAGAGAAGAGAGAGGAAAAGTGAGGAAGCACCCCCAGGGAGATGTCCATGCCACAGTACGTTTTCCTCCACTATTCTCTTTGAATTTTGGTTATGCACACATATGTCCCCAAGGTATTTTGCAGGTCACCAGATCCAGGACTCAAACTGTGTAGTCAGCTATGTGAGATCCAGTTTTAATCACACTGCCACCTGCTTGGTCCTCAACTTGTATTTTGATGAGTCATCTTATGTAATAAACTACACTTGGCAACTGTAAGTTTGTTGATATAATTTTATTGTCAATAAATATATGAAACACAATGTATTCCTTTTGCATCCATCATTCACATCTATATCACAAGCTTAACTGGTCTTGAAAATGTAGGTTTAACATATCAGTTATAGCCAATCATGGAAATTTACAGTCCCATTGTTATCCTACTCTCTTTTTATTTTTGCAAGACTGATAAGAGAATATTTATCATTATCCATGAATGCAAAAAATGACATCACTAATATAGTATAGACATTAAGTATCAATATATAATAAAAGTATATCATAAATAATTTTTTCCCAAATTATTTGAAAATTTAGATGAGGTCAAATTCTGAAAAATACAACACAACAAGTCCAATAAAAATAAAAATCTGAGGGAACCAGCAGTTAGCATAATGGCTATGTCGCTGGACTCCCACGTAGTCGACCGCGGTTCGCGTCCCGGACCCGGTGGCTTAAAACTCACGCCGGGCGCGTGTGCATGCGTGCCCAAGATCCCAAGAGGAGAATGGAGGAGAAGGGATTGCGGCGTGACCATCCCTCCTGGGGGGTGATTTCTCGCTTTCTGTCTCTATGTCTCTCTCTGTCTGTCTGGTGAGCGCACGCGCCCTATAGCGAAAAACCTCTCCAAATAAATAAATAAATATTTAAAAAAAATAAAAATCTGAATTAGTTTACAAGTGTTAAAAGAATTGACTCAGTGAATAAAAACCTACCCAAAAGAATATCCCAGAACCTGAAAGAGAGGCATTGTATGTCCCCACTTGATATATATCAAATGTTGGCAGTCTATGACAGAAACTAAAATAGTGGAAGGTATAAAACCATGGAGAATAACTGTAGATATTAGAGACCATGTGGGAGAGGGTGTTAAGTGGGAGAAGGTGAGAGAGATGAAATAAAGGGGGAAAATGTAGCAAACCATTTAAGGGACACAAGAATAGAAAATTATCTATTGACGATAATGTGTATGGTGAGTAACATCTTTGACTGGACTAATATGCAGTGATTCATGCTAGGAAAATTTATTTTGGATGCTAAAAGTATGAAATGATTGAATATAAATATAATATGCACACACACACATACACACATATATATATGTAATTTTATATATATATATATATATATATATATATATATATATATATATCCTGGAATCTGATGGACTCTGTACTGAAATTCTCCCAATACTTAAAGAAAAAAATAATATTTTTATAGAAACTTTTAAAAATATAAAAAAAGAAAATTCCACTAAGATTGTTTTATGAAGTTAGTTTAAGCTTTATATTAAAAACTTCCAAGGATATTATGAAAAAGGCCACCAAATCTTGGACTTGACTTGCTGTTGCCCATGTGAGAGTTCAGTGACATAACCATTACACCATCTTCTGGTCCCAGGGGATTTGTTCTTGATAAAGTATATCTATTCCTTGAAGTGTGGAATCTTTGTGTTCACTTGTAAGCTTATTCATAGATGTCATGTTTTATGTAATTTTATTGTATTTTCTTGCCATTTCTGCTTAAACATTTCCAGTGCTGGCTACAAATATAACCATTCCATTTTTTTTTTTTTCTGACAATTATCTTCACTCTTAAATTTTGTTGGCAAAACACTAAATTTTAAACTGCATCATCAATTTTATTATATCTTTATAATCCAAGATCTCTTTATCAACAATTTCTTTATATCTTTTATACTACCAGGTCTCTTATTAATTTTTTTTTGGAGAGGTTTTTACTATAGGGTGTGTGTACTTGCCAGAAAGAGAGAGACAGAGAGACAGAAAGTGAGAAATCAACCCCAGGGGGAAATAGACATGCTGCAATCTCTTCTCCTCTATTCTCCTCTCAGGATCTTGGGCACACACACATGTGCCCAGCATGAGTTTAAGCCACCGGGTCCAGGACTCGAACTGCGACTGACTACATGGGAGTCTAGGAACATAGGTATTATGCAAACTGCTGGTCCCAACCAGGACTCTTAAACTTCTCACTCAAAAGACGATTTACACAGAGTTTTAGTTTCTATTATTTCTTCTAGGAATAGACACTTTAGATTAGGGTTTCAAGTTATACCAGAAAAAACTACAAGAAAACTAAAAACGTTACTGGAATATGGAATTAAATATATATTAATATTGCTTTCTCACTCATCTGCCCCCCCATCCCTCTCTGGTCAAATTTAAATAAAGAAAGAAAGAAATAAACTCAGATAAAATAATTCTTTTTCCTTTTTAATTAATTAATTTACATTTATTCACTGAGCATTGTCACAACATACAAAATGTGATTCTCTATCCAGAATATATTGCATAGTGGCTTAATCATACTTGTCATTGTCAATAATTTTCCATTTCTAGTTTTATGTGTGTATATATATATATATATATATATATATATATATATATTTCTATTTCTCACCCTCTGCCATTTTTTCTTTTAAAAAAGGAAATAGTTAAAATCCATACATATATTTTTCATAATATTTATTTTCCATCAATATTTTGAAAACCTTTCACATTTGTCCTTTTACCCTTACTTAAAGAAATATGATAGTGTATGTCCCCACTTAACATATACCGAATGTCTGCACTCTATGACTGAAACTGATGGACTAATGGTTGTACAAACACAAGAGATGGGTGTGAATGTCAGATGAGGTATAAGTGGAGGAGTGGGGCCTAGTGAAGGACATTTGGAGAAGGGATACGGAGGTAGAGCATTGACGGGATGGGGAAAGTGTGGTATTATTGGTTGAAGATATTTTGATCAATGGGACTAGGGAGAAATGTTCACATATTGAAATGCTCACATTGTAAACTAAACAATGTGATTGAATGTATATACAAAAATAAATACATTTAAAAAATAAAAAAAGAGATATGATAAGTAGTCTTTATTTAGTACAGTTGTCTAAAATAAATATTCTCTTCCTGATAAGGTAGTATCAAGATTCAGATCCAGGGTGGAGAAATACAGTTTCCTTAGTCAGTGATGGAGTTAATAAATATTTCCCCATAACTGGGGGAGAAATAGACTAACAATAATTCTATATTTCCCTTGAAAGGAGGCATTTATCATAGACTTGCAGCAAAAAAGACAAGAGTTCTTTGAAGAATTGGAGGGATTTCTACTGAGTTGGGGGAATAATTATATGGTCTAAGCTTTATAGATAGTCCCAAGAGTGAAGCACAGAACAGCTTAAAAGACTAAAAGTTTCTAGTATGACTGTCTGAAGTGACCATTAGAACATCAGAGAAAATATTCTTGAATACAACAAAGGATACACTGGTGTGCTCCCAAGTACTGTGATCCCAATATGAAACTCTGAGTGAATGTTCATTTTAAGCATCATCTCTTGCAGTCTTCAGGAGGTGGGCAATGCTAGACACACTTTCTTTCTCAGAAATCATTCTGATGTAAAAATGAGCTTATCTAAGGCAGAACTGAGACTTAATCACAATAGCTACTATTGATTGAATAATTGCTTTGTGCCAGATATTTTCCAATGAGCCTTAAGAGTTGGGTCATCAGAAAAGTCTTGATGCATTTTTGCATAGAAAACACAGAAAAATATGTCATGATTTTTCCAACAACCACAATATTTATTTCTCAGATAAGCTGAAAAAAAGTAGGCAATATTTATGTTTGTTTATTTTTTTATTTTCAGAGAGGCATATAGAAACCCAAAACAAGGAAATACAAAAAAAATCACCAAATAGATTTAACATAAGAAGACTTTTTCCAAGGCACATCATAGCCAAAATGGTACAAATTAAAGACAAAGACATTATTCTAAACAGAACAAGAGAGAAATGCCAAGTTATGACAAAATTACCATATTAGATGAGCATCAGACCTCTCAATTGAAACAGTGTAGGTAAGAAAAGAATATGAAGAGATATTTAAAACTCTGAAAGAAAAAAATTGCAGTCAATTGTTTCCTATACCAATTTTAGTTCATTGTTGCTATATCCAACAAGATTATCCCTCAAATTCCCAGATAAACAAAAATAGAAAGAATTCGCCAAATGTAGGCCAGCTCTTTAGAAAATTAAGGTAATACAACACCTGGAAAACTAAAAAGAGATAAATAAAAGTAAGAAACATAAAACAACCAGAACACAAAGCAAAAAATAAAGAATATCAAAATGGCAGGTATAAGTTCACACATATCAATAATACCATTGAATATTAATAGATTAAATTCCCCAACTAAAAGACATATATTGGCTCAATGACTATAAAAAACAGGACTCTCCATATGTTGTTTACAAAATCACACCTCAACGACAAAGATATGCATAGACCGAGAATAAAGACCTGAAAAAGTTGCCTCATGCAAATAGAAATGAAAAAGAGGTAAGTGACATTTAAAAAATTTTGATTTCCTGTCGGGAGGGAAGTTTCGAAGGGAAAAGTACAAACTTGGTTACACAGAAACTGAGGTCTAGACTCCAACAATTGACTTCATTAAGTGAAACATGAGGTTCCTAGTATATTCTTGGTGGAGATGACCTCGAAATATTTACACCCGACTATAACCCTGAAGCAAATCCTTGATACATAAAGTTCAGTATGTAGATCAGTACAGGTGGTATCAACATTGACAAGGACATTACAAGTGAATAATGTTTGGACCGATCCAAGATTTTCTAAGTCATAAGCTTTATTAAGACAAGTGATTCATGTACACATGGACATTGGCCATATTCTGATCTAAAGGAATCTCTCAGTATCCCCAGTGTTAACATCCTGGTTGGATGATTGTGGTGTGAGCTCTGTTTTGCATTATAATGTGTCAAGCAGTATCCATGATTTCAATCTACCAGGTACTGTAGTACCTCTCAGTTATGACAACAGAAATTTCCTCAAGCATTGCCAACTGTCTCCTGGAAGCATGATTACCATACTTGAAGTCCACTGGCCTGGAGAAGGCCAATAAACATCTTTATTAAAAAAAGGTATTGGGGACAAGAAGTTGGCATAATGGCTATGTCATTGGACTCCCATGTAGTCGACAGTGGTTTGAGTCTCAGACCCAGTGACTTAAACTCACGCTGGGCCCATGTGTGTGCATGCATGCATGAACAAGATACCAAGAGGAGAATAGAGAGAAGGGATCACAGTGTGGCCATTCCCCCTGGTGGGTGATATCTTGCTTTCTGTCTCTCTGTCTCTCTCTGTCTTTCTGGTGAGCACATGTGACCTATAGCAAAAACCTCTCCAAAAATTGTATAAATTCTTATTTCCATTCAATAATTGTACTTCACTATAATGTACAATATGTTTTTTAATATCTAATTACTGTACATCTTTACAATAAATGAAATAGACTTCCTGGGCATGTATACTGATATTAGTCCAGTCAGAGGTATTACCATACACATTATCAGCAACTGATAATTTTATATTTTTGTATCCATTAAATATTTTGCTTAAATTTCCCCTTGATTCCTTCTCTCCTGTCCCCAATTGTCTACTCTCCTTCTACACCATGTCTAGTATCCTCAGTTTCCCTCCCTGCTTTTATACATTCCAATCTTTCAGTTTTTGCTATAAAGTGCAGATATTCAGTACATATTAAGTGGGGACATACAATACCTCTTTTATAGTCTGGCTTGCTTCACTTAGCAGTAAATCTTTCACAGTCACCCAGTTTCTATCAAATGCCAGGTCGAATTGCTTTTGATGGTTGAGTAGTATTCCATAGTGTATATGTGCCACATTTTTTCTTTCTTTTTACATTGTTATTAATTAATTATTTATTTTACATTCATTTGCTGATCATCACAGCCTTCAAGATGCAGTTTCCCAACCAGAATACACTGTATAGTGGCTTAGTCATACATGTTTTTATCACAAATAATTTTCCATTTCATATATATATATATAATTTCCCCCCATTTCTCACCCTCTGTCATATCCCACCTTCCTCCCACTCTATCTCCGGTATCTGCAGTTGCTTTCCATTCCTTTTTTTTTTCTTCCACATTTTATTGGTTAACAAAACATCTTAATTGATCTAACTACTTTCAATAGTAAGTACAGCTGTGAACAAATGTTTGACTTTAGGCATGAAATTGTGAGTAGAATGAATATACTATAAAATAACAGCTAGCTGAGGCTATATAACTTACTGTGGTCATTAAATAGGTATTTTTTTAATATGTTTTTTAATTTCAAGAAAGGCAGCTTTAGCTTTAATAAATCAAAATTTTAAAATGTTAAGAGAACTTTGCTTACGACTTAAAGCCAGGAAGCAGGTTAGGATTCTGTTCAAATAGTAGTTACCTGGATCTGTTGACAATTCAAGAGAAGACAAAAATTCTTCTCTCTGGACTACAAAGCATAGAAAAATATCAGTATTGTTTTAGTCAAAAGCCATAAAATTTATTTTATTAGCTCAATCCCATGTACTTAGTCTAACTTCTGTTGTGGTCCAAGCTTTCCGTTTAAATTCTGGAAGATAATATTCAACTCTGTTCTTGTCCCTACCTTTAAGCTGGCCTTTTTCTTAGATTTAAAAAAAAAAAAAAAAAAAAAAAAAAAAAAAAAAAAAAAAAAAAACGCTCATTTCTGGGGAACCAGCAGTTAGCGTAATGGCTATGTCGCTGGACTCCCACGTAGTCGACCGCGGTTCGCATCCCGGACCCGGTGGCTTAAAACCCACACCGGGCACGTGTGCGTGCATGCCCAAGATCCCGAGAGGAGTATGGAGGAGAAGGGATTGCGGCATGACCATCCCCCCTGGGGAGTGATTTCTCGCTTTCTGTCTCTATGTCTCTCTCTGTCTGTCTGGCAAGCACACGCGCCCTATAGTGAAAATCTCTACAAAAAAAAAAAAAAAAAAAAAAAAAAAAAAAAAAAAAAAAAAAACTCATTTTTGTGTGTCTGAATTTAGTTTTTCTCATATAACACTCCCTTAAGAAATTCTTGGAGAACTGGTTTGGTGTCAGTAAATTCTTTCAAGTTCTGTTTATCTGAGAATGCTCTTGTCTTCTCTTCTCATATAAAGGGTAATCTTGCTGAGTATAGTATTCATGGTTGAAATAGTTTTTCACTCAACACTTTGAATATATTTTCCCATTCTTTTCTTGCTCACATTATTTCCAATGAGAGGTCTGCTGTTAGCCTGATGGGATACACTTTGTAGGTAACATGATGTTTCTCTCTTGCCAGTCTGAGTACCTTGTCTTTGACTGTAGTTTTGGTCAATCTGGCTATAATATGTCTTGGAGAAAATCTTCTGGGGTTGATTCTATTTGAGTTCCTATGTATTTCTTGGGTCTGGATCTTCGAATGCCTCTCTAGGTTTGAAAAGTTTTCTGAGACTTCGGCCCCATGTGTGCGAGTTGATACGATGGAAGTCAAAGTGAAAAAAAAAATTAACAGGAAGGAATACAAAGGCATCACAAGAAAAAAAGAGATTCCATAAAAACAGTGACTCTGGTTCTTCACAGACATTCCCAAGAAAATTTGTTAAGGAAGGTGGACCTAAAATCACATCAAAGAACTTTGAGAAAAGTGTCACAAAACCTGGGAAAAAGGGTGTAAAGCAGCTCAAGAATAAGCAACAAGGGGACAAAGCACCTAAGAATAAATTCCAGCAGGCAAATAAATTCAACAAGAAGAGAAAATTCCAGTCAGACAGTCAAAGTGATGACCCAGTGACCAAGAAACCCAAATGGGATGATTTCAAAAAGAAGAAGAAAGAATTGAAGCAGAGCAGGCAACTTCATGATAAAATCAACTATGACATTGTCGCTTGGTCCAAGCAGATCTGGGAGATTTTAAGAAGGAAAGACTGTGACAAAGAAAAAAGAGTGAAGTTGATGAATGACTTACAGAAATTGATTCAAGGAAAAATTAAAACTATTGCATTTGCTCACGATTCAACTCGGGTGATCCAGTGTTACATTCAATATGGTAATGAAGAACAGAGAAAATAGGTCTTCGAAGAATTGTGAGGTGATTTGGTTGAATTAAGTAAAGCCAAATATTCCAGAAATATTGTTAAGAAATTTCTAATGTATAGAAGTAAACCGCAGATTGCAGAGATAATCAGAAGCTTTAAAGGCCACGTGCAGAAGATGCTGCGACACGCAGAAGTGTCAGCCATTGTGGAGTATGCCTACAATGACAAAGCCATCCTGGAACAGAGGAACATGCTGACAGAGGACCTCTACGGGAATACGTTCCAGCTTTACAAGTCAGCAGATCACCCAACTCTGAACAAGGTATTAGAAGCAAAGCCTGAAAAATTAGAGCTCATTATGGATGAAATGAAGCAGATTCTAACTCCAATGGCCCAGAAGGAAGCTGTGATTAAGCACTCATTGGTGCATAAAGTATTCTTGGACTTCTTTACCTATGTACCCCCAAAACTCAGATCAGAACTGATTGAAGCCATCCGTGAAGCACTGATATACCTGGCACACACACACTATGGCGCCAGAGTGGCCATGCACTGCCTGTGGCATGGTACACCCAAGGACAGGAAAGTAATTGTGAAAACAATGAAGACTTATGTAGAAAAGGTGGCTAACGGCCAATACCTCCCATTTGGTTTTACTGGCAGCATTCGACTGTACTGATGATACTAAGCTTGTGAAGCAGATAATCATATCAGAAATTATCAGTTCTTTACCAAACATAATAGCTGACAAATATGGAAGAAAGGTCCTGTTATATCTCCTAAGCCCCAGAGATCCTGCACACACAGTCCGAGAAATCATTGAAGTTTTGAAGTTCTGCAGAAAGGAGATGGAAATGCACACAGTAAGAAAGACACAGAAATCCACTGAAACAAGCTGTTAGGATCCATTTCTCCAGCTTTGTTAAGCTACCTGCAAGGACATGCCCAACACATGGTGCTAGGTAAGTCTGCCTGTGTATTGGTGGCTGACATTTTGATATCTGCCACTGGGGATGTTCCAAGTGCCATGGACGCCATCACCAGCTTGGCAGCAGCAGAACTGCACCCTGGAGGCAGGAACGGAGAGCTTCATGTTGCAGAACATCCTGCAGGACATCTAGTACTGAAGTGGTTAATAAAATAAGATAAAAAGATGAAAGAAAATGGAAGAGAAGGTTGTTTTGCAAAAATAACTGTAGAGCATGTGGGTATGAAGAACCTGAAGTCCTGGATGAGTATAAACCGAGGTGCCATTATTCTTTCTAGCCTTCTCCAGAGTCCTGACCAGTAAGTTGCAAACAAAGTCAAAGCTGGACTTAAAAGCCTGATTCCCACATTGAAAAGAAACAAAAATCCTAGCAAAGGAATAGAAATTTTGCTTGAAAAACTGACTTCATAGGTGGACACAATTAAGAACAAGAAGGAGGGGCCAGCAGTTGGTTTGGTGGTTAAGATGGTGGCCTTCCATGTGACTGACCATGGTTCAAGTCCCAGACCCAGTGGGTTGAAAATCATGGCAGGCACATGTGCACATTTCCGTGCATGCATGCATACCCCAAATCCCAAGAGGGCAGGGGAGGAGAAGGGACTGTGATGTGGTCACCCCCCACAAGGGGGTGATTTCTCATTTTCCCTCTCTCTTTCTCCATCTCTTTCTTGTGAGTGCACAGGCTCCATGGCAAAAACCTAACAAAAAGAACAAGAAGGAATCATTTTTCCTCTCTTCTGTTCTTTTTTTCCCAGAGCAAAAAAGAAGGGCTGGAGTGCTCTGTGTATGTTTTTCTTGACTGTGTTTAGATTCTTGTGTAAGAATCTACTTATAAAGTTGTTTCTACAATTTTTGTTTAAAAAAAAAGTTTTCTTCCAGGATTTCATGTACTAGATTATCAATGCCCTTATTAATCTCTTCACCTTCTGAGATACCAATTATCCAGATGTTTGGACGTTTGATGGTATCTAGTATTTCTCATGTATTATTTTCCTTTTTTGGACTACTTTTTGTCTTTGCGGTGGATTTTTCTAAGCCAGTGATTCTGGTTTCTACATCTGAGATTTGATCTGTATGATCTATGCTTTTAATACTTTCAAGGGAGGTTTTAATTTCTTGTATTACAGCCTTCATCTTTAACAGTTCCATTTTATTCTTTTTTTATAATGTGTATTTCCTCAGCTCTTGGAACTCCTCAGCCCCATTCTCCTGCCTCTTCTGGAGTTCATTGTCTTTCTCTTCTTGCATTTCTGTTAACTTTATCACTATGAATATTCTAAATTCTTTATCAGATATTTTCATGATTTCCATTGAACTTTCTGTGGATCAAATGAGTTATTCTCTTCCCTTGTGGGGAGGTATTATCTTGGTTTCTCATATTACTTGTGCCTTTGTGATGATTTCTAGTCATCTGATAGGTTATACGTTTCTTCTTAATTTCTAGAAGTACAATCTGAGATTTCAGGGGCTTGCAGGAGATGATCTGCAATCTCTTTGTGGTTCCATTTTTACCTCTTGGTGCAGCAGATTCAGTGCACATTGAGGAATATATTGACCCTAACAGTATTTCTGCTTGGCTATGGTTCACTTAGTTACATCTAGACAATTGGTGAATGGAGATTGAGCAGCAAAGTGATGGGGTAAAAGAAAAAGAATAAGAAAACAGATAAAGAGAAAAAAAGAAAGAAAGAGAGAAAAAGAAAAAAAAGTAAAAGACAACCCCCCCCAAAATTAATTTTTTAATAAAAAAGGCCTTATTCTGTAGGCCTGCCCCTTGTCTCTCCTAGAGGGGAGTATGAAAAGGTGTTATTAGCAAGATAAAGGAGGATCTAAAAGCCAAGAGAATACTTTACCTTTAAAAATTTTAAAAAGAAAGAAATACAAAAAATGAGAAGGCAGAGAATGGCAGAGAGAGACAGAGAGAAGGACTGCGGCCTTGAGACTGAATTACCAGTAGACAATCTCCATTTCTCTTGTTCCCTGAAAGCACTAGTTCTTATCTGCAATGGAGCAGTCTTCTGAAGGCCTGTCCCTTGCCTCTTCACTTGAGACTGGGGACTGGAGGCTGTATTATCAGGAGACAATCTTCATTTTGCTTATTCTCTAAAAGCCCTAGTTTGTGCCATGTTTTTTCAATCCATTTATTTATTCTTGGACATTTGGATTGATTCCATGTCTTAGTAATTGTGAATAATGCCACAACAAATGTGAATTGCAAGTGTTTTTCTGACTGGGTGCTTTCATATCTTTTGGGTAGATATCCAGGAGTAGAATTACTGGATTATATGGTAATTCTACCTGTAGGTGTTTGAAGAAATTCCAACACTATGGATTTTCAAAGCATGTATGCAATCCATGTCTATCAAGTAAAAGGTATTATCATAAACATCATCCTCAATAAATAAGTTCATATTCTTGTGTTTGTTAATTTTTTTTCTAAGTCTCTCCCACCTACCTACGACTAATCACCATCTTCCTAAACAATCTCTGGTATCTACAATTGTTTTTTTTCCTTGATTATATCTTCCAATCTCCAACTTCTCTCTTTCTTTTAAAAATTATATTTAATCATCGTACATCTTTACAGCATACAATATGGTTTTTCCCAGCATAAATACAGTGCATATTAGACAAGCCAAAAATATTACCATATTCATTGTCATCATCAGATAATATTTAATTTCATGTCTCACAATTTTTTTCTATAAATATCTTGGTGGAGTTCTCATCAAACCTCATCCCTTACTTTATTATAACTTTCTTCACATTATTTAACCCTTCTGAACCTCTTTATGTAATTGTAGAATGAATTCCTAGTAGTACTGAACTCATTTAAAAATCAAATGATATAATCTATGTGCATTCTTTCCTGTTTTATTATATTGTGTGTGCACTCATTTCGAGAGAGATAGAAAGAGAGGAAGAGTGAGAAATCACCCATGGGTTGAGATCCTTCCTTTTCCATTCTTTTCTCGAGATTTTACACACACACACACACACACACACACACACACACACACCTCTATTATGTTTTCCAAGCCATTGGGACTCAAACTGCACAGTGAGCCATGTCACCTTAACCACAAGGCTACCTTGCTGGTCCAGTTCATATAACATTCTAACATCAGTCCACAGGACATAAATGTTCTATGCATATGTTTTATCACTACTAATATTCCATAAATGGAGGACTAATGACAAGTGTTTAGCTGTATTATAGGCTGAAAACTCCTAACTGCTTTTGTCATAAGCATCAGAAAGCCCACGACTGTTGTCACTATTCAAGGTTGTGTAGCAGATGAACATGGTTCTCTGCCACCATGAAAATAACCAGCAATTTTCTGAAGCTATTTGGAGCTATATCTACAAAACAATTCAATGCTTAGATCTTCAAAAAGAAGTAACAAAAACAGGTGCTTAAGACTCCAGGTGTAATTTTAATTTTTGAAAAAGTGCTAACAAGATGAGATCTCTGTAGATGGCATAGTCCCTAGAGAAGGAAGACATTCACCTGATGTCTAAATAGGTCTCTTGAGAACAAATAATCAGGAAGGAAATTTTCCTTTCTGGCCAGATTGTGTCCCACAGGAAAATAAAGTGCTCAGGGATATTAGTAACAACAGGGAAATGTGTCGAATGAGCATGTATAGGGAGATTTAAGTATCTCTTTTGTTATTTGTCCATCAGAGTGTGCATCCTTGGGTTGGATGTGAAAAGAGCTTTTGTTTTGTTGTTTTGTTTTGTTTTGCCTTTTTTATATATACCAAGTTTGGCTAGAGTATTGATGCTTGACACCTTGATGCTGTCTTGTCTTGGAACCACATTTCAGTCTCCATCATCAAACATCTAGGGAGAAGTTCAGACCTTGACATGAAGACATTCTTGTCAGAGAATCCATCCAGGTGAGTCTTAGAACCCAGAAAGTATAGCAGAAAAGTTTGATAAAGAATGGAAGAGGAAAATGTTTACCTGAAGTCACTTGAAGGTCAACCAGCCTTGGCCAGAGGCAAGAGGGAACCATATTTATTTGCTTAGCCAATGAATTAATTTGTAATTAATTTATTTTATACGTTAAAAATGAAATGTTGGGGGCAGTGGTAGCATGGAGGTGAAAATAACTAAATACTACATGGCTAAATGTGTGGTTTAATTCCCAAATGAGGCATGTGCCACCAGGTTCAAGTGCATGTGTGCTGAAAACACCAAGAGCAGACTGGAACAGACATGACTGCAATGGAAACATCCTCCTTGGAGGCTTATTTCCTCTCTCTCTCTTACTTTCTCTCTCTGGCAAGTGCACATGCCCGGTGTGAATATAAATAAAATAAACATGTCTTTTAATCTCTGCAAAGCATGCATCATTGTTGACAATTACATGAGAATTTAACTTAAATTGAATGAAACTGAAGAAGGACTGGGAGAAATAAGGTAATTCCACTAAAATTTGAACATGTCTATGGAGATTTTCAGTAAGGAGGTGGAAAATTGTATTACTTGATGAGCTGAAGTGTGGTCATTTTTTTAAAGAAACTTTTAAGATTAGATGTATTTGAGACTGTTTCTGTATTTATTACAAGGTTCAGACCAAAGGATTTCTTCCAAATACTTCCTTGCCACAGTAGTTCATGACAGATATTTCCCAGCATTTTCCCTCATATTGGAAAAAAAAATTAGTTTCATTTGACAGATCACAGGGGAAAACTAAAGAGTTTTACACTGCAATGATTTTCTTAGTGCTGAAGCTGAATGTATTTTGGTCTCTGCTAGTCTCTTTATTTTTGTGTGTGCAAATCATCTTTGCAAGTTTTATTTTGTGTTGTTATTTATTACTTGCTCAGGGCTCCAATAGTATTTCATCAGTGTTAGCATCTTATTGATCTTATGAGGCTCTTTTTATTCCCATCTGTCTGGATTACTTCAGTCTATCAGATCTGTTTCTGTCTCAGCGCATCTCTCTCACCTCTTTCTGCCTTGTCAGCAGATTCTTTAATGTTTCTTAAAGTACAGAGCATAGAATGGCCACATAAAAATACATCTCCAAGTTTACATGTCCATAGGAAGCTTGCAAATAAAACCTTGCTGCTATTTCCATGTTCTCACATGGCTTTATACAGGGAGGGTAGGACGGCATGTGAATGAGAAGCCCCAATGTCTAAGTTTCTGAATCATCAGGCCCCCTCCTTCCTCAACATTTCCTAATATCCCATATTTATGCTTCTTGCTCTTTCCCTCTGCAAGTTGTTCACTTCCCCAGATACCCTTGTAGCTCCTGCCTTATCTTACTCTAAGACTCTGTTCAAATGTCACCTGGTGGGGTAAGCAGGTGGCATGGTGGTTAAGGTACTTGAGGGCCACTTGGCTGACTTTGATTTGAGTCCTGAGCCAGGAAGCTAGAAAATCACACTGAGCATGTGTGTGCATGTCCAAAGACCCAGGAGGAAAATGGAGGAGAAGGGATTGTGGCATGCCTCTTCCCCTCCCTCTGTCTCTCTCCTCTTCAGTGACCACGTGGCAAAAACTTAAAAAAAAAAAAACAGAGAAAACTCAACTTGTCTGGCATTTCTACCTTTCTGCCTGCCTCCCCCAGAAAAAAGTTACCATGTACATTCTCTCATGGTTACATAATTTCATGTCTTTCAAGGCATTTATTAATATCTGATGTATTACATGATTAATTAACTCTTTTAATAATTATTTTATTTAATTCCACTTATTATTATTATTTTTTAATTTGACTAGAGAGAGAAAGACAGAGAAAAAGAGAAAGGGAAAGTGAGAGAGCAAGCTGCCAAGTCCAGGACTCGAACCACAGTCATCCATGTGGGAATTCAACACCTTTAACCCCCATTTCACCTGATGTCCTGATTAATTCTTTGTCAGCTCCTCTTACCTGACTGTAATGGATTGTGAATATTTTAGTTTCTAAGAGACTTATATTCATTATCCAGACTGTACCTGGAACATGGGGTGGGTGGGGAGGGTACTCTCAAATAATATTACTCAAGTGGATGAAAGAATTTCCTTGTAAAATTGTAGAATTCATGACCTATTGGGGAAAGATGTCCCTATTGGGACATGAATTCCCAGCCATAGATAATCCATAAGGGCAGGATATATAAAGGGGAGAAGCACTATGCACAGTATGTGTAGATTAATTTACTGACTAAAAAGACCTTAAAATGCAGTGTTTTAACTCTGTGTGTTTGCATAAATCATTTTGCCTTTTTATTTCTTTGTAGTCACTTCGACCACATGAAACCGGGGAATGATACAAGAATTTCAGAATTTATTCTTCTTGGACTTTTAGAGAAGCCAGAACTGCAGCCCCTCTTATTTGGGATTTTCCTCTCCTTATACCTGATCACTTTATGTGGAAACCTACTCATCATCCTGGCCACCATCTCAGACTCCCATTTGCACACACCCATGTATTTCTTCCTCTGTAACCTGTCCCTTGTGGACATGTGTTTCTCCTCCACTATTGTCCCAAAGATGCTGGTGAATCTACAGACACAGAGCAAGGTCATCACCTATGCAGGTTGCATCACCCAGATATATTTTTTTGTACTCTTTATAATATTGGATGATTTCCTTCTATCTGCAATGGCCTATGACCGATATGTGGCCATCTGTCAGCCCCTACACTACACAGTCATTATGAACCCCCAGCTCTGTGCGTTGCTGGTGCTCACATCCTGGATCTTGACTGCTCTGCATTCCTTGATACATAGCTTAATGGTGTTGAGACTGTCCTTCTGTACAGAAGTGAAAATCTCCCACTTTTACTGTGAACTTAATCTGGTGGTGCACCTTTCCTGCTCTGACCCCTATCTTAATGATATGGTAATCTACTCAGCAGCTGGACTGCTGGGTGGTGGAACCCTCACTGGGATTCTTTACTCTTACTCTAAGATTGTTTCCTCCATATTTAGAATATCATCAACTCAGGGGAAGTATAAAGCATTTTCTACCTGTGCCTCTCACCTCTCAGTTGTCTCCTTATTTTATTGTACAAGTCTAGGAGTGTACCTTAGTGCTGCTGATAACCAAAACTCACATTCAAGTGCAACAGCCTCAGTGATGTACACTGTGGTCACACCCATGCTGAACCCCTTTATCTATAGCTTGAGGAATAAAGACATAAAGAGAGCTCTGAGTGACTTAGTTGGAAGGAAACCATCATAGAATACATTTTATGGTACCAAAGAAGTGTTCTTGTTAGTAGAACTCAGAGCTTCAGACACAGAAGTGATGAAAATCTGATCATATTATAAAAGCAAGATTTCTACCTTATTTTTAAAGAATTATTTTATTTAACTTTATCTATCTATTATTTATTTATCTATTTATTTATTTATTTATCTATTTGTTTAAGTTTGATAATAGAGGGACAGAGTGAGTGAGAGAGCAAGAAAAAGGGAAAGTGAGAAAGCAAGTCATCAGGGACCCATACCATGGTCATCCATGTGAGAGTCCAACACCCCTAACCATGACAGATTTCTAATTTCCAGAAATTGTTCTTTCTAATGATCTCCAGTAACTTCCATAACTTTGATTTTATCTTTTCTATACAATTTAAGAACATCACCTTTTTAAGCTTTGTGCTCTGTTGATAGGTTTTTTTTTCCTTTGTTCATTTTTTTTTTTTTATTTTCACAAGTTTATCCTAACCATACATTAGAACTACTGGTAAATTCCTTTTCATTTCATGGGGCAACATGGATTTCTCAGAATAATTTTGTCTCAAATGATAAATATTGAGTAATTTTCCTTTTCTTCTATTAAAAATAATTCTATGCTACATATATATATATGTATGTATGTATATATATATATATATATATATATATATATATATATATATACGTGTGTGTGTGTGTGTGTATAAATTAATTCTATGTTATACTTCCATTACAGGAACAAAATAACTACACTTGGGAGGGAATCAAAAGGAAAAATAAAGAAGCAAAATCTTTCAACTACAAAAAAATGCAAAATTATGTTGATGATAATGTGTATGGCAATTTTTTATTTGACTAATATACAGTGTGTTCATACTAAAAATTCATTTTGTGTGCTGTTATGATATGCAGTAATTGTTAAAAAATAAAATAAACGAAGAAAAAAATTATTACTAAGGAAATTATACACACACACACACACACACACACACACACAGCAACTATGGTCATTTGTATGATTGTGAATTATAAAGAAATCTGACATCAGAATTTTCCAGTTTTGTGTTCATCATTCCTTGTTATAGCACTACCTTAATTGTTCCTAATGTATAGTTTAACAGACCAGTTTGGATGCTAACATTTAATTGTGGTGTTTTTTTTTTCTCATGTTTATAATCCTATCTGTTCTTTTTTTTTTGGAAAGGTTTTTGCTATAGGGCACGTACGCTCACCAGAAGGAGAGAGACAGAAAGCAAGAAATCACCCCCCGGGGCATGGCCACGCCACAATCCCTTCTCCACTCTCCTCTCGGGATCTTGGGCATGCACGCACATGCGCCCAGCATGAGTTTAAGCCACCAGGTCTGGAACTCGAACCGCAGTTGACTACATGGGAGTCCAGTGACATAGCCATTATACCAACTGCTGGTCCCAATTTTATCTGTACTTTAACCCATGGACACTGTGTGTCCATGTTTGCTTGTGGGAGTCAATAGTCATTAATTTTTGCCAGGACTTTTTTAATACAGATATAAGTCCTGGCAAAAATTAATAACTATCTACAGATTCCCATGAGTACACATGCATCTACTGAGTTGTCAGAAAAATTGATGCATTTTTCTATGCAATGAAAATGCATCATGAGTTTTCTGACAACCCAATATTTCTTTCTCTCCATCCTCTCTTTTGTAGACATGTATTTGACCTCTCCTACCATCTTAAAGTTGCTGGTGAATATACAAACACAGAGCAAGACCATGACTTATGAAGGCTGCATCACCCAGATAACTTTCTCCTCACCATGATGACCTATGCACACTTTGAGGCCACCTGTCACAGCTTGCATTATACAGTCATCATTAATCTCTACCTCTGGGGACTGCTGGTTCAATTTTCTCTGCTTATGTGTTTCCTATCTTTGTTGTTACATAATTTAATGGTTTTGTGGCTGTTTTTCTGTACTACCTGAGAAAGCTGTCAGCATTTCTCTGAATTTATATCACTAGTCTGCATTGCTTGTTTAGATGCCCGTCTTTTAAAATTTTTTTATACTTGCCATTAGGCATGTGCACTCACTGAAGAGAAACAGAGACATAGAGAGTAAAAGTGAGAAATCAGCCCCTGGAGGGATTGCCACTCCACAAAGTCCCGTCTCTTTCATTCTCCTTTTAGGATTTTGGGCACATGTGCACATGTGTCCAGCATGATTTAAAGTCACCAGCTCCAGGGCTTGAACCACTGTGGTCTATGTGTGATTCCAGTGATAAATCACTATGCTACCAGTTGACCCCTGGAAACCTCTCTTTTTTTTTTTTTTTTTTTTTTTTATTTTTTTATTTATTTTTTTTTATTTTTTATTTTTTTTTTTATTATTATCCATTTTTTTGTTACATTGAATTACATATAACTTTACAGTGTATTACATTGCTTTTTCAAAAGGGAATGCCATGCATGTCAGTCAGTACAGAGACATTAATCTCCCCACTTCAACATTCAATATCTTTCCTATGTTTCCCCCAATCATTATTATTATTATTCTAATTATTTTTTATGATAAACATGATTTTTTTTTCCCTCCAATTATCAGATCATAAAGTTCCCAACAATAGGGAACGTAGACTCCACTCAGGGCTGGACCAAGGGTGGGTCTCGTGCAGCCCCGGCCACGGCTCGCGGGGGCAGGCCCCGGCCACGGCACGCGGGGGCAGAGCCCGGGTCACGGCACGCGGGGCAGGCCCATGCCACGGCTCGCGGGGCAGACCCCGGCCACGGCACGCGGGGCAGACCCCGGCCACGGCTCGCAGGGTCAGAGCCCCGGTCAGGAAACCTCTCTTAATGACATGATAAGTTTTGCATCTGTGTAGGTGCATGATGGGACTGTTTCTGGAATCCCTTACTCTTACCCTAATTTAGTTTGCTCCATATGTGCAGTCTTATTAGCTCATGGGAAGTATAAAGCTTTTTACACCTGTGCCTCTCACCTCTCAGTTGTGTCTTTATTTTTTTGTGTAAGACAATAAAGACAAAGAGAAAGCTAGGAGGCATCCCCCTAGGGGAAATGGCCACACTGCAATGACTTCTCCTTTATTTCCTCTTGGAATTTTGGGCACACGTGCACACAAGCTTGGTGTGATTTTCAAGCTGTCTGGTATGAAATCTTAACCGCACAGTTGGCCATGTGGAATCCAGCTGCCTTAACCTCCATGCCGCCGGCTGGCTCTCAACTTGTATTTTGATGAGTTTTGATGAGTTTGGTCTTAGTCCTATGGATAAACTACACTTGGCAACTGTAAGTTTATTGGAATTATTTTATTGTCAATATCTGAAGCACAGTGTTTTCCTTTTGCATCCATCATTTACATCTACTTCAGTACCACAATTTCTCTTCTTGATAATGTAGACTTTAACATAGTGGTGTGATTTATCATCCCAAGGTATCTCTTTTTCAGCTCAGTATTCACAGTGCTTATGATATTTCTTGCCAAGGAGTAGGTCAACAAAACTAGCTCATTGAATACATATTCTGTGTGTAGTATTGATAATAAATATATATGAATTATATGTTATAGACTTGAAAAAGGGAAGATAAGAGTTCTTCAAAAAGTTGGAAGAGTTTCTACAAACATTGGAGGAATGATTTTGTGTTCCAAGTAACAGCAGCTTTACAGTGCTCTCCTCCTGATAGATTACTAGAATGTAATATATACAAAAGGGCCAAGATTAATACATTTTTAAAGAGATTTTTGTTATAGAGCATGTGGGATGACTAGAGAAACAAAAAGAGAAAAAGTGAGAAATCTCCCCTGGGGATGGTCACACTGCAATTCCTTCACATCCATTCTCATCAGGATCTTGGGCAAACATGCACATGCTACCAGGTCCAAGACTTGAAATGTGGTCAGCCATGCGGGAGTACAACACTTCAGTGATATACCAGCTGCTGATTCTGGACTAAAAATGTCTAATGTGACTGTCTGGAATCAGTATGAGAACATCAAAGACAATGTTCCTGAAACAACAAAGCATAGATAAGCACTCTGATTTATATATGGAACTCTGAGTCAATGTCTTCTTTAAGAACCATTTTATGTAGTCTACCAGGAGCACATCAATGTTAAACTATGTCCTAAGAAACTTTGCTGATGCTATAATGAGCTGACCTTATGGAGAACAGAGACATAATCATAATTGCTGCTACTGAATAAACCTCCGCTATTTGCCAGATAATTTTCAATTAGCTTTAAATACTATAAGCTGCAAAAAGGAAGTGACAGGTCTTTTTTTTTCCAGTAAGGCGTATGGAAATCCAAATCCAGGAAATACAAAGAACACAAAATATACACTTTAGCATAAGATCCTCTCCAAGAAACATCATAGCTAAAATGGTACAAATGAAAAACATAGGTATTACTCTACAAATGACAAGAGAGAAGCTTCAAGTTACTTACAAGGTTACCCGATTAGGCTAAAATTAGACCTCTCAATTGAAATAATGTGGGCAAGGAAAGAATGGGAAAACATATATAAAGCTCTGAAAGAAAAGTAATTTAGGACAAGAATACTCTACCCAACAAGATTATCTCTCAAATGAAAGGAGAAATAAAATCATTCTCAAATCAACAAAAACTGAAAGGATTCACTAAAAGTAGACTAGCTTTTCAGGAAATTTTTGCAGGAATATTACGTCTGGAAGACTAAAAGAAGATAAATAAAAGTAGGAAAAGACAGAACAACTTTGAAAAAAATAAGAGTAACAAAATGACAGGAATAAGACCACACATACCAATAATAACAATGTTAATGGATTAAATTCCCCAACAACAAAAAAGGAGACATATTGGCTCAATGGATAAATAAAAACAGGACTCCTCCATAGGTTGTTTACAAGAAGCAACCCTGAACAAAGATATACATAGATTTAAATAAAGGGCTGGAAGAAGCTGTCTCATGGAAATAAAAATGAAAAAAGGGAAAACTGGCCTAGTCCTCCACCCCCCCCCCCCCCCCCAGAATACTTAAGCCTGATCTGGGCCAGCTTCCATGAGTAAGCCTGTGCTTGGGTCTTGGGAGCAACTTTGGGACTTTTGGCACACCATCTCCCAGTGCCCTGGCAGCCTGGGCTTGCCCCTCCTGCTGCCCACCAAGATACTTAAGCCTGGTCTGGGCCAGCTTCCTTGAATGAGTCCACACCTGGTACCTTGGAGCTACATTGGGACTTTTGGTACACCGACGTGCACACTGTACATTACAACATGTAACTTGACCTTCTTCTCTAAGTTGTATCTCCTTAGCTTGCTGCCACCTTATCAAAAACTGAACATTTAGCAGAGGAGCCAACCACCTAAAGTTACCACTAACTCTTCTGACCTGGATAAGAAGAGTCCTCAAGTAAGAACACACTCGGGACCTAAGGGTAAAATTTTCTCTATCAGCACTACATAATCTGCTCTGATTAATAGGAAAAAAAATGAATACTGCATCATATGACTAGAAACCAGCACAGATCTTAAAGAAACATGAGAAAACAAAGTTATAACTCTCCTTCATGTGAGCATAGTAGCCTCTCACCAACAGTGGATAGCACAGAGAAATACACAAAAATGTCAGAGAAAAAATTCCAAATATTGATAGTGACAAAACTCAATGAGATGCAAGAGAAAACAGACAATCAGTTTCAGGAAATGAGAAAATCATTTCAGGACACTAAAGAGGAATTCTGTAAATAAATAGATATACTAGAAAAGACAAATAGAACATCTGGAAATAAAGAATACGAAACAAGAAATTAAAGTCTCCCTAGAAAGCATTAACAGCAGATTGGAACATGCAGAATTAAGAATTCCTGACCTGCAAGACAAAGTCTCAAACATAGGCCAAATTAACAAATAGAAAGAAAAAAATCCCCCCTCAATGAGAACAACATATGGGAAATCTACACACCACGAAACATTAAAGTATCTGTATATCATGTAATCCAGAAGGTGAAGAATCTGCTAAAGGCATAGAAAACTTCTCTCACAAAATACTGTCTGAAAATTTTTTAAATGTAGAGAAAAATGGAGAAATTCAGACCCAAGAAGTAAAAAGGACCCCAAATAGATTCAACAGATCCTCTCCCTGGCACATCATAGCCAGATTGGTAAAAATTAAAAACAAAACAAAACGAAAATTCTAGAAATAGCCAGGGATAAATGTCAAGTTACTTATAAATGTTATTCCATTAGGCTAATGTCAGACTGCTCAACTGAAAGAATGCAGGCAAGGAAATAATGGGAAGATGTATTCAAAACATTAAAAGAAAAACTATTTTAACCAAAATTACTATATCCAGCAAGATTGTCCTTCAAATGAAAAGAATAAATAATATTCTCAGATAAGCAAAAACTGAAAGAATTCACCAAGAATAGACTGCTTCTATAGGAAGCACTAAGGGGAGTGTTGGGTGTATAACTATTTATAACAATTATATCTTTTTGATGAATTAGCTCTTTTACTACTATATAATGCCCTTCTTTGTCTCTTCTTATGGTTTTTGTCTTAAAGTCTATTTTGTCCAAAATCATTATAACAACTCTTGCTCTTTTTTTGGTTTTCATTTGCATGGAATACCTTTTCCCAGCCCTTCATTTTTAATCTATTTATGTCTTTATCCATGAGATGTGTTTCTTGTAGACAGCAAATAGAGAGTTTCTGATTTTTAATCCAGTCAGCCAGTCTGTCTTTTGATCATAGAATTTAATTCATTAGCATTCAACGTTATTTATGATATTTCCAGAGTTGTCCCTACCATTAAATTGGCCATATTCTTGGTTTTTTGGTTTTTTTTTTTTTTTTTTTTTTTTTTTTTTTTTTTTTTTATTAATTACTTTATTTATTTTTGTATATACTTTCAATCATATTGTTTGGCTTACAATGAGACCATTTCGATATGTGAACATTTCTCCCCAGACCCGTTGATCGAAATATCTACAACAGATAACACCACACCTCCCCATCCCGTCAATGCTCTACCTCAGTATCCCTTCTCCAAATGTCTTTCGTTGGGCCCCACTCCTCCACATACACCTCATCTGACATTCACACCCATCTCTTGTGTTTGTTCAACTGTTGGTCAATCAGTTTCAGACATAGAATGCAGACAAACGGTATATGTTAAGTGGGGACATACAATGTCTCTCCTTCATAGCCTGGCTTGCCTCACTCAGCAGTACATCTTCCATATTCTTCCACTTTCTGTCAAAAGCCAGGGCTCTGTTGGTTTTTATGGCTGAGTAGTATTCCATAGAGTATATGTGCCACAGTTTTTCAATCCATTCCTCCATACGGGGGCATCTGGGTTGGTTCCATGACTTAGCAATTGTGAATAGTGCCGCAATAAACATCGATGTGCAAGCACTTTTCCAATGAAGGATTCTTCTGTCTTTTGGGTAGATACCGAGGAGTGGGATCTCTGGATCATATGGCAGATCTATCTGTAGATTTTTGAGGAATCTCCAAATTATTCTCCACAGTGGTTGGACCAATCTACATTCCCACCAGCAGTGTAAAAGAGTTCCCCTTTCACCACACCCCCGCCAACACTTATCATTTTTTGTTTTTTTAATATTAGACAATCTGACTGGGGTTAGGTGGTACCTCATTGTTGTTTTTATCTGCATTTCCCTTACGATGAGGGAGGTTGAGCATTTTTTCATATGCCTTTTGGCCATTCGTATGTCATCTTTAGAGAGTGTTTTCTTCAACTCCTTCTCCCATCTTTTAATAGGGTTGCTCATCTTTTTTCCAAACACCTTTTTTAGTTCCTTGTGTATTCTGGTTATCAGTCCCTTATCTGATGCAACATTTACAAAAATATTTTCCCATTCTGAGGGCTGTCGATTCACACTAACTACTGTGTCTTTGGCCATGCAGAAACTTCTTAGTCTGATGTAATCCCACTTGTCTATTTTGTGGACGATGGACTCTGCTTTGAGGGTCTTCTTTAGGAAGTTTTTCCCTACACCAATGTCTCCCAGAGTTTCCCCAGCATTCTCCAGGAGCAGCTTTATAGTTTGAGGTCTTAGATTTAGATCCTTGATCCACCTTGACTTGATTCTTGTCAAAGGAGAGAGGTAGGGGTTCAGATTCATCTTTCTGCAAGTGGAAGTCCAGTTTCTCCAGCACCACTTGCTGAAGAGGCTTTCATTTTCCCACTGGATTGACTGGTACCCCTTGTCAAAGATCAGTTGACTGTATGTTTGGGCACTTATTTCTGGGGACTCTATTCTGTTCCATTGGTCCACATGTCTGTTTCTGTGCCAATACCATGCTGTCTTTATTACCACAGCTTTGTAATATATTTTTGGATCGGGGATTGAAATGCCACCCACTCCATTCTTCTTGTGTAGAAGTGCTTTGGCAATACGGGGTCTTTTATGATTCCAGACAAATTTTAAGATTGTCTTTTCTAGATCTGTGAAGAATGTGTCTGGTACTTTGATTGGCATTGCATTAAATAGGTAGATTAATTTGGGTAAAATTGCCATTTTGATTATATTAACTCTTCCAATCCATGAACATGGGATGTCCTTCCACTTTTTTGTGTCATTTTCAATTTCTTTTTTTACCTTCTCGTAGTTTTCCTTGTGGAGGTCTTTAACTTCTTTGGTTAGATTTATTCCTAAATATCTTATACTTTTAGTGGCTATGGTAAACGGAATAAGTTTTTTCAGTTCTATCTCAGTCTGCCTGTTATTCGTATATAGATATGCTATAGATTTCTGTATATTGATTTTATATCCTGCAACTTTACTGAATTCATGTATTACTTCCAGTAGTTTTTCCATGGAGACCATTGGGTCTTCTATGTATACAATCATGTCATCTGCAAATAGAGAGAGTTTCACCTCTTCTTTTCCTATTCGAATGCCCTTTATTTTTTCCTCTTTTCTGATTGCGTTGGCGAGGACTTCCAGTACTATATTGAAAAGGAGAGGAGAAAGTGGGCATCCTTGTCTTGTTCCTGTGTTTAGTGGGAAAGCTTTCAGCTTTTCTCCGTTCAGGATGATGTTCGCTATGGGTTTTTCATAGATGGCTTTTATTGTATTGAGAAATGGCCCTTCTATGCCGATTTTGCTAAGAGTCTTGATCATGAAGGGATGTTGTATCTTATCAAATGCTTTTTCTGCGTCAATGGATATGACCATATGGTTTTTGTCTTTCTTCCTATTAATATGGTGTATTACATTTATGGTTTTGCGTATGTTGAACCAACCTTGCATTCCTGGAATAAAGCCTACCTGATCATGGTGTATGATCTTCTGTATAAGTTGTTGAATACGATTTGCTAGAATCTTGTTGAGAATCTTTGAGTCTATGTTCATCAGAGATATTGGTCTATAGTTTTCCTTCCTTGTCCTGTCTTTATCTGTTTTGAGGATGAGGGTGACAGAGGCTTCATAGAATGAATTAGGGAGAGATTCACCCTTTTGGATCTTTAGAAATAATTTGAGCAGAATGGGAGTTAACTCTTCTTTGAAAGTTTTGTAGAATTCAGAGGTGAATCCATCGGGGCCAGGGCTTTTCTTTGTTGGGAGGTTACTTATTACTGATTCAATCTCCTGGCTTGTTATGGGCCTATTCAGACTTTCTATTTCTTCCTGGCTCATTCTTGGTAGATTATATTTGTCCAGGAATTTGTCCATCTCATCCAGATTATCTTGTTTCTTAGCGTATAGATGTTCAAAGTATCCTCTAATGATGTTTTGAATTTCTACTATGTCTGTTGTTATGTTACCAGCCTCATTGCAGATTTGATTCACCTGGTTCCTTTCTCTCTTCTTCTTAATAAGTCTCGCTAGTGGGGTATCAATTTTGTTTATCCTTTCAAAGAACCAGCTTTTGCTTTCACTTACTTTCTGTATAGTACGTTTATTTTCTATTTCATTTATTTCTGCTCGGATCTTTATTATTTCCTTTCTCCTGTAATTTTTTGGATTTTTTTGCTGTTGCTTTTCCAATTCTCTAAGGCTTGATGTTAGGTGATCCATTAGCCTTTTCTCTGTCTTCCTCTTATGTGCACTAATTGCTATGAACTTCCCTCTTATGACTGCTTTGGCAGTGTCCCAAAGATTATGGAAACTTGTATCTTCATTGTCATTGGCTTCCATGAATCTTTTGATTTCGGACTTTATTTCTTCGGTAATAGTGGAGTCATTCAGGAGTAGGTTATTTAGTTTCCATGTTTTTAGGTATTTTTGAGGAATTCTCTTGAAATTAAACTCGAGTTTAATTCCATCATGGTCAGAGAAGATGCTGGAAATAGTTTCTATGCCTCTGAATCTGCAGAGGCTTGCTTTGTGTCCTATGATGTGGTCAATCTTCGAGAAAGTTCCATGTCGGGGTGAGAAAAAACTATATCTTGTGGTTTTTGGGTGGAAAGTTCTATAGATGTCTGTTAAGTCCAATTGATTTATGGTATCATTTAGGTCCTTGATCTCTCTACCTATTTTTTGCCTAGATGATCTGTCCAGAGGGGATAATGCGGTGTTGAGATCTCCAACAATTAGTGTGTTGCAGTCTATCTCCCCTTTCAGATCTAACAATCTTTCCTTCACATATTTGGGTGCTCCTGTGTTAGGAGCATAGATATTAATAAGCGTTATATCTTCTTGATCTATAGAGCCTTTTACTATGATATAGTGCCCTTCTTTGTCTCTTCGGACACTTTTTGTTTTAAAGCCTATTTTGTCAGAAATTAGTATCGCAACTCCAGCTCTTTTTTGGTTCCCAACTGCATGGAAAGCCTTTTTCCAACCTTTCACTTTCAGTCTATGTATGTCTTTTTCCATGAGGTGGGTTTCTTGTAGGCAACAGATAGAGGGTTTCTGTTTTTTTATCCATTCAGCCAGTCTGTGTCTCTTGATTGGAGAATTTAACCCATTAACATTCAATGTTATTATCGATGATATAGGGTCTGTACCGACATTTAAGTTAGCCATTGTCTTAGTTGCCTGTTATTTCTTTGTTTCTGGCTGTTGCGTCTTTAGTTTTCCTGGAACAGTACTTTCTTCAGGATTTCTTGAAGAGCTGGTCTGGTGTTGGCAAATTCTTTCAGGTTTTGTTTGTCTGAGAAGATTTTAATCTTTTTTTCCCAAATGAAGGATAATCTAGCAGGGTATAATAGTCTTGGCTGAAATTGTTTCTCTCTTAACACTTTCAGTATGTCTTCCCATTCTTTTCTTGCTTGCATTGTTTCTGATGAGAGGTCTGGTGTTAGTCTTATGGGATGGCCTTTGTAAGTTATTTCTCGTTTCTCTCTTGCCAGTTTTAGTATCATGTCTTTTTCTGTGACGTTAGACAGCCTGGCTAAGATGTGCCTTGGGGAAGATCTTCTGGGGTTGATTCTATTTGGGGTCCTTTGTATTTCTTGGGTCCGGATGGTTCGGTGCCTCTCTAGGCTTGGGAAATTTTCTTCCAAGATGTCATGGAATAGATTTTCCATTCCGCTATTAGTTTCTTCACCTTCTGGGATGCCGATTATTCTGATGTTTGGGCGTCTAATAGAGTCTAGTATTTCTCGTATATTATCCTCATGTTTTTTAGTTATTTTCTCGATCTTTTTGTAGTTTTTTTCTAGATCAGAGGTTTTATCTTCTACATCAGAGATTCGATCTTCAGCATGGTCTAATCGGCTCTTAATACTTTCCAGAGAGTTTTTGATTTCTTGTATTATAGACTTTATCTCTAATAGTTCCACCTGATTCTTTCTCAGAGTATCCATTTCTTCTTTCATATCCTGGAAGGACTTCCTAATTTCCTGTAGTTCGTTGTCTCTTTTTTTTTCCAATTCACAGAATTTGGTCACCATGAATGTTCGGAATTCTGTGTCTGTCATTTTGGTAACGTCCTCCATATTTACGAGACATGGAGGGGCATTTTCCTTTGTTGGAGACATATTTTCTTGTTTATTCAGACCTGAGGCTCTTTTTCTACCTTTAGCCATTGGAGGATTACTTCCCTTTTAAAGACTTCTTGGGAGAACTTTTGTCGCATGAGAAGGAAGAGTCTTTCCTTTTTGATGGGAATAGCTGTTTGTTGAAGTCTCTCTTCTGTTGTTTTTACCAATGTGTTTTCAGGCGGAGAACTCTACAGAAGTGTCTAACAAGCAGAATCTCCTTTTTCAAAGGGGATCAGTACTAGGGAGGACCCCAAAGACACTTACCTTCCTAGGAAATTTCAGATATATGATTCTAGGCCTGTCTAGGTTGTCTGGCTAGAAGGTGGAGTCTGGAGCCTGGGGGTCTGGAAGTGGGGTGGGGGTCAGAGGTGACCCTCCCTCAGTGTCCCTTGCTGGCCAGAGGCTTGCAGGGGACGCTATTGCCTGCTGGCAGTCCAGGAAGGTCTAGAAGGTGGAGTCTGGAGCCTGGGGGTCTGGAAGTGGGGTGGGGGTCAGAGGTGACCCTCCCTCAGTGTCCCTTGCTGGCCAGAGGCTTGCAGGGGACGCTATTGCCTGCTGGCAGTCCAGGAAGGTCTAGAAGGTGGAGTCTGGAGCCTGGGGGTCTGGAAGTGGGGTGGGGGTCAGAGGTGACCCTCCCTCAGTGTCCCTTGCTGGCCAGAGGCTTGCAGGGGACGCTATTGCCTGCTGGCAGTCCAGGAAGGTCTAGAAGGTGGAGTCTGGAGCCTGGGGGTCTGGAAGTGGGGTGGGGGTCAGAGGTGACCCTCCCTCAGTGTCCCTTGCTGGCCAGAGGCTTGCAGGGGACGCTATTGCCTGCTGGCAGTCCAGGAAGGTCTAGAAGGTGGAGTCTGGAGCCTGGGGGTCTGGAAGTGGGGTGGGGGTCAGAGGTGACCCTCCCTCAGTGTCCCTTGCTGGCCAGAGGCTTGCAGGGGACGCTATTGCCTGCTGGCAGTCCAGGAAGGTCTAGAAGGTGGAGTCTGGAGCCTGGGGGTCTGGAAGTGGGGTGGGGGTCAGAGGTGACCCTCCCTCAGTGTCCCTTGCTGGCCAGAGGCTTGCAGGGGACGCTATTGCCTGCTGGCAGTCCAGGAAGGTCTAGAAGGTGGAGTCTGGAGCCTGGGGGTCTGGAAGTGGGGTGGGGGTCAGAGGTGACCCTCCCTCAGTGTCCCTTGCTGGCCAGAGGCTTGCAGGGGACGCTATTGCCTGCTGGCAGTCCAGGAAGGTCTAGAAGGTGGAGTCTGGAGCCTGGGGGTCTGGAAGTGGGGTGGGGGTCAGAGGTGACCCTCCCTCAGTGTCCCTTGCTGGCCAGAGGCTTGCAGGGGACGCTATTGCCTGCTGACAGTCCAGGAAGGTCTAGAAGGTGGAGTCTGGAGCCTGGGGGTCTGGAAGTGGGGTGGGGGTCAGAGGTGACCCTCCCTCAGTGTCCCTTGCTGGCCAGAGGCTTGCAGGGGACGCTATTGCCTGCTGGCAGTCCAGGAAGGTCTGGCTTTGGTTTTCTTTTTGTTGTTGTTGTTCTCTTATTGCTGTCTGTCTCTATTTATTTATTTATTTATTTTGGCATAGTATTCCTTTCATAATTTCTTAAAGAGCAGGTCTCGAGTTTTTAAATTCTTTCAGGTTTTGTTTACCCGAGAACATTTTTATTTTCTTTTCCCATATGAGAGATAGTCTTGTCAGGTATAGTATTCTTGTTTGAAATTGTTTTTCATTTAATACTTTGAATGTATTTTCTCATTCTTTCCTTGCTTACATAGTATCCAATGAGAGGTCCAGTGTTAGCCTGATGGGATAGCTTTTGTAAGTGATTTGATTTTCTATCTTGCTAATCTTAGTATCTAGTCTTTGTAATTTTGTTGCTCACTCTAGATATGATGTACTTTGGATAGGATCTTTTTGGATTAATTCTACTTGATGTTCTTTGTACTTCTTTGGTCTGAACATTTGAGTGCCTCTTTAGATTTGGGAAGATTTCTTCCAGGATTTTGTGGAATAGATTATCAATACCCTTATTAGTTTCTTCACCTCCTGCGTTACCAATTGTGCAAATGTTTGGGCATTTCATGGTATCTAGTATTTCTCAAATATTATCCATTTTCATGGTGGCTTTCTCAGTATTTTTGATAATTTTTTCTAGGTCAGAGGTTTTGTCTTCTATTTCCTAGATTCAGTCTTATGCATGGTCTAAATTACTCTTAAGTTTTTCAAGGGAGGTTTTGATTTTCTGTATCACAGCCTTCATATCTAACAGTTCCATTTAATTCTTTTTAATGGTGTACAATTCTTTTTTCAAATCGTGGAAGAACTTACTCATCTCTTGGAGTTCAACATCTCTTTTCTCTTGTATCTTATTAAGTTTTGTTGCCTTAAATATGCTAAGTTATTTTTCTGCCAATTAGGTAATATCCTCTAATTTTTCCCTACTTGGAGATGAGTTACAGTGTTCCCTTGCTGGAGATGTATTAATAGATACTCTCATCCTTAATGCTTTTATCTGATTTTTAGTCATTTGTTAATACATTCATTTTTGCCTAATTTGTAGGAGAAGGGTTCTGTAACTGTGCTCCTGTATGTTTCTCTTACTGTGAAAGAGTTCAATGCAATTTTCTGTATTCTACTGTGTTCTCCAGTGTGGGAATCACAGGAGTTTTGAAAACTGATTTATTGAGGGAAATTTCACTCTTATTACAATCACTACAGTGAGGCGCAAAGAATTGTCTAAAACTTACAGTGTTCAGACATTTAGCTACTATGAACCTAGACTTCTCTAGGCAGTGGGTAAAGGCTTATCAGTAAAAGAGAAAAGTAAGGTAAAAGAAAAAAATAGAAAGCAGAAACAGGAAGAAAAAGAAAAATAAAAAACAAGAAAAAATGATGTCAAAAAAACCCAGAAATCAAATAACAAAAAAATATAATTGGGTTAAAAGTGGACACTTGCAGGGTACAAAAGTGCGCCACATGAAGAAACAATAAAAGCAGGGAACCAGCAGTTAGCGTAATGGCTATGTCGCTGGACTCCCACATAGTCGACCGCGGTTCACATCGCGGACCCGGTGGCTTAAAACTCATGCTGGGCGTGTGTGCGTGCGTGCCCAAGATCCCGAGAGGAGAATGGAGGAGAAGGGATTGCGGCGTGACCATCCCCCCTGGGGGGTGATTTCTAGCTTTCTGTCTCTATGTCTCTCTCTCTCTGTCTGGCAAGCGCATGTGCCCTATAGCAAAAATCTCTCCAAAAAAAAAAAAAGAAACAATAAAAGCAGAGCTGTAGATGCCTGGGTGCTTTCTGTCCTAGGTGAAGGAAAAAGAGACAAATTAGGGGAAAAAAAGGCGCAAACAGGGAAGAAAAGAAAAAAGTGTTAGAAGGGACAGAGAAGAACAAGATGGAGAGAGAAATTTGTCTACCTGACTAGCACTGGGGTCTGAAAGAAGGGGCCCTGGTTTGGGGGGTGCCTGTAAACTTTAACCAGGAGGGACAGCAGAAGCAGAGATGGAGATGCCTGGATACTTTCTGTCCTAGGTGAAGGAAGAAGAGACAAATTAGTAAGAGAAAGGCATGAAAGGGACAGGGAGCTGCTTTTAAAAAAAAATGTTAGAAGGGACAGAGAAGAACTAGAGGGAGAGAGACACTTGCTTACCTGAACAGCACTGGGGTCTGGAAAAAAGGGCCATGTTTAGGGGGATTTCACAGCCTTGAAGCTGAACACAGAGGAAAAGCAGAGACAGAGATGGAGATGCCTGGGCATTTTCTTTCCTATGTGAAGAAACAGAGACAAATTAGAAAAACAAAGGCACAAATGGGGCAGAAAGCTATTTTTTAAAACAGAGAAAAAAATTGAAAAAAAAAAGAACAGAGAAAAAAAATGGAAGGGACAGAGAATGATGAGACACTTGCCTACCTGACTAGCACTGGGGTCTGCAAGGGGGGAGCCATGGCTGGTGGGGGCTTCACTGCCTTGAAGCTAAACCCAGAGGGACAACTGAGGCAGAGATTGAGCTACCTGGATGCTTTTTGTTCTAGGTGAAGAAAAAAAGACAAATTAGGAAGAGAAGAGCACAAACAGTGTAGAAAGACTTTTTAAAAAAATAGAGAAAAAAGTTAGAAGAAACAGAGAAGAACAAGAAGTAGAGAGACACTTGCCTACCTGACTAGCACTGAGGTGTAGAAAGGGGGACCCTGGCTTGGGATGGCTTCACAGTTGGGAAGCCGAACCGAGAGGGACAGCAGAAGCAGAGGTGGAGATCTCTGGATGCTTTCTGTCATAGGTGAAGGAAAAAGAGACAAATTAGCAAGCAAAGGCGCAAATGAGGCAGAAAGCTGTTTTTTTAAAAGAGAGGGAAAAGTTAGAAGGGACAGAGTAGAACATGAGAGACAGAGACACTTGCTTACCTGACTAGCATTGGAGTCTGGGAGGGGGGACCCTGGCTAAGTGGTAGCTTCAGAGCCATGAAGCTAAACCCAGAAGTACAGCAGAAGCATAGATGAAGGTGCCTGAACACCTTTCATTCTAGGTAAGAAAGGAGAGAAAAAATAGCAAGAGAAGGGCACAAACAGGGCAGAAAGCTTTTTTTTTTTTTTGAGAAAGAAAGTTAAAAGGGACAGAGAACAAGAAAAAGAGAGACACTTGTCTACCTTACTAGCACTGGAGACTGGAAGTGGAGGCCCTGGTCGAGGGTGGGGGACAGGAGCTTCACAGCCATGAAGCTGAACCCAGAGGGACAGCAGAGGCAAAGATAGAGATGTCTTGACACTTTCTGTCCTATAGGTGAAGAAAGAAGAGGCAAATTAACAAGAGAAAGACATAAATGGGGCTTAAAGCTGTTTTTTTTTTTTTCTTAATAAAAAAAGGTAGAAGGGAAAGAAAAGAATACGAGTGAGACACTTGCCTTCCTGACTAGCACTGGGGTCTTGAAAGGGGAAGTCCTGACTTGGGGGACTTCACAGCTGTGAAACTGAACCCAGAGGGACAGCCGAGGCAGAGATGGAGATGCCTGGACACTTTCTGTACTAGGTGACTTATTGTGGGAGAGATGTTTTGTTGGTTGCTCATATTTCTTGTGCCTCTGCGATTGTTACTAGTCATCTGGTGATGTATATGCTCCTTCCTATATTATTCAAGGTATCTCTTAGCATTCAAATGTGTGCCGGAGTCTAAAATTGGCAATCCCTCTTTGGCTCTGCCTCTCTATTGCTCTCTAGTATCCTGTACTGTTGTCTCTGGTCCTGGGTGTTCCAAAGTCCTTGCTGTTTCTAAAGAATAGGTGTGCCTCCCACTGATCTGCTGAGCTTCATCTCAGGAGCAAAGACAAGATCACACATTGGGTGCCGTGCCCTATCCAAAATATCAATGTCCTGAGAGTTTGAAGGTGAGTGGGGAAGGGATAAGCCTTTAGGTCAGGTTTCTTGCTGTCTGTCTCTCTGTCTCTCGATGTCTCTCCAGAGAGCACATGCACCCTATAGTAAAAATCTCTCAAGAAATAAAAGTGAAGTGTTGGGCCAGCAGGTGGCATGAAGATTAAGGCAGCTGGGTTCTCCATGACCACCTGAGTAATTTGATTTCCAAACCTGGCATTTTGAAATCATGTGTGCATGCCCAAAATCCCAAGAGGAGATTGGAAGAGACAGGATTGCAGTGTGACCATCCCCTCATAGGTGATTTATCACTTTGCCTCTCTCTCTAGTGAGTGCACGTGTCTTATCACAAAACAAAACAAAACAAAACAAAATAAAATGTGTCTTTTAATCTTTGAAGTATATGGATTATTGCTGGCAAATTAAGTGATGAGAATTTAATTGGATGGGACTAAAAAAGGAATGGGAAAGAGTAGGAAGTTCCACTAGAATTAGAACTTGTCCATAGAGACTTGCAGCAAGAAGGCAGGAAATTTGGTGTGAAGTAATGTGTACTGTGTTGTAGACATTTTTTTTTAAACTTTTGCTATAGGGTTAGTATGCTCCACAGAGAAACAGTAAAATATAGAGGGAGGAAAATGAGAAATCACCCCCCAAAGGGATGGAGATACCACAATCCCTTCACCTCCATTTTCCTCTTGGGATTTTGGGGGCACACACAAATACCCAGTGTGAGTTTCAAGCTGCTGGGTCTGGGAATCGAACCATCAACCACATGGGAGTCTAGTGATATAACCATTATGCCATCTGCTGATTCCATTAAACTTTTAAGATGAGCTGTTTTTTTTTTTTATGAGAGTTTTTTTTGCCATAGGGCATGTGCGCTCGCCAGACAGACAGAGAGAGACACAGAGAGACAGAAAGCGAGAAATCACCCCCCCAGGGGGGATGGCCATGCCGCAATCCCTTCTCTTCCATTCTCCTCTCGGGATCTTGGGCACGCACGCACACATGCCCAATGTGAGTTTTGAGCCACCAGGTCCGGTATGTGAACCGCGGTTGACTACGTGGGAGTCCAACGACATAGCCACTACGCTAACTGCTGGTCCCTAGGTGAGCTGTTTTTTGAACATGTTTCTATTATTGCAAAGATCAGAAAGAAATACTTCCAAATACTCACTTACCCCAGCAGCTCATGAAAGACATTTTATAGTAAATTCTCCTGTATTGCATATTCAAATGAAAAACATATTATTAATTCAGTTTGAAAGTTCACAGGGGAGAACTACAGATTTTTACACTGCAATGATTTCTTTATTGCTGAGGCAGAATTTATTTTGGCTTTTCCTAGTCTTATTTTTGTGTGTGTGCAAATCATCTTAGTAACTTTTTAAATTATTATTGTTATTTTCTCAGGCCTCAAGAACATTTGACCAGTGTTAGCATCTGACAGATCTGATGAAGCTCTCTTTGTTCCAATCTAAGTGGACCAACTGAGTCTATCAGATCTGCTTCCTTCTTAGTCCATTTCTCTCATCTCTCTCTGATTAGTCAACAGATTCTTTAATGTTTCTTTTTTTTATTTTCCTTTTTTTATTTTTTAATACATTCAATCACATTATTTAGCTTACAAGGTGATCATTTCAATATAAGAACATTTCTTCCCAGTCGAGACGGTAAAAATATAACAACACTTCCTCCCTGTCTCAACAATGTTGTCTTCGTATCCCTCCTCCAAATGTTCTTCCCCAGGCCCCACTCCTCCACACACACCACATCTGGCCTTCACAACCACCTCTTGTGTTTGTACATCCTTTAGCCCATCAGTTTCAGTTATAGAGTGAGGACATTCAGTATATATTAAGTGGGGACTCATACAGAGTCTCTCCTTCATAGCCTGGCTTGCTTCACTCAGCAGTAAATCTTCCATATTTTTCCACTTTCTGTCAAAAGCCAGGGTTTTGTTGTTCTTAATGGCTGAATAGTATTCTATAGAGTATATGTGCCACAGTTTTTCAATCCATTCAGCCATACGAGGGCATTTGGGTTGGTTCCATGTCTTAGCAATTGTGAAAAGTGCTGCAATAAACATTGATGTGCAAGCACTTTCCATATGAGAAATTCTTCTGTCCTTTGGGTAGATGCCAAGAAACGGGATTGCTGGATCATATGGCAGTTTTATTTGTCAATTTTTGAGGAATCTCCAAATTGTTCTTCAGAGTGGTTGGACTAATTTACATTCCCACCAGCAGTGTAAGAGAGTTCCCCTTTCACCGAATCCCTGCCAACACTTATCATTCTTTGTTTTTAATCTTCGCCATTCTGACTGGGGTTAGGTGGTATCTCATTGTTGTTTTGATCTGCATTTCCCTTACAATGAGGGATGTTGAGCATTTTTTCATATGCCTTCTGGCTATTCTTATGTCATCTTTACTGAGTGCTCTTTTCAACTCCTTCTCCCATCTTTTGATAGGGTTCATCATCTTTTTTCCAAACAGCTTCTTTAGTTCCTTATGTATTCTGGTTATCAATCCCTTATCTGATGCATAGTTTACAAAAATATTTTCCCAATCTGAGGGCTGTCGATTCACACTAATTACTGTGTCTTTTGCCATGCAGAAACTTCTTAGTCTGTTGTAATCTCACTTGTCTATTTTGGGGATTATTGACTGTGCTTTTGGGGTCTTATGTAAGAAGTCTTTCCCTACCCCAATGTCTCCCAGAGTTTCCCCAGTGTTTTCTAGAAGCAGTTTAATAGTTTGGGGTCTTAGATTTAGATCCTTGATCCACCGTGATTTGATTTTTGGCAAAGGTGAGAGGTAGGGGTTAAGATTCATCTTTCTACAGGTGGAAATCCAGTGTTTCCAGCACCATTTGCTGAAGAGGTTTTGCTTTTCCCACTGGATTGACTGGTATCCCTTGTCAAAAATCAGTTGACTGAATGATTGGGAATTTATTCCTGTGGACTCAATTCTGTTCCATTGGTCCACATGTCTGTTCTTGTGCCAATACCATGCTGTTTTGATTACCACAGCTTTGCAGTATATTTTTGGGTCAGGGAGTGAGATGCCACCCACTCCACTCCTCTTTTGTAGAATTGCTTTGGCAATGCGGGGTCTTTTATTATTCCAGATGAATTTTATGATTGTTTTTTCTAAATATGTGAAGAATGTGTCTGGTATTTTGATTGGCATTGCATTAAATAGGTAGATTAATTTGGGTAGAATTACCATTTTGGTTATATTAATTCTTCCAATCCAGGAACATGGGATGTCCTTCCACTTTTTTGTGTCATTTTGTCGGCGTTACAGACGACCCTGAGACGGTCTTCTCTTCAGCACTTTATTTCCCCAGGTTATCTTTCAGAAGTTCCTCCCCTCCCCGCTTCCTCCCAGGGCCTTTTAAAGGGCCCTTAGCCAATCAGCGCATTGTCCACGTGTACGGAAGCCAATCCTCGAATGAGGACTGGTCACATGTCGTGTTCCCGTGCTCTCCACGCTCTCCGCCGTTCCACCTCCTCAAAGTTGTTCACCCTCTGGGCAGACTTCGGGCTTCCACTGGCGCCATCTTAGGGGCGCGCTCGAGAGGCAATGGGCGGGGGCACGCCACATCATTTTCAATTTCTTTTTTTAGCTTCTCATAGTTTTCCTTGTGGAGGTCTTTAACTTCTTTGGTTAGATTTATCCCTAAGTATCTTATACTTTTTGTGGCTATGGTAAATGGAACAATTTTTTCAGTTCTATCTCCGTCTGCCTGTTGTTTGTTTATAGAAACATTATAGACTTCTGTATATTAATTTTGTATCCTGCAACTTTACTGTATTTGTGCATTACTTCCAGAAATTTCTTCATGGAAATCATTGGGTCTTCTATGTACACAATCATGTCATCTGCGAATAGAGAGAGTTTCACTTCTTCTTTTTCTATTTGGATGCCTTTAATTTTTTTCCTCTTTTCTGATTGCATTGGCGAGGACTTCCAGTACTATATTGAAAAGGAGCGGAGAAAGTGGACATCCTTGTCTTGTACCCGTTTTTAGTGGGAAAGCTTTCAGCTTTTCTCCATTCAGGATGATGTTCACGATGGGTTTTTCATAGACAGCTTTTATTGTGTTGAGAAATGACCCTTGTATGCCAATTTTGCTGAGTGTCTTGAGCATAAAGGGGTGTTGTATCTTATCAAATGCTTTTTCTGCATCAATCGATATGACCATATGGTTTTTGTCTTTTTTCCTGTTAACATGGTGAATTACATTTATGGTTTTACGTATGTTGAACCAACCTTGCATTCCTGGAATAAAGCCTACCTGATCATGATGTATAATCTTTTTTTATAAGTTGTTGGATATGATTTGCTAGTATCCTGTTAAGAATCTTTGAGTCTATATTCATCAGAGATATTGGTCTATAGTTTTCCTTCCTTGTCCTGTCTTTATCTGTTTTGAGGATAAGGGTGATGGAGGCTTCATAGAACGAATCTGGGAGAGATTCACCCTTTTGAACCTTTAGAAACACCTTGAGCAGAATGGGAGTTAACTCTTCTTTGAAAGTTTTATAGAACTCAGAGGTGACTCCATCCGGGCCAGGACTTTTATTTGTTTGAAGGCTATTTATTACTGATTCAATCTCCTGGCTTGTTATGGTTCTATTTAAACTTTCTATATCCTCCTGTCTCAATCTTGGCAGATTATACATGTCCAGGAATTTGTCCATCTCGTCCAGATTGTCTTGTTTCTTTGCATATAGTTGCTCATAATATCCTCTAATTATGTTCTGTATTTCTGCTTTGTCTGTTGTTATATTTCCTGCTTCATTGCAGATTTGATTCACCTGGTTCCTTTCTCTCTTCTTCTTAATAAGTCTCGCTAGTGGTGTATCGATTTTGTTTATCTTTTCAAAGAACCAGCTTTTACTTTCATTTATTTTCTGTATAGTTCGCTTATTTTCTATTTCACTTATTTCTGCTTGGATCTTTATTATTTCCTTTCTCCTGGAGTTTTTTGGGTTATTTTGCTGTTGCTTCTCCAATTCTCTGAGGCATGATGTTAAGTGATCCATTTGTCTTCTTTCCATCTTCCTCTTATGAGCACTAATTGCTATAAACTTCCCTCTTATGACTGCTTTTGCAGTGTCCCAAAGATTATGGAAACTCATGTCCTCATTTTCATTAGCTTCCATGAATCTTCTGATTTTGGACTTTATTTCATCAGTAGTTGTGGAGTCATTTAGTACTAAGTTATTTAGTTTCCATGTATATGAGTATTTTTGAGGATTTCTCTTGAAATTAAACTCAAGTTTAATTCCATAATGGTCAGAGAAGATGCTGGGAATAGTTTCTATGCCTTTGAATCTGTAAAGGCTTGCTTTGTGCCCTATGATGTGATCAATCTTCAAGAAGGTTCCATGTGGGGGTGAGAAAAAAGTGTATCTCGTGGTTTTTGGATGGAAAGTTCTATAGATGTCTGTTAAGTCCATTTCATTTATGGTATCATTCAGATCCTTTATATCTTTATCTATTTTTTAGATCTATTCTAGATGACCTGTCCTGAGGGGATAGTGCAGTGTTAAGGTCTCCAACAATTAGTGTATTGCAGTCTATCTCCCCTTTTAGATCTAACAGTCTTTCCTTCACATGTTTGGGTGCTCCTGTGTTGGGCGCATAGATATTTATAAGGGTTATATCTTCTTGGTCGATTGACACTTTTAGTACAATATAGTGCCCTTCTTTGTCTCTTTGAACAGTTTTTGTTTTAAAGGCTATATTGTCAGAAATTAGTATTGCTACTCCAGCTTTTTTTGGGTTCCCTATTGCATGGTAAACCGTTTTCCAACCCTTCACTTTCAATCTATGTATGTCTTTATTGATGAGGTGGGTTTTCTGTAGGCAACAGATAGAGGGTCTCTGGTTTTATTTTTTATCCATTCGGCCAGTCTGTGTCTCTTGATTGGGGAATTTAATCCATTCACATTCAATGCTATTATCGTTGTAACTGGATCTGTCCCGACGTTTAAGTTGGCCACTGTCACAGCAGCCTTTTATTCCTTTGTTTCTGTCTGTTAGCTCTTTAGTTTTCCTAGAACAGTACTTTCTTCACGGTTTCTTGAAGAGCTGGTCTGGTGCTGGCAAATTCTTTCAGGTCTTGTTTGAGAAGATTTTAATCTTCTTTTCCCATATGAAGGATAATCTGCAGGATACAATAATCTTGGTTGAAATTGTTTCTCTCTTAGCACTTTCAATACATCTTCCCATTCTTTCCTTGCTTGCATTGTTTCCGTTGAGAGGTCCGGAGTTAGCCTGATGGGATGACCCTTGTATGTCACTTCTCGTTTCTCTCTTGCCAGTTTTAGTATCATGTCTTTGTCTGTGGTCTTGGATAGTCTGGCTACGATGTGCCTTGGGGAAGATCTTCTGGGGTTGATTCTAACTGGGGTCCTTTGTATTTCTTGGGTCTTGATACTTGAGTCCTCTTTAGACTCAGGAAATTTTCTTCCAGGATTTGATGGAATAGATTTTTCATGCCGTTATTGGTTTCTTCCCCTTCTGGGATACCAATTATTCTGATATTAGGGCATCTTATGGAATCTAGTATTTCTTGTATATTCTCCTCGTATTTTTTAGTTATTTTCTCTATCTTCTTCATGGTTCTTTCTAGGTCAGAGGTTTTATCTTCTACATCAGAGATTCGATCTTCAGCATGATCTAATCAACTTTTAATACTTTCAAGAGAGTTTTTGATTTCCTCTATTCCAGACTTCATCTCTAATAGCTCCATCTGGTTCTTTCTCAGAGTATCCATTTCTTCTTCCTTATCTTGGAATGACTTTCTCATCTCCTGTAGTTCGCTGTCTCTTTTCTGTACCAATTCGAAGAATTTGTTCACCATAAATGTTCGAAATTCTTTGTCTGACATCTTGGTAACATTGTCCATTAGCCCTGAAGATGGAGCAGAGTTACTCTGTACCTTTGATGGAGATGTATTTCCTTGTTTATTCATACCGGAGGCTCTTCTTTTACTTCTAGCCATTTGGTAGATGTACTGACTTTTAAGTACCTGTCAGGCCAGTGCTTTTCACTGGCTAGGAGTGTCTTCCCCTTTTGTTGAGAATTGACGTCTGCCGAAGTCTCTGTTCTGTTGTTTTTAATAATGTGGTCTCAAAAAAGATACTATAGTCAGGTGTCTCAAGAGCAGAATCTCCTTTTTCACAGTTGGTTCCCAAAAAGGAGGAACCAATATAACTTTATATGACTAGAAACGTTCAGATCTCCAATTCTAGGCTGAACTAGTCCCTCTAGGGGTCTGGGTGGGTCCTGGGCTGAGGGTCTGGAAGGGAAGCAGTGGGCGCAGTGTGCCCCCTTGTTCACCCGGTGTGTTGAGATGTCAGATTCTTTAATGTTTCTTAAAAACATACCATGAGAGAACCAGCAGTTGGCATAATGGCTATGTCACTGGAGTCCCACGTAGTCGACCGCAGTTCACATCCCAGACCTGGTGGCTTAAAACTCACGCCGGGTACGTGTGCGTGCGTGCCCAAGATCCTGAGAGGAGAATGGAGAAGGATTGCGGTGTGACCATCCCCCCTGGGGGGTGATTTCTCACTTTCTGTCTCTATGTCTCTTTCTGTCTGTCTGGCAAGCGCACGTGCCCTATAGCAAAAACCTCTAAAAAAAAAAAAAAAAAAAAAACAGACCATGAAATGGCCACTTAAAAATTCAACTTCTAGTTCATGTGTCTATGGGAAAATTGCAAAGTAAAATCTTACTATTGTGTCCATGTTCTCACATGGCATCATATACAGATGATAAACAGCACATGAATGAGGAACCCTCAGTGTCTTCAAATTTTCACATCAGCAGGCCCCCACCTTCCTCAGCATCTCCTGAAATATTATCTTTCTCCCTCTTCCTCTTTCCCTCTGCAAATCATTCACTTCCCCAGATCCCTTTTCAGCTCTTACCCTGTCTTTCCTAGAAGTGTTCAAAGGTCATCTTGTGTGCCACTTGTGCTATCCACCGCCAAGAGAAATCACCGACACATACTCTCTCCTATCTACAAAGTTACATGTTCTCCAATGCACTTGTTGGGACCAGCAGTTGGCATAACGGCTATGTTGTTGGATTCCCATGTAGTCGACGTTGTTTGAGTCCCGAATCCGGTGGCTTAAACTGATGCAGGGCACATGTGCATGCATGCCCAAGATCCCAAAAGGAGAATGGAGAAGAAGGAATTGTGGCATGGCCAACCCCCCGGTAGGTGTTTTCTCGCTTTCTGTCTTTCTGGTGAGTGCACGCGCCCTATGGCAAAAGCCTCTCAAAAAAAAAAAAAAAAAAAAAAAAAGGCACTTGTTAATATCTGATACACTACATGGTACATGGTACATGGTTCTATTTTTTTTTTTTAATGTATGGAGGAAATTCCATTTAGCTTTGAGAGGCTTTACTTTCACAATATATGTATCCTTGACACAGAAAGACCCTATTAAAATTTTGCAAATTGCTTAATAAAATAGATATTTAGGTTGATTTTACAAGACTTTCAGACATTAAATATGAGAAAGTTAATGGTTATCCTGATTTGTAGACAATCAGGATAACCACAATCAGAATGGTAAAATAAACCAAAGAATAAACACTATCACCCCAGAAAATGTAGTGAGTTGCAATTTTTTTAATTTATGGCAGTTTTAATTTTTCCCTTATTTTATTATCTTTTTACAATCATTCACTGTATATCATTACATTATATAACATGAATTTTCTCATCATGAGAGCTCAGTGGTGTTGTGGTTGTCCTTCTGTACACACACTGAAATCACCCACTTTTTCTGTGAATTTAATCAGGTGGTCCACTAAATCTGTTCTGACACCTTTATTAATGACATCGTCAAATATTTTGGACCCATACTGTTGGGTGGTAGAACCCTCACTGAGATCCTTTACTCTTACTGTAAGATATATTTCTCCATATGTAAAATCTCAACATCTCAAGGGAAGTATAAAGCCTTTTCCACCTGTGCCTCTCACCTCTCTGTTGTATCCTTATTTTATTGTATGAGTCTAGGAGTCTATCTTAGTACTACTAATAATTAGAATCCACACTCGAGTGCAACAGCCTCTGTGATGAGATGTACACTGTGGACACATGCTGAACGCCTTCATCTACAGTCTGAGGAATAAAGACATAAAGAGGGCTCTGAGAAGACTCATTGGGAAGGAAACTATCAGAATAAATGGTCCTGGTACTGAAGAAATGTCCTTGTTAGTAGAGCTCAAAGCTTCAGAATCATAAATGTTGACAATCTGATCATATTATGGAAGTAGAACTTGTTTCTTCTAATCATCTCCAATAAGTTCAGTGCCTTTGATTTCAATTTCTCTACACAATGAAAGCATATCACGTCATTAAACTTCGTGCTCTGTCTGATAGCAGATTTTTGTCTTTGTTTATTTATTTATTTATTTTTGGAGAGGTTTTTGCTATAGGGCATATGCGCTCATCAGAAAGACAGAGACAGAGAGATAGAAAGCGAGAAATCACCCCCCAGTGGGGCATGGCCACACCACAATCCCTTCTCTTCCATTCTCCTCTCGGGATCTTGGGGATGCACGCACATGCGCTTAGCATGAGCTTAAGCCACCGGATCCAGGACTTGAACCGCAGTCGACTACATGTTTGCTCAGCGACATAGCCATTATGCTAACTGCTGGTGCCTGTCTTTGTTCATTTTTGTATTTCCACAAGTTTACCCCAACCATAGATCAGAAATACTTGGAAATCCTCAATTTTATGGAGAAACATGAATGTCTGACAAATAATTTCTTCTCAAATGGCATATACCAAGTAATTTTCCTTTTTCCTATTAAAAATGATCCTGTGTTATACTTCTATTATAGAAACAAAATAAATACACTTGGCAACTATGATCAGTTATATGACTGTGTAATACAAGAAAATATGATATTAAAATCTTCCAGTTTTGTGTCCATCATTCCCTGTTATATCATTACCTTAGTTGTCCCTAATATAGAACTTAACACGTTTATTTGTTTTATAATTTGTTATTGGGTTTTCTTCTCATATTTGCTATTATATTTCTTTTTGAACAAGGTATCCACAGTGCTTATATAGTCACTGGAAAATAATAATAATAATAATCAGTATCTATAGACAACTTCCTTTAGGTGCCCCATACTACTACTTCTCCAGTCTTGTAGACATTTCTTTCACCACCACCACCATCCCAAAGATATTGGTGAATACATAGACACAGAACAAAGCCATGGCTTATGCAGGTTGCATCACCCAGTTTTTTTTCTCTACTCTTTGGAAGGGCATATGACTTCCTCTTGATTGTGATGGCCTATGGCTGATTCATGATCATCTCTCACCCCCTGCATTCTACTGTCATCATGAACTCCCACTTCTGAGGACTACTCCTTCTTTTGTCTTGGATAATGAGTATCCTGACTTTGTTGTTACATAATTTAATCATTTTGCAGTGGCTGTTCTTCTATATACACTTCAAAAAGCTCCCATTGGGGTCAGCAAGTGGTGTAGTAGTTAAGACACTGGACTCCCACATGACTGACCGTGGTTAGCATCTTGGATCTGGTGTCTTGAAACTCACACTGGGTACATGTGAATGCCTATACCCAAAATACCAAGAGGAGAATGAAGGAGAAGGGATTGCAGTGTGGTCATACTCTATGGAGTGTGATTTCTCATATTTTCTCTCAGTGTCTCTCTCTGTTTCTCTCCTCTCTGGTGAATGCACATTCCCTGTGACAACAAAATTCTTTTTAAAAAGCTCTCAAATTGTTTGTGAATTTATAGAGGTGGTCATCATTGCCTGTTTAGACACTTCTTTCCATGACATGGTCATATATTTTGCATCTGTGTTGGTGGGTGGTGGAACCCTAACTAGGATCCTTTACTCTTATTCTAAGATAATTTCTTCCATACATGCAATCTCATCAGCCCAAGGGAGGTACAGAGCATTTTCCATCTATGTCTCTCACCTCTCAGTTCTCTCTTTAATTTATTTTACAGTACTAGATGGGGCCTTAGTGCTGGTGCTACCCACACCTCACAGACAAATGCAGCAGCCTTGGTGATGTACACTGTGGTCATCCCCATGCTAAGCCCCTTTATGGACAACTGTGCAGTTTGAGTCCAGGAACCAGAGGTTTGAAAATCACACTGGGCTGGGTCAGCAAGTGGCATGGTCATTAAGATGCTGGACTCCCACATGGCTGAATCTGGTTTGAGTTCTGGACCTGTGGCTTTCTTTCTCACATTTCCTCTCTCTCTCTTTCTCTCTCTTTATGTCTCTTTCTGGTAAGTGTGCATGCCCTATAGGAAATTTAATAATAATAAATAATTCTTTTAAAAAAAGAAAATTACACTATGCATATGTGCATGCATGCCCAAAATCCCAAGAGGAAAATGGAGAGAGAAGGAATTGCCAAGTCATCCCTCTTTAGGGTATGATTTCTCACTTTTCTTTTCCTCCTGCTCCTATCTCTCTCTCTCTCTCTCGTCTCTCTCTCTCTCTCTCTCTCTCTCTCTCTCCCCCTCTCCCTGTCTGGTTAGTGCACACACCCCAAAGCAAAAACTAAAATGGATGGTAACAATAATAATAATAACAATAATGGAAAATAGCAGAAGTTCCAGAAGCCAAAACCGTGTCCCATACAACCCAGAGCTGGATATTCTGATGAAAATAAAAGAGGTATTTATAGCACCCTTTATCTGCTCATTTGAAACATCTCTTTCTTGGTTTCTTTTTGTTGTTGTTGTTGTTTGTGGTTTTTTTTCCTCCCCATAGGGTGGGTGTGCTCATTGGAGAGAGACAGTAAGAGGGAAAGTGAGAAATCACCCCTCAGAGGGGATGGCTACACTGCAATCTCTTCTCCTTTATTTTCTCTCTGAGATTTTGGGCATATACACATACACACCTCACATAATTTGCAAGCTACCAGGACTGAGACTGGAACCATTAATGGCCATGTTGCAGGCAGTGTGGCAGTCTTCAACACATCAGTAGCACCTCCCTAGTAGTGGAAGTCTAAAGTTTTACCACACATTACCAAGTACCACACATTACCAAGTTTCTCTTGAAGGTACAATCACACTCTGACTCAGAAATACTGGCCTAGAGCATGAAAAAAAAAAAAAAAAAAAAAAAAAAAAAAAAAAAAAAAAAAAAAAAAAAAAAAAAAAAAAAAACAAACACCTTCAGGCAATTTAATTTAGTGGAGTTTGGTTGAGCATAATGATTCAAGTCAGGGACCCTAGAAATGCTTTCAAGAGACTCTGGGTAGCCTCAAAGATAAGGGATATTTATGTATGGGAAAGGGAAAATAATGTACAAAACAGAAATTAGGGGTCCATATGGCATAGTAATTATATCACTGTACTTCCACCTGGCTGACCATGGTTTGAGTCCCAGATCTGGTGGTTTGAAACTCATGCCAGGTGTGTGTGCATATGTGCCCAAGATTCCAGGAGGAGAATAAAGGAGAAGGGATTGTAGCATGTTCATCCCCCCAGAGGGTGATTTCTCACCTTCCCTCTCACTGTCTCCATCTCTCTTGTGAGCACCTGTACCCTAAAGCAAAAATTTCTACCAAAAAAAAGGAAGCAAGAAAATGAGAGATCAATAATTGGATTTGTTATAGCTAGATGTTAGGCTGCATGAACATACTAAAGGGTGGACTTTCTGTGATTGACTGAAGTATGTCCTCTGTGATTGCTTGTAACTTAGCAACTCATTAAGGAAGCAATTTTCCAAGTGAAGTTATGCTTTGTTTAAAGAAACTAGGAGTATGGAGGCTTTCTCAGGTCAATATACTTTAATGAGCAGAAGACCTGAAAACCCCTTTATGGAATTCCAATAAAAAACTCATCCCTTGCTCCATTACTATCTTTGGGCATATGACATAACATAGTTGAATCTCACTTATGCAAATGTAGAATGAGTTCATAATAGTAATGGCCTCTATATTGGCCATGTGTAAAATCAAATGATATAATCTACATATGACTCTAATCTCAGTCTTTAATGCATTCAAAATATGCTTTGAAAAGCTATATTGTACACTGTAAAGAGACACAATTCAATGTGAATACATTTGAAAAATTCTAAGTATACAGCTTATAATTACCAAATATTTTATAAATTCAGGATTATATAACAGTTCTTTTTTTTTTCTTTTACAGGTTTTTGCTATAGGGGTGCATGCGCTTGCCAGAAAGACAGAGAGAGACAGAGAGATAGAAAGCGAGAAATCACCCCCCAGGAGGGATGGCCACGCTGCAGTCTCTTCTCCTCTATTCTCCTCTTGGGATTTTGGGCATGCAAGCACATGTGCCTGGCATGAGTTTAAGCCACCGGGTCCAGGACTTGAACCATGGTCGACTACATAGGAGTTCAGCGACATAGCCATTATGCTAACTGCTGGTCCCAAAATAACAGTTCTTAACTGTGTCCTAAGCATAAAACTTCTAAGGGACTTGGTAGAAAGTATCTTAAGGTCAAGAATAGTGTTACTTACCCAAGGAGTATGTATGAGAGTGTGTGTGTGTGTGTGTGTGTGTGTGTGTGAGTGTGTGTGTGTGTTTAACAATTACTTATTTTATTTAATAGTATTAGTAATTTTTAATTTGCTCTACAGCATGTGTGCTCATTTGAACTGAGATCGACCATGTGAGAGTTCAGCACCTTAACCACCACACCACCTGCTGGCCCAAGGATTATTTTTATTTTTAAATATTTTTTGCTATAGGCTATATGTGCTTACTGGAGAGAGACACAGAGAGAAAAAGAGAGAGAGGGAAAGTGAGAAATCAATCCAGGAGGATGGTCATGGCACAATCCTTTTTCCTTTATTCTGAGATTTTGGGCATACACACATATATCTGGCATATTTTCCAGGTCTGGGGACTCAAGTCATTCACTTGGTCATGTGACATCTGGCCACTTTAACTACCATCCTGCTGGCCCACTACTCAAGGTTTTATAGCAGATGAATATGGTTCTCTCTTTTGATGAAGATGGAATAGCAGTTCACTGTGGCTAGCTGGAATTGTATCTTCAATAAGTGAGTGTTTTGGCACTCCAAGAAAACTAGCAAAGGTAAAGAAAGAAATATGCCAAATGAGAAGATAAAGGTACTTGTAAATATCTCTCCTATTTCCATCAGAGTTTGCAGACATGAGTTGACTGGGACATGGTTATTGCTTTAGAAATCCCAAGTTGGGTTAAGATACACAAACTTCACTCCATCCTTCTGTCCTGTATGGGGCAGAGCTTCAGTCCCCATTATTTAGACTTCTGTAAAGGAATGAGGACACTTGCAGAAAGAACATATTTTCAGAGTCTTCATCCAGGTGGGTCTGAGATTCCAGCAGAAAAGGTTCAGAGAAAACGGAAACTAGAATGTTTATCTGAGGTCACCTGAAAGGCAAAAAATAACATATCCCAGAGTCAAGAGAGTACTGTGTTGGGAACCAGCAGTTAGCGTAATGGCTATGTTGCTGGACTCCCACGTAGTCGACCGCGGTTCGCGTCCTAGACCCAGTGGCTTAAAACTCACGCCGGGCGCGTGTGCGTGCGTGCCCAAGATCCCGAGAGGAGAATGGAGGAGAAGGGATTGCGGCGTGGCCATCCCCCCTGGGGGGTGATTTCCTGCTTTCTGTCTCTATGTCTCTCTCTGTCCGTCTGGCAAGCGCATGCACCCTATAGCGAAAACCTCTCCAAAAAAAAAAAAAGAGTACTGTGTTTGCTTTGTTGACAAGCTAACTTGCAATTCATTCATGTAGTGGCTAAAAATAGAAGTGTTAGGGACAGCAGGTGGTGTGGTAATTAAGGCACTGGACTCCCATAAGGTCAACCACAGTTTGAGTTCCAGACCTGGCAACTTGAAAATTATGCCAGGCACATTGTGTGTGTGTGTCCAAGATCCCAGAGAGCAGAGGAGAAGGAATTGTAGTGTGGCCAACCCCTCCGGGGGTTGATTTCTCACTTTCCTTCTTTCTGCCTTTCTGATGAGTGCACTCACTATATTGGAAAAACCTAGAGAGAGAGAAAAAATAAAGAAAAAAATGTCTTATTGCTAGCTTATGATTTTTAAAAATAATAATAATTTTTTGGAGAGGTTTTTGCTATAGGGTGTGTGCACTCACCAGAAAGACAGAGAGAGACAGAGAGACGGAAAGCAATAAATGACCCCCCTGGGGGGGATGGCCATGTTGTAATCTATTCTCCTCCATTCTCCTCTTGTGATCTTGGGCAGTTGAGAAAGCAACTGCCAAGTCCAGAACTTGAACTGTGGTCAACCATATAAGAGTCCAGCATCTTTTACCACCATGCCATGTACCAATCCCCCCCAAAATATCTTATTGCTTCTCAACTATTTGGGTAAGATATAGTGTAACATCTGTTCTTATCAGTTTAATATCCGATATGTCCTCTATCCAAGGATAACATAGTACATGGGTTTTTGATTAGGGAGATGGAATGGGATCTTGCTCCATCCACTACATGCATCAACCTGGTATTGTAGTACATCTAGGAATGGTGCACTCCCTTTGGGAGATTAAAAAGAATTTCATCAGCCCAGCAGGTGGTGTGATTTCCCTCATGGCCAACCATGGTTCAAGTCCCAGACTCAGTGGCTTGGAAATCACACCAAGAGCATGTGCATGTGTATCCAAACTCCTAAGAGAATCGAGAAAGAATTGTGGTGTGGTTATCTCCCTTGGAAGTGATGTCTCACTTTCCCTCTCTCTGTCTCTTCTGGTGAGTTCATGTACTCTACGGCAAAAAACTAAAATAATAATAATAATAATAATAATAATAATAATAATAAATTTTAGAAGACGTATCTTTTAGACTGTAAAGCATGGATAAGAATGAAAGTCCAATTGGATGAGGCAGAAGAAGGACCAGGAGGAGTAAGGGGACTTCAGTAACATTAGAACATGTCCACAGAGATTTGCAGGAAGCAGTAAGAAAACTAAGTGTTTTATTTGTAGGGATGTGCACTAAAGTGCAGGCATTTTTTATTTACTTTTAAAGATGGGATGTATTTGGGTATGTTTCTGTATTAATTGTGAAGGTTAAACAAAAGGATGGCTTAAAAATATCACCTTGAAACAACAGTTCATGACAGTTTATAGTATCTTCTCCCATGTTGGACGTTAACATGAAAACATCATTTTTATTTGAGAGGTCAGAGAGCAAAGCTAAAACATTCTACATGGCAATTATTTCATTACGGGTGAGTCTAAACCTATTTGGGGATTTATAAGCCTTTATGTTTATAGCTAATTTTCTTTGTAAGACCTTTGCTTTTATGTACTGGGTTCTTTTTATTTTATTCTTACAAAAGTAGATATGGAGTTTTTGCACTAAGTTTGCTGTTTACTCTTTACTTACAATAGTTAGCTAGTTAGCAGACAATAGATAGATACTTTAGGGGATAATACGTGAAACGATAAAGTTGGTGTGGCCAACTCTGCCAGTTCTTCAAATTGCATAGTCATCTCTTTCAATGTTTTGTTTTGTCTTGTCTTTGCTATAAGGTATGTGCACTTGCAAGACAGACAGACAGAGAGAGAGAGAGAGAGAGAGAGAGAGAGAGAGAGAGAGAGAATTCACATCTCCCCTGGGAAAATGGCCAAAATGAAGTCCCTTTTTCTTCCCCTACATTCTTTCATCAGGATTTTGAACATGCATGCATACATACAGTGTGATTTTCAAGCTGCCAGAACCAGAATTCAAACACAGTTGGCCATGTGGGATCCATTGCCTTTACCTCCATGGCATCTACTTCCCCCTCCCAATTTTTTAAAGAGATTTTTGCCTTAGGGTGCCTGCACTTGCCAGAGATAGAGATAGAGACAGTGAGAAGGAAAATGAGAAATCACCCCCAGGGGGTATGGCAACACCACAGTCCCTTCTCTTCCATTCTCCTCCCAGGATCATGGTTTCACATGTGCCTGGCATGAGTTTCAAGCTACCAGGTTCAGGACTTGAACCATAGTCAGTAATGTGGGAGTCTAGCGATGTAACTGCCATGCCACCTGCTGCCTTTCCTCATTATTTTTTAAACTTAACAATGTCTGCATCATTAGTAGTAATTGTCTTTTATACATTTATCCATCTTATTTCATGTGTTATTCTTATTTATTTATTTATTTTTGGAGAGGTTTTTGCTATAGGGTGCATGTGCTTGCCAGAGAAACAGAGACAGAAAGCGAGAAATCACCCCTCCCCCCCGGGGGGGCGGGGAATGGCCACGCAATCCCTTCTCCTCCATTCTCCTCTCGGGATCTTGGGCACACATCCACACACACCTCACATGAGTTTTAAGCCACCAGTTCGGGCACTCGAACAGTGGTCAACTACATGGGAGTCCAGCAACATAGCCATTACACTATTATGACTGCTAGTTCTTCATGTGCTATTCTTATTCCTATCTTTTTAACTTTTAGAATTGAATTGAGTATTAAAAATAGAAACAGTGACATCTCTATCCTGTGGAAAATATTCCTTTGCATTCATCTAAAGATCACTTAGTGGTCCACCATGCACTTATTACTTAGTGCCTGGAACATGTCAAACCACTCAACTTGTGTTACTCAAATGCCCAAAGAAATCATTTATTAAAATTGTAGAATGGCCAGTCAGTGCCATGGTGGTTAAAATGACTGGATCCCACATGGCTAATGGTGTGGTTTGAGTCCTGTACCTGATGGCTTGGAAAATACACTGGGACCAGCAGTTAGCATAATGGCTATGTCACTGGAAAATACACAAGGCATGTGTACGTGTGCTCCAAATCCCAAAAATAGAAATGTAAGACAAGAGATTGTGGCATGTTTATCTCTCATGGAGGGTGCTTTCTCACTTTCTCCCTTCTCTCTGCCTTTCTCTGGCAAGCCTATGCACCCTCTGGCAAATTAAAAAATAAATAAACAAACAAATAAATAAATAAATAAAAATTAAACTGTACAGTGCCTGACCTCTTGGGGCAAGATTGACAATAAGACAGAAATTCCCAATCAGAGATAGTGTATAAATGAAGGGATAAGATTCTTTTTTTTTTTTTTTTTTTTGAGACGTTTTTTGCTATAGGGCGCATGCGCTCGCCAGACAGACAGAGAGAGACATAGAGACAGAAAGCAAGAAATCACCCCCCAGGGGGGATGGTCACGCCGCAATCCCTTCTCCTCCATTCTCCTCTCGGGATCTTGGGCATGCACGCACACGCGCCCGGCGTGAGATTTAAGCCACCGGGTCCGGGACGCGAACTGTGGTCGACTAGGTGGGAGTCCAGTGACATAGCTATTATGCTAACTGCTGGTCCCCATATGTTCTTTCTTGTACTCTTTGTAGGATTGGACAACTTTCTCCTGACTGTGATGGCCTATGACCAGTTTGTGTCTATCCATCACCACCTGCCCTATATGGTCATAATGAACCCCTGGCTCTGTGTGTTGCTGGCTCTGGCATCCTGCATCACAAGTATCCTGCATTTCTTGTTACAAAGCTTAATGGTGTTGCATTTGTCTTTCTGTACACATGTGGAAATCTCTCACTTTTTCTGTGAACTTATTTAGCTGGTCCACCATGCCGTTCTGATACCTTTCTTAATTAAATAGTATTATATTTTGTACATGTGTTACTAGTTGTTGGACCCCTTTTTGGTACCCTTTCCTCTTACTCTAAGATCTCCATTTGTGCAATCTCATCAGCTTAGGGGAAGTATAAGTCATTGTCCACCTGTATTTCTCACTTTTCAGTTGTCTCCTTATTTTATTGTACAGGCCTAGGAGTGTGCCTTAATTCTCCTGTTATCCAAAATTCACACTCTTGTGCAACAGCTTCAGTGATGTACACTGTGGTCACACCCATGCAGAACCCCTTTATCTTCACTCTGAGGAATAAAGATATAAAGAGGGCTCTGAGAAGATTATTTGGGAGGTAATGTATCAAAGGATCAATTGTCCTAGAATAAGTTCACTTGTCAGCAGAGCTCAAAGCATCAGAGGTAGAAATGATGAAAATATGACTGCATTATAGAACTGAAATTTATTTCCTCCAAGATCTTCAAGAACTTGTATGACTTAGAATTCAGCTTCTCTATATAACTGAAGTATCTCAACTTATTAAGCTTTCTGCTGTCTGTCTTTTCCCTTGTTCATGTTTGTGTTTTCTCAAGTTTATCCTATCCATAGTTCATAAATACTTGGAAATCCCCACTTATTTCATGGATGAGTGGATCATTTCATTTCAAATATCTATAGGAATCATTTATTTTTCAAATAATATATACTGAGTAATTTTTCTCTTGTTCTATTAAAAAATATCCATGAGTTATACTTTGGTTATGGAAGAAATAAGTATACTTGACAACTAATGTCATATATATAAGTTTTAGTACCAGAAAATACGAGACTGTAATTTTTCAATTTCATGTTCATCATCCCTTGGTTTATCACAACCTTAATTTTTGTTCATGGTAATATAGAGTTTAAAACACCAATTCATTTTATTTCTTGGCATTGGGTTTAGTCTTATTTTTATGATCTTGTTTCTTATTCAGCCCAGTCCACAATGCCTATATAATAACTGGTAGAGATTAGTTACTATTCACTTGTCCCATAGTAGAATCTTCTTGGAGGGGCCAGTAGGCAGCATGGTAGTTATGGTGCTGGACTCTCACATGGCCAACCATGGTTTCAGTCCCAGACCCAGTGGCTTAAAAATTACACGAGGCACATGTGCATGCATGCCCTAAATCAAAGGAGGAGAGTGGATTCCTGTGTACCCATCCCTGCTAGGAGTGATTTCTCATGTTTCTCTCTGTCTTTGGTGAGCAAATGTGCCAAATAGCAAAAATCTTAAATAAAAAAAAAAAAAGAAAGAAAGAAAAAAAGTATCTTCTTGGAAAGACAAACTTGAATAAATGATTTTTCTTTTTATGACTTTAGATAATGTAGGAGAAGGGATTGCAGTGTGGTCATGCCCCCCCGGGGGGATGATTTCTCAATTTCTGTCTCTCTGTCTCTCTCTGTCTTTCTGGTGAGCATGTGTGCCCTATAGCAAAAATCTCTCTCAAAAAAAAGAGATAGTTTTATTATTTTTTTACAATCACTGTTTATCATTAGAACATATAAAATGAATTTTCCCAACATGAATACACTGTATCTAGTCAAAGATATTAGCATACATACTATTGTCAACAGATAATTTTCTGTTTTGGTGTCCCTTAAATGTTTTTTCTTTCTTCTTCCCCCTTGATAATCACTTTTTAACATGGTCTTTTTATATAACTTTAAATAACAGAGTAGCCATAAGTGCAGTTATCATGTATCAGAACAGGGTCCAGAGTTAAAATCAGGGGAAAAAATTTATAAGACACAAAAATGAAAAATTATCAGTTGATGATAATGTATGTGGCAGTATCTTTGACTTGACTAATATGTGCTGTATTCGTGCTGGGAAAAAATATGTTTTACACTGTAAAAGTGTACAATAATTAAATGTAAATTAAAAAAATATTTATTTAATTTTATTTATCATTATTTCTACTATTTTTCAGTTTGACCAGAGAGAAACAACAAAGAGAGAGGGAGAGTAAGAAAGTAAGCCACCAGGTTAGGGACTCCAACCATGGTCAGCCATGTGGGAGTCCAGCACATTAACCACCATGCTACCTGCTGGCCCTTAAATGTAAATTTTTTTAATGTAAAAAACAATGATGCTGAAGTTAACTTTGGAAGGATGCACAGATAGTAATAGTTCAAATATGTTGCAAAAGGGGTCAGCATGTGGCCCAGTGGTTAAGATGTTGAGCTACCCTGTGGCCAACTGTGGTTCGAATCCCAGATCCAGTGGAGTAAAGCTCATGTTGGGTGTGTGAATGTGTGTGCCCAAGATCACTAGAAGAGAGTGGAGGAGAAGGGATTGCAGCATGGCCATCCCCTGGGAGAGTGATTTTTCACTTTCTCTCTGTCTCTCCAGTGATCACACACATACTACAGCAAAAAAAAAATCCCTCAAAAAATATGTTTCGAACAAAAGAATAGTGTGAGTGAAAGTAAATATTTAATAATCATCTATGGAAATTTTGTTTCAGAGGATCTATCCTCTTCCCATGCAAATATTCCTTTGTTGCCCCAGCCTCCAATTCACTATTTCAAAGGAAGAAAAAGCCTCAAGGAATAGTATAACAAATTTTGGATCCCTATAGATCTTTTGTAGCTTTGACATATTATGAAATTCTAATTTTTATTTTAAACAGTGTAGCAAGTTTTGGAGAGAATTTAGCTGCAACTAGCATAAAGCCAAACTAAAATAGTAACAAATGTGTTAATAAATCTATAAGTATAAACTGGGACCAGTAGATGGTGTGGTGGCTAAGATACTGAACTCCCACATAGCTGACCATGGTTTGAGTCCTGGACCCGGTGGCTTTAAAAGATCACACCAGGCACATGTGTGTGCATTCTCCAAATCCTGGGAGGAGAATGGAGAAGAGAGGATTGTGGTGTGGCCATCCCTGCCGGGGGGTGTGTGTGTGTGTGATTTCTCACTTTCCCTCTCACTGTCTGTCTCTGTCTTTCTGGCAAGTACATGTGCCCTGTGGCAAAAATATTTAAAAAATAAAAAGAAAAGAGACATTGCAACTGATACTCCAGAAATCAAAGGAACATAAGAGATTATTTTGAACAATCAACTGGCAACAAATTGAATAACCTAGAAGAAACAGATGATTTCTTTCCTTTTCTTTCTTTTTTTTTTTTTTTTTTTTTTTTTTTTTTTTTTTTTTTTTTGAGAGATTTTTTGCTATAGGGTGCATGCGCTTGCCAGAAAGACAGAGAGATAGAAAGTGAGAAATAACCCCCCAGGGGAGATGGCCATGCCACTATCCTTTCTCCTCCATTCTCCTCTCGGGATCTTGGGCACATACGCACATGTGCCTGGCGTGAGTTTAAGCCATCAGGTCTGGGACTCGAACTGCGGTCAGCTACATGGGAGTTCAGTGACATAGCCATTAAGCTAACTGCTGGTCCCAGAAACAGATGATTTCCTAGATAAATGGTCCCTGTTGAAAAACCTGTCAAGAATGTGTGCATGCATGCCAAAGTCCTGACAAGATGATGAAATGGAAGAAAAAGAATTAATTGTGTGATCATAATTTGTTTATATATATATCTTATAATTCACAAATATTTTATAAGTAAAAGATTAAATTACAGTTTACCTTTATTATAAGTATAAAATTTGCAGGTTTTTTTTTTTTTTTTTTTTTTTTTTTTGTCCTTTGGGTTCTTTGTAAGGTTTCTACCATAGGGCACATGTGCTCATCAGAGAGAGATAGAGCAAGACAGAGAGAGGTAAAGTAAGAAAGCACTCCCTCCCAGGAGAGATGACCAAACTATAATCCCTTCTCCACTCTCTTGTCAGAATTTTGGGCATGCATGCACATGCACTTGAAGTGAGTTTCAAGCTGCTGGGTCTAGGACTCAAACCATGTTCAGCCTTGTAGGAGCCCAGCACCTTAACCATTGCACCACCTGCTGGCCCCAAAGATGTGAAATTTTTAAAAAGAATTAATTATTTAATTTTATCTATTATTACTTTTATATAATTTGTCCAGAGAGAGACAAAGAGAGGAAAAGTGAGAAAGCAAGCCACCAGATCCAGGACTGGAATAGTGGTTAGTCATGTGGGAGTCCAGTACTTCAACCACCATGCCACCCGTTGGCCCCATTAGTGTGAAATTTTTAATTATATTTGAAAAATATCATGAAGTCAAATGTAGTATCCATGTGTTTTTTTATTATTAAGAGAACAGTTATAGGATGTGTTGTTTGTTAAGGAAACATGTTTCACCCCCTCATTGAAGAGGAATATAATATGTCTTTAGAGGGGCTGGCAGGTGGTATGATGTTTGAGGTGCTGGATTCCCATGTGACTGACAAGGATTCAAGTCTGGACCTGGCAGCTTGATGTCTCACTTTCCCTTTCTCTCTCTCTGGTAAAGTTTAAAATAATAATAACAAATAATATAAAATAAATAATTATTTAAAAAAATGTTTTGTTGCTATCAAGAGCTGTGTTTCTTCCATAAGTCAAAGCTTTGGAGATCCAAGGGGGACCTGATCAAGACAGGTTTCCTCAATTTTTTCTTTTTTTTTTTGGAGAGGTTTTTGCTATAGGGCGCGTGCGCTTGCCAGACAGACAGAGAGAGACAGAGAGATAGAAAGTGAGAAATCACCCCCCAGGGGGGATGGCCACGCCACAATCCCTTCTCCTCCATTCTCCTCTCGGGATCTTGGGCACGCACGCACACGCGCCCCGCGTGAGTTTAAGCCACCGGGTCCGGGACTCGAACCGCGGTCGACTACATGGGAGTCCAGTGACATAGCCATTACGCTAACTGCCGGTCCCAGGTTTCCTCAATTTAAAACTTTGGAGAAAAATATAAGTCAGGGTTGGGAAAAGGTGTTAGGAGATTATATCTGTGGAAGTCAGATAAATTAATGGAAAAGGAGAATAAAGACTGTCTTCCCCTGACATTTAATAAGGTGTCTTGGGAACATAGAATACACATGAAGAAATTTTCTTTGGGAGCAGAACAATGTCCCCCAGGGAAATGATGTGCTCAGTTAGAATAACAAGGGAATAAATGTGTCTAACAAGCAGATCCAGGGAGATGTAAATACCTGCTCTGTTGTCTGTTCGCATGAGCAAGTTTGGGCTGTGTGGAACATAGTTGTTTCTTTTGAAGTCCTAAGTCTGGCTCAGGGACTGATGTTTGACTCCTTTCTGTCATCTTGTCTACAGGCAGGATTTCAGACTCCATCATCAACTGTCCTGGGAGTTTCTGCACAAAGCCTTTTCTTCCAGGAAGTTTTTCTAGGTGAGTCCAACAGCCCAGTACTTACTGTAGGAAAAGGACAAGGAGAATGGATGTCATGAATGTCTGCCTGAAGTCCCCTGAGAGCCAGTCCAGTTAGCTCAGGGCCAAGAGTTTGATGTAGTTATTTACCTGCTTCCTTGATGAATGAATTTATTTATATATTTATCTGATTCTAAAAAGTTAATATTGAACATTGCAATTCAGTAATGGAGAGTAATTATTGACAATTAAATGATGATTTGGAGCCCCAGTTAGAAGAGAGAGTGGAAAGCTTAATGGGGTTCTGATGAAAATAGAACATTTGTCTAAGGATCTTTGCAAATAAGTGGAAAATAAAAAGAGTATTAACTGTAGAAGGGTACACACTGAAGAGAGGATATTTTTTCTTAATTTACATAATGTATTTACATAATTTACTTTTTCTGTTTGCCAGAAGTTTCGTATATTCCCTGAAGAGTGACAAAGAGAGGAGAGAGAGGGAGAATGAAAGTGAGAAAGCACCCACCATAGGGCATGGTCATGCCACACTCTCTTCTCCTCCTGCTCTCCCTTCTTTTGAATTTTCAAACATGCATGCACACTCAGCAGGTGTGTTTCTCAAGCTTCTAGGCCGGGAATTCAAACTGCATGGTCAGTCATGTAGGATCCAGCTGCCTTAACTGCCAAACCATGGGATAGCCCTAATTTATGCATTCATTTATTTTTATTTTTTTTCCATATAGCGCATGCACTTACTGGAGAGAGATAGCAAGAAGGAAAGTGAGAAACCGTTCTCCATGGGGTATGGCCACACTGAAATCCCTTCTCCATTTTCCTCTTCAGATTTTGGGCACATATGCTGATGTGTCCAGCATGAGTTTTAAGATAATAGGTCTGGGACTTAAACCATGGTTAACAATGTAAGAGTCCAGTGGCTTAACAACCACTCCACCTGTTAGCTCCACCCCTTATTCATTTTAAGATATGGCATATTTCAATGTTTCCTTGTTGATGAGAAACATGAACACTAGTCTGAATACTACTTGACAAAAGAAGTCATGAGCCATGCATATTATACTCTCTCTTATATATGTTAAATATATAGATAAAATAAACATTTTTATTTAATAGATAAAAACAGGTATTCAAACAATCTCTACTTTGCAATTATTTCTTAACTCATGAGACTGTATATACTTCTGTGTTTATTAGATATTGAAGTTCTGTTACATATTTTCTGTGCTATGGCTTTTCTTCTGTATAGTGGGTCTGAAGGGTTTATATTATTGTTTTTGGTTGCATTCCATAAAGTCATAAGAATTTGAATTATTTATAAATTTTATTTTCCATCTAGTTTTTAAATGTAAGTACTAAAGTCATTTGGAAGGAATGTTTGAAGGTTTATAAATTGCATAATTAAAACAGTTGTTTCCAAATCATTATATTTGAGATCAGTATTTGGCATGATGATTAAGGCACTAGACTAACACATGGTCCACTATGATTCGAGTCCCAAACCTGGTGGCTTAAAACTTACCCAGGTATGCATCCATACCTAAAATTCCAACAGGAGAATGTACAAGTTATTGTGGAGTGGTCATCCTCTTTTGGGTGATTTTTCACTTTCCCTTCCTCTATCGCTATGTCATTCTTTCTCTTTGATGAGTACAAGCACTCTATAGCAAAACTCTTTAGAAAAAAATGATATTTAATCTTATTTGTATTTGCCTTCAATTATTTGTATTTCATAACTTTGTCCTTACTTTAGCTTTTTCATATAATGTGTACATATTCACATACCTTTGTGAAAACAGAAAGCATGTGCAGTCTCTGTTATTTAGATCTTGCACCATAATAATGAGGATAGAGTGCAATAAAATAACTGTATGATGTAATTCCCTCAGGAATACATCATGCATAACTTTTTTCTTTTTTTAAAAAATAATTATTTAATTATATTTAACATTATTATTATTTTTTAGTTTGCTGCAGGGCATGTGTGCTCAACAGAGAAAGAAAGAGAAAGAGAAAGAGAGAAAGAGAAAAGAGAAAAAGAAAGAGAAAGAGAAAGAGAAAGAGAAAGAGAAAGAGAAAGAGAAAGAAAGAGCAAGTGCAAGCTACCAGGCCCAGGACTCAAACAATGGTCAGCCATGTAAGAGTTCAGCACCTTAACTACCATGCTGCCTCCAGTATAGAAAACTCACGTGGAGAGGTGGAAGGGAACAGAACAGCCCTTCTTCAAGAACCAGCTCCATGGCTCCTACGATCTGGCCATTTTGGGGGAAACAGGAATGAACAGGTCCCACTGATAATTCAGCCTCCAGTATAGAAAACCCGCGTGGAGAGGCGGAAGGGGACAGAACAGCCCTTCTTCAAGAACCAGCTCCATGGCTCCTGCGATCTAGCCAATTTGGGGGAAATGGAGGAATGAAGAGGTCCCACTGATAATTCAGCCTCCAGTATAGAAAACCCGCGTGGTAGGAAGACTCCTCTCAGGCCTCCTCTCTCTGTATCTGTCATTGTCTCTCTCTACCTCTGTCTCTGTCTCTGACTCCTCTCTCTCTTTATTTTTTTTTTTAATTTTTGCTTTTTAGAATTTTGTTTAAGGTGAGGCATCTTTCTGGGCCTGTTGGCCCCGCCTAGCCCTTTATCTTGTTAATAATTCCCTCTCCCACTCCCCACCCAGGAGAGGCGGAAGGGGACAGAACAGCCCTTCTTCAAGAACAAGCTCCATGGCTCCTGCGATCTAGCCATGTCGTGTGCCACGCGGTTTTCTAATTTTGGGGTTTTTTTTTGAAATTTTTTAAATATTAATTTTTCTTTTTTTTAAGTTTTATTTAAAAGTTTTTCTCTTCATTTTTTTCTCTTTTTCTTTGTTTGTTGTCTTTTTTAAAATTTTTTCTGTTGTTGTTTTTGTTTCCCTCTCTCTGTTTCCTTTTTAACACACTCCTCGACCCTCAGATTGAACTTCCAAGTTTGGGACGAAATTGACCATCCATGAGATGACTAGAAATCGCTGCAGGACCACAAGAAATATGGGGAAGTAGGAACATACCTCTCCTCCAAGGGAAAAGGATAACTCCTCTTCATTCGCACACAGTTTAATGGAAGTCATGGAAATGTCTAATAAAGAATTCAGAACATTCATAATGGCAAAGCTTACAGAGATGGAAGAGAAGAGAGACAAGGAACTGCTGAAGAGGAAGGAGAAAGGAGTTGAAGAGTTCCAGGAGGTGAGGAAATTCATGCAAGATCTAAAAGAGGAATTTCACACATTACAAAAGAATCAGATGGAACTGTTAGAGATGAAGGCTATAATACAAGAAGTCAAAATTTCCCTTGAAAGTATTAAAAGTAGACTAGATCATACAGAAAATAGAATCTCAGATGTAGAAGAGAAAATTTCTGGCCTAGAAAAATCCACCACAAAGACTGAGAAAATGGCCCAAAAATTTGAGAATAATATACGAGAAATAGTAGATACAATTAAACGTCCAAACATCTGGATAATAGGCATCCCAGAAGGCAAAGACACTCATAAGGGCATTGATAATCTACTCCATGAAATCCTGCAAGAAAACTTTCCAAACCTGGAGAGGCACTCAAAGATCCATTCCCAAGAAGTACAGAGGACCCCAAATAGAATCAACCCAAGAAGATCTTCTCCAAGACACATTATAGCCAGATTGACCCAAACCACAGACAAAGACAAGATACTAAGACTGGCAAAGAAAAAAGGCAAGTTACCTACAAAGGGTATCCCATCAGACTAATGGCAGCTCTCTCTTCAGAAACAATGCGAGCGAGGAAAGAATGGGAGAATATATTCAAAGCATTAAGGGAAAAGCAATTTCAACCAAGAATTCTGTACCCAGCAAGATTATCGTTCATTTGGGAAGAAAAGACACGAACATTCCTAGATAAACAAGACCTGAAAGAGTTTACCAGCACCAGACCAGATCTCCAAGAAGTTCTTAGAGAGTGCTATGCCAGTAAAATTAAACGCACACACACAGAAATAAGAGTTCAGAAACTAAGAAAATGGGCAACTTAGCTGTAGGGACAAAGTCTGGAGTTGAGTATTATATTCCAGAGTTCAATCTGGAAGATCGAACCTCAACAGAAACAGAAGAAAATTAAGTACATGAGACTGACCTAATGAAACAGCATTCTATGACTTGACTAAAATATTGCTGCTTTTCTTCTAAGCTTTGTTGTCCGGTTTTAAGGATTTTTGTCCTGTCTTGAGCTGTCAGTGGATTCATGTACCTACTATTTGAACAGAATACTAACCTGTTTCTAGGCCTTAAGTTTCAAGGAAATATCCTTACCAGTTCAAAACTGCTTTTCTTGAAACCATCAGCTGAACTTGCTATTGTAAGTAGTTAGATTACTTATGATATTGTGTGATCAACGAAATGTTGAGGGAAAAGGAATTGAAGATAACTGTAGACAGCAGAGATAGTGTAATAAGAGAGTGGAATAGGGCAGAGGGTCAGACATGGGGTAAAAAACATATATATATGAAAGTAGAAATGGAATATTATGGATGATAACATGCATGATTAAGCCACTATCCAGTTTATTCTAGACGGAAAACCACATTTTGTATGTTGTGATGATGCTCAGGGAATGAATGTAGATTAATAAAAAAAAAAATTTCAGAAGAAAAAAAAAAGGCATTAAAAATACCTATCTGATGTCTGCAGTAAGCTATATAGCCCTAGGTAGGTGCTACTTTATAGTATGTTCATTCTACTCACTGAGGTTTTTGCCTAAAGTCAGACTTGTGTTCATGGATATGTATATTTCAGCTGTGCTTGCTATTGAAAATATTTAGATTTATTAAGATATTTAGTGGAACAATAAAATGGGGGAGGCAGAGAAAGCAACAATAGATTCCAGACACAATGTGGGAGGAGGGTGGGAGATGGCAGAGGGTGAGATAGGGAATCAAGGATGGGAATAAAGGCAAAATATACAGAAAACAAGAAATGGAAAATTTTGTGTTGACAATAACACATATGTTGATGTGCTTGATTGAGCCAATATACAGTGTACTGTGAATGGAAAAATCTCAGTTTGTATTCTATAATGATGTACAGTGAATGAATGTAAATAAAAATAAATAAATAAATAAACAAACAAATAAATAAATAAAAATTATTTAATTATATTTAACATTATTATTATTTTTTAGTTTTCTGCAGGGCATGTGTGCTCAACAGAGAAAGAGAAAGAGAAAGAGAAAGAGAAAGAGAAAGAGAAAGAGAAAGAGAAAGAGAAAGAGAAAGAGAAAGAGCAAGAGCAAGAGCAAGAGCAAGTGCAAGTGCAAGTGCAAGTGCAAGCTACCAGGCCCAGGACTCAAACTATTGTCAGCCATGTAAGAGTTCAGCACCTTAACTACCATGCAGCCTGCTTGCCCCAGAATTTATTTTTATGTGCAGAATTTTATTCAATACAAAAGAACAGAATTATTATGGTATGTGAAATATTTTATAAAATACAGACTACAGAAGCTTTGCATTGTAAATGATACAATAGAACTCAGAATAGGGTGCACTTATGAGATTGGTTATAAAAGGAGATAAAAAATTAAAGCTTAAGAATAACAAATAAAAGAATTCACACAATAAAGAACTGTGAGAAAGAGACCTCTCTTGGGCAGATAAATTTGGAACAGCTACAGGAAAAAAAAAGCCTATAGTCTTCTACTGTTTCATGTAAAACATGTCAGTGCTAGCCAGTGGCAAGGTGGTTAAAGTGACTGAATCTTACATGCTAACTGCACAATTTAAGTCCTGGACCCAGAATCTTCAATAGCATGCCAGACACATGTGTGTGTATGCCCCAAATCCCGAGAGAATGGAGTAGGGATTGTGGCATGGCTAACCTCCTAGAAAATGCTTTCTCTCTCTCACATGCTCATCCTGGCAAGTGTGCATGTCCTGTAGCAAAATAAAATAAATGAATGAATAAAACATGTTCAAATTTTGTGGTTCTTTGTATATTTCCTTTGTGAATGGTTGATTTATTCCATTTGCTCATTTTTTTTACCTACTGAGACTCTCAATCTCGTAAGTGTCTTTACACCAAACAGATATCACTACTTTTTTGCTTGGTAAAATAATAATTGTCTTTTATTATTTTTATTTAGCATGAAAAAATATAACAGAAACTCAAATGTCTCCAGAACTGAGAAAGTTTTTTGTCACTTATGGTCTCTCAGGACTATCTGAGCTGACTAGGACTTTTTCCCCCCTCAGGGACAATTAATCACTTTTCCTGTTAATTGGACAGATGTTTTTGTGTTTGTTTCTTCAAACACAAGGCAAAAAAGTGCCCTATCAAAGTATATCCTCAAGATAAGATGTGTATGGGGATTTCTAAACTGGAACTTGAGATCTATATTTTTTCAAGGAAAGATAATTTGGTATTAACAGGTTGCCTAGAATTATTCTTTGGAATGGTGGAATTAGGGATAAGAAAAGCATGATATTAAGATGACTTCAGGGAACCAGCAGGTGGCATGGTGGTTAATATGCTGAGTTCCCACATGGCCAACCATACTTCGAGTCCCAGACCCAGCAGTTTGAAAACGCATGCCAAGTGAATGTGCATGCATTACCAAAATCCTAGGAGGAGAATGGAGGAAAACGGACTATATAGCATGCCATTCCTTAGGGGGTGATTTCTCACTTTCCTTCTTTCTGTCTCTCTCTTTCTCCCTTTCTGGTGAGTGTTTATGCTCTATGACAAAAGTCTAAGAACTAAAAAAAATTTTTTTGGAGAGGTTTTTGCTATAGGGCACATGCACTCTCCAGAAAGACAGAGACAGAGAAACAGAAAGCGAGAAATCACCCCCCAGGAGGGATGGCTATGCCACAATACCTTCTCCTCCATTCTCTTCTTTGGATCTTGGGCATGCACACACATGTGCCCAGCGTGAGTTTAAGCCACCAGGTCTGGGATTCAAACTGTGGTCAGCTACATGGGAGTTCAGCAACATAGCCATTATATTAACCGCTGGTCCCAATTAAAAAAAATTTTTAAAAGATGACTCAAATAAACCACAGTGAGATGCATGTGTGTAGATTTTATGTGTGTAATTTGCACATGCTGTGTGTGTGGGGGCATTCATGTATTTAAGTAAGACCTTCTTTTAGAGTAGTGGGACTGAGGCTCATCTATTTCTAAAGGTGACTCATAATGTAAAGACCAGAACTCAAGACAACAGAGGGAAATACAGACTATTACATTGCTATTCATGGGACACCTCTGCAGACAAGCTTATAAAGTTCATATGAAACAACATTTGGACAAAGAGTCTGTGTGCTTTCAAGTTTCAGCAACAACAAGCCTCTTTATCATTACTCTCTCACTCTGTCTCTCCTCATGCTCTTACTCATTTTCCTGACATACTGACTGCCTTGTTCTCTTTGAACATCTGAAAGCCATACATCCTTCAGGGTCTTTGCATTAGCCGTTCCTCCTACATTGCACACTACTCAGGTAATTCAGTGACTCCTGCCCTGTCTTCATTTTGGTCTCTATTCAATTGTCAGATTGTCTGCTGGTCTTATCTCAAATCCCAATTTAAACACACACAAACACACACACACACACACACACACACACACACACACACACAATCACTCCATCTGTCCTTCCTTTTTAACTTCTTTTTTATTTAAAATATTTATTAATTTTATTTACCATTTTTATTATTATTATTTTTATAATTTGCTACAGGGTTTGTGCACTCATCAGAGAGAGACAGAGAGAGAAAGTGAGAAAGCAAGCCACCAGGTTCGGGACTTGAACTGCAGTCATGTGGGAGTCCAGCACCTTAAAAACCATGCCACCTGCTGGCCCCTTTCCACCTCTCTTTATAGTCACAGGGTTTATTGTCATTTAAGATAATAAATGATTTTTTTTTTGCTTGTCTTCTTTCTCCAAATTTTTCTGTAGGAACATTTTTATAAAATTTAGTATGATGGCTATGTTGCTATGTCGCTGGACTCCCATGTAGCTGACTGTAGTTTGAGTCCCGGACCTGATGGATTAAACGCACTCCAGGTGTGTGTGCGTGCATGCGTGCCCAAGATCCCGAGAGGAGAATGGAGGAGAAGGGATTGCGGTGTGGCCATCTCCCCTGAGAGGAGATTTCTCACTTTCTGTCTCTCCGTCTCTCTCTTTCTCTCAGGTGAGCACACACACCCTGTAGCAAAAACCTCTCCCCCAAAAAATTTCATGTTGGGACCATCAGTTGATATAATGGCTATGTCGCTGGACACCCACGTAGTCGACAGCGGTTCGAGTCCCGGACCCGGTGGCTTAAACTCATGCCAGGCACATGTGCGTGTGTGCCCAAGGTCCCAAGAGGAGAATGGAGGAGAAGGGATTGTGGCATGGCCATCTCCCCTGGGGGGTGATGTCCTGCTTTCTGTCTTGCTATCTTTCTTTGTCTTTCTGGTGAGCATATGCACTCTATAGCAAAAACTTCTCCAAAAACAAAAAAAGTAAAATTAATGTTTTTCTTACATTCAATCACTGTGTACTATTACAGCATACCAAATGAATTTTCCCATTATGAATACACTATATATTGGTCCAGTCAAAGATATTACTATACATATTATCATCAATGAATACTTTTTTATTTTTGTGTCACTTAAGTGTTTAGCTTCTTTCTCTTTCCCCTTGATTTCCTCCCTCTCACCTTCCCCTATTTCCCACCCTCCTCCCACACTGCTTTTAGTCTTTACAATTGCTCCCAATGCCTTTATACCTTCAATTTTTTCAGTTTCTACCATAGAGTGAAGACATTCAGTATGTATCAAGTGGGGACAAATAATGTCTCTCTTTCATAATCTGGCTTGCTTTTCTTAGTAGTAAATCTTTCATCTGTCAACTTTCTTTGTTTTAAAATTCAGTCCACTCAATGCCTTAATAGTGCCTAGGCCATGAAATTTAGTTTATATTTCTCAAATGGATAATGTGTTTTCTTATTAAAACTGCAGAGTATACATCCTTGGCGTGTTGGTAAATGCTGAGCAAGATAGCAATCTCTAATCAGAGAAGGCCTAAAGGGGTCAGAGTCACACACATAATTAAAAAAATTAAGTTTCTGAGTGGTGCAGAATACAAATGATAACATCTGTGATAGAGAAGTAATTCATGCATATATCAAATCCTTTCTCTCACTCTCTCTCTCTCTCTCTCTCTCTCTCTCTCTCTGGTAGTCACATCAACCTCATGGAACCAGGGAATACCACACAAATTACAAAATTTTATCTTCTGGGACTTTCAGAAGAACCAGAATTGCAGCCCATCATATTTGGGATTTTCTTTTCCATGTACTTGATCACAGTGATTGGAAACCTGCTCATCATCCTGGCCACCATCTCAGACTCCCATCTGCACACACCCATGTACTTCTTCCTCTCCAATCTGTCCTTTGCTGACATCTGTTTCTCCTCCACCACTGTCCCAAAGATGCTGGTGAATATTCAGACACAGAGCAATGTCGTCACGTATGCAGGCTGCATCACCCAGATGAACTTTTTTCTACTTTTTGCAGGATTGGACATCTTTCTGCTCACTGTGATGGCCTATGACCGGTATGTGGCCATTTGTCACCCCCTTAAGTATACAATCATGAATCCCCAGCTCTGTGTGTTGCTTATCCTTACTGCCTGGATCATGTGTGTCCTGAATTCCTGTTACATAGCTTAATGGTGTCACAGCTATCCTTCTGTACAGATTTGGAAATACCCCACTTTTTCTGTGAACTTAATCAGGTGGTCTACCTTGCCTGTTCTGACACCTTTCTTAATGAAATGGCGATGTGTTTTGCATCAGGGCTTGTGGGTGGTGGAACATTTTCTGGTATCCTTTGTTCTTATTCTAAGATAGTATCCTCTGTACGTAGAATCTCATCCACTCAGGGGAAGTATAAAGCATTTTCCACCTGTGTCTCTCACCTCTCAGTTGTGTTCTTATTTTACTGTACAAGCATGGGTGTGTACCTTAGTTCTCCTGCTTCCCACAGCTCACACTCAAATACAGCAGCCTCAGTGTTGTACACTGTGGTCACACCCATGCTGAATCCCTTCATCTATTCTGAGGAATAAAGACATAAAGAGGAGTCTGAAATGATTAATCACAGGAAAGCAATAATCAGGCCATTTTCAATGGTACAAAGATTGCAGAGCTATAACCCTCAGATTCAAAATTGTGCTTCTTTAATCAGATTGTATATGTAGAATTGTATCCATGTCTTTAGTTTTAATCTATTTGATTTCAGGTTTTTATACCATTTAAATTGTTCTTTTATAAAACTTTCTATTCTCCCTGAATCCAACAGCTTTCTCTTTGTCATTTACCGACTTTCCCATATTTATTCTCAAATAAAGGGACAATTTTGGAGATTCTCATATTTCTCCTACAGTTTGAACATCCCTTATAAAAAATCCAAAATTCATAATTTTCCAAATCAGAAGATTTCTGAGCAAAGGTAGAAAAATTCTATACTTGATCACATGTGATAGGTCATAATGAGAATGATACAATGCAAAAAGATTGTTAACATTACCTTCAGTTTATGTGTATGAGGTGTATATAAAACATCATTGAATTATGCAATGATACTATTTTAAAAATTGAACAAAAATCTGAAATCTATGTTACTGGACTCCCATGTCGTCGACTGCAGTTCAAGTCCTGGACCCGGTGGCTTAAATTCACGCTGGGTGCGTGTGCGTGCGTGCCCAAGAGGAGAAAGTAGGAGAAAGGATTGCGGAGTGGCCATCCCCCCCTGGGAGGTGATTTCTCACTTTCTGTCTCTCTGTCTCTCTCGGTCTTTTTGGTGAGCTCACGTGCCCCATAGTAAAGAAAAAAAAAATAACTCTCCAATAAATAAATAAATAAATAAATAAATAAATAAAATGTCTATTCTGAAGCATTTTGGTGAAGCGGAACTCAATGTGTATTATGGTGTATGTATTATTTATTAAATTATACTTGGCAACAATAAGGTCATTAATATGATTTAATTGTATGCGAATATCTGAGACCACAGTTTTTCACTTCAGTGTCTATTATCTCTTTTTTCATCATTACCCTAATTGCTCCTGCTGACAATGTAGACTTTCACAAACTCATGTGTTGTATAGCTGATCATGGCATCTTATTTTCCTGATTAAAATCCTATCTTCTTATTCAGCTCTTTGTCCACAGTGCTTACTATGTTCTCTAGCAGTGAGTGGAAGAGCAAAATTTGCTCACAGGAACTGGCAGGTAAATGGTAGCTAAGGCACTGGACTCTCACATGGCTGATTGCAGTCTGAGTCCCAGACCTGGTGGCTGGCTTTCTCACTTTCTCTCTCTCTGTCTCTCTATGGTCTAATTAAAATGTAATAATAAATAAAATGAAATAAATAATTATTTTTTTAAAAGTTACTTAATGAATATATGTTCTACAAGTAGTCTTCACAGAAAGGAAAATCTCTATAAATCAATTGACAGATTACAATATCATGTCAGAGATGATTGTAAATACAATGGATTTTTAGCCATACATAGAATTACTATAGAAGATTTGCACTGATGAGGCATATCCATGCAAGGAAGCATGGATTTGATGTGCTCTACATTATTTTATTGCATTGTCTTGCTTCTGCTTGCAATTTCCATGATTTTCTACATAAGACTCCTTCCATTGTTCTAATAAATATCATCCTTTAAGATATTTTGTGATAGGGCTATCACATAGGTTAGCACCTGGATCCCAGATGGCTGACTTCAAGTTTCAAGTCCCTGACCCAGCAGCTTGAAAATCACTCTGGGTGCATGTGCATGTGTGCCCAACATCCAAGATGAGAATAGAGAATAAAGGATTGTAGCATGACCATCTCCTCCCTGGAGGGTGATTTCTCTCTCCCTATTTCTCTCTCTCTCATCTCTGGTAAGAGTATGTGTCCTATAGCAAAAGAAAAATAATTGTTATACTCATTACATTGGAGGTAAACAGTCTGTATCTTTATACTAAAGTCAGTTTCTATGTCCCTTTCATAGTTTAGACTTTCTTCCATTTTTGTGATGAAAGGATGACTCATGTGAAGAACCTTAGTATCTTCCCAGTATTGCCTATAGGAATAGGCACTTGTGATTAAGGGTTACAACTTATTACTTCAAAAACATATTTGTCCTGCTAACCTTTCCTAATTACCTAGAAGGTAACTACAAAAGTAATCTCTTATAAATACAGTTATCTAACATAAATATGAATATGCAGGTAATCAGAAATTTTCTTCAAATATCAGAACAAATGACTATAAATAAGTGGCAGTAGACTTTTCTGAATGTCTTTTGTTTGCATTAATTGTAATGATGAACTATTGCTGCATAACAAGTCAACCCAATAATTAATATTTTTAAGAATTATTTATTTATTTTTATTTATTCATTCATTTTTATTTATTTATTTTTTCTTTTTTATCTCATTTTCTTTGATACATTCAATCACATTATTATTTGTCTTACAAAATGAATATTTCAACAGGTGAACATTTCTCCCTAGTACAGTTGATAAAACTACAAAATATTTTCAACAGATAATACCACATTTCTTTGTGCCATTAATGTGTTGCCTCCCTATTTTTCTTCTAAATGTCCTTCCTCAGACCCTCCTCTTTCACACACACTATATCTGGTATTTACATCTATATACTGTGTTTCTATATCAATTATCAATTTAGTCAATTAGTTTCAGTCACAGAGTGCAGACACTCGGTATATATTAAGCGGGGACATACAATGCCGCTCCTTCATAGCCTGGTTTGCTTCACTCAGCACTAAATCTTCCAAATTAATCCACTTCCTGTCAAAAGCAAGGGTTTTGCTGGGGGGGGGATTTATGGCTGAATATATATATGCCACAGTTTTTCTATCCATTCATCTGCTTGTGGGCATTTGGGTTGTTTCCATGACTTAGCAATTGTGAATAGTGCCGCAATAAACATCAATGTGCAAGCAGTTTTCCAATTAAGTATTGTTCTGTCCTTTGGGTAGATACCAAGAAGTGGGACTGCTGAATCATATGGTAGTTCTATTTGTAGATTTTTGAGGAATCTCCAAATTGTTCTCTACAGTGGCTGGACCAATTTATATTCCCACCAGCAGTGTGAGAAAGTTCCCCTTTCACCACACCCCCGCCAGCATCCCTTACAATGAGGGATATTGAGCATTTTTTCATATGCCTTTTGGCTATTCTTATGTCATCTGTAGAGAGTGGTTTTTTTTCAACTCATTCTCCCATATTTTAATAGTATTGATCATCTTTTTATGGAACAGCTGCTTGAGTTCCTCGTGAATTCTGGATATCAGTCCCTTTTCTGATGTATAGTTTACAAAAATATTTTCCCATTATAAGGGTTGTCTATTCACACTCATTACTGTGTCTTTTGCCATGCAGAAACTCCTAAGTCTGATGTAATTCCACGTGTCTATTTTGGGGATTATCGACTGTGCTTTGGGGGTATTATTTAAGAAGTCTTTCCCTACCCCAATGTCTCCTGGGGTTTCCTCAGTGTTTTCCAGGAGCAGTTTTATACTTTAAGGTCATAGATTTAGATTTTTTATCTACCTTGACTTGATTTTTTGGTCAGAAGTGAGAGATAGAGGTTCAGATTTATCTTTCTGTAAGTGGAAATCCAGTTTTTCCAGCACTGTTTGCTGAAGAGGTTTTCCTTTTCCCACTGGATTGGTTGTTACCCATTGTCAAAAATCAGTTGACTGTATGTTTGGGAATTTATTTCTGGGGACTCTATTCTGTTCCATTGGTCCACCTGTCTGTTTTTATGCCAGGACCATACTGTTTTGATTACCACAGCTTTGTAGTATATTTTTGGGTCAGGGACTGAGATGCCACCCACTCCACTCTTCATGTGAAGAATTGCTTTGACAAAATGGGATCTTTTATGATTCCAGACAAACTTTATGATTGTCTTTACTAAATCTGTGAATATATCTGGTACTTTGCTTGGCATTGCATTATATATGTAGATTAATTTGGGTAGAATTGCCATTTTGATTATATTAATTCTCCCAATCAAGGAACATGGGATATCCTTCCACTTTTTTGTGTCATTTTCAATTTCTTTTTTTTTTTTTTTATCTTTTCGTAGTTTTCCTTGTGGAGGTCTTTAACTTCTTAGGTTAGATTTATCCCTAAGTATCTTATACTTTTTGTGGCTATGGTAAATGGAACAACTTTTTTCAGTTCTATCTCAGTCTGACTGTTGTTCATATATAGAAATGCTATAGATTTCTGGATATTAATTTTGTATCCTGCAACTTTACCGTATTCATGTATTACTTCCAGAAATTTTTTCATGAAAACTATTGGGTCTTCTATGTATACAATCATGTCACCTGCAAATAGAGAGAGTTTCACCTCTTCTTTTTTTATTTGAATGCCTTTTACTTTTTCTTCTTTTCTGATTGCATTAGCCAGAAATTCCAGTACTATATTGAAGAGGAGTGGAGAAAGTGGGCATCTTTGTCTTGTACCCGTTTTTAGTGGAAAATCTTTCAGATTTTCTCCATTGAGGATGATGTTCGCTATGGGTTTTTCATAGATAGCTTTTATTGTGTTGAAAAATGACCCTTCTTGCCGATTTTGCTGAGAGTCCTGATCATGAAGGGATGTTGTATCTTATCAAATGCTTTTTCTGCATCAATTGATATGACCATATGGTTTTTATCTTTCTTCCTGTTAATATGGTGTATTACATTTATGGTTTTGTGTATGTTGAACCAATCTTGCATTCCTGGAATAAAGCCTAACTGATTATGATGTATAATCTTTTTTATAAGTTGTTGGATATGATTTGCTAGTATCTTGTTAAGAAGCTTTGCGTCTATATTCATCAGGGATATCGGTCTATAGTTTTCCTTCCTTGTCCTGTTCTTATCTGTTTTAAGGACAAGGGTAATAGAGGCTTCATAGAATGAATTAGGGAGAGGTTTGCCCTTTTTGATCCTTAGAAATAACTTGAGCAGAATGGGGGTTAACTCTTCTTTGAAAGTTTTGTAGAATTCAAAGGTGAATCCATCAGGGCCAGGGCTTTTCTTTTTTGGGAGGTAATTTATCACTGATTCAATCTCCTGGCTTTTTATGGGCCTATTCAGACTTTGTATATCCTCCTGGCTCAATCTAGATAGATTATATGTGACCAGGAATTTGTACATCTCATCCAGATTATATTGTTTCTTGTCATACAGATATTCATAGTATCCTCTAATAATATTTTGTATTTCTACTATTCTGTTGTTATTTTATCTGCTTCATTGCAGATCTGATTCAACTGGTTCCTTTCTCTCTTCTTCTTCATAAGTCTTGCTAGTGGTGTATCAATTTTGTTTATCTTTTCAAAGAACCAGTTTTTACTTTCATTTATTTTCTGTATAGCTTGTTTATTTTCTATTTCATTTATTTCCGCTCATATCATTATTATTACCTTCCTCCTGGAGTTTTTTTTTTTTTTTTTTTTTTTTTTTTTTTTTTTTTTTTTTTTTTTTTTTTTTTTGGATCTTTTTGCTGTTGCTTTTCCACTTCTCTGAGGCATGATGTTAGGTGACCCATTTTCCTTCTTTCCATCTTCCTCTTTTTTTTTTTTTTTTTTTTCTTACGCCACCGGGTCTGGGACGAGAACTGCGGTCGACTACGTGGGAGTCCAGAGACATAGCCATTACGCTAACTGCTGGTCCCCCTTTCCGTCTTCCTGTTATGTGTACTAATTGCTATGAACTTCCCTCTTATGACTGCTTTAGCAGTGTCCCAAAGATTATGGAAACTCATGTCCTTGTTGTCATTGGCTTCCATGAATCTTTTGATTTCAGTCTTTATTTCTTCAGTAGTTGCGGAGTCATTAAGGAGTAGATTATTTAGTTTCCATGTGTTTGAGTATTTTTGAGGATTTCTCTTGAAGTTAAACTCACGTTTAAATCCATCATGGTCAGAGAAGATGCTGGATATAGTTTCTATGCCTTTGAATCTGTAGAGGCTTGCTTTGTGCCCTATCACGTGGTCAATCTTAGAAAAGGTTCCATGTGTAGGTGAGAAAAAAGGGTATCACATGGTTTTTGGGTGGAAAGTTCTATAGATGTCTGTTAAGGCCATTTGATTTATTGTATCATTTAGATTTTTCATCTATTTATCTATTTTTTGTCTAGATGATCTCTCCTGAGGGGATAGTGCAGTGTTGAGATCTCCAACAATTATGTGTTGCAGTCTATTTCCCCTTTTAGATCTAATCGTCTTTCCTTTACATATTCAGGTGCTTCTGTTAGGTGCATAGATATTAATAAGCATTATATCTTCTTGATTGACCCTTTTACTACAATATAGTGCCTTGCTTTGTCTCTTTGAACAGTTTTTGTTTTAAAGCCTATTTTGTAAGAAAGTAGTATCACGACTCCAGCTCTTTTTTGGTTACCATTTGTATGGAAAACCCAGTTTCAGCCCTTCACTTTCAGTCTATTTATGTTTTTATCCATGAAGTGGTTTCCTGTAGGCTGTTGCCTACAGAGGGTTTCTGTTTTTTAATCCATTCAGCTAGTGTGTGTCTCTTGATTGGAGAATTTAATTCATTAACATTCAAAGTTATTATCAATGTTACTTGACCTGTCCCAACGTTTAAGTTGGCCATTGTCTTAGTTGCCTTTTATTCCTCTGTTTCTGGCTGTTACGTCTTTAGTTTTCCTGGAAGAGTTCTTTCTTCAGGGTTTCTTTGAGAGCTGGCCTGGTGTTGGCAAATTCTTTCAGGTTTTGTTTGTCTGAGAAGATTTTAATCTTTGTTTTCCCATATGGAGGATAATCTTGCAGGATATAATACTCTTGGTTGAAATTGTTTCTCTCTTAACATTTTCAATACATCTTCCCATTCTTTTCTTGCTTGCATTGTGTCTGCTGAGAAGTCTGGTGTTAGCCTGATTAGGTAACCTTTGTAAGTCACTTGTCATTTCTCTCTTGTCAGTTTTAGAATCTTATCTTTATCTGTGGTCTTTGCCAATCTGGCTAAGATGTGCCTTGGGGAAGATCTTCTTCGGTTGATTCTATTTGGAGTCCTTTGTATTTCTTGGGTCTGGATGTTTGAGTGCCTCTCTAAACTTGGGAAATTTTTTCCCAACATTTCATGGAATAAATTTTTCCATGCCCTTATTAGTTTCTTCATCTTCTGAGATACCAATTATCCAGATGTTAGGGCATCTAATGGAATCTAGTATTTCTTTTATGTTAAACTCAGGTTTTTTTGTTATTTTCTCTATCTTTTTGGTGGTTTTCTCTAGGTCAGACATTTTATCTTCTACATCAGAGATTTGATCTTCACTATGGTCTAATCAACTTTTAATACTTTTGAGAGAATTTTTGATTTCCTGTATTACAGATTTCACCTCTAATAGTTCCATCTGAATCTTTCTTAGTATGTCCATTTCTTCTTTCATATTGTGGAAGGACTTTCTAATCTTCTGTAGTTCATTGTCTCTTTTCTGTTCCAACTCATAAAATTTGTGCACCGTGAATATTCTAAATTCTTTCTTGGACATTGTGGTAATGTCCTCTGTTTTTTCAAGAAATGGAAGGGAGTCACTGTGTTCTTTTGATGGAGACATATTTTCTGCTTTATTCAGACCTGAGGCTCTTCTTTTACTTCTAACCATTGGGAGATGTGTTCACTTTGGATTACCTTTTAAGAATATATGTCCTCCACAGTAACAAGTGTGAACCGACAACCCTCAGAATGGGAAAATATTTTTGTTAAATATGCCTCAGACAAGGGACTGATAACCAGAATACATAGGGAACTCAAGTGCCTTATGCGAAAAAAAATGATTAACCCAATTAAAAGGTGGGAAAATGAGTTGAACAAAAGTCTCTCTAAGGAAGACATACGAATAGCCAAAAAGCATATGAGGAAATGCTCAACATCCCTCATCATAAGGGAGATGCAGATAAAAACTACAATGAGATACCACCTAACCCCTGTCAGAATGGCAAAGATTAAGAATATAAAAAGTGATAAGTGTTGGCGGGGATGTGGTGAAAAGGGAACCCTCCTACACTGTTGGTGGGAATGTAAACTAGTTCAACCACTGTGGAGAACAATATGGAGGTTCCTCAAAGATCTACAAATAGAACTACCATTCGATCCAGTAATCCCACTTCTGGGTATTTACCCAAAAGACAGGAGAACGCTCAGTCAGAAAAGTGCTTGCACATCAATGTTTATTGCAGCATTATTCACAATTGCCAAGACATGGAACCAACCTAAATGTCCACAAACTGATGAATGGATTGGAAAAGTGTGGTATATATACTCTATGGAATACTACTCAGCCATAAAAAATAACAAGGCCCTGGAATTTGATAGAAAGTGGTCAGATACGGAGGATATATTGCTGAGTGAAGTAAGCCAGGATATGAAAGAAAGATATTGTATGTATCCACTCAATATATACCGACTATCAGCATTCTATGATAGTGAAAAAAAATTGGAGGACATAAAAGCAGTGAAGGTACTTAATGAGAATAGGACAGTGTGGAATGGGGGAAGTGAAGAGAAGAGGATAGAGAAAGATAACAAATGAACAATAGAGAGGCAGGACATTAGTGAGAAACAGATATGGCTTATTAACTGTTGATGTTGACATGTATAGTATTCTCAACTGGATTTGTCTGAGAAGTATTTCATGATGGGCAAAGTATTTGTACAAGCAACATGAGAAATAGCGATGGACTGTCTTAAAAAATAATTAGAATAATAATAATGATTGGGGAAAACATAGAAAAGATATTGAATGTTGAAGTGGGGAGATTAATGTCTCTGTACTGACTGACATGCACGGCATTCCCTTTTGAAAAAGTAATGTAATACAATGTAAAGTTATATGTAATTCAATTTAATATAAAGAAGAATATGATGATAATAAAAAAAATAAATTAATTAATAAAAAAAAATTGAAATCAAAACACACACACACAAAAAAAAAAATATATATGTCCTCAAATAGGAGCAAGTGTGTTTCCCTTTTGCTGTGGACTGAACTGCCGAAGTCTCTCTTCTGTTGTGTTTAGCAATGTGATCTGAGGAGGAGTATACTATTCATGTGTATGAAAAAAAGTATCTCCTTTTTCACAGGTGGTTCAGTAAAAGGGAAGATCCCAGAGAGTCTAAAATACTAGAATATTACAGAACTGTAATTCTCGACCTCTCTAGACCATCCAGGAGGGCAGAGACAAAGGAAGTGAAGACCAAATAAGTGGGAAGAAAATAATGGAATAAAGAAAGCTGGGGCGGAGAGCTCTGCCTCAGTGTCCCTTAGACAAGGGGTCTGAAGATGGAAGTGGAATGGCTGTTGACCTGAGGGCGTTCCAGTGTGGTAAGGAGAAGTGAGAAATTTACAAATGAAAGAAGAAGAGAAGAAAAACAAAAGCTTATCTGGTTGACAGATATTGGGGTTTCTGGCTTGGGGGTCCCAGGGCTGGAGGTAGGGAGCCCTGCCTCAATGTCCCTTAGGCCAGGGGTCTTAAGATGGAACTACTTATTTTTTTATTTCTTTATTTCACTATTTTTATACATTCAATCACATTTTTTAGCTTACATAGTGAATATTTAAATATGTGGACATTTCTTCCTAGTCCAGTTGATTAAACTATAAAATATCTTCAACTGATAATACAACATTTCTTTGTCCCATTAATGTTTTTGCATCAGAGAAAGAGAGAGAGAGGGAAAGTGAGAAAACAAACCACCAAGTCCGGGACTCAAACTATGGTTGGCCATGTAGGAGTGTTCAGTGCCTTAACCATCACACCACCTGTTGGCTCCTAATTAATGGTTCATATAATGCTTTTATATTATACTGGAGTCTATACTGTTGGAGTCTTCTCATTGGGAATTAGGACAAATGAATTGTAGCGGGGAGAAAAATAATCAGTTCAAACGACCATCCATATCTTAATTTGTTCTTGAATTCTGGATAGAAAGGACAATTTGAGAGGAGAGGATCAAGAAAAGGGCTGGTATCTTACAATGACTTTTACAGCTTCTTTTTAAGCATTAAATATGTCTAGTTGCTCACTTTCTGTCAACTTATCACATGCCCATGCTCAAAGTCAGCTACTGTATGGATATATATTCCTCTCAATTGAGGTACCAACAAAATGCAGGGCTAATGGTGAAGCATTATCTTACTAAAGAAATTAATGTAGTGAATAAATGAGTGAAAAATAAAATTGTCTACCCAAGGCATAAAAAGAAACATAAACTTTCTATATATTGGTTGGTGTATTTACGAATAATATGCTGTAGGCTTGCAACAAAGAAGATAAAATTTCCTTTAAGAGATGGAGGAATTCCTAGAAGGCTTGGAGGAATAATTCGAAACACCAAGAAGTATCAGTCTTTGAGATAGTCCCAAGAGTGAAGTATAGGCCAGTTTGCAAGAGTCTAAAAATTTTGTTTAAAAATTGTCAGGAGGTGTGTGAGTTCAACAGATAGAGAGAGAAAGAGAGGGAGAATTAAAAAGCATCATTCAATGGGATATGGCTGTCATACCACAATTACTTCTCCTCCATTTCTCTATCCTGCCATTTGAGGCATGCACTCATATACATGCAGCATGTTTTTCAAGCGTCTGGAGTTGTAATTCAAACCACAGTCAGCCATGTGAGATCTGGTTTCTTTAATCACTGGACTGTAGAACCATCCAGAGTCTTAAATTATTATTATTATGTAGAGATAATTTTCCTATAGGGTGCATGTGCTTGCTGGAGGGACAGAGATAAACAGAGAAATGGAAAGTAAGAAGTCACCCCACAGTGTAGATGGCCAAGCTGTAATCCCTTCTCTATTTTCCTCTCAGGATTTTTTCCATGCATGTGCATGTGCCTGAAATGAGTTTCAAGCTGCCAGATCCAGGACTTGATCTGCAGTTTGCCATGTGGGAGTTCAGCAACATAACCATTATTCCACCTGCTGGTCCCCAGAGTCTAAATATGATAATTCAAAGTCGGCATCAAGGCATCAATTATGAGTACAACAAAACATAACTGGTCAAATATTCCTGAGGGCAATTGTGTCTGATTGAAAACCACTGGTCCATGAGCACTGGAAGCATACTGAGAGAATTGCAATCAAGATATCATTTCTTACTTGGCTTAAAATATTAAGCAGTTGGGACCAGCAGTTAGCATAATGGCTATGTCGCTGGACTCCCATGTAGTCAACTGTGGTTTGAGTCCTGGACCCAGTGGCTTAACCTCACGCCAGGCCCATGTGCGTGCATGCCCAAGATCCCGAGAGGAGAATGGAGGAGAAGGGACTGCAGCATGGCAATCCCCCCCAGAGGATGATTTCTCACTTTCTGTCTTCCTGTTTCTCTCTGTACTTCTGGTGAGTGCATGTGCCATATAGGGGGGAAAAAAAAAACTCTAAAAAAGTATATTAAGCAGTATAGGGTCCCATATAGCAGAAGTTTCCTGAGCACCTTTTGGTATTGCTCCAGGTCTGATGAGGAACCAAGGCAGATCTTGCACATAATTGGTCTTGGCAAGAGCCCACACTCCAGGTGCTGCTACTGCAAGGTCATGCTAACCCAGAAAGTAGCAGATAAAGACCCAAAGCAAGAACTGAGAGATCTAACTCCCTAAAGATGGATCAAAAAGACCCATGAATTATTTCATTTATGCTTATTCCACTGTGCCTAACTCCCCTGCATGTCAGTCACATGTACAGTCTCTCAGAATAGCTTGACTTCCATGGAGAAGGGGGAGAGAGTGAGGAAAAATATTAAGGATAAAAGTAGAGAGGCAAGAAATTATGGGACACAGAATGGATTATTATTTGTTGATGATAATGTGTATAGTATCATTAACTGGACTGGTGTAAAGTGCATTCATAATGGGAAAATTCACTTTACATGCAAAATGAGGTATAGTGATTGAATGTATAAATAAATTAAAATTAAATTAAATTAAAATTTAAAATAAATACAAAAAAATATATAAGGAATAGCTTGATAACTCTATAAAAGAAATCTTCTCCCTCTTGGCAGGTGTGCTGAGACACCTCCAGCTTCAGAATCCCAGGCCTTCTTTCTCTCAATAAACTTCTTTCCTTTTCTTTTCTTTCTTATTATTATTTAAATTTACATTTAATCACAATATATCTTTACAATGTACAACATTGCTTTTTCTAGCGTGAATACAATGCACATCAGTCAAAAAAAGACATTACCATATACATTTTCATCAGAAAATAGCTTTTCATTTTTGTGCCTATTAAATGTATTTTTTTTTAACAGAGAGATTTTTGCTATAGGGTGCATGTGCTCACCAGAGAGACAGAGAGAGATAGTGAGAAAGGGAGTATGGTCAGCCTGCAATCCTTTCTCCTCCATTCTCCTGGATCTTTCCTCGAACCATGACAGGCAGGTCACTCAAACCATTTGAGACTTACTTCTACAATGAAAATTAAATGTTTTTTATTTTATTTTATTTTGTTTTGTGTGTTAGAGAGTATGAGAGAGACTGAAAGACACAGAAAGAGAGGGAGAGGAAAGAATCACTGCCTCCCCCCCAACCATGAGGAATGGTCATGCCACAATCTCTTCTCCTCCATCTTCCCCTCCTTTCATGATTTTGGTCCTATACCCCAGGAGTGTTTACAAAGCTGTGAGGCCTGGGACTCAAATTGTGCAGTTGGTTATGTGAAGACAGCTGCCTTAATAAGAAAGTCATGGAACTGGCCTGAAGAAGGAAGTTATTAATAAAACAACATCACAGAATAAACTTGTGTAAAACTTAAGTCTGTCTTTCTCTCTTTCTTCCTTTCTTCCTTTCTTCCTTTTTCTCTTTCTTTCTTATTTCTTTTGGAAATCTGCTCTAGAGTATGTGTGCTCACTGGAGAGAGAGAAAGAACATGAGAAGTTACCCTCTCATGGGGATGACCACATTGCAATCATTGCTCCTCCATTTTCCTCCCAGGATTTTTGGCATGCACACATGCACATGCATCCAGTGAATTTTTGAAGTCACTAGGGTTGGGAATCTAACTGAATGCAGAGTCAGTCATGTGGGATCTACTTTCCTTAGCGACCATGCTACCTGGTTGGCCCAAATCAGATAATTTCGTTAAGATGCCAAGCTCATATGATAGTGAATAAGACAATTTCAACATGACTGGGAGGGGAACCAGCAGTTAGTGTAATGGCTATGTCTCTGGACTCCCACGTAGTCGACCGTGGTTCACGTCCCAGACCCGGTGGTTTAAAACTCACGCCGGGAGCGTGTGCATGTGTGCCCAAGATCCCAAGAGGAGAATGGAGGAGAAGGGATTGCGGCATGACCATCCCCCCTGGGGGGTGATTTCTCGCTTTCTGTCTCTCTGTCTCTCTCTGTCTGTCTGGCGAGCGCACGCGCCCTATAGCAAAAACCTCTCCAAAAACAAAACAAAACAAAACAAAACAAAACAAACAAAACAAACAAACAAACAAAAAACATGACTGGGAGAACACTTGCTCTAAAAATTATTGACTGAGTAGCTTGACCACTCCATCTAGATGCCGGTTCCAGTGAAGGTACTTGCTGTTCTACAGGTCATCTGTGGCTGAAAGGCTGTGCAGCAGAGACCCGTGGTTCATCCCTTCCCCACTCATCTTTGAACTCTCAGATGTGTTGCTTGGGACTTTGAGATGACCTTGTGCCCCTTCCTACCCCATCTGGACACCCATTCCAGCAAAGGGACTTGCCTTTTTGCAAACCACCTGCAGCTGGAAGGCTGTGTGGCAGAGTCCTGGGGTCATCTTCTCCCTATTCACCTTTGAACTCTCAGGTGTGTTGCTTGGGACTTTGAGACAACCTTGTGCCCCTCTGCACTCAATGCAGATGCCTGTCCCAGTAAAGGGACTAGCTGTTCCGCAGGCCACTGCAATTGGAAGACTGTGCAGTAGAGACTCATGGCTCATTCCATCCCCCACTCACCTTTGAACTCTCTGGCATGTTGCTTGGGACTCTGAGATGACTTTTGAGATGATCCTTCCCCACCCCATGTGAACACTTGTTCCAGCAAAGGGACTTGCTGTTCTTTTGGAAGGCCACCTGAGGCTGGAAGGCTCTGCTGCAGAAGCCCATGGCTCATCCCCTTTCCCATTCTCTTTGAACTTTCATGGGTGTTGCTTGGGACTTTGAAATGACCTTGTTCATCTCTATATCCTATCTGGACATCTGTTCCTGCTTAGGGAGACTGAGCTATAAAGAGACTGTGGCTTATCCCTTGCCACAGGCCTCTGATTCTAAGACTTTGGCTTTTTTCTAAATCCTTTCTTGATCCCTTCTACATTCCTGAATTAAACCTCAACAATTCAGTCTCAAGCATATCTGTTCTCTAGAAATAGGGAGGACTTTGAATCATTCAAAGCCAGTGACAATAGTGGAGGTTGCTGTTGAGCATCAGGGAGGTAGAGCAGTAGGGAGATACCCGATCACTTACTCTCACATGCCTTTGAACTTTCAGAATTAAAGAAAGTTTCAGAATTGAAGAATTTAGGAAGGAACTAATAAATAACCAGATGACAAGAAACCATCACAGAGGCAAAGGTAATGAGAAACCAACAGAATATCTCTCTCACAAGGGAAAAGAAGCAATTCCTCATCATCCATGAACAACACAATGGAAGGCGTGGAAATGTCAGATAAACAATTCAGAATATTTATGGTGACAAAACTAAATGAGATGCACAAATCAAACAGAATTGTTAGAGATGAAGGCTGTGATACAAAAAATTAAAACCTTTTCAAAAATGTTAAAAGCAGATTAGATGACACAAAGATTGAATCTCAAGTGTGGAAGATAAACAACTGCCTAGAAAAACTTATTGGAAAGACTGAGAAAAATGAGGACAATATATGAGAAATACTAGGTACCATCAAGTGTCCAAATATTCATATAATTAGTATCCCAGAAGGTGAAAAAAAATAACAGCACTGATATTCTATTAAATCCTGGAAGAAAACTTTCCAAACCTAGAGAGGCATTCGAGTATCCAGACCCAAGAAATACAAAGGACACCAAATAAAATCAACCTAATAAGATCTTCTCCAGGGCACATCATAGCTAAATTGGCCAAAACCACAGACAATGATAAGATACTAAAATTTGCAAGAGAGATATGTCGAGTTACCTACAAAGGTTATCCCATCAGGTTAACATCAAACTTCTCATTGGAAACAATGCAGGCAAGGAAATAATGGGCAAATATAGTCAAAGTGTTAAATGAAAAACAATTTCAACCAAGATTAGTATACCTGGCAAAATTATCCTTCATATGGGAAAAAAAGAGAAAACATTCTCAGATAAATAAAAGAACATAACAACTCCAGACCAGCTCTTCAAGAAGTTCTGAAGACATATTATATCAGGAAAACTAACATTAGACAGACAGGTATAACATTAGACAGACAAACAGAGACTGTTTATGAAAAACAGTAAAGAAAATGGCTTACTTAATGATAGGGACATGTCCAGAAATATCAATAATAACATTGAACATTAGTGGATTAAATTCTCTGATGAAGAGATACAAAAAGATTGAATAGATAAAAAACAGAAACCCTCTATCTGTTACCTACAAGAAATGCACCTTATGGATAAAAACACACATAGACTAAAAGTAGAGGTCTGAAAAAGGTATTCATGAAAACAGAAATAAAAAAAGGGCTGGAGTCACTATACTGATTACAGACAACATAAGATTTAAGACAAAAAATGGTAAGAAGAGAAAAATAAGGGAGTTATATAGTAGTAAATGGGTTAATTAATCAAGAAGAAATAATGTTTATAAATATGTATGTGCCCAAATCAGGAGCACCTAAATATGTGAAAGGAAAAATCACTAGAGCTAAAAGGGAGATAAGTTGCAACATTATTATTGTTGGGGATCTCAACACTCCCTTATCTCCTTTAGACATATATTCTAGACAAAAAATAATCAGAGACATATAGGACCTCAATGATACTATAAATCAAATGGATTTGACAGACATCTATAAAACTTTTCACCCCAAGTCCATAAAATATAAATTTATCTCAGCCCAGCATGGAATCTTTTCAAGACTGACCATATGCTAGGGCACAAATCAAGCCTTTAGAGATTCAAAGGCATAGAAACTATAACCAGCATCTTTTCTGACCATGATGGAATTAGACTTGATATTATTTGTTTTTAAATTCTCAAAAATACAGAAACACATTGGAACTAAACAACCTACTTCTGAATGACTTCTCAACTACCAAGAAATTAAGACTGAAATTTAAAAATTCATGGAAAAAATTATAATGAGTACATGAGTTTCCATAATCTATAAGACACTGCAAAAGCAGTCATAAAAGGGAAATTTATAGCAATTACTGTGTATAAGAAAAGAATATGAAGATGGTTAATAAACAACCTAACATTATGCCTCAGGGAATTGGGAAAAAAAATGTCAGGAGAGCAGAAATAATAAAGATCCAAGAAAAAAATAAATTAAATAGATGTGGAGGGCACTGCATTCAGAAGCCATCTTGAGCTATCCACCATCTTGAGCTATCCACCATCTTGGAAACCATTAGGTTTCACTTACTGAGCAAACCATTTTTCAGAAATCATGTGACCAACTGTTCTCCCCCGTGGGGCGGTTGGGTTTCTAGGCAAGGGAGAGATCCACCCACACCAATGATTGGTTTATGCTGTTCTATCTCATTTGCATTTCAGGCAACCAATCAATGCCCACCAGCTTGTATATAACTCGACATTCTTCCTCAATAAAGAGAAGACTTGATCAGCACCTCATATTGTCTCCACTCTGTGTGTGTGCAGTGTGTTTGTCTCATCTCTCACTCCCTCCCCCAGGTGAATGTTAACTGTCCTGCAGGTCGGGACAAATAGAGAATAAATGAATTATACAAAATAATTGAAAGTAAAAGATGGTTCTTTGAAAAGATTAGCAACATCAACACAGCACTAGCTAGACTGATTAAGAAGCAGAAAAAAATAAAGAAGAAAAATCCATTATGAAACAGACAATATTACAACAAAAACAGAGGAAATATAAAACATTAGAGGATATTATGAGTGACCAAATGCCAGCAAACAAGAGAACATGGAGGAGATGGACAAATTCCCAGATGCATATAATCTACCAAGATTGAATCAGGAGGACATAGAAAGCCGGAATAGACCTATAACAAGACAGGAGATTGAATCAGTAATAAATAATCTCCTGACAAAGAAAAGCCTAGATCCCGAAGGTTTCACATCTGAATTCTACAAAACTTTTAAGGAAGCGTTAACCTCCATTCTACTCAAATTATTTCTAAAGATCCAAAGGAATAAAACGTCTGAAATTCATTTTATGAAACTTTCATCATCCTCATTCTCCAAACATACAAAGATATGACAAAAAGGAAAACTACAGACCAATATCTCTGATGAATATAGATGGAAAAATTCTCAAGAACATACTTGTGAATCATATTCAACAACATTTAAAAAGATTATTGATCATGACCAGGTAGGATTTATTCTAGGGATGCAAGGATAGTTCAACATGTGTAAGATCATAAACATAATACACCATATTAACAGAAAGAAAGAGATTTTTAGCTGCTGCCAAGCGTGGGCGCAGGCGGGTCTAGGCAGAGCTTGGTCAAGATTCTCTCCCGTGCCGCGCTGCCTGTCCCTTAGCACCTGCTTTTTTCAGCAAGGTCCATCGTGTCACCCTTCGGAGGAGTCACCACAGCCGCTGGAGCCACCTGGAGACAAGTCAGAAACTCCTTGAGGCCGCCGTCCCCGCCATGCCCAAGAATAAAGGTAAGGGAGGTAAAAATAGGCGCAGAGGTAAAAATGAGAATGAATCTGAAAAAAGAGAGCTAGTCTTTAAAGAAGATGGACAAGAATATGCTCAGGTAATCAAAATATTGGGAAATGGACCATTAGAAGCAATGTGTTTTGATAGTGTAAAGAGGTTATGTCACATCAGAGGAAAGTTGAGAAAAAAGGTTTGGATAAATACCTCAGATATTATATTGGTTGGTCTCCGAGACTATCAGGATAACAAAGCCTATGTGATTTTAAAATACAATGCAGAAAAAGCCAGGAGTCTGAAGGCATATGGAGAGCTTCCTGAGCATGCTAAAATCAATGAAACTGATACATTTGGTCCTGGAGATGATGATGAAATTCAGTTTGATGACATTGGAGATGATGACGAAAACATCGATGATATCTAAATTGAACTCAAGATTTTACATTCCAGTTTTCTGAAGATTGTCCTGCAGTTTGGATTTTGGCCATGACCCTTAAGGAAGATTGAAATTTCATTAGCATGAATGCAATTTGTTAAAGCAGACTGATTTGTTTCCGAGGTATTTGTGTTTCTTTAAAAACTGATAATACTGAATTGACATCTTAACCCACATTGTTCTTTTGACATACTGGAGCTTATGAGTAGAAGACCATATCTACTGTTTTAAAAAGAAAACAATGCATTATTGCCTTTCCTACCTGATTACTTCCAACTTCCAGTAAGTAAATAGATGTTTTGAATAAACCATTTGCCTTGTATTCATTATGGACTAAGATTAAGACCTAGTTTGGATCAGCCTGTTGACTGTACAGAGTCCTTCTGTATATTGGTTACCTAGATGCTCCTTGAAATTTTTATAGAATTTGAAAGAGGCAGAAATCTGCATTTGAAGTAAAAAAAAAAAGATAGGTCTGTTTTTAAGTAGCATGTGGCTTATTTTTATACTAATTTTGATACCATGTACATTCTTTTCATGATCTTATTTTGCCACCATGAACATATCAAGGAAAAAAATATTTCCAAAATGTAGTTTTTAGAATCTGGGTTTTAATAGAAATTTTGAATGTATAGTAGTTGCAGAAATTGAACACTGGGTGGCACCCCACTATCTTAACATTGGAAATACCAATGTAATAGGCTAAAAAACAAAACAAAAAAAACAAACAAACAAACAAAAAAAAAAAAAACAACTTTGCATAGGCAGTTTCCCAAACAAGAAAAGTTCGTTTTGATTATGTGCATGTATGTAGAATTTTTTACCAAACAGAAAGATTGTGTTAAAAAGTTTTACTTTATTTTCTGAAGTCATACATGTAAGCTATAATTTTGAGTGCTTTATAAACACTTAAAACATAAAAATGGAATTTTAATTTCCTAACAATTTGTACAAATTAAGCCTTTTTCAACCTGTACCTAAGTTAGGGAAGTAGGAAGGAATAACAATTTAATGAAAAGATGGTCTCCAATTTCTGAATTAAAGAGCTACAACTAAGAAATACAATAAAGAAAACATGCTGCAGAAAAAAAAAAAAAGAAAGATAAAAATCATATGATCATTTCAATTGATGCAGAGAAAACATTTGACAAAATACAACATCCCTTCATAATTAAGACTCTTAGCAAGGTTGTCATACAAGGGTCATTTCTCAACACAATAAAAGCCGTATTTGAAAAACATATAGCTAACATTATACTGAATGGGGGAAAGATAAAAACTTTTACACTAAAAACTAGTACTAGACAAGGCTGCCCACATTCTCCACTCCTTTTCAATACAGTGCTGGAAGTCTTAGCCAGTGTAATCAGAAAAGAGAATAATATAAAAGGCATTCAAATAGAGAAAGAAGAGTTGAAACTATCTTTATTTTCAGATGACATGATCATATACTTAGAAAATTCAAAGGTTTCCAGGAAAAACCTCAAAATAAAAAATAGATACAATAAAGTGGCAGAATAAAAAATCAACATCAAAAAAATTGATGCCACTTTTGGGACCAGCAGTTGGCATAATGGCTATGTCACTGGACTCCCATGTTGACCACAGTTCGAGTCCCAGACCCCATGGCTTAAACTTACACCAGGCACCTGTGCATGCTCGCCCAAGATCCCGAGAGGAGAATGGAAGAGAAGGGATTATGATGTGGCCATCCCTCCTGGGGGGTGATTTTTTGCTTTCTGCCTCTCTTTCTCTCTCTCTCTCTCTCTCTGTCTTTCTGGCAAGTGCACGCAATTTATAGCAAAAACCTCTCCAAAAAGAAAAAAAATTTATACCTCTTTTATATACAAAAAACATGCTTGCCAAAGTAGACTGAAGAAAATAATCCTTTTTTCCTATAGTCACAAAATGTAAAAGATACATAGGGATAAACCTAACTAAGGAAGTCAAATACCTTTACAAAGAAACCTATAAAAATCTTTAAAAAGATATTAAAAATGACGAAAAAAAGTGGAAGGACATCCCATGTTCCTGGATTGGAAGAATTAATATAATTAAAATGGCAACTCTACCCAAATTAAGCTACATATTTAATGCAATTGCAATAAAATAACCAGGGACATTCCTCACAGATCTAGAAAAGACAATTACAGAATTTTTCTGGAATTATAGAAGACCCAGTATTACCAAAATAATCCTGCACAAGAAGAGTGTAGTATGTGGCATCTCTAGCCCTGAAATAAACCCCAAAACATACAGCAAACTGATTTTTGATAAAGGATACCAGTTGGGACCAGCAGTTAGTGTAATCGCTATGTCGCTGGACTCCCATGTAGTTGACCGTGGTTCGCGTCCCAGACCCGGTGACTTAAAACTCACGCCAGGCGTGTGTGCGTGCGTGCCCAAGATGCCGAGACGAGAATGGAGGAGAAGCGGCGTGGCCATCTCCCCTGGGGGGTGATTTCTCGCTTTCTGTCTCTCTGTCTCTCTCTGTCTGGCAAGCACACGCGCCCTATAGCAAAAAAAAAAAAAAAAAAAAAAAAAAAAAAAAAACAAACAAACAAAAAAAAAACCTCTCCGAAAAGGATATCAGTCCATCCAGTGGGAAAAGGAAAACCTCATTAGCAAAAACTAAAAACTAGGTATCCACCTGCAGAAAGATAAAACTGGACCCATGTCTTTCAACATTAACAAAAATCAATGCAAAATGGATCAAAGATCTGAACCTAAGACCTGAAACTATAAAACTACTAGTGGAAAATACTATAGAATCTCTGGGAGACATTTGGGTAGGCAAAGACTTTTAAAATAAGACTCCCAAAGCACAGGCAATAATCCCCAAAATAGACAAGTGGGATTATATCAGATCAAGAAGTTTCTGCACAGTCTAGGACACAGTAATTAGTGTGAATTAAAAACCCTCAGTATTGGAGAATATCATTGTAAACTATGGCTCAGATAAGGGACTGATAACCAGAATACACAGGGAACTCAAGAAACTTACCTGAAAAAAATGATTCACTCAATTAAAAGATGAGAAAAAAGAGCTGGAAAAAAAACCTCTATAAGAAATACATATGAAACCCCAAAAAGCATATGAGGAAGTGCTCATCATCTCTCAGCATAAGGAAGATCCAGATTAAAACCACAATGAGATATCACTGAACCCCTATAAGTATAGCAATGATTAAAAAAACAAAAAGTAATAAATATTGGTGGGTCATGGTGAAAGGGGAACTCTCCTATACTCTTAGTGGGAATGTAAATTGGTCCAGTCACTGTGGAAAACAATATGGAGGTTCCTCAAAGATCTACAAATAGAACTATTGTTTGATACAGTAATCCCACTCCTGGATGTCTACTCAACGGGTAAAATGCTCAGTCAGAAAAGCACTTGCACGTCAATGTTTACTGCAGTATTATTCACTATCACTAAGACATGGAACCAAACCAAATGTCCATGAACAGATGAATGGATTGAAAAAATGTGGCACATATACTCTATGGAATACTATTCAGCCATAAAAAAGATAACAAGATGCTATCATTTGATAGAAAGTGGTCAAATATGCAATATTTATTGGTGAGTGAAGCAAACCAGGCTATGAAAGAAAGATACTATATGTCTCCACTTAATATATGCCCATTGTCTGGACTCTATGCTAGAAATTGAAAGACTGGAGAGCATAAAAGCTGTGAAAATAGTTATGAATGCTGGAGACAGTGTGGAAGGAGGGAGGGAGAAATGAAGAGTATAGAGAAGGAAAACAGAAAAAATAGAGTCAAGACATTTGTGAGACACAGAAATGGTTTATTACCTGTTCATGATAACATGTATAGTATTAATAATTGGACTTGCCTAAGATGTATTTCATGTTGGTAAATTATCTTTACAAGTCTAATGTTGTATAGCAATTAAATGTTTTAAAAAAGATGAGAAAAATGATAAAAATAAAATTTAAAATATTAACAATAAATAGAAAAAGCAAGAAACAAGTAGTTGACCTACACTTTGGGTGGGAATTTCAAGCCATGGCAGAGTCAAAGTTCCTTTTACTGAGTAGGATGAGCTGTGGGGCCTCCAAGAGTCTGCAGTCTGCAATGGTCATCTTTCTTCTCTCTTCATTTTATTAAAAAACAATATGCTCCAAAATTGCCCACAAGTTTAGTGAGTAAAATTTCTTCACAGATCTATGCCAGTGGTTCCATAGTGCAGGCTATCCTAAAGTTCAAACTTTCTGGGCTGCCAAATTTTTCGCTCTTATACTTTTGAAGGAAGTGACTATTTCGGCCATTGTATATCACTATGCAATGATCACTTTCCAAGATGCTTGCTCCTCACAGAATCTGTAGATAAACTCATTATGATCGTCCCATTTAAATTTCACCCCCAGGGACCAGAAGTTGGGGTAATGGCTATGTTACTGGACTCCCATGTAGTCAACCATGGTTCAAGTCCCGGACCCAGTGACTTAAACTCATGCAAGGGGCATATGTGTATGTGTGCCCAAGAGACTGGAGGAGAAGGGATTGTGGCATGTCCATTCCCCCGGGGGTGGGTGGGGGTGATTTCTAGCTTTCTGTCTCTCTCTGTCTACCTGGCGAGCACATGTGTCCTATAGCAAAAGCCTCTTAAAATAAAAAATATATATATATATATACATATATATATGTGTGTGTGTGTGTGTATATACCCCAAGTCTTACACACATACACACAGCAGTATGTCCATTCATAAGCTGTAAGGAAATAGTCATTAAGACTCTGTGTTAAAAGTTGATCTATTTTTGTTGCTGGACTCCCAGCTAGTCAACCACAGTTCAAGTCCAGGACCTGTTGTCTTAAAACTCACACAGGCATCTGTAGATGTATGTGTGTCCCCAAAAAATCCTGAAAGGAGAATGAAGGAGAATGGACTGTGGCATGGCCATCCCCTAGGGAGTGATTTTGGTTTTTTTTTAGAGAGGTTTTTCACTATAGGGTGCATGCGCTCACCAGACAGACAGAGAGAGACTGAGAGATAGAAGGAGAGAAATCACCCCCCAGGGGAGATGGTCATGCCGCAATACCTTCTCCTCCATTCTCCTCTCGGGATCTTGGGCACGCACGCACACGTGCCCGGCGTGAGTTTCAAGCCACCGGGTCCAGGACACGAACCGTGGTCGACTACGTGGGAGTCCAGCGACATAGCCATTACGCTAACTGCTGGTTCCCAGGGAGTGATTTTTTATTTTCTTTCTCTCTGTCTCTGTCTGTGTCCTTGGCAAGTACACATGCCCCTATAGCTAAAATTCTCTAAAACAAACAAACAAAAAAACACTCAACAAAGTTTATCTATGGCTTTATCCAATTCGGTTATTATGCGCTTTTTCTTAGAGAGAGATATTTTCTATAGGGTGTGTGTGCACAATAGAGAGATAGAGACAGAAACAGAAAGCATGAAATTACCTATAAAAGGGGTTGGCCATGCCACAATCCATTTTGCTTAATTCTCCTCCGAGGATGTTGGTCACAGATGCACACTCATCAGACAGAAGTTTCAAGCCACCAGGTCTGGGACTTGAACCATGGTCAGTCTTGTGGGCATTCTGCAACTTAACCACAGTCCTATCTGTTGGTCCAAGTTTTGTGGATTTTAACAACACTAAAAAAATCCAAATCTTAGTATCAGTCTGTGATATAAGCACTTTTGGCCACTCATCATCAAAAAATTACAAAGCTTTTGTCAAAGGTGAGAGGTAGGGGTTCAGATTCATCTTTCTGCGAGTGGAAATCCAGTGTTTCCAACACCACTTGCTGAAGAGATTTTCCTTTTCCCACTGGATTGACTGGCACCCCTTGTCAAAAATCAGTTGACTGTACGTTTGGGAATTTATTTCTGGAGATTCTATTCTGTTCCATTGGCCATCCTGTCTGTTTCTGTGCCAGCACCATGCTGTTTTGATTACCACAGCTTTGTAGTATATTTTGGGGTCACCTGCTCCACTTTTCTGCAGAATTGTTTTGGCAATACAGGGTCTTTTATGATTCCAGATGAATTTTATGATTGTCTTTTCTAGATCTGTGAAGAATGTGTCTGGTACTTTGATTGACATTGCATTAAATATGTAGATTAATTTGGGTAGAATTGTCATTTTGATTATATCAATTCTTCCAATCCAGGAACATGGGATGTCCTTCCACTTTTTTGTGTCATTTTCAATTTTTTTTTTTTAGCTTCTTGCAGTTTTCCTTGTGGAGGTTTTTAACTTCTTTGGTTAGATTTATTCCTAAATATCTTATACTTTTGGTGGCTATGGTAAATGGAATAACTTTTTTTCAGTTCTATCTCAGTCTGCCTGTTATTTGTATATAGAAATGCTGTTAATTTATGCATATTGATTTTTATATCCTGCAACTTTACTATATTCATGTATTCTTCCAGTAATTTTTCCATGGAGATCATTGGGTCTTCTATGTATACAATAATGTCATCTGTGAATAGAGAATTTCACCTCTTCTTTTCCTAGGTGGATCAAAGATCTAAATCTAAGACCTCACACTATAAAACTGCTCCTGGAAAACACTGGGGAAACTCGGGGAGACATTGGGGCAGGGAAAGCCTTCTTAAATAAGACCCCTAAAGCACAGACGATAATAAACAAAATAGGCAAGTGGGATTACATCAGATTTAGAAGTTTCTGCATGGCAAAAGACACAGTAGTTTGTGTGAATAGATAGCCCTCAGAATGGAAAAATATTTTTGTAAACTATGCATCAGATAAGGGACTGATAACCAGAATACACAAGGAACTTAAACTGCTGTTTTGAATAAAGTTGATCAATCCTATTAAAAGATGGGAGAATGAGTTGGAAAAAAAACACTCTCTAAAGATGACATATGAATAGCCAAAAGGCATATGAAAAAATGCTCAACATCCCTCATTGTAAGGGAAATGCAGATGAAAACAACAATGAGATACCACTTAACCCCAGTCAGAATGACTAAGATATTAAAATAAATAAATAAATAAATAAATAAATAAATAAATAAATGCTGGCGGGTGTGTGGTGAAAGTGGAACTCTCTTACACTGCTGTTGGAAATGTAAATTGGTCCAGCTGCTGTGGAGAACAATTTGGAGATTCCTCAAAAAATCTACAAATAGACCTACCATATGATCCAGCAATCCCATTCCTTGGTATCTACCCAAAGGACTCCCACATGGCCAACCACTCTTCAAGTCCCAGGCATGGTGGTTTGAAAATCACACCAGGCATGTGTGTATGAATTCCAAAGATCCCAAGAAGAGAAGAGAGGAGGAGGGATTTTGGTGTGACCATCTCCCCTAGGGAGTGATTTCTCACTTTCCTTCTCATTGTGTGTTGCTCTCTTTCTCCAGCGGGCACATGCATACAAAGGCAAAAATCTCTTGGAAAAAAAAAAAAAACCCACAATTTTTAAATGTTTAAAGTTGAAATTTAAGATATTAAGACCAGAATAAATTTATAGAAAATAAAGAAATGATTAAAGACATTACATAACAATAATTCAAAAAGAAATAAAAATTTCAAGACATAGTTTTAGTTCATATTCACTTAAAAGCTAAAAATTTCCAAGTGGAAAATTAACTATTATAAAGACCAAGTAACTGCAGAGGAAAATATTTTTTATTTATACTTATTTATTTACATTCATTCACTGTACAACATTACAGCATACAAAATGAGATTTTCCATCCAGAGTACACTGTATATTGTCTCAATCAAGCACATCAGCATACATGTTATTGTCAACCAATAATTTTCCATTTCTTGTTTCCTGTATGTTTTGCTTTTTTCCCCATCCTTGATTCCCTATCTCTTACCCTCTGCCATCTTCCACTCTCCTCCCACATTGTCTCTGGTATCTATGTTTGCTTTCTATACTGTTTTCTGACCACTTTTTATTGAATTACTAAAGATCTTAATTAATCTAAATATTTCATAGCAAACACAGCTGATATATACACTTCCATGAACACAAGTCTAACTTTAGGCATCCTATAAAGTAGCACCTAGCTGGGGCTATATATCTTACTGCAGTCATCGAATAGATATTTTTTTGAAACTTTTTTTTAACTTAATTTACATTCTTTCCCTAAGCATCATCACAGCACACAAAATGTGATTTCCCACCCAGAATATACTGCATAGTGATTTAATCATGCATATTATAAAAATTTTTCCATTTCTAGCTTCTAGAATTTTTTTCTTTACCTCTCTTTCTGACCCTCTGTCCTTTCCCACCCTCTTCTCACACTATCTCTAGTATCTACAATTGTCTTCCATTCCTTTCCCACCCACATTGTATTGATCACACAATTTCTTAAATAATCTAAATACTTTCTTTTTTTTCTTTTGGTTATATTTCTGCTTTAATAGAGTAACATTTGAAAATACAGATATCCAGAGAAAAAGTAAAGTAATATGAGAATTGAGAGCACAACTGTACTTTAATTTGAGTATTAAGTTTCTAATCGTAACAGCAATCATACTTCTAGGTAAATAGTGTCCACTAGTTCTGCAAACATATCCAGTGGTAATAGTACAGTAATATGCTTCACACCATAAAACATAGCAAATACCTACTCTATCAATTTTTCATCTTTTCTTTCCTCTTACGAGGCATATCTATAATTCAGAGCCAGATTAATGAAGTCTTAGGTATGAAATATTGCCTACCAATTTGCTTCTCAAACTGAAATTTTCAAAAATAGCATCATTTCTTCTTTCAAGCAATTTTATAGACACGAGGATTTAGTTAATTTCATAATGATGTTGGTTGAATGTGATAGAAAACATGCAGGTATTTTTCAGAATAGGAAAGATGACAGCATTAAAACATAATCTTTTAAGAATTCATGAGGAAAAACAAAAAGGTGATAAATTTAAGGTTCTTTTTCAGATGTTTTAAATTTTCTATAAATTCTTTGTTCCAAAATTAATCATTTAACCATAGTACACAACATATACTGAATATATTGCCTGGTGTCAAGGAAGGGGAAACCCTGTCTTTTATATAATAAAATCCTCTGCTGAAACTTCTTGACCCAAGTCCTGGAAGTCTGAGGGCAGATTCCTCTTCAGAGGCCTACTGAAGTAGTCGAGAGGGACATTTACATTACTGGTTGGTATTCCTCTTCCATTTCAGTGAGGAAGCCACTTCTCGATCCTGATCCAGAACCAGAACCAGAGCCAGAGCCTGATCCAGAATATTCCTCAGAAAGAGGGTAGATATCATTCAAGTTCCGGAATTTTGTCATTGAAAAAGGATTGCTCCTTGGTGGGAGGATTCTATTGGAGTCCTCTGGAAGCAGGTTGAACAACGGTCCCTTTTCATCAATACAGTTTACAGAATTACTGTCAGGACTGCAACGCACCCACTGGTACCTGGCTCTCCGCAGAGGATATCCTTGCACTGAAGATTCCAAAGCCAGGATGAGGAAGAGAGCCAGGACAATCCTAGTGCACTTGAGTAGGTTCTGCATCGTGACCAGCTTCGTCCAGCTCCCCGGCTGCTCACCAGCCTCACAAATAAGAAGTGCAGCCAGGTGATTGCTGTCCCTTTAAGAAAAGGTTCCAAACCTCAAACCCTGCCCAGAGTACACAACTTCCTGGAGTCCTTCAGGATGGCTATTCCCTCTGCCTAGAACACTTTTGCCCCAGGTATCCACATGGCCTGCTCTCTCACCTACACCAATCTACTCCTAACTACTTTCAATAGTAAGTTCACTTGGTACTATTAAGAAAACCAGTTTTAACTTAAATCAAAGAAATGCTAAGGAACTTTGCTTAAAGCCAGGAAACAGGTTAGAATTCTGTTCAAATGATAGGTGCATGAACCTATCAGTCTCATGTACTTTTATCTTCTGTTCTGGTTCAATTTTCCTGATTAAATTCTGGGATATAATATTCAACTCCAGACTTGTCCCTACAATTAAGTTGGCCACTTTCTTAATTTTTGAACTCTTATTTCTGTGTGTCTGTATTTAATTTTCCTGATATAGCACACCCTTGAGAACTTCTTGGAGATCTGATCTGGTGCTGGTAAATTCCTTCAGGTTTTGTTTATCTGAGAATGTTCTTGTCTTTTCTTCCCACATGAAAGATAATCTTGCTGGGTACCATATTCTTGCCTGAAATTGCTTTTCTTTTAACACTTTGAATATATTTACCCATTCTTTCCTTCCTTGCATTGTTTCCAATGAGAGTTCTGCTGTTAGCCTGATGGGATGTCCTTTGTAGATAACTTGATGTTTTTCTCTTGCCAATCTTAGTAGCTTGTCTTTGTCTGTGGTTTTGGTCAACCTTGCTATAATGTGTTTTGGAGAAGATCTTCTTGGGTTGATTCTATTTGGGGTCCTTTGTATTTCTTGGGACTGGATCTTTGAATGCCTCTCTAGGTTTGGAAAGTTTTCTTGCAGGATTTCATGGAATAGATTATCAATGCTCTTATGGGTCTCTTAACCTTCTGGAATGCCAAAAATAATTTTACAAATTGGTAAGAGACCTGATGTAGTCAGTAATTGACTAGGAAATCTGAATTAAATAGTCAATTTTCAACAAAAACATATTTTTAAAATAATTATTTTCATTTAAATTTATTATTATTATTATTTTAAATTTGACTAGCGAAAGTCAGAGAGAGAGAGAGAGTGAGAGAGAAAGTGAAAAAGCATTTCCCCAGGTCTAGGACTTGAACTGTGGTTGGCCATGTGGTAAAGAAGCACCTTGAACAATGACACCACCTGCCATTACCAACAAAAACATATTTAATAACACTTTTTTCAAGGAGCTGATTTAGTAGTGTATAAAATTATGAAAATAGGCACCCAAAAGCACCTAAAATGTGCCAAATGTTTGAAAAAGTGGCAACCCAGATGCTATTTATTCTTTTTAAAAAATACTTATTTACTTAGTTTTACTTATTATGATTTGGTTTTCAATTTGCTACAGCATATGTGTGCCCACCAGAAAGAGAGAGAGGGGGAGAGAGAGAGAGAGAGAGAGAGAGAGAGAGAGAGAGAGAGAGAGAGAGAGAGAGGGAGAATGAGAAAGCAAATCTCTAGATCAGGGACTCGAACCATGGTTGGCCTATTGGAAACTGTAGTGCCTTAACCATCATGCCATCTGCTGACCCTCTAGGTGCTATTTAAAGGTTCCAGAATATAGGGAACATGTGAAATGCTTCAAACATGATTTCTGAACCTGCATAGAAATAAGATGACATGTGGTATACACTCATTTTTAAAAGGGTTATGAAGATGAGTATAAGCATGAGGAATATAGCTCATAATTGAGTACTATTCATTCTAAAATAGTCCCAAAGGAGAATGACACTAATGTTCTCATCACAGAAAATGAAATATTTCAGGTGATATACATGTTAACTACCTTAGTCCAATTGTTCCATGTTATATTTAAAAATCCTAAAACTACTTTGTATTTTATAAATATACATATCTTTAATAATTGGCCTATATATAAAATTTTAAAAAGTATAAGAAATGGTGAATGTGTGTCCTCCTTATTCACAATCTTAAAAAAAGTTGTTGTCTTCTCCATACATTAATGACTTTCATTTAAAATCACTTCTGTTCAGGTGACAGTATCATCCAGTTAAATGAAACCTCATCTCACTAACAAGGCCCTTAATATCTCTTAATTGTTTGCACAAAATTTGCATAAACAGAGAGAAACAAACATTTCAAGGTTTCTAAGAGCCCTGGGAACATTATTCACACAAGCTCCATGTACCAGTGCAGGAAAATCTTTGAATGGCAGCCTAAGCCTAAACCTTTCTTTTTTTTTGGAGAGGTTTTTGCTATAGGGCGCGTGTGCTCGCCAGACAGACAGAGAGAGACAGAGAAAGAGAAAGTGAAAAATCAGCCCCCAGGAAGGGTGGCCATGCCGCAATCCCTTCTCTTCCATTCTCCTCTCGGGATCTTGGGCACGCACGCACACGCGCCCAGCGTGAGTTTAAGCCACTGGGTCCGAGACTCGAACTGCAGTCGACTATGTGGGAGTCCAGCGACATAGCCATTACGCTAACTGCTGGTCCCACTAAGCCTAAACCTTTATGTCTTGTGGCTTGGCTGAAGAGTTTGACCTGAATCTCATGACTTGACTGTATTTCCTAATGCTGTCACTCTGTTTAGGCTTGAATGGAAGAATTACCAATATGTACTGCCCTTTCTGTTTGCCATTGAGGAGATCACTAAGAGCCCCCAGTTTCTCCTCAATCTTTCCTTGGATTATGATTTCTACAATACATTTACCAGTGACCATAGAATTTTAGAAAATACTGTTTTTGCTCTCTGGAGGGAATCAGACCCTGCCAAACTACAATTGTCAGGCACAGAAACAACCTCTTACCATCACTGCAGGAAACATGCCAACATTTTCAACTGTTATTTGTACTAGTCACATGACCTTTATTGAAAAAAATGGTACTAAAAAAATAGTCTTCTAATGCTCACAATGATGTAATAGAGTCATTTCCACAGCAAGCATTCTCTTTACTCAATAGTCCATTCTATGGTCTTATCAGGTAGAGAATTATCTTCTCCCTTTTTAAGTGGGACAATCTAAAATCTCACTAAGGTCAGAATCAGGGTTTTTTTTGTTTTCTTATTGAGGTCACATATGGTCCTTTTGATCCCATCCTAAGTGATAAAGACCAATTTCCATTCAATTTATCAGATGGCCACCAAGGACAGCTCTCAGAGTAAAGGAATCATCTGGTTGTTGCTGCAGTTTGACTGAATGTGTGTGGTACTCTTTGTATCTGATGATATGCAAAGGTAGCAGTTCCTTCAGGATGTAAAGGCAAAGATGACAGAAAAGGATATCTGTGTAGTCTTTACAGAAAATCTCCCTGCCACAAAAGGTTTTCTTGTAACATATGACTATCATATTGTGCAAAGGATCAGAGTTTCATCTCCAAATGTGTATATAATACATGGTGATGAAGTAAGTATCTGGTCCCTGAGACTACAAAAAAAGAATTCTATTTAATTTTGGGAAAAGTATTGATCATGAAAAATCTCCACTCCTTACAGTGGAAAGATATTTTGACTGCCATGGAGCACTTTCTATATTTTTTTCTATGGAAGCCTCTTATTTTCAAACCAGAAAAAAATCCTGACTTTAAACAATTTCTCAAGACATTGAAACCTTCCCAATACCCAGGTTTTCACTGCAGTAAACTCGGGTTTTATTTATTATTTTTGGTAGAAAAATTTTATTTAAATCTTATATAACTCAAGCTTTATAAAAAGCCAACATAATTGAAAACTGAGTTTTCTCTCTAAAGCCTTAAGTATTCAAAGCTTGAAACAGTTAATTTAAAAATAAGCAAACAAATAAACAACAAAAATACCCCTGCAGCAGATCCTGCTGAAATACTTTAAAAAAAAAAACTAAAATATTATTTTTTGAATGCTCACTTGCTAGATCACTATGTGGCAAACTTGGAAACTGTCTACCAAATTCTTCCATAGAGTTTCTACCATCTGATATAGATATGATGTCTATGTCTGGCTCCAGTTTTCTTATCTATCATGCTTTGCATGTGGTGGTCCAAGTTCTTTATAAGATACTTTTGCAGAATCTAGAAATGAGATCTCCACGAGATGCAGACTAACCTATTCTTCCCTGGCAGGTAAACACTCTCTCAAAGCACCTGATAATATTTGGAGTTATTTCCTTTTTTTTAAGCTTTCTGTCATAGGACATATGTGCACTCATCAGAGAGAGATAGTGAGAGGGAAAATGAGAAGTCATCCCAGGGGCATGGCCACACTTCAATACCTTCTCTTCTGCTCCTGTGATTTTGGACACACATGCGCAGATGCTTCCTGTGATTTTCAAGTTTCTAGGTCTGGGACTCAAACCATGTTCAGCCTTTTAAGAGGCCACCTTAACTACCATACCACCTGCTGAACCCTGTTTGTTTGTTTGTTTGTTTGTTTCCTATAGAGCTTATGCACTCAATAGAGACAAGAGAAACAAAGAAAAAGTGGGAAATCACACCCTAGGGAATATAGTCATGCTACAGTCCCATCCCCTCCCTTCTTCTCTTTGGATTTTGGGCATACGCACTCATGTGCTCAGCATGATTTTCAAGTCGCTGGGTCCAGAAGTCAAATCACAGTAGATCATGTGAAATCCAGCCATCCTAACCACCATGTCACCTGCTGAGGTATTTTTTTTAAACACATTAACACGACTATGTTTACTCCTGAAAATCAGTAAGATTAGACAACAAAAAATCTTTTTTTTTTTGGGGGGGGAGGTTTTCGCTATAGGGTGCGTGCACTCGCCAGACAGACAGACAGAGACATAGAGACAGAAAGCGAGAAATCATCCCCCAGGGGGGATGGTCACGCCGCAATCCCTTCTTCTCCATTCTCCTCTCAGGATCTTGGGCACGCACGCACAAGCGCCCAGCGTGAGTTTTAAGCCACTGGGTCCGGGACACAAACCGCGGTCGACTACATGGGAGTCCAGCGACATAGCCATTACGCTAACTGCTGGTTCCCAAGCAACAAAAAAAATCTTAAGTTTTGATTTTTGTTGTTTTCACCCAAGGTTTATGGGTAAATGTTATTTCTATTTAGTTCAGCCATGAGAGATTTAGATTTAAAAATATTTGGGCTGGCTCCTTGTCCAGGTGGTTTACATAACTGGATCCCACATGGCCAACCTTGAAGCTAGAGTCCTGGACCCAGAGCTTGAGAAAGGCACCAGAAAGGTGTGTCCCTCAACACATATTTGTCAGTGGAGGAGAAAGAATTGGTATGACCATTCTCCATTAAAGTTGCTTTCTTTGTCTGTCTCTCTTGAGAGTACACATACACTCTTTTAACCTTGAAAAAAATTCATTATATTAGCAAAAATAATGTACAGTGAAATACTGTAAAATGTCCAAGAAAAGATACTTGACACAACATAGATCAAAATTGGTCAAATCTATGTGTGTTTTTTAGGAATGCATCCAATGTCAATAAATATTGACATAATGACCTTATCTATTACATCTCTAGTGATATAGATCTCACGGCTTAATCCCTCCATGCAGGGCTTATGGTGAGAACAAAAATGAGTTCTGCATAATACGCTAACATGACTCATGGAAAGAACTTTCTTTTACACTTAACTGTACTTATATTGTGTGCAAAAATTATGGAGGAAAGAACAGTTATCTGATTTTAAAACATGAAATCATTTTGATGCATAGAGTCTCAAGTATCCAACTTGGATTATAAATATTTTTATATTTTAAATAAACACTAAATCATGGAACCAGAAACTAGCATCATGGTTAAGGCCCTGAACTCCCACATGGTCAACTGTGGTTTAAGTCCTGTACCTGCTGGTTTGCTTTCTCACTTTCCCTCTCTCTCTTGCTCTCAGTCTGTCTTTGGTGATTACAAATGCCCTATAGCACACTTGAAAATAACAGTAATTAAAAAAATAAAATGAATAATTAAAAACACTAAATTCATAAGTTTTGTATAAAACATCTATTAAAAAGAGACAACTGGGAAGGGAACAGAACAGGCCTTCTCCAAGAGACAGCTCAGCTCCATGGCTCAATGGCGATCTAGCCATTTTGGGGGAAACAAATGGAGAAATGAAGATGTCCCATTGCTAATTCAGCCTCCAGCATACAAAACTCGCGTGATTGAACTTCCAGATTTGGGAAGATACCGACCACCCACCAGATGACTTGCAGGACCACGAGAAATATGGGGAAGCAGGAAAATACCTCTCCTCCAAGGGAAAAGGATAACCCCTCTTCATCCACACACAGTTCAATGGAAATCATGGAAATGTCTGATAAAGAATTCAGAACATTCATAATGGCAAAGCTAACAGAGATGAAAGAGAAGAGAGACAAAGAACTGCTGAAGAGGAAGGAGAAAGGAGTTGAAGAGTTCCATGAGGTGAGGAAATTCACGCAAGATCTAAAAGAGGAATTTCACACTTTACAAAAGAATCAGATGGAACTGTTAGAGATGAAGGCTATAATGCAAGAAGTCAAAATCTCCCTTGAAAGTATTAAAAGCAGACTAGATCAAACAAAAAATAAAATCTCAGATGCAGAAGATAAAATGGCTGGTCTAGAAAAATCCACCATGAAGACTGAGAAAATGGCCCCAAAATTTGAGAATAATATACAAGAAGTACTAGATACAATTAAACGTCCAAACATCTGGATAATAGGCATCCCAGAAGGCAAAGAGACTCATAAGGGTATTGATAATCTATTCCATGAGATCCTGCAAGAAAACTTTCAAACCTGGAGAGGCACTCAAAGATTCAGCCCCAAGAAATACAGAGGACTCCAAATAGAATCAACCCAAGAAGATCTTCTCCAAGACATTATAGCCAGATTGACCAAAACCACAAAGAGAAGATACTAAGACTGGCAAGAGAAAAATGGCAAGTTACCTACAAAGGGTATCCGATCAGACTAATGGCAGAACTCTCATCGGAAACAATGCAAGCGAGGAAAGAATGGGAAAATATATTCAAAGTATTACGGGAAAGCAATTTCAACTGAGAATTCTGTACCCAGCAAGGTTATCGGTCATTTGGGAAGAAAAGACATGAACATTCCCAGATAAACAAAACCTGAAAGAATTTACCAGCACCAGACTAGATCTCCAAGAAGTTCTTAAAGGAGTGCTATGTCAGTAAAATTAAATGCAGACACACAGAAATAAGAGTTCAAAAACTAAGAAAATGAGCAACTTAATTGTAGGGAGAAAGTCTAGAGTTGAGTATTATATCCCAGAGTTCAATCTGGAAGGTCGAACCTCAACAGAAAGAGAAGAAAGATTAAGTACATGAGTCTGAACTGATGAAACAGCATTCTGTGACCTGACTAAAATATTGCTGCTTTTCTTCTAAGCTTTGTTGTCCAGTTTTAAGGATTTTTATCCTGTCTTAAGCTGTCAATAGGTTCATGTACCTACTATTTGAACAGAATACTAACCTGTTTCTAGGCTTTAAGCTAATGTGTGATCAACAAAATGTTGGGAGAAAAGAAATTGAAGACAACTGTAGACAGCAGAGATAGTGTAATAAGAGAGTGGAATAGGGCAGAGGGTCAGACATGGGGTAAAAAACATATATATATATGAACTAGAAATGGAGTATTATTGATGATAACATGCATGAGTAAGCCACTATGCAGTTTATTCTAGATGGGAAACCACATTTAGTACATTGTGATGATACTCAGGGAATGAATGTAAATTAAAAAAAAAATTTCAGAAAAAAATACTAAAACTGTTATCAAAATTAAAAAAAAAAAAACTGAGTATTTGATGACCACAGTAAGCTACATAGCCCCAGCTAGGTACTATTTTATAGTATGTTCATTCTACTCACTGAGGTTTATGCCTTAAGTCAGACATGGGTTCATGTGTATGTATATATCAGCTGCGCTTGCTATTGCAAACATTTAGACAAATTAAGTTCATTAGCAAATCAATTAAATGTGGGGAAAGGCATAAAAAGCAACCATGGATACCAGAGATAATGTGGGAGGAGGGTTAGACAGGGCAGAGGGTTACAGATAGGGAATCAAGGATAGTAAAAAAAAAAAAAAAAAATATATATATATATATATATATATATATATATATATATACACACACACACACACACACACACACACAAGACATAAGAAATGGAAAATTATTTGTTGATAATTTGTTGATAATTTGTTGATGTATGTTGATGTGCTTGACTGAGCCAACAGACAGTGTATTTTGGATGGAAAATTCATTTTGTATACTGTAATGATGTATAGTGAATTAATGTAAAAAATTAGTTAATTAATTAATTAAAAAAGACAACTACATTAGACAAATTTGTTGTGCAAAACAAGTAAATGCAATATAAATATCAGAAAGTTTAGTTTCCATCTTATTTCCACTGTTCTAACAACATCATTTTATTTACATTTTGAGCAAGTTTGAAGTTGACTCCTGGAAAACCAAGTAAATTTGTCAAGAAGGTTATGTAGATGTGTAAAATATTAGAGTGCCTCTATTCCAATAAGTAAAAGACTAAAAGAATTGTTGCGTAGACAACAAAAGTTATTTTCTGTAAAAGAATGTCATTAATTCAAAAGTTAAGAGGTTAACCTGTTTTACTAAAAATCTCTTCAGTAAGACTAGGAAATGTTGTGGTGGTAAAGTCACTAGACTCACACATGGTCAACCATGGTTTGAGTCTTTGACATGGCAACTTCCTTTTTCCTTTTCTATCTCTCTCTGTGTCTCTCTTATGAGCACTCATGCCCTGTAGCAAATTACAACTAATCAGATAAAAATTAAATAAGTAATTCTTTTTTTTTTAGAAGTTTTTGCTATAGGGCATGTGTGCTCACCAGACAGACAGAGACAGAGAGACAGAAAGCAAAAAATCACCCCCCTAGGAGGGATGGCCATGCCACAATCCCTTCTCCTCCACTCTCCTCTTGGGATCTTGGGCACATACGCACACGCGCTCGGCGTGACTTAAGCCACTGGGCCTGGGACTCGAACTGTGGTCGACTACATGGGAGTCCAGTGACATAGCCATTATGCTAACTGCTGGTCCCTTAAATAAGTAATTCTTAAAAATATCCCTTTAGTGGGCTGGATCCATGGCTTGGTGAGTAAGAGAGCTGAATTTCACATGGCTTGAGATCCAGACCTGGAAGCCCAAGAAACATACCAGGCATTTATGTATGAATACATGTCTAAAATCAAAATAGGAGGGGGAAACTAGAGAAGAGATTGCAGCCTTATTTCCCATGGGAGATGCTTTCTCCTCTTTTTCTCTCACTGTCTCTCTGTCTCTGTCTGGCAAAGAAACATGCCTGCTTGGAAAAGCAAAACAACAAAAAGACCTGTTTAGAATTTTAAAGTTTTAAATTTAAATCTTGTCACAAGTTGTTTCTGTATTATTATATGACAATCACACTTTTATAGAAAGAAATCCAAAATAAAGATAATGAATAAAACATATTTGTTCCCTTTTAAAAAACTTTATTCTGGTATAAAGAGTGTCCAAAAAATTACACATATTTAAGGTACATATTTGGACATACATGAAAAATACATACCTTTGTACTACCACTACTGCTATAAAAAATCTAAACCTCACTATCCCCATAATGCCTTTTTAAAATTTTTCCTACAAGGGGCTGGCAGGTGGTATGGTGGTAAGGGCACTGGAATCCCACATGGCTGACCTCAGTTCAAGTTCCAGAGCTGGTAAATTGCTTTGTCCCTTTCTATCTCTCACTCTTTGTCTCTCTCTCTCTGGTCAATATAAAAAATGAATCATAATAAATAAAATTAAATGAATAATTATTTTAAAAATATTTATTATACATGGCATATGCATTTGCTAGAGATAGAGGGGAAATGAAAATCTCCCCACCATATAGAATGATCATGATGCAATCATTTCTCCATCTCTCCTTCCATTTGGAATTTTGGGCATGCGTACATGTATGCTGGTATTTTTAAACGAATTATTTTATTTTATTTATTGTTTTCAAAATTTGACCAGAGAGAGACATAGAGAAAGACAAAGGGTAGGTTAGAAAGCAATCCACTAGATCTAGTACTCAAACCACAGTCAACCATGTGAGAGTCCAGCACTGTAACACCATGTCACTTTCTGATCCCACCCAGTGAGTTCAGGACTCAAGTTGCTAGCTTGGCCATGTGTGATTCAGCCACCTTAACCATGCCACTGTCTGGCCCCATATTGTCTTTTATTACCAATATTAGTCTCCAAATAGTCCAAACCAAATTTTATTAGTCTGTATTCTATGCGTGTACAAATCACCATCTGGGAAACATCCTAGAATTTTTTGATGAGCTACAACCACTTCTCTATTGTTTTTAGAAAGAAAACAAGTTTATCTCACATAAGCCCTGAGCTGGTGACCACTAAAATCAAACTAAGCCCTACAAAAAAAGCAAACTTAAGGGTAGGGATGTTAAAATAGGATTACTTGATAAATATGGACTGTCAACCTCAACATTAAATGCAGTCCTAATTGTAAATCCTGCCTTTAATCTAGATTCAGCTATTTCTGAGGAAAAGCCAATTGACAAAAGCATTGGGTACAACATGCCTCCAGATGAAGAAAGAAATATGATACAGTATGATATCCACAACCTTCTGAGATTTCCTAATCACAGTTGGCTGTTGGTTAAAGTAGGAAACTTTGTCTACAGGAACACCCATGATCAAGGTTTGGTCATCAATGAAGAGATGATTAATTGGCTGTGAGTTTTAAGGAGGTATAATGTCACAGGCAATATTACCACAGACATAGCAGAAATACAAAATGTCAGTTCAATATTAATTATAGGGGTAGACCCAGCATAGTGGTTACATCACTGCACTACCACATGACTGACCATGGTTTGAGTTCTGGACACAGTGGATTAGAAATCATGTGGGATGGGACCAGCAGTTGGTGTGATGGCTATGTCGCTGAACTCCCATGTAGTCAACTGCAGTTCGAGTCCTGGACCCAGTGGCTTAAACTCACACCGTGTGTGTGTGTGTGTGTGTGTGTGTGTGTGCGCCCAAGATCCCAGGAGCGGAATGGAGGAGAAGGGATTGCAGCATTGCCAACCCCGCCAAGGTCTTAGTAGGAGAATAGAAGAGAAGGTATTGTGGCATAGCCATCCCTACTTTGAGGAGATTTCTCTCTTTTCCTCTCACTGTCTCTGTCTCTCTCTTTTGCAAGCACACATGCCCTAAGGCAAAAACCTTTAAAAAAAAACGGAAAAACACAAATTACATACAGAGGAATCCGAACAGAGTCCTGAAACAAATTTGTGTGACTACTTTAACTCAGGATTAAAACTGTTTTTTACAGGTCCTGCAGGTGGCATGGTGGTGAATGAGCTGGATTCTCACAAGACTGACCATGGTTTGAGTTCTTGTTCTTCTGGCTTGAAAATAATGTTTTGCATGTGTATGCATGTGCATGCCTAAAATCTTGAGAGTAGAATGGAGAAGTGATTGTGGTGCAACCACTACTCTAGGGTTAACTTCTCACTTATTCTCTCTCTGTCTCTGTCACTATTCAGCAAATGCATATGGTGTATGAAAAATCTAAAGTAAAATAAAGGCTTTTAAAACACGTTTTAAAAATTGCCTTTTGGCTGGCAGGTGGTGTGGTGGTTAAGGGTGCTGGAGACCCACATGACCAACTGCAGTTCGAGTCCTGGACCTGATGGCTTGCTTTTTCACGTTCTCTCTCTGTCCCTCTCTGGTCAAATGAAAAATACATATATACATAAAGTTTTTTTTTTAAATCATTTTTAAAAAATTGCTTTTTAAATTCTTTGTATTATTGTAATTTTGCTTATATACATTCTGAAGTACAGAAAAAAAATCTTGTACTTATAAGCTTGTTTCTGTATGTTTGTTCAAGCAACACTCCAATTAATAAAATCATCAAGGTGATGGCTATGCATATCTAGTTGAACATTGTTTAATGAGAGAAATATTTTCTGAAAAGTGCATTTCTAAGGTTTTAAAAATTTTTTTAAGAAAGATTTTTGTTACAGCTTGTGTGCAATCACTGGAGAGACAGAGTGAGACAGAGAGGCAGAAACTAAGAAATCACACCCCAGGGGAGATGGCCACACCACAATCACTTCTTCTCCATTCACCTATTGGGATTTTACACAACACACACAACACACAAACCCAACGTGAGTTTCAAGATGCCAGGTCCAGGACTCAAACTGTGGTTCTCACTTGAGAGTATAGGGATGTAACCAATTTCAACCGAGAATTCTGTATCCAGCAAGGTTATCGTTCATTTGGGAAGAAAAAACATGAACTTTCCCAGATAAACAAAACCTGAAAGAATTTACCAGCACCAGATCAGATCTCCAAGAAGTTCTTAAGGGAGTGCTATGTCAGTAAAATTAAATGCAGACACACAGAAATAAGAGTTCAAAAACTAAGAAAATGGGCAACTTAATTGTAGGGACAAAGTCTAGAGTTGAGTATTATATCCCAGAGTTCAATCTGGAAGATTGTACCTCAACAGTAACAGAAGAAAGAATAAGTACATGCGTCTGAACTGATGAAACAGCACTCTGTGACTTGACTAAGATATTGCTGCTTTTCTTCTAAGCTTTGTTGTCCAGTTTTAAGGATTTTTATCCTGTCTAGAGCTGTCAGTAGATTTATGTACCTACTATTTGAACAGAATACTAACCTGTTTCTAGGCTTCAAGTTTCAAGGAAATATCCTTACCAGTTCAAAACTGTCTTTCTTGAAACCACCAGCTGAACTTGCTATTCAAAGTAGCTAGATTACTTATGATATTGTGTGGTCAACAAAATGTTGGGGGAAAAGGAATTGAAGACAACTGTAGACAGCAGAGATAGTGTAATAAGAGAGTGGAATAGGGCAGAGGGTCAGACATGGGGTAAAAAACATATATATATGAAAGTAGTAATGGAATTTTATGGATGATAACATGCATGATTAAGCCACTATACAGTTTACCCTAGAGGGGAAACCACATTTAGTATGTTGTGATGATGCTCAGGGAATGAATGTAAATTTTAAAAAAAGTTCAGAAAAAAATACTAAAACTGTTACCAAAATTAAAAAAAAAAAACTGTGTATTTGTTTTTTTTCTTAATTTTTAATTTTTTATTATCATAATCTTCTTTATACTACATTGGATTACATATAACTTTACAGTGTATTACATTGCTTTTTCAAAAGGGAATACCATGCATGTCAGTCAGTACAGAGACATTAATCTCCCCGCTTCAACATTCATGACCACAGTAAGCTATATAGCCCCAGCTAGGTACTATCTTATAGTATGTTCATTCTACTCACTGAGGTTTATGCCTAAAGTCAGACATGGGTTCTTCTGTATGTATATATCAGCTGCGCTTGCTATTGCAAACAGTTAGACAAATTAAGTTCATTAGCAAATCAATTAAATGGGGGGAAAGGCATAGAAAGCAATCATGAATACCAGAGACAATGGGAGGAGGGTTGGACAGGGCAGAGGGTTAGGTATAGAGAATCAAGAGTGGCAAAAAAAAAAAAAAAAAAAAAAAAAAGCAAAATATACAAGACATAAGAAATGGAAAATTGTTTGTTGATAACACGTATGTTGATGTGCTTGATTGAGCCAACAGACAGTGTATTTTGGATGGAAAATTCATTTTGTATACTGTAATGCTGTATAGCGTATTAATGTTAAAAAAAAGAAAAATAAATTAATTAAAAAAAGTGAATTTTATATAACCAGAAATGACCAGCTCAGTGGTGGGACCAAAAAGAAGCTCCAAGGCACTTCCTGGAGTCAAATTTGAATCCAAAATAGTCATGGTATTGATGATAAAGTGTACGGTAATATTTTTGACTGGACTAATATTCATGTGTTCAGGTTGGGAAAATTCATTTTGTATGTTGTAAAGATGTTCAGTGATTGAATGTAAAATATATAAGAAAAGAAAGAAGAAAACTACCACTTCAAACATTTGACAATTTTTTGCAGGGAATATGCTTCCATGACCAGCAGGATGCAGAAGATGCTTTCCAAGAGTTCATCAAATCCCAAAGCATGGATTTTTATGCTATAGGGATAAACAAACTTGTTTCTCATTGGCAAAAAATGTGTTTATTGTAATGTTCCTATTTTGATTATTAAAGATGTGTTTGAGCCTAGTTTTAAAAAAAATAACCATTTCACCATCTGCTGGTACCCAAAAAATGCATTTTTAGGAAATTTTGTCATTATGTGAACATTGTAGATTTCACTTACACAAACCTAGGTGATATTGCACAATGCACAGGCAATTTATATGTCCCAACCTATTATCTTAGGGGGCCACTATCATATATGCAGTTCATCATTGACTGAAATGACTTATGTCTTCATGGAGCACATGATTTTTCATATATATGTATACATATGTGTGTGTGTGTGTGTGTGAGTGTGTGTATACAAAAAATTCCTCCATATATCCTGAAATCCTTTATCATTTGTGAACAAAGTCTTCTTACTTTGGTATACTGCAAACATAAGTAGATTATATATTAAGTTACCATTTTGTAGATATCACTCACATTTTTTTCTGTCATTTTGCATACCATTATCACTTTTAAAGAGTTACTTAGTTAATTAATTTATTATTATTATTCAGAGAGAGACAGTGAGAGAGTGTGTGAAAGCAAGCTACCAGGTCCAGGACTCAAACAGTGGTCAGCCATGTATGAGTCCAGCACCTTAACCACCACACCACCTGTCAGCGCCATCTGTCTTCATTGTACTAAGCACCTCAAAGCATTGACTATAATCTCAGGCAGTTAGATGTGGCAGAATATTTATGTAAATATCATGCTTTGAATACTTATTGTGTTAATATGAAAAGTAGTGCTCAACTGGCCTCAAAAGGCCAGAAGTGGATTAATTACTCTCTCATAATTTATCTGTTGGCCCATGATTTATAAGTTAACATTTTTTATTTTAGAGAGAGAGAAACTATTGTCCTAGGACATGGGTGCTCACGAAAGAGACAGAGAGACAGAGAGCAAGATGTCATCCCCCATGAAGAATGGCCATGCCATAATCCCTTCTCCTTCATTCTCCTCTTGGGATTTTGGGTATACATGCACACACATCCAGTGTGAGCTTCAAGTCAAGCTCAGAACAAGGTTAACTAGGTGGGAGTCCAGTGTTGTAACCATTATATCATCTGCGAGTCCTGTTAACACTTTATTGTGTACCTATATATCACATTATTACATATTTTAAAATCCAGAACCTAAAATTTTTATGCAATCAGATATGTGGACATTGTATAAATGTTCTTGGGAACACAACTTTATAGAGTCTACCATGAATTGCTGAATTGAATTGCTTTGGTATGAAGTGATTACACAAGGGAAGAGAATGACACAAGGGATATTTTTGGTCATGTATGGGATAAAGTAATTAGGCAATTTGGAAATATATGGTAAATAACACATGAAGGGTGCTGGCAGGTGGCATGATGATTAAAGCAATGGACTCCCACCTGATCAATCATAGCTCATGTCAGTATTGGTGGGTTGCTTTCTCACTTTTGTTTTCTCTCTGTCCTTGTCTCTCTGTGGTCAAATTAGAAGATAATAATAATAAGGGAGCAGTAGTTAGTGCAATGGCTTTGTTGCTGGACTCCCATGTAGTTGGAGAAGGGATTGTGGCGTGGCCATCCCCCCTGGGGGGTGATTTCTCGCTTTCCGTCTGTCTCTGTCTGTCTGATGAGTGCACACACCCTATAGCAAAAACCTCTCCGAAAAAAGAAAAAATAAATAAATACATATATAGGAACATGAGAACAGAGTAGGCAAATCACTTATTCCAAAAAAAAAAAAAAAATTAAAACACAAACATTCCTGTTCACTTAAGTAAGCTCTGTACTGCTTTCCTACTACATAACAATAGAGGTGAGTAGCTGCAACAGAGACCTTACAATGTGTAAAGCCAAAAATATTACCAATCACTTAAAGAAAAAAAGATTAACAAACCATGCTTTCAGATGTATGCAAATGAATATTTAAAAAATAATGCTCCATCCTATCATATAATTTAAATACCAATTTCTTAGAAAAATAACTATGTAGGAGGAATCAAATTCCATTCAAGATTCAAATGTTTTAAATTAAGTCTGTTTTCAACATTTACATGGGAGTATTTATGAAAATATTGTCAGAAAAGTAAAAATGTAAAATGAGAAAATTAGGATAGAGATAAAAGGGTATTCAGGATAAGAAACTAAAGTTATTTTTCTCTGAATGTACATAAAAAATCCTATTTACTTCTTTTTTTACTTTTTAAAAATATTATTGTAACTATTATTCTTTATACATTCAATCACTGTACATCATTTAGATTGTAGATTTTACCCAGCATGATACATATCTCACTCCAGTTGAGAATACTATAGACATCCTCATCAAGAGGTAACAAATTTTATCTGTGTCCCACAAATATCTTAGCTCTCCATTTCCCCCCTAATTTTCTTCCCTCACTCTTCCCCTCCCATACTCTCCTTCCACTTTCTTTCTAGTGTCCATAACAATTTCTAATGCTTTTATGTCCTCCAGTCTTTTAGTCTCTACCATAGAGTGCAGGCAGTCAGTATATATTAAGTGGAGACATACAATGTCTCTTTTTTATAGCCTGAATTGCTTCAATCAGCAACAAATCTTCCATATTCGTCCTCTTTCCATCAAATTCCAGGGCCTTGTTGTTTTTTATGACTGCATAGCATTCCGTGGAGTATATGTGCCACACTTTTTCAATCCATTCATCCATTTGTGGACATTTGGGTTGGTTCCTCGTTTCAACAATTGTGAATACTGCTGCAATAAATATAGTTGTGCATGCAAGAATGAGCTTTCTCCTGTCCTTTGGGTAGATACCCAGAAGTGGAACTGCTAGATCATAAAGTAGTTGTATTTGAAGGTTTGAGGAACGTCCATTTTATTCTCCACAGTGACTGGACCAATTTACATTCCCACCAACACTGTAGGAGTGTTCCCCTTTCACCACATCCCCACCAGCACTTATCATTTTCTGTTTTTTTTTTTTTTTTTAATCTTCACCATTCTGACTGGAGTTGCGTGGTGTCTCATTGTGGTTTTGATCTGCATCTCCCCTACTGTGAGAAATGTTGACCATTTCTTCATATGCTTTTTGGCTGATCATATGTCTTCCTTAGAGAGTTGTTTGTTCAGCTCATTGTCCCATCTTTTAATTGGTTAATCATTTTCTTCTAGGTAAGCTGCTCGAGTTCCTCATGTATTCTGTTTATCAGTCACTTATCTGAAGAACAGTTAACAAAAATTTTCTCTCATTCTGAGGGTTGTTGATTCACTAATTACAGTGTCCTTAGCTGTGCAAAAACTTCTTAATCTGATGTAATCCCACTTGTTTATTTTGGGGATTATTGCCTGTGCTTTGCGGGTCTTGCTTAAGAAGCTTTTGCCTACCTCAACGTCTCCCAGAGTTTCTGCAGTGTTTTCCATCAGCAGTTTTACAATTTGCAGTCTTAAGTTTTGATATTTGATCCACTTTGAGTTGATTTTTGTTAATGGTGACAGATAGGGGTTCAGATCCATTTTTCTACAGGTGGAAATCCAGTTTTCCCAGCCCCATCTGCTAAAGAGGTTTTCCTTTTCCCACTGGGTTGACTAAGATGCTTTGTCAAAGATCAGTTGGCTGTATGTTTTGGGGTTTGTTTCTGGGGCTTCTACTCTGTTCCATTGTCCTTGTGTCTGTTTTTGTGCCAATACCATGCTGTTTTGATTATCACAGCTTTGTAGTATATTTTGGCATCAGGAAGTGAGATGTCACCCATTCCACTCTTCTTGTGCAGGACGGCTCGGGCAGTATGGGGTCTTTTATGATTCCACACAAATTCTATAATTGCCTTTTCTAGATCTGTAAAGAATATGTCTTGTACTATAGGGATGGCATTATACATGTAGATTAGTTTGGGTAGGGTTACCATTTTGATTATGTTAATTCTGCCAATCCATGAACATGGGATGTCCTTCCACTTTTCTGTGTCCTTTTCAATTTCGTTTTTAAGGTTTCCATAGTTTTCCTTATAGAGGTCTTGGACATCCTTGGTTAGTTTTATTCCTAGGTATCTTATACTTCTTGTGGCTATGGTAAACAGGATTACTTTCTTCAGTTCTGTCTTTGTCTGCTTATTGTTTGTATACAGAAAAGCTATAGATTTTTGTAAGTTAATTTTGTATCCTGCCACTTTATGCATTTTTTACTTAGAGAAGTTTTTTCATGTATACTATCCATTTATGTATATAATCATATCATCTGCAAATGAAGATAATTTCAGCTCTTCTTTCCCTATAGTTATGCCTTTTATTTCCTTCTCTTGTCTGATCATGTTGGCTAGGACTTCCAGCACTATATTGGATAGGAGCAGAGAAAGTGGGCAGCCTTGTATCAGTTTTTAGTGGAAAAGATTTCAATTTTTCCTCATTCAGCATAATGTTAGCTATAGGTTTTTCATAGATGGCTATTGTGATGCTGAGAAACAATCTTTCTATGCCAATTTTCCTGAGAGTCTTAATCATAAAGGAATGTTGTATTTTCTTAAATGCCTTTTCTGCATCAGTTGAGATGATAATGTGATTTTTATCTTTATTTCTGTTAATACTGTGTATTACATTTGTGTTTTTGCATATGTGAACCACCCTTGCATCTCTGGAATAAAGCCTACCTGGTCGTGATGAATGATCTTTCTTATATATTGTTGAATACAGTTAGCAAGTATCTTATTGAGAATTTTTGCATCTATATTCATCAGGGATATAGGTCAGTAGTTTTCCTTTTTTGTCATATCCTTATCCATTTTTGGAATGAGGGTAATGGAGGCTTCATAGAATGAATTTGGAAGGGTTCCTTCTTTTTGAATCTCTAGAAACAGTATGAGTAGAATATGGGTTATCTCTTCTTTAAAAGTTTTGTTAAATTCAGCAGTGAAGCCATTGGGACCTGGACCTTTTTTTGTTGGGAGGTTATTTATTACTGATTCAATCTCATTGCTTGTTATAGGTCTATTCAGGCTTTCTATTTCCTCCTTGTCAATCTTGGTAGAGTATATGTGTCAAGGAATTTGTCCATCTCATCCAGGTTTTCTTGTTTGTTGGCATATAGTCACTCACAGTATCCTCTAATGATGTTTTGTATTTCTATTACATCTGTTGTAATGTTGCTCGATTCATTGCAAATTTGAAGTATCTGGTTTTCTCTCTCTTCTTCTTAGTCTAGCTAATAGTGTGTCAATCTTGTTTATCTTTTCAAAGAACCAACTTTTGCTTTCATTTATTTTCTGTATAGTTCACTTATTTTCTATTTCATTTATTTCTGCTTGAATATTTATTATTTCTTTTCTCCTTTTTTTTTTTTTGATTTTTCTGTTATTTTTCCAGTTCCCTGAGGCATTATGTTAGGTTGTCCTTTTGCCACCTTTTCATCTTTCTCTTGTGTACACTAATTGCTATGAACTTTCCTCTTATGACTGCTTTTTCAGTGTCCCATATTTTATGGAAACCTGTGTATTTATTATCATTTGTTTCCATGCATCTTTTTATTTCAGTCTTGAAGTCATTCAGAAATAGGTTATTTAGTTTCCATGCATTTGTGTATTTTCAAGGATTATTCCTGAGTTTAATATCAAGTTCAATTTTATCAAGGTCAGAGAAGATGCTGGATATAGTTGAATCTGTGAAGGCCGGTTTTGTGCCCTATCATGTGGTCAGTCTTTGAGAAAGTACCATATGTGACTGAGAAAAGTGTATATTTTGTGTTTTTTTTAGGTGGAAATTTCTATAGATGTCTAACAAGTCCATCTGATTTATGATATCATTTAGGTCCAGAATCACCTTACTTATTTTTTTTTTTTTTGTCTCATTGACCTATCTAAAGGCGATAATGGGGTGTTGAGGTCTCAAACAATTATTGTGTTACAGTCTATCTCTCCTTTTAGACCTAGCATTCTTTCCTTTACATATTTGGGTGTTCCTGAGTTGGGTGCATAGATACTTATAAGTGTTATATCTTCTTGGTGAATTAGTCCTGTTACTACTATATAATGCCCTTCTTTGTCTCTTTTTACCGTATTTATCTTAAAGCCTACGTTGTTCAAAATAGTGACTCCTGCTCTTTTTGGGTTTTCATTTGCATGGAATATTTTTTCTAGCTCTTTGTTTTTAGTCTATGTACATCTTTATTCATGAGATAGGTTTCTTGTATGCATCAGATAAAGGGTTTTTGTTTTTGTTTTTGAAGTTTTATTTATTTAATTTATTTAGTTTTAGGTTTTGTCCATGGACTGTGTATACTTGCCAAAGAGATACAGAGAGAAGGAAAGTGAGAAACTGGAGATGGCCGTGCTGCAAGCTCTTCTCCATTCTCCTGGGATTCTGGGCACACATGCATATGTGCTTAGTGTGATTTTCAAGCCACCAGGTCTGGGACTCAAACCACAGTCAGCCATGTGGGAGTCCAGTGCCCTAACCACTATGCCACCTGCTGGCCTTGACATACTAAAGTTTTTGTTTTTTTTTAAATACTTATTTGTTTAATTTTACATGTTATTATTATTTTTTAAATTTGACCAGAGAGAGACAGAGAGAGAGAGAAAAAAAAAGAAAGAGAAAACTAAAAAGGAATCCACCAGGCCTGGGACTTGAACTGTAGTCAACCATGTAGAAGTTCAGTGCCTTAATCACCATGTCAACTACAAGCTTCAGATACTGAGTTTTACTCAAGAGGTTTTTTTTTTAGATTTTTAAATTTCATGTTCTTTTATACATTCAATCACGTTATTTAGCTTAAAAAGTGACTATTTCAACATGTGAACATTTCTCCCTAGTCCAGCTGATAAAATTATAAAATTTTCTTCAACAGATAATATATTACTTTGTCTCATTAATGCTTTGCCTCTCTATTTTTTTCTAAATGTCCTTCCACAGACTCTAGTCTTTCACCCACACTACATCTGCTATTCACAACAATTTACTGTGTTTCTATATCCTTTAGTCAATCAGTTTAAGGCATAGAGTGTGGACACTCAGTATGTATTAAGTGGGTACATACAATGTCTCTCCTTCATAGCCTGGTTTGCTTCATTTAGCAGTAAATCTTCCATATTCATCCATTCTCTGTCAAAAGCCAGGGTCTTCTTGTGTTTTTGTTTGTTTGATTGTTTGTTTATGGCTGAATAGTATTCCATAGAGTATATGTGCCACAGTTTTTCAATTCATTCATCTGTTCGTGGGCATTTGGGTTGGTTCCATGTCTTAGCAATTGTGAATAATGTCGCAATAAACATCAATGTGCAAGCATTTTTGTGATTATTCTTCTGTCCTTCAGATAGATACCAAGGAGTGGAATTGCTAGATCATATGGTAGTTCTATTGGTAGATTTTTGAGGAATCTTCAAATTGTTCTCCACAGTGGCTGGACCAATTTACATTCCCAACAGCAGTGTAAGAGAGTTCCCCTTTCACCACACCCCCACCAGCACTTAACATTTTTTTTTTTTTTTATCTTAGTCATTCTGACTGGGGTTTGATGGTATCTCACTGTTGTTTTGATCTGCATTTCCCTTACAATGAGGGATGTTGAGCATTTTTTCATATGACTTTTGGCTATTTGCATGTCATTCCTTAAAGAGTGTTTTTTTCAACTCATTCTCTTATCTTTTAATAGGGTTGATCATCTTTCTCTTAGAACATTTGCTTAAGTTCCTTGTGTATTCTTGCTATCAGCCACTTATCTGACGCATATACAAAAATATTTTCCCATTCTGAGGGTTGTTGATTCACACTAATTACTGTGTCTTTTGCCATGCAGAAACTTCTTAGTCTGACGTAATCCCACTTGTCTATTTTGAGGATTATTGACTGTGCTTTGAAGGTCTTATTAAAGAAGTCTTTCCCTACCCCAATGTTTCCCAGAGGTTCCCCAGTTTTTTGCAGGAGCAGTTTTATCATTTGCGGTCTTAGGTTTAGATCTTTGATCCACCTTGTGTTGATTTTTGTCAGGGGTGAGAGGTAGGAGTTCAGATTCATCTTTCTGCAGGTGGAAATCCAGTTTTTCCAGCACTGTTTGCTGAAGAGGTTTTCATTTTCCCACTGTATTGACTGGTACCCCTTGTCAGAAGTCAGTTGACTGTATGTTTGGGAATTTATTTCTGGGTCTCCATTCTGGTCCATTGACCCACCTGTCTTTTTCTGTGCCAGTACCATGCTGTTTTTTGTTTTTTTTTTTAATTTTTTAATAATTATTTATTTTTTATTTTATTTATTCACTCATTTATTTTTTTCATTTTGACCAGAGAGAGAAAGAGGGTGAGAGTGAGAGAGAGAGGAAGTGAGAAAGCAAGCCAAGAGATTCAGGACTTGGACCCTGGTCGGCCAAGTGGGAGTGTCCAGCACCTTAAACACCACACCACCTGCTGTTCCCAAGTACCATGCTGTTTTTATTACCACAGGTTTGTCGTATATTTTTGGGTCAGGGAGTGGGATGCCACCCACTCTATGATGTCTTCTATGATTCCAGACAAATCTAATGATTGTCTTTTCTTTTTTTTAATTATTATTACATTTAGTCATTGTATCTCTTCACTGTGTACAACATGGTTTTTCCCAGCATGAATACAGTGTACATTAGTCAAGATAATGATATTACCATATACATTATCATCAACAGACAACTTTTCATTTTTGTGTCTATTAAGTGTGTTGTTTGTTCCCTGAATCCCTCCCTTCCGCCCTCAATTACTCATTCCCATTACCTCTCCCATACTGTCTATAGCATCCACAGTTGCCCTCCCTGCTATTATACCCTCCTGTTCTTTCAGTTTTTTTTTTCTTTCCAATTATCAGCTCATAAAGTTTTTAATAATAGGGAGCATAGATTCTATTCAGGGTTGGATTAAGGGTGGGTCTCGTGCAGTTCCGCAATTGTAGGTGAATCTCCATGTAAGATGGTTTCAGGAAAGCGGTTCTTGAAGGCAGAGATGATTATCAGTTGATGCGGCACAGCATCCATCTTGTGGTTAGCGGGAATGGTGTTGTGGGGATCTGCAGCGTGAGTCATCCTCGGGTATCTGGCTTCCTTAAGAATGGTAGAGTAGTTCTTGTTTTTCCCTGAAGTAATGCAGGACTGGTGACCACCATCTTCTCACTGCCCGTAGGCGGAGACAATCCTCCTATACAATATATTTCTCAATTGGTTTCAGACAGCTAAAGTTTCTTTCTGTTGTTTGTAGTTGCAAGTTCTTAGTCCTAGTTTTTGGCCTCGGTTTGTCGCCTGAGGCCGGCGGCCACATGCAGGCGCAGGCCCGGCGGCCACGCGCAGGCCTGGCGGTCCCGCGCAGGCGCAGGCCCGGTGGCCACTCTCAGGCCCGGGGGCCACGTGCAGGCCCGGCGGCCACGCGCCGGCGCAGGCCCGGCGGCCACGTGCAGGCCCAGAAGCCACGTTCTGGCTGGGAGGCTACGCGCAGACCCAGCAGCCAGGCTCAGGCCCGGCGGCGACAGGCCGGCATGGGGGCCATGTGCAGGCGCGGCGGTCACGCGCTAGGCCGGCGACCATGCGCAGGACCGGCGGCCACGCTCAGACACAGGCCCAGCGGCCACGTGCAGGCCCGGCGGTCACGCGCTGGCCCGGCGGCCACGCACCGGGCCGGCGGTCACGTGCAGGCCTGGTAGCCACTCGCAGGCTCAGGCCCGGCGGCCCTGCGCAGGCCCGGGGGCCACACGGAGGCCCGGCGGCCACACGCAAGCTCAGGCCTGGCGGCCACGCGCAGGACCAAGGGCCACACGCAGGCCCGGCGGCCATGTGCAGGCCCGGGGGGGAACCCACAGACCCGGCGGCCAGGCTCAGGCCCGGCGGCCACAGGCAGGCCTGGGGGCCACGCGCAGGCCCGGTGGCCACACTCAGGCCCGGCAGCCTCGCGCAGGCCCAGAGGCCATGCGCAGGCCCGGAAGCCACGCGCAGGCCTGGCGGTCATGTGCTGGTCCGGCAACCACGTGCAGGCCCGGTGGCCAGGCGCAGGCGCTGGCCCGGCAGCCATGCACAGGCCCGGCTGCCACGCGCAGGCTCAGGCCCAGCGGCCACGCGCAGGCCCGGCGGTCACACACAGGCCCGGCGGCCACACGCCAGCCCCGAGTGCACGAATGTGCATGGGATCCAGCGCTACCTCCTGCTCGCCCGCACTCCCCGAGATAGGAAGGTCGGTGAGCTCGGGCGGTCCACGCCGCTGGTCCGCGTCGGCGAGCGTGGGACATACCCAGTGCCGGAAATATAGCAACGCGCGCAGGCCCAGCGGGCCGCGCGCTGGCCCCGGCGAGGCGGGCGGGCTAATGATTGTCTTTTCTAGATCTGTGAAGAATGTGTCTGGTATGTTGATTGAGATTGCATTAAATATATAGATTAATTTGGGCAAAATTGCCATTTTGATTATATTAATATTTCTAATCCTGGAACATGGAATGTCCTTCCACTTTTTTTGTGTCATTTTTAATTTCTTTTTTTAGTTTCTCATAGTTTTCCTCGTGGAGGTCTTTAACTTTTTTGGTAAGATTTATTCCTAAGTATCTTATTCTTTTGGTGGCTATGGTAAATGGAATTACTTTTTTCAGTTCTATCTCAATCTGCCTGTTGTTCATATATAAAAATCCTATAGATTTCTGTATATTGATTTTGTAGCCTGCAACTTTACTGTATGCATGTATTACTTCCAAAAATTTTTTCATGGAAATCATTTAGTCTTCTATGTACACACTCATGTCATCTGCAAATAGAATTTCACCTCTTCTTTTCCTGTTTGAATGCTTTTTATTTTTCTCTTTTCTGATTGCAATGGCCAGGACTTCCAGTACTATATTGAAGAGGAGTGGAGAAAGTGGACATCCTTGTCCTGTACGCATTTTTAGTAGAAAAGCTGAAAGCTTTTCTCCTTTTTTTTTTTTTTTTTTTTTTTTTTTTTTTTGAGAGGTTTTTGCTAGAGGGCACGTGCGCTTGCCAGACAGACAGAGACAGAGAGATAGAAAGTGAGAAATCACCCCCCAGGGGGGATGGCCATGCTGCAATCTCTTCTCCTCCATTCTCTTCTCGGGATCTTGGACATGCACGCACACGCACCCAGTGTGAGTTTAAGCCACCGGGTCCGGGACTTGAACTGCAGTCGACTACGTGGGAGTCCAGCGACATAACCATTACACTACCACTGGGTCCGGGATGCGAACTGCGGTCGACTACGTGGGAGTCCAGCGACATAGCCATTACGCTAACTGCTGGTTCCCACTTTGTGCTAATTTGTTGGAGAAAGATTCTGTAAGTATGAGCCCCTGGGTTTCCTTAATTGTGAAATAATTCAGTGCTATTTTCACCCTTCTACTGTGTCCTAAAGTGGGGGGAATCACAGGAGGAGTGTTGAAATTGGATTAGTGAAGGAGCTTTTCTTTTTACAACCAGTACAGTGAGGGGCAAAGAATTCTCTAAAACGCCCAATATTCAGATGTTTAGTTACTATGCACCTCGTTTTCTCTAGGCAGTGGGTAATGGTTCAGTAATAAAATAGAAAAGTAAGAAAAAAGAAATAGAGAGTAGGAAACAGCAACAGGAAGAAAAAGTGAGGAAACTGGAAGAAAAAGAAAGCAGAGATGAGAATAAAAGTGAAGAAATAGGGAAAAAATGAAGATAAGAACTAGAATGAAAGGAGGAGTGGACAATATGTCACAGAAAATAAAAAAAGGATTAAAACTTAAAGAAGAGGGTTAAAAGGGTTAAAATTGGAGAAGACTGAGTCCGCAATGAGAGCTGAAATCTAGTGATTTTAGAGATAAGAGCAATGAAGATGTTCTGCTGATAATCTGGTAGAACCCCTGTATCCTTTTCTCTGTCACTTTCTGTCTCTGTCTATACATGTTTTTAATTTTTCTTTTTTAAAAATTTTCTAAGGTGAAGTCTTTTCTTGGCTCTGTAATCCTCCTTTCCCCCTCCCATCTACACAAACAGAAAGGGCAGGCCAGAAGAAGAGCTGAGATTTAGTGATTTTGCATGGTGTGCAAGCGTGCCACGTAGTTTTCATTTTTTAATTAACAAATAATTTTTTTTTTCCATTTTCCCCTTTTCTTTCTTTCTCTCTTTCTGTTTTCTTACCCTTTTCCTTGTACCTCATCACTTTGCTGCTCAGTTTTCACCCACTGAAGGTGTAGACAAGTCTAAATGAAAAGTTGCCAAAAATTGAATACTATTTTGGTCTTCATATTCATCCAATCTGCAACACAAATTGAGAAAAACACAACACCAAATAGTTTGCAGACCACATTCTCCTGTGCACCTCTGATCAGTCAGATTGATCTTCTAGAAATTAGGAAGAAACAAATAATTCATCAGATGACTAGAAATTACGACAGGGGCATAAAAATATGTAAAACCAAGAAAATACCTCACCCCCAAGGGGAAAGAATAACTCTTCATCCACAGACAGTACAATAGAACACATGAAAATGTCTGATAAAGAATTTAGAGTATTCATAATGACAAAATTAACAGATATGGAAGAGAATAGAGACAATGAACACCAGAAGAAAAAATCTGATGGGTTCCAGGAGATGAGGAAGTTCTTGTGAGAGTTGAAAGAGGAAATACACACCATAAAAAAGAATCAAATGAAACTGGTGGAGATGAAGGCTATAATACAGGAAGTCAAAACCTTTGAAATTATTAAAAGCAGACTAGAGGGACCAGCAGTTAGTGTAATGCCTATGTCACTGGACTCCCATGTAGTCTACTGCGGTTTGAGTCCTAGACCCGGTGGCCTAAACTCACACTGGGCATGTGTGCATGTGTGCCCAAGAATCTGAGAGGAGAATGGAGAAGAAGGGGTTGTGGTGTAGCCATTCTGCCTCGGGGGGGATTTCTCGCTTTCTATCTCTCTGCCTCTCTCTGTCATTCTGGTGAGAGCAGGCGCTCTATAACAAAAACCTCTCTAAATAAATAAATAAATAAATAAATAAATAAATAAAAAGAAAACTAGATCATACAGAAAATTGAATCTCAGGTGTAGAAGACAGAATCACTGGACTAGTAAAATCCACCAGGAAGACTGAGAAAATAGCCCAAAAAATGAGAATAATATATGAGAAATACTAGATACCATTAAACATCCAAACATCCAGATAATTAATATCCCAGAAGGTGAAGAGACTAATAAGGGCATTGACAACCTATTCCATGAAATCCTTGAAAAAAATTTCCCAAATCTAGAGAGGCATTCAAATGTCCAGACCTAATACAAAGCACCCCAAATAGAATCAACCCAAGAAGATCTTCTCCAAGACACATTATAGGCAGAATGACCAAAAACACAGACAAGGACAAGATACTCAGACTGGCAAGAGAGAAACATGTTACCTACAAAAGATATCCTACCAAGCTAACAGCGGACCTCTCATCAGAAATAATGCAAATGAGGAAAAAATGGGAAAATATATTTAAAGTGTTGAGTGAAAAACAATTTAAACCAAGAATACTATATCCAGCAAGATTATCCTTCAAATGGGAAGAGAAAATAAGAACATTCTCAGATAAACAAAATATGAAAGAATTTACCAACACCAGATGAGCTCTCCAAGAATTTCTGAAGGGAATGCTATCCCAGGAAAACTAAAGTCAAACACGAAGAAATAAGAGTTCTAAAACAACTAAGAAAATGGCCAGCTTAATGGTAGAGACAAATCCAGAGTTGAGTGTTGTCTTCCTGAATTTAAACAAAAAGATCAAACCACAACAGAAGATAAAGCAGATGAGTTTGAATTGGTGAAATAGAATCTATTTCACCAATTTGACTAAAACATTGCTGACCTTCTATGCTTTGTTTTCCAGTGTTAAGTAGTTTTGTCTTCTCTCGAGTTGTGAACAGGTCCATGTGCCTATTCTAACAGAACTTAACCTGTTTTCTGGCTTCAAGTATTAAGCAAAGTTCTCTTAATATTTTTTTATTTTGATTTATTAAAGTGAAAACTTCCTTTCTTGAAATTAAAAAAAGTATTTAAAAATACCTATTTAGTAACCACAGTAAGCTATATAGCCTCAGCTATGTGTTATTTTATAGTATAGTTATTCTACCCACAATTTCATGCCTAAAGTCAGCTTTTGTCCACAGATTCCACAGATATTTATATAGTAGCTGAACTTATTATTGAAAGTATTTAGATTAATTAAGATATTTTGTGAATCAATACAATGTTGGAAAGAATAAAGGAATGGAAAGCAACTACAGATAACAGAGGCAGGGTGGGAAGAGGATGGGAAATGGTCGAGGGTGAGAAATAGGGGGAAAATATATACATATATAAGAAACAAGAAATGGAAAATTATTTGTTGATGATAACATGTATAATTAAGCCATTTTACAATGTATTCTGGCTGAAAAATCACATTTCGTATGCTGTGGTGATGTTCAATGAAAGTATGTAAAATAAATTACTTAATAAAATTAAAAATTTGAAAACTTCACAGCACACAAGTGCGCCACACAAAGGTACAGGACAGTAGAGTTGAACCTGCCTAGATAGATCCTGACCTGGATGAGAGGAAGAGAGAGAAATTAACAATATAAAAGCTCAAGGAAGGAAACAGAAAAGTTTTTTTTTTTTTCTTAAAAAAGAGAAAAAAAAAAGTTGAAAGAGACAGAAAGGAGCAAGAGGGAGATGCAGTTCTTTTCTTACCTGGCTAGCATTAGGTTCTGGGGGTGTGCTGGCCTAGCTGGGGGAGCTTCACAGGTGTGAAGCTGGACCCAGAAGGTACAGGACAACAGAGATCAAAATGAAATAAATAATTCATTTTAAAAAGGTACTGGGTATGTGCAATGTGCCAGTGCTCCTGGAAGAATTGCAGCACAGAGGTACTATAACATGGCTGCCTTGTCTGTGTATGTACCATAAAGGCTGCCTGGGTGAATGGCTTGAAGCAAGTAGATCTTGCCCTGAGAACCCCTCAGATTAATCACCAGATTCCTGCTTCATAGGTTTGCTTGTCTTTTTTTTTTTTTTTAATAATTATTCTATTCAACTTTATTATTTATTTATTTATTTAAATTTGACTAGAGTGAGATAGCACGAGAGAGAGAGAGAGAGAGAGAGAGAGAGAGAGAGAGAGAAGGAGAGGGAAAGTGAGAAAACAAGCCACCAGGTCTGAGACTTGAACCATGGTCAGCCATGTGGGAGTTCAGCGTCCTTAACCACCATGCCACCTGCTGGCCCCAGGTTTGCTTGTCTTTTTAAGATGCCTGAAAAGCCTAGATATGAGAATGTGTGTCTGGTAGAACAAAACTGAAGGCACACTCAAGCCAGAAATCTGAATTATGTGAGATTTGGTAATAAGATGGGCAAATAGAGAGGGAAAAAAATCCTTTTGAAAAGAGGATCATGGAGAAGATTCCACATGGATACTGGGAACTAGATATTTCAGGGCACAGGCGAAATGAAGATTTTCTACTCATAATTCAGCCTCCAGCAAGCAAAGCTAGTGTGGCAGGAGAGTTGAGCCTCTGAGAAGATTCCACATGGATACTGGGAACTAGATATTTCAGGGCACAGGCGAAATGAAGATTTTCTACTCATAATTCAGCCTCCAGCAAGCAAAGCTAGTGTGCGATCACTACAGAACAGCAATCCGATTCTAGAACACCTCTGTCTGCTTGCTCCTGAACATTGAGGCTTAACTTCAAGAATTTGAAAGAAACACGCCATTCATCAGATGACAAGAAATCACCGTCGGATCACGAGAAATATGGGAAAACGAGAAAATACCTCTCCTCCAATGGAAAAGAGTAACTCTCCTTCATCCACAAACAGTTCGGTGAAAGTCATGGAAATGTCTGATAAGGAATTTAGAGCATTCGTAATGTCGAAGCTAACAGAGATGGAAGAAAAGAGAGATAATGAACTGCTAAAGAGAAAGGAGAAAGAAGTTGCTGAGTTCCAGGAGATGAGGAAATTCTTGCAAGATCTAAAAGAGGAATTACACACTTTACAAAAGACTCAAACGGAACTGCTAGAGATCAAGTCTATAATACAAGAAGTCAAAATCTCCCTTGAAAGTATTAAAAGCAGACTAGATCATTCAGAAAATAGAATCTCAGATGTAGAAGAGAAAATGGCTGGCTTAGAAAAGTCCACCACGAAGACTGAGAAAATGGCTCAAAAATTTGAGAATGATATGCGAGAAGTACTGGATACCATCAAACGTCCAAATATCCGGATAATTGGCATTCCAGAAGGTGAAGAGACCCATAAGGGCATTGATAATCTATTCCATGAAATCCTGCAAGAAAACTTTCCAAACCTAGAGAGGCATTCGAAGATCCAGTCCCAGGAAATACAAAGGACCCCAAATAGAATCAACCCAAGGAGATCTTCTCCAAGACACATTATAGCCAGGTTGACCAAAACCGCAGACAAAGACAAGATACTAAGATTGGCAAGAGAGAAACATCAAGTTACCTACAAAGGACATCCCATCAGGCTAACAGCAGATCTCTCATCGGAAACAATGCGAGGGAGGAGAGAATGGGAAAATATATTCAAAGTGTTACGAGAGAAACAGTTTCAGCCAAGAATACTGTACCCGGCAAGATTATCTTTCAGGTGGGAAGAAAAGACAAGAACATTCTCAGATAAACAAAACCTGAAAGAATTTACCAGCACCAGACCAGATCTCCAAGAAGTTCTCAAGGGTGTGCTGTATCAAGAAAATTAAACACAGACACACGGAAATAAGAGTCCCAAAACTATGAAAGTGGCCAACTTAATCAGAGGGACAAGTCTGAATTTGAATATTATATCCCAGAATTTAATCAGGAAAATTGAACCAGAACAGAAGATAAAAGTACATGAGACTGATAGGTTCATGCACCTTCCATTTGAACAGAATCCTGACTTGTTTCCTGGCTTTAAGCAAAGTTCCTTGGCATTTCTTTGAGTTAAGTTAAAACTGGTTTTCTTAGTAGTAATGAGTGAACTCACCATTGAAAGTAGTTAGATTATGTAGGAAATTGTGTGATCAATGCAACGTGGGTGGGAAGGGAATGAAGGACAATTGTAGACACCGGAGGTGGTGTGAGAGGAGGGTGGGAAGGGACAGAGGGTCAGAAAGAGGGGTGGAAGTAATTCTAGGAACTAGTAATGGAAAATGTTTTGTAATGTGCATGATTGTATCACTATGCAGTGTGTACTGGATGGGAGATTGCATTTTGTATGCTGTGATGAAGCTTAGGGAAGGAATGTAAATTGAGTTACAAAAAAAAAGTTTCAGAAAAAGAAATATATATATATTCAATGACTGCAGTAGGATATGTAGCCACAGCTAGGTGCTACTTTATAGGGTGCGTAAAGTAAGACTTGTGTTCATGGAAATGTGGGTATCACCTGTGTTTGCTATGAGGGTATTTGGATTGATTAGGGTCTTTGGCGTTACAACAAAATGTGAGGAGAAAACAGTATAGAAAGCAAACATAGATACCAGAGACTGTGGGAGGAGAGTGGGAGATGGCAGAGGGTAAGAGAGAATCTAGGATGGGGGGAAAAAAGCAAAACATACAGAAGACAAGAAATGGAAGATCATTTGCTGACAATAACATGCTTGTTGATGTGCTTGATTGAGACAATATATAGTGTAATTTGGATGGAAAATCTCATTTTGTATGCTGTAATGATGTTCAGAGAATGAATGCAAATAATTAAATAAATAAAAAAAAAAGAGGATCATCAATTTCTGGGCATTAAATATTAATATAAAGACCTGAAAGAGGGGGATCAATAGACAACACAACCTACATATACCCAACAGTGATTGTGATTAGGCAGTTCTCAAGGTTCTACCCCTTGAGTGACCCTGATTGGACAGTTCTGAGAACCCTGCCCCCATATAACTGACTAGTCAGTGACCTGACCTTGCCCTGTGGGGCCTGAGGGACAGGAAAAAAAATCAGACATCTGAAAGAGTAGACTGTGAATGACACTTTGTTGCCATAGCGTTACACAGGGCATATTCCAGCCCCCTGCAGACCTAGGCCTGGACATTTTTATTTTAGCAGAATATGCTTCTGACTTTCCAGAGACGAGAATAGCATCCTACTTCCAGTGGGTCCTTTCTGCTGCTTCTTCATGGACACAGGTCACAAGTGTGTACAGGGAATCCAGACTCAGTAACCAATGAAATCAATCCCTGTTCTCAGAACAGAAGCTCTGCCCAGACAGCTGAGGCCTCACTGGATCAGGAGAGAGGGCCTGATATTTTCCAGAGGTTAGGGATTTGGGATGGAGCTATGGGCAGCATGGTCAGGGTTTCCTCACACCTCATTTCTCAAACTACTCATTTTTACCCACGAATATAAACACATGTCAACTGGAAATAAAATTATTAAATATATAAAAAGTGAACATAAAGTTTATTCAAAAAAGAAATTTCCATCTTAGTATCTATCTATATAGATATCTGTATAGAAAGAGCAAAAATTTATGCATAAGTAAATATACAATCTGGGGTAGCATGTGGTATAACTGTTAAGGCACAGAATCTCACATGGCGAACTGTGCAGTTCAAGTCCAGTACCCAACAGCTTGAAAAACCAAACTGGGCACATGTGTATACATAACCAAAATCCTGAGAAGAGAATGGAAGAGAAGGGATTGGTGCATAGCCATTCCCCCTGGGAGGTAATCTCTCGCTTTCTCTCTCACTGTTTCTCTTTGGAGAGTGCAGTGGCCTTATAGTAAACACTAAAATAAGTAAATAAATATGACAGCTACCTGTTATTTTTCCATTAATAAATTGTCATAGGAAACAATGAATCAAGTGTGAACTCTCCCCTTTGTCCTCTGCTGTCTCAAACCCCTGACCTTCACAGCTCATGACTATCACTTTGTGCTCTATCTCTGCATGTTTGGCATTTGAAACTCTCTTTCAAGCCCACCTTTACTATCATTCACCCATTCCATTATTACTGTAGTCAAGTTCTGAGCACTGAATAAATAATCATTTCTTCCAAGCATCCTAACTGGCCCAGTTTAATACACCTGTGGCTCTCTCAAACCCTTAATTTATTACTTTGCTATTATTTTCCAAGACAGACTGTGATATATGGGTAAGTATCTAATTCATCTTATTCACTTCTATTTCTCCTAAAGTGTCTCCTGCTCACTGAGGGTGCATGAAGAATATGATAAACCTACTGCAAATACTGAACACCTTAGCACAGTCCTGAGGTGTCTAACCTTTAAGGGGGTCTGTGGATATTAGTGCTGCCCTCCCCACTATAGGGAAACATTAGTTGTGTCTTGCTGGAAAACAGCTCAAGGCAGTTTTTTGGAGGACATTATACAAGGGCATCCAATGGATAGCAGTGAAGGGAACACTGTACTATCTGTTTTTATTTACATAATTTCACTTTTCATTAGTTGCTAAAAAAGCTATAAACCCTGTGAACCATGATTGCATTTCCCTGATTCTGAAAATTCCAGTGAGGAAAATCTTTACATGGAAAGAAATAGCAGTAACTGAGAGAGGACTAAGGGAGAGCAAACTGAGAGGACGGTGGGAGAGTAAACCCTCTAAGCAGGTGCCATTTGAGATGAGACTGAAATAATACATTAGTATTATTGTATACATTAACACAGTATTATAATTAGGATGGTGCAAAAGCAATTACAATTTTGAGCTGTGAATTTTAAATCTATAATGATGTTCAAACACATTTTGACTAATCAAAATAGGAACCATTACAATCAACAGAGTTTTGCAAATAAGTTTGTTTATTCCTATAGTGTAAAAATTTGTGTTTTGGAATTCAACAAACTCTTGGAAAACATCTTCTTCATCCTGTTGCTTGTGGAAGTGTTCATACTGCAGAAAGTTGTTTAGATGCATGAAGAAGTGGTAGTTGGTTGGCAACGGGTCAGGTGAACATGGCAGATGAGGCAAAACTTTGTAGCCCAATTTATTCAACTTTTGAAACATTGGTTTGATGTGCAGTTGAGTGTTATTGTGGAGGAGAATTGGACCTTTTCTGTTGACAAGTGCCAGCTGCAGGCATTGCAGTTTTTGGTGCATCTCATCGATTTGCTGAGCATACTTTTCAAATGTAATGCTTTTGCCAGGATTCAGGATCATACCCCACCAAACAGTGATCATGACCTTTTTTTTATGCAAATCTGGGTTTGTGAAGTGCTTTGGAGTTTCTTCTTGGTCTAGTCACTGAGCTCATCATTACAGGTTGTCTGTCCTATAAAATTAATTTTTCAGGGCCAAGAAATGGCATGGTGGTTAAGGTGCTGGATTTCCACTGGCCAACTGTGGTTCATGTGCTAGACATGGTGGTTTTAAAATTATGCTAGGCACATGTGTATGTGTGCAAAATCCCAGAAGAAGAATGAAAGATAAAGGATTGCACTGTGGCCTTCTTTCCTGGGAAGTGATTTCTCTCTTTCCCTCTCTCTTTCTTTCTCTGGTGAACACAGACGCCCTATGGAAAACAACAATAAAAACATTTGTCATTGCACATCACAATCCTATCAAGAAATGGTTTGTTGTTGCATAGAATAAGAGAAGATGACACTTCCAAACAACAGTTATTTTATTTTTGGACAGCTCATGAGTCATCCACTGATTGAGGTTTTTCACCTTTCCAATTTGCTTCAAATACTGAATCACTATAGATAGAATGGTCAATGTTGAGTTTTTTTGGCAATTTCTTGCATAGCCATAAGAGGATCAGCTTCAGTGATTGCTCTCAGTTTGTTACTGGCAACTTCCAACAGCTGGCCACTCCACTCCTCATCTTTAAAACGCTCTCATCTACTTTGAAAAGCTTCTTGAATCACCACTGCACTGTATGTTTGCTAGCAGTTCTTGAGCCAAATGTGTTAATGCTGCAAGTTGCCCCCACTGCTTTGTGACACATTTTGAAATAAAATAAGAAAATTGTTCAGATTTGCTCTTTGCATAACATCATTTCCACAGTTTAAAGCAAATATAAAATAAGCAGCAAGTAATAAGTCATTAGCAAAATACATAAAATGAGAAATGCACATTAAATAATGTATAAAATAACCATATTTATTTCAGAATGTATTACAATATCAAATGGAAAATTTCAACATGAAAAACTACAGGTACTTTTGCACCAACCTGAATATAAAAATTCAGGACAGAGAGGCTGGGATGATGGCAAAGTAGAAAGCTCTCTTCCCACCTAGATAACAATTGTACTAGCAGAATCTATCCAATGTTTAGCTATTTTGAAACTTTGAATCTATTGAAGACTTGAAACTTCTAGAGAAGGGATTAGATCATAAATCATGTTTCCTTTTGGTCAATACCAGCTCTGAGCATGGTAGCAGCTGCCATCTACCACCTCAGTCTCAAGGCAGGTAGCTGTAAAGGCAGCTTATGGGTATTAATAGGGGAGGTGGTAGCAAAAAGACCACTGTTCCCCAAATAATGAAGAGGAGTGTTCTGCTTACTCACTGCTGCTTCTAATCTCACATTTGGGACAAAAACTTGGATGTCCATTTTGGTTGCCCCTCCCTCATTTTTGTCCAGATCGCCTCCTCCAGAAGATATTATTCCATGACATTTAAAAGGCTGGGACATGGTTAAGATGTTAGATTCCCACATGTCCAACCACAATTCATGTTCTGGATCTGGCAGCTTGAATATCATGCCAGGCACATACGTGTGCATGCCCAAAATCCTGAGAGGAAAATAGAAAAGGAGATATTGCAGTGTGGTCATCCCCCCGGGAAACGTTTCCTCAGTTTCTCTCTGTTTGTTTATCTCTCCAGCAAGCACACATGCCCTATGGCAAAAACCTTAAAAAAACAGGACTGAAAACTTTTCTGCTTTATATTTGTTTTTTACCCTTTTAGGGAGTTAACCATTGAGGCCTCATTTGTTTAAGGCCAATATCATATATAGTAGGATTAGAAAGTCACAGTTCATTCCCAAGTAAGGTCTCAAAATACCAGAGAAGTTTAAGTTTACAACTCAGGATGGTCTTCACCACAGACATAGCCAACAATAAACAAAAATTAGCAAACCCTTGGGAATGGGGACAATAGGATTTTTTTTTTTTTTTGGAGAGGTTTTTCGCTATAGGGCGCGTGCGTGCGCTCGCCAGACAGACAGAGAGAGACATAGAGACAGAAAGCGAGAAATCACCCCCCAGGGGGGATGGTCACGCCGCAATCCCTTCTCCTCCACTCTCCTCTCGGGATCTTGGGCACGCACGCACACGCGCCCGGCGTGAGTTGTAAGCCACCGGGTCCGAGACGCGAACCGCGGTCGACTACGTGGGAGTCCAGCGACATAGCCATTACGCTAACTGCTGGTTCCCCTAGGGGACAATAGGATTTCAGAGTTGCCATAAGACTAGATTCAAACATCCATTTAATTTTCAGTGTTCTTTTAAAACTTTATTTATTTATTATTATTATTCTCCAATTTGCTATGAGGATGCACACTCACCTGAGAGAGACAGAGAGAGAGAGAATGAGAAAGCAAGCCACCAGGTCCGGGACTTGAACTATGGTCAGCCATGTGGGAGCCCAACATTCTGAACCACCATACCCCTGTTGGTCCACTGCAGTGTCATTCTTCATCAGTATTTTATCACCCACAAGAAGAGAAGATAGTGGGCTTCAAGTTGATTAAAGATACAGATAATTATAGTAGTGAATTTAGGCTTTATGGACTATACAATGGAACAGAATTGCAACATATATGTAATATTATGCACTTTACTGAGTTGCAAATGTCAGAAAAATGCAAATATAAAGAACATATTGTTTGCTTTTGATTTACTAGGAAGCCAATTTTGGCCAAGAAGCCACTGAGCCAACAACTTTTTTTTTTTTTTTTTTTTTTAATTTTACATGTTTCTCCTGGTTGGAAAATAACACAACTTAATTAAGCAGGTGATTTCTTTTATTTTCTTTCCTTTTTTTAGGTTTTTGCCACAGGGTGCATATGCTTGGTAGAGAGGAGAGAGACAGAAAGAGAGAAATCACCTCCCAGGGGATATAGCCATGCTTCAATCCCTTCTCCTTTATTCTCCTCCCAGGAGTTTGGGCATGCACACACATGTGCCTGGTGTATTTCAATCCATTGTGTCTGAGATTCAAACCTGGGTCACACATGTGAGAATATGGCTGCCTTAACCATCATGTCATCTGCTGGCACCATTTTTTTTAGGTTGATATACTTTATTTTAATTTAAATTTATTTACTTATTTATCAATTGATCTGTTGTGATTTTTAAGGCACTCAGTTTGAGACCTGAACCACAGTCAACCATGTGGTGGTAATCCAGTGCCTTAACCACCATGATACCTCTTGATTCCACAGATTATTTCTTAAACAAATTCAGTTTTAGGACAAAATACTCTGTAACAATATCATAGGTAAGATGCTAGAAAATTTAGCATGTTAAATTTAGTGTTAAAATACTATTTTGTCAGGACCAGCAGTTAGTGTAATGGCTATGTCACTGGACTTTCATGTAGTCGACCACGGTATAAGTCCTGGACCTGGTGGCTTAAACTCATGCCAGGCACGTGTACATGTGTGCCCAAGATCCTGGAAGATAATGGAGGAGAAGGGATTGCAGCGTGGCCATCCCCCCGGGGGGTGATTTCTCGCTTTCTGTCTCTCTGTCTCTCTCTGTCTTTCTGGCGAGTGCAAACGCCCTATAGCGAAAACCTCTCAACAACAACAGAAAAATAGCATTTTGACATTTATGTTTCAAAGTGTAACTTTGTCAGTATCTTCCTAGGAATTTGCTTTTAATTTTTAAAATAAAAAACATGGATAATCCTTAGCAGATACTTTAAGGCTACATTCGTTGAACAGATTCTTGTCAGTTATCAACAAAATTTAAATTTCTTACCTACATAAAAAGTAAACTAGCGTCTAGTTTTTTAACAAGCAGGATGTGACCAGCATAGCCCTGGTCAAGAAGGCCTGGGTTGAAGTGCCTAGCCTGCTCGTACAGCAGCACCAAGCATGCTGCTCTGGGAAAGTGCCTGGCTGTGAAACCAACCTACACTGTGGCCACCTGCTAAATACCACCACTCTGTCCACCCCTCCACCTCCTCCATCTGTGACTCAAGTACCAGCAGACCAGGCTCAGGCTTCCAGACCAAACGGTGTGTGCTCACCTGACTGCCAGTGGCGAGAATGCAGCCTGTACAGAGCTGCTGATCCTTCTGGTAGCTGCAGAGGGGCAGTGTCTGTGCTGCCTACACAAAGCTGACCAGGCTGAACAGTGCTGCTGAGTCACTTCCTACATCATGCCTCCCCCACAGTCACAGGATGGCCAGCAGATCCAGGATGGGTGCCTTGTGAGTAGACAGCCATCTGCACCCTAAAAAGAAATGGTCTGTGAGGTCAGGATTATACATCAGCACTGCTGGCCAGTTTCTTTTTTTTTTTTTTTTTTCAACTTAACAATTATTATTTTTTTATTATTTTTAATAGTAAATACTGTATATCATTATAGCATGCAAAATGAATTTTCCCAGCATGAATACACTTGCATATTAGTCCAGTCAAAGATATTGTCATACAGGGACCAGCAGTTAGCGTAATGGCTATGTCGCTGGACTCCCACGTAGTCGACCGCGGTTCGAGTCCCGGACCCGGCGGCTTAAACTCACGCTGGGCACGTGTGCGTGCGTGCCCAAGATTCCAAGAGGAGAATGGAGGAGAAGGGATTGCGGCGTGGCCATCCCCCCTGGGGGGTGATTTCCTGCTTTCTATCTCTCTGTCTCTCTCTGTCTGTCTGGCGAGCGCACGCGCCCTTATAGCAAAAACCTCTCCAAAAAAAGAAGAAAAAAAAAAAGATATTGTCATACATATTACCAACAGATAATTTTCTATTTTTATGTCCTTTAAATGATTTGCTTCTTTCATTTTCCTCTTGATTTCTTTGCTTTCACCCTCCCCCATTTCCCACCCTCTTCTCTCTCACTTTCTCTAGTATCCACAATTGTTCTCCATGCTTTTATATCTTCCAGTCTTTCAGTTTCTACCCCAGAGTGTAGACATCTGGTATATAGTGGGGGCAAGCAGTGCCTCTCTTTCATAGTCTGAATTGCTTTGCTTAGAGTAAATCTTCCATAATCATCCACTTTCTATTTTATATTTTTTAATTAATTTATTTATATTCATTCACTGTACATCAATACAGTATACAAAATGAGATTTTCCATATAGAATACACTGAGTATTAACTCCATCAAGGATATTACCATACATGTTATCATCAACAAATAATTTTCCATTTCTTGTTTCTTATATATTTTGCCTTTTTATCCCTCCCTTGATTCCCTACCTCTCTCTGTCATTTCCCACCCTCCTTCCACACTGTCTCTGGTATCTAAATTTGTTTTCCATGCCTTTTTTTCTTTCCACATTTTATTGATTCATTAAAGATCTTAATTAATTTAAAAACTTTTAATGGCAAGCACAGCTGATATATACATATCTATGAACACATGCCTGACTTTAGGTGTAAATCTCAGCAAGTAAAGTGAACACACTGTAAAGTAGCACCTAGCTAGGGCTATGTAGTTTACTGAAGTCATTAAAAAGATTTTTTAATGCATTTTTTAATTTCAAGAAAAACGATTTTAGTTTTAATAGACCAAAAAAATGTTAATAAAGAGAAATTTGCTTAAGACTTAAAGGCAGGAAAAGTTTAGGGTTCCGTTCAAATAGTAGGTAGATGAACCTATCAGCAGTTCAAGAGAAGACAAAAATCCTTAAATATGGAAATCAAAGCATAGAAGAAAATCAGCAATGTTTTAGTCTAAAGTAAAAAAATTCTATTTCACCAGTTCAGGCTCATGTAATTAATCTCTTTTCCATTGAATTTACAGTATTACGGTGGTCTGATCTTTCCTTTTTAAACTCTGGAAGTTAACAGTCAACTCTGGACTTGTCCCTACCATTAGGCTGGCCATTTTCTTGGTTGTTTTTTGTACTCTTATTTCTGTGTGTCCGACTTTAGTTTTCCTGATATAGCACTCCCTTCAGCACTTCTTGGAGAGCTGGTCTGGTGTTGGTAAATTCTTTCAGGTTTTGTTCATCTGAAAATATTTTTGGCTTTTTTTCCCCATATGAAAGATAATTTTGTCAGGTGTAGTATTCTTGGTTGAAATTGTTTTTCACTTGATATTTTGAATATGTTTCCCCATTTTTCCTTGCTTGCATTGTTTCTTCTTTTTTTTAATTTTGATATGAACAGTTTTACTGTTTTTTTTTCCTCCTGCAACTTTTTTTTTTAATTACTAAACATTCATTCCCTGAGCATCATCACAACATATTAAGAGAAAGAGTGGCATGTTCAGGCTTGTTGGGGTGTTGAGTGAGCCTCCATGATACTCCTCAATGCTGAGTTCAAGCCTTGGGAGTCCTGTCCCTCACCTGACTCTTGAGAGGGTCTGCAGATATGGAGTAACTCCTGACATAAATTCAGGATGGACCAAGCCTCCCCCGCACCCAGAATCTGCCCCAATGTGAATGTCCACAGTGGGCCTCTCCCACCCTCAGCTTGCCATCAAGTTCTCCCTGGAGTGGCCCGTATCTTCCAGGGTACCAGTGGGTTCACTTCTCAAAAGGAGTCTGGGATCAGAGCCATGAGTTACAGAGACTTGTCAGGGAGCACACTGAGCACACCCCACACAGTGGGGTGCAATTGAGACACCTGACAAAAACCAACATCCATCATGTTTTTGCTGATTTAAGAGTCTCTTTAATTTCCTTTTCCTACTTTTCACCTTGATCTTTACTGTTTCCAACTCTGAAGTTAATTTATTTCTCAATAACCATAGTTTTAAAGTTGCTGAATTTACCCACGATGAGCAAATAGAAAAGGTAAATTACTGCAACCGGTTTAATCAAACAATTAATATGCCAGTTGAACTACCATTTTATTTTTTCATCTCAATTTTCTTTCAGCTTTCAGCAGTGAAATAAAGTAAAAGATCATTTGAAGGCAAAAATGTGATTCAATTCATTTAGGTGGACATGGCCATGTTTTTGCTCATTTCTGATAGTTTGTAAGTTCTGTTATTTTAATGTGAATATACTCCTTATAATGTGACCAAACATGTCTTTTTACAAGAAAAGGCATATTATAAAAGCTTTCTGCATACTAATATGTAGCAAAAAATAAAGGTATATTTATTTTCTATTAATTTTTAAAATGAAGTTAGCTCCAATAGTTTTATTTTAGAGAGATTTTTGCTATAGGGTGCATGCACTCACCAGAGAGACAGAAAGGGAGAAATAACTCCACAGGGAGGATGACTACTCCACAATACTCTCTCCTCCATAATCCTCTTGGGATTTTGGGCATGCATGAATACATGTCCAATGTGAGATTTTAGCCACTGGGTCTGGGACTCAAACCATGGTTGACTGTGTGGGAGTCCAGTGAATAGCCATTATATCACCTGCTGGTCCCACAAAGTGTATATTTAAATAGTTGTGATTATAAAACATTGAAAGAAAAAGTAAGTAAGATTTTGATTCAGCTCTTTACTATTGATATTGGCATAAGAAGTGCTAACAATAACATTTTTACTAAAGAATGAAATAAAAGGATCTTTGAAGTTACTTCAAACAGAACTCTAAACACTTACATTGATAGAATTGCAGAAAGATTATTTTCTTGCCAATAATGCAAATTTATTAGTCTAGCTATAATTTTTAAGAGATATTTTTCCTAGGGCATATGCATTCACTGGAGAGACACAGAGACAGGGGATATCACCTCCCAGGGGGATGGGTGCACCACAATCCCTTCTCCTCTATTCTCCTCTCAGGATCTTGAACATGCACACACACGTGCCCAGTGTGAGTTTTAAGCCACTGGGTCTGGGAGTTGAACCATGGTCAACTCTGTGGGAGTACAGTGACATAACCATTAAGCCACCGGCTGGTCGCAGTCTGGCTATACTTTTCTTATAGCATTTAATTGAGAAAAAACTATGATTTCTGCAAAATTATTAGATTTTTCTAAATCATCCTGTTAAATAGTTAATAGAACTTAACCTTTGATGGTATTATTTCTTATTTCTTCTTGTTCAGTTATAAATGTTTTAATGGCAAAAAAAAAATAATGAACTTCTGTTGTAGAATTTATAAATATGCTAACATCTCTTGGTAAATCTCCAAAGAGAAATTGCATAGTTTCACCCAAAGGTTCAGAGAAGCATGCTGTTCAAATTTATGCTGCATGGGCTGGTTAGAGGGGTATTATGTAAAATAAAACATTAATTTAAAAATCAAAACAGCAAGAGTAACCTGAGTCTTTCATATTTAAATGGGAGGGTACAAATTCTTAAAAATAAGAAAAACAAAAAAAATTATATGCAAAATCTTCAATTAAAAATATCTACCTCTTGGGACCTACAGATGGTGTAATGGTTACTTCACTGAACTCCCAAATAGTCGATTGTGGTTTGACTCCTAGACCCGGCAGCTTAAATTCAGACCAGGCACATGTGTGTCATGCCCAAAATCCTGACAGGAGAATGGAGGAGAAGGGATTGTGGTGTGGCCATCACCCTGGGTGGTGATTTCTCACTTTCTGTCTGTCTTTCCAGCAAGCACATGCACCTTATAGCAAAAATCTCCCCCCCAAAAAATTTACCTCTTCTCAAAATTTTCTTAAGGAAATCTAGAAGTCACTTTAGAAAGGAATTTATTTCAGGAAAGCCTTCAAACATTTTTATGGCAGAAGATAGTATACACAAAGTGAGGGGCCAGCCACGTGACCTGGTGGTTAGGGTAACTGGATCTCACATGGCCAGCTGTAATATTTGAGTTTTGGTGGCTTGAGAAACACACCAGGTCCATGTGTGTGTGTGTGTGTGTACACGCATGTGCATGGATGTGCCCAAAATCCAGACAGAAGAATAGAAGAGAAGAAGACTGTAGCATGATCACCTTTCTCACTTTCTCTGCTCCATCCTCAAATCTCATAGAAAGCACTCACACACTATCGCAAAAAAAAAAAAAAAAAAACGTTAAAAATAAGATAAAATGTAGACTTAGGAATTTATAAATTATTTGCGAGACAGAAAAAAGATTGGATCATGGGGCTCGTGATCTAAACACTTCCTCCAAGGCCCCACCTCTCAATTCTGTTGCATAAGGGATTAAGTTTCCTACACAGGATGTTGGGGAAACATTAAGACTATAGCACACAACTGCATGTTATTTACAAGAAAACATTGGAATCTGAGCTCTGATTCTATTTCCAAGAAGTCATACTCAGAAGGTTTTAATTAAAATCAAAGGAAGGAAAGCAAAATGATGATACACTCTCATATTCATGGCTCCACTATTTATTGAATGTTAGTATTACCACCGAGCCTTTTTTTTTTTTTTTTTAGAGGGTTTTATTTGTTTGCTTGTTTGTTTTGGCCTTCGGGCATGTGTGCTCTCTGGAGAGAGAGAGAGAGAAAGTGAGAGGGAATGTGAGAAATACCCTCCCCCCCAATGGGAAATGGCCACACTGCAATCCCTTCTCCTCCTGAGATCTTTGGGCATCCACACACACACACATGCCTGGTGTAATTTTCAAGCCACCAGGTCCAGGATTCGAATCACAGTTGGCCAAGTGGGAGTCCAGCAACCTAACTACTATGCCATCTACCAATTCCCTCAGGAGCCATCCTATAGAAATTTTTCTATTTAACTCACAAGAAAATCTCATAACATTGGTGGTCCCCTGACAACCATTTCACTGAGAATTTCAGTGATCTAAGTTGAAACCATCGTAAGTGCGGGGAAAGATTTTATACTCAAGTCCTGTAAGTTCAAGTTCCCTTTTTTCAGCTCACTTTAAGATGTGATGGTCTATGAGGGAAACAGACACAGAATCCAATTTCAATCATGTCACTGTGAGTATTTGAATGAGAGACTTGCGCAGGAATCTGGAGAGGAAGGAGAGGATGCCCTTTAAAAAAAATTCTGCAACTTTCCAAAGCTAGGGCATATGAGCTCAAGCTCTGAGAAAAAGTAGAAAGCAGCTCAAAGGTAAAGATACTTGTTTACCTGGAAGACAGAGCCACTTCTTTTCCACCCTGTCCCTGTCTCCAGAAGCTGACCTGTGAGCACATCAGTCAGACTCCCAGGACCTCTGGCTTCTGCTTGGTTGAGTCAAAGGCAGGTGCCAGCAGGATGGCAAAGAATAGGAGAAAAAGTCAGAGCTCAGAGCCTTCTGGCTGTCACACTACTGTCCTGAGGGGAGGCTGGCCCTGTTTTGCTCTATTCCAGCCACAACTCCTGACTACTTTGCCTCTGCTGAAGCTCAGGTTCTCACAGGGCTCTTGTTGATTGCTCCTTCAGGGCTATTGAGGGTTACTGCTCCCTGTCAACACTGGCCTCAACATTTCCCACATGGCACTTGGGCTTCCAATAATACTATTAGTAGTTTTGTAAATGCCATCTTCATCAGTCTCTCAACCTCTATGGCTCTGAGTGTGCTAGCTGATTCCATCCTAGACCATATCCAAAACCAAAGCAATTTAAGTCACAGTCAAGAATGTATGCAGAGGGACCAGACAGGTGGGGTGGTGGTGACTAAGAAAACAATTTTGCATGGCTAGCTCTGCATTTTAAGTCCATGACCCAAAGGCTTGAAAAGACTCAAGGTACTTGTGTGTGCATGCCCAAAATCCAGAGGGCAGAATGGAGGGGGAGAAGGAGATGGGATTGGAGTGTATGGTCATTCTCCCTGGAGGTTGCTTTCTCACTTTCCTTCTCTGTCTCTCTCACTGTTACCACATGTACCCTAAGGCAATTTTTTTTTTTTCTGGAGAGATAGATTCAGTGAGAGTGAACATGAGAAATCACCACTTAGGGGGGGATGGCCACTCTGCAATTCTTTGTCCTCCATTTTCCTCCTGGGATTTTGGGCATGCATGCATGCCCAGTGCGTTTCAAGCTGTCGGGTCTGTGACTTGAACCACTGTCCACCATGTGAAGTTCAACATCTTAACCACCATGTCACCTGCTTGCCCCGCTAAGGCAAATTATTTTTTGTCTAAATGTGCAGAAGCACAGAGTGATGGGACAAGTGGATTTCAGGCCATTGTAGGCAAGTCCATATACAATGATCATTCCATGTAGGGAAATCAAGCTAGAGGGATCTCAGCTCAGGCTGCCACAACAAAATGCCATGGGATGAGTGGTTCAAACAGCAGACATTTATGTTGCACAGTTCTAGAGGACACAAATTTACAATTAGCAAATGAAGGGGAAGGATGCGATAACTGATGTAAATAGTTGAAATGACTAAATCACACTGAATAAAATTGAATACTATAGTAAACTGGGTGTGAAATTGGGGGTGCAGGGATGAATTACAGTTTTAGTCATTGTTCACTAAGACTCAGGAGGCACCATTTCAAGAGAAAAGGCAAAGTTTATTGAGCAAGAGCACCCCGCTGGGATCTGAAGGCAGAGATGCCTCACCTCCCACCGCCCCCCCCCCAACTGTCAGAAAAGAGGTTTTTATGTTATCATTATTTAATTAATATTATTTTTTCAAATATGGCAACTGATTATGCTATTCTGGGAGACTGTATGTCACATTTTGCACTACCAAATGCTTTGTGGGTTCTTGTGTTAGTTTGGGCTGTGAGACCCTGTGCTTGTTTTGTGTCCTTGTGTACTGCTCTCTGGGTCAGTGTGACCTTGCAGTAGCAGTGCCAGGAATGTGGGCCCCTGCCAAGGTCAAGTTTGCAGGTTCCTTGTCAGTCCTGGAACACCAAGTGGTGTTTGAGTAGAGCTTTGCAGAAAAGTGACCTTACAGCTTTTTTTTTTTTTAAAGAATAAATACTTTGAATCTAAGATAGTCATCCCCATAAGGATTTCTCCTTTCTTTTGACTGGAAATACAAAATATGAATGCCTGATAGCTAAGACTGAGGGGCCACACTGTCTGTCCCCAGCACCCTTCCTGTGCAGTGTGTCCCAGTTAGGGGTCAAGGCGGTCAGAAAGGTGGCTGTCCCCTCCAGGGCACCTCCTCCTCCTTCCTCCATCTGGGGGAAGTGGCCAGTGGATGCACTTCTCAGCTGCCCTCTCCTGGTTGGGGCAATAGCGCTGGTCCAACCCTGCCTATCTGCGGGGCTGCTCTGCCCTTTCCCTCAAATGAGGCTCGTGCTTTGGAGGTCCTCAGGGGTAGAACGTGCCTGGGGCGCCCAGGGGAGGTGACTAGTGCCTGGAGGCAGCCCAGGCCAAGTCGGGTCGCTATGACGCCTTCCGCAGGGACTGCAGGCCCTCATCCCTGATTCCCTCTTGCCCTGGCTGCTGCATGATGACTGAGGTGGGAGAAGCCCCCTCCGTGAGAGGAGCTTCTCTAGACCTAAAGGGACTTGGGGGACCGGGTCTGCTGCTGCCTTCTCCTCCACACAGTGTTCTGAAGCGACTGTCGCTGGTGGTGAGCAAAGCTCCTCCTACACCCCAGGAAGGTGTCCCCACTCGCGGTGGGGTCTGAGCTGCTCTCCGCCTGCCCAAGCCACCTTCCCCTCTGAGCCCTGCAGGGTCCCCAAGCAGGCGGCGTCCTGGGCAGCCCATGCCCGCCCTGGGCGGTGGGGAAGCGGGTCCCAGCCTGCCCTCTGTCCCCGAAGGCCGCCCCTCCCACTCCTGCTGCATTGGGGATAGAGGTTCCCGCACCTGATGTCCGGAAGCATTTACCCCACAGCGCCACTTACCAGGAACCACTGGAACATGAGCTCTAGATTGCATTTCCAAGAAGCCACACCCGGAAGGTTTTAATTATAATCATAGGGATGGGGACACAGTTCCCATTCCATATTCTCCACACAACTATTTATTGAAAATTGACCTCGCTACAGGAGCCTTTAGACACGTTTGCCTTTAACCCACGAAACAATTCCGAGACATCAGTGTTTCTCTGACCAGCATTTATGAAACGTTTCCATAATGTGTCTGAGTTTAACCCATTGTAAATGGCAGAGTAAGGATTTCATAGTCAAGTCCTGTACATTCCAGTTCCCTTCTTTTCAACTCCCTTTGACAGGTCACCACTGGTCACATGGTGGCAAACAGGCAGAGTCCTGGGGCGCAAAGGTGTACAGAAGTGCTGCTCCACTGCAGCAGACCTGATGTATGGACGTGGGAGGAGACCGCAGGGTAGCATTGGCAGAGTCACCGGCCCTGCTGCCAGGCAGGGGGTGGGTGAGGCCTAAGGGCTGCAGAAGGCTGGGCCTCCTTGGGCTCCAAGGGCCAGCCTCCTGAGCTGGTGGTGGGGCAATACAGTGGGTGTCTCCTTGGAAAGCTGCCGCCTGGGATCCCCTCAGTCCCTCCAGCCTGCTCTCTGCTTCATTCTATGGTCCTCGCCCAGCCTCACACCTGCGCCACCCCTCATCTGCCCCGTCCCTGCCCACCCTGCTCAATCAGTGACAGACTGCTGCCTCACCCTGACAAATCTGGCCCTGGCAAGTGGGTGTCATCCCAGCCACCACAGTTGCTAGAAACGATCCTTTTGTGCTTCAATAAATATGCATGCCTAACAATATGTGGCAGTTTTTATATCTCAAATATTGAAGTATGTTCCTTCTTTCCCCAATAATTGCTTATTCTTTGTTTATTCTTCTCTTACAAAAAAAATCTAAAATGATACGTGCCATATTTAGCAGTGGGCAGATACGCATTTTCTTGGTGTTCTCCACAAGGTTAAACTAACGAAGTTTTCAGAAGCACATTCATCCTACCCACCTTGCATCCCATAAAATCCCAAAAAAGATCTATAATTTTCCTTGCAATTTTTAGCAATGAATTCTGGGAAGAAGTAATCTAAGACAACTCAGGGATCAAAACAGCTACATCAACAACTTAAAAAACATAGGTATACACACATGCAACCACACACTTACACTCTGATGTTACCCAGAAACTCCAACTAATGAATACTCTTACAAGTTTTTCACTTCTAATAATTTGCATGAATAGAGTCAGTTCTATTCAAATCTACATGGCAAATTAAACAGAAAGTTGAGTATCTTTGTATACGTAGAGAGACATTGCATGTACACACACACATCCTTTTCTTCCTAAGAGAAGACATTAAATACAGGTATATTTAATGTAATGTAAACATGAGTTTTCTGAAAGCCAACAAAAATCCTCAATTCTTATACCGTGGGGGAGATGAGAAGGCAGATAAATAACAAAACTACTTGTGACCAAATTTAGCTAGGAAATGTCCCCTGCCTGCTTGGCTTACAACAATACACTCAAAGTTTGAGCGATGATAAATATCCAAGTATATTAGTTTCACTAAGATTTATATGTAGAAAAATCCCTGAAGAACTCTGCTAGCTAGTGCTTTCAATGAAATATTCTTATTTAATAATTTATCCATCAAGTAGGAATACGTTATTTCAAACCAGAACAAAAGGGATGATTCCTCCCTATATCCTTTATAAATTATTTTTTTAAGATCCATTTTTGGCCAGCAAGTGGCATGGGGACTAGGTGGTTGGATCCCACGTGGCCAACTGACTGCAAGGGTGGAGTCTGGACCTGGCAGATTGGAAAACACACTGGGTGGGTATGTGCATACACATGTGCCCAAATCCTGAAAGGAGAAATGGAGAAGGTATTGCAGTGTGATCATCCTGGGAAGAGGGTTCCTCTCTTTCTCTCTCTCTCTCATGTACCTGCTAGCAAAATTTTTAAAGCACGTTTTAAGTAATTCTTTACTTAGTGCTTTATAATATTTTTTTTTCTCTATGAAGACCAGTTAGAAGGGCAGGAAAATATAAAATGTTTGAAGGATCATCATCAGGATAGCCAAGTGCATTTGGAATGTTCTTCTGTGTTTTTTCCATGCTACCTTGGTTCTCTGCTAGTTAATTACACTTTACTAGATCATCTGAAATGTTAAAAACATGAACATAAAAAATGAGAAAAAATGTTAATACAACTGTACATTAAAAGAAAGATGGAGGATAGTGCTGATGTTTTACCTGTCAGTGTGATAAACCATGTTCATAGATGTCTGTGTATAAATTAAGTTCTCCAGAAAACTAGTTTTTCTTGATTCTTTATCTAAAACTTTCTTTAAACTTCAAAGTCAATTAAAAATTAGATCCTGTTGGGGCAGTGGGCTGTCTCCTGCAGGTCTCTGCAAGAACCTAGTCCTAGAAGATCTGCCTGTACCAGGTGCAGACCACACTGTCCAGACCTGGAGACATTGGTCCCTGAGGCAGGATCTTGAGTTTGTACTTGGATTCAAAGCTGAGCCTGACGGAGCAAACTGGGAGCTCCTGCTGAGGGAGACATCTTCTTAGGAGTCAGGCTTGTTGTGTGTGGTTTTTATTTGAGAATGACCGTGTCTCTAAAGAAAATAGTTTAAGACCACCTGGGTCTATTTTCTCAGTACTAAGAGGTGAAAGTCCAATCCAGGCCCTTTATGCTCCAACAAGAGCAGATGTGCTTGAGCACTGGTGAGGTGAGCTGAGCAGCCACATCTCCATTCAGCATCACAAAGTCAGTCTCTGATGTGAACAAAGCTCTCCTAGAGCTAGTTTGGGGTCTCTTTACCTTCTAGTGGCTGGAGATGGGTCCATGCTCAGAGTGAGGATGACACTTTCCCAGTCTTCTATCTTGTTCTACTTAGGCTCCACCTGCTTTGACCAGATGGAGTCCTGGTGATTTGTGGGCAAGGACACCACCTCTGATGCCCGAGTTGCCCAAGTGTGTAAAAGACCCACTGCTGCATTGCTCACCTGTGGGTCACAATGGGGATGGGGCCATACAAGTACTGTTTTGTGGTACAGCTTTTATCAGTAGCTGGTGTTCACCTGTTGTATTGTGGTGACCATCTGCACAAGGTGATCTTTGAAGTCATAGAGACCTGGCTAGTGGCACAACAGTAAGGTGACAGGCTTAATACCCATAGTAGCTGCAGTGGGATGGAGATTAAGATGGGCTCTGTAGGGGTCAGCAGGTCATGCAGTGGTTGAAGTGTGGGACTACCACATGGCTGACCACAGTTTGAGTGCTGGACCTAGAGGCTTTCTTTCTCACTTTCCCTCTATCTCTCTTCCATGAATTAAAACAATAATAATGACAATGATAAATAAGACAAATAATTCTTAAAAAAAAAAAAAGATGGGTTGCATTGACAAGGAGACCATGATTAATCTTGGCATGATTAATCTGTCTTCTGGGGTGAAGTCAAGTCTGGGCTGTGAGGTGCCAGGCTCAGGCCCAGGGGTCAGCAGCCTTCCCTGGACAGGCTCTCTAGAGTCCAGGCTCCACCAGAGTGAGCAGACAACACTCCACACAATTGGGAGAGGCCTGGCACTCCCGGAAGAGAGCAGTCCCTGAGTGACACTAACACAAGGCAGTCAGCAGCCTGTCTTTTCCTAAATGCCTGCTTTGTTAATTTACTTCCATACGCAGGATCAGTCCTCCAGATGAGCCTTTGTTCCTTCCCTGGGAACGTGGTGCTGGGATGAAATGATTCAGAGAGACGGTGGCAGACAGATCTCAGCTAGCCTGGTCTGCAGTCCTGTGGTATGCACTGATTTTAGGAGCCAATGTGATTGCTTCTACAGTTGTGCACAGGAACAAGATGGCTTCTAATTTTCTTTGGGCTGTCTCCACCTGACATTTCCTTTTTCATTTACTGGCTGGAAATTGTCAGACATTAAATTGAAGCCAGGTGGTATCACAGCCCATATTTGCACCATGATGATCCTGATCCTGAAGATGGATGTACAGAAGTTTGTAGCACTGGTGGCTACTCTAGGGGTAGGCTATGGTAGCATGGGCTGTGGAGTGGGCTAGTATGTCTGTTGTTTCTGTGGTGTCAGGAATGCCCATGGTCAGAAAGGAGATGTGCCACTGCACTACCTTCTCAGGGGCTCAGGCATCTCCTGCTTCTCCCTCTTCTGACTGCATAGGGAGTAAATGTGACCTTGATGTTCTGCTGGAAGACCTGAATGTGAACGTTCAGGGCAGCTTCAGCTGTCCACGAATTTGTCATCCTGCAGGTAGAAGTCACTGCAGCTTTGTCAAATGGGGTGGCATGGATGGCTGGGGAAAGGGGGTGCCATGGCCACTGCCTGGAGTGCAAAGATCTCCAAATGGCCCTGAAGATGAAGCCCACTTCCAGAGCTGTGCAAGGAGCAATGACTACTGAATGCTCTTTCTTCAGGTACTTAACTCACAGCTCTCCAGAAGTGTCATGCCCAGCTGTCCCTGACACACCAGCGACTGGTGGGGTGTTTCCCCCACAGAGAAAATTGTCACTGTCACTGGCCTGGGCTGTGAGGGGGCCCCAAAGGAGGGCAGAGGTCTGTGGGCAGGGTAGAGGAAGAGACCACTGCTAACTTTTTGTTAACCAAAAACTGCTTAAAGATATAATCCATCATTTTTATTCAAGGTTTTTGTCATAGAGCACATGCCCTCACTGGAGAGGCCTCTGTCTCCTGAGAGACAGAGAGAAAATGAGAAATCATCCCTCAGGGGAGATGGCCACACTGCTTCTTCTCTACTCTCCTCCTGGGATGATTTTGCCAGCTCATTTACCTGGTATGATTTTCAAGTCACCAGGTCTGGGACTTGAAGGAAGGTCAATTTTGTTTGAGTCCAGTACCTTAACCAGTTGCCACCTGCCAGCCCCTAGCACATCAATTTTAAGAAAAACACATCTTCCCAACTATTGGTCATGTAAAACATGTCTTATCCCAATAGAGATGTACTTTAAGTACAAAATACACAATGGGTTTAAAAGATTTTGTATAAAAAATGAGTGTATAGCATTTCTATAATTTTTATACTGAATACATGTTGTGATTATAATACTTAGTTTGAATAAAACAATTAAAATATTTTTTAAAGAGTTTTTTGTTATAGGGCATGTGTGTTCACTGGAAAGACAGAGACAGAGACAGAAAGTGAGAAATCACTTCCCCCGGGTTGTGGCCACACTGCAATCCCTTCTCTTCCATTGTCCTCTTGGGATCTTGGGCATGCATGCACATGTGCCCGGTGTGAGTTTAAGCTGCTGGGTCCAGGACGTGAACCAGAGTCGACCATGTAGGAGTCCAGTGATGTAACCATTATTCCATCTGCTGGTCCCAAAACAATTAAAATCTTCAAAAATGCAGGGCTCTTATCATGTCTGACTCAGCCATTGCAAGATGCACCCACCACACACATGAAGAAGAGTATGACCAAAGAAGGAACTGCATGTCCTGTGACTGTCACATATCCTTATGGCCTCCCTCACTCCGTTGCTGCTTCTGACGTAGGATGAGGCTGTAGTCACATCCCTCCCTGCCCCCTGAAGATATCATGGCAGCCTAATTCTGGTAAATTGGACTGTTTGAATACAGTCATTCCAGATGTAATTTAATTAACATAAGGTCACTGAGGTGGTATGGAACCCAATATGATCAGTGTCCTTATAAAAATAGAAAAATGCTTTGTGACCAACCAGAAATTAGAGTGAGGTATCTGCAAACCAAAAACTGATAAAGATTCAATACCAAAACCGGAAGCTGACAAGACACAAGGACAGAGTCTATGCAGTCTCAGAGGATGCCTGGCCCTGCTGAAGCCTTGACTTCACACTTCCACACTCCAGAACTATAGAATAAAAGGTTTCTGATTATAAAGCCATGTAGCTGGTGTTACTTCCTTACAGAAACCATAAGAAAAGCTACAGGTGGCAGATCCCTTCCAGTAAGGAATGGTTTTCAGAAAAACTGCTTGCTATGGGCAGATGTCCCTTGCTGCATATAGCTGATGAAGACATTGAGGTATTTGAGAGATCAGAGATATTGTTACAAGGAATTGACAATTTTGCTGGCAGTTATGGGGATTAAGAGACCTAATGTTGGAGAAAGGGCTTTCAAAAGATGTTTGGGGTCAGGGATATCTGGTACTTTCCCATTTATCTTTTAAGAAAAATAGATTAGTACACAGTTCAGGATAAACCCCAGAAAACCCTCTCTGTACTGACTTTTTTGTTCTCATTTCCTCATTTGGTGTCTGAAACTCTGGTCATCTCAGTTTCCTACTAAGAAATCGTATTGTTTGCTTCTAGATTATATAGACTAATTTGCAAGGATATAGGTAAGTGTAGATTAGGAGTCAGGGTTCCTGACATCGACATGGGGCTGGGAAGAAATGCAGAGCAATGCATCTGGTTAGAGAAGCAACACCTTGCACCTTGAAATGAGGAACTCAGGTTTTGAGTAACTCTGGATGTGATTTACAATTTTAAATTTTATATCAAGTCTTGGGGTGGAATTTCTTGGAGGCTGATAGAGGAAGACAAAAAACTAAAGAGGGAAAAAAATCCTTAAATTTAATTTGGTGAATTAAAATTCCATGAGGGAAATTAAAAGTAAAAATGAAAGCCAATAATCACCACTTGGTACATAAATTCACTTAGAAAAAAAAAAAATACTAGCAGGGCAATCTCAATATGAACTTACACCACGTATATTTAAGTTCCTCAAAGAAATAAAATAAGGGATACCATACAAATAACATGTAATATGTTGAAATAAACAAAACAAAATAAGCCAAGCCAGCAGGTGGTGTAAAGGTTAAGGCACTGGAACCCACATAGCCAACACTAGGGTTGGAGTCTCAGACCCAGTAGCTTGAAAATCGTGCTGGCATGATTTTCATTTTGGACATGTGTGCATGTTCAAAATCTCAAGAGGAGAATTAGGAAAGGAGATTGCAGTGTAGCCATCATCCCCAAGGGGTGATTTCTCACTTTCCCTCTCTCTGTGTTTCTGTCTCTCTCCATTGAGCACATGAAAAAAAAAACAAACAAACAAAAAAAACAAGCAAACAAAAAAACAAAACCACAAGTGAATGTAAATTAAGAATATATATGATACATAAAAAATGAGAATTCATGGAATTAAAAGACATACTAACTGAAATAATATTTTTACGTTACATGCTCAGAAAAAAATACTAGGAACAGGGCTGAACAAAGTAATGAAAAAATAGACTATTTGGAAAGTAGTACTAAGAAAATTACCAACAAAACAGAAAAGCGTGAGACATGAAATGATCAAAACCTTAAAAATGGATGTTATTGGGGCCAGCAGGCAGTGTGAGGGTTAAGGCGCTGGACTCCCACATGGCCAACTGGAGTTCAAGTTCCAGACAAGGCAGCTTAAAAATTATGCTGGGTGCATGTATGCACATGCCTGAAGTCCCAGAAGGAAAATAAAAAAGAAGGATTATGGGATAGTCATCTCCTCTGGGAGGTGATTTCAAACTTTCCCTCTCACTTTCTGTCTCTCTTTGATGAGTGCATGCACCCTATAGCAAAACAAACAAACAAACTTTGAGTGATCACAACCATGAAACATTCCAAAAGCAAAGCAGAGAGTGAATGAAAGAAACACTAAATGTAGAAAAGAACCAAAGGATAAATTTCCAAAGTAGAGCTAGGTGTGTGTTTTCTTTTCACTTTTCAAATCTCCAGTGTGTGCTCAGTAAATAAATAAACAAACAAACAAACAGTCTGTTCTTAGGTCAGTATGCAGACTAAAGGGGATTTAATTTTCTCACAGTAACCACAAGGATAAAACAGATTACCTACCAAATGCCAAACAATAATAAAGCAAAACAAAGTTGGCATTAGATTTAGTTTGGGAAGTTTCTAGAAGCATTTGATAACTAATGCACTGTAGCAGAAGACAGGCACATGAATATCTTGTTTAAAAGGGCTATCGTAACCTGTATTGCATCTTTCTGTCCTCTTCCCTTGACCTTCCTGAAGTGGAGCAAAGGGTGATCAGACTTAACATTTTTATGTTACTTGGTTCTACTAAGATCTTCCTCCCTGCTGCCCTTGCCAGTGTCCTGCCCTCATCTGTCACTGACGTAATGATCCTGATACTGTCACATCAAATTTCACTTTATATCCTGAAATGGATGACCTATTACAGACAAAATTTCTTCCCTGGCTCCAGTCATCTATTTCCCTGGAGATCGTCTCTTTTCTCCTGCCTTTTCCCTCATCTGAGTATACTTACTTCCAAGCCAGTGATGGGATCTGTGCTGAATTCCAGAGGACATTTATGCTTCCCCTCCAAGGAAAGCATTAAAGACCCTTCAAGACCTGACTCAAAGTTAGCATCTATTTGTCTCTGTTTGTACCCCATGTTGTAACCAAAATGGCATCACCACACCCAGTTGCTCAATCCAGAAGTTGTAGAATTACACTAGAGTCATCTCTAAATGGGTCATTCCAGAGTCTCATCCTTACATCCAATTCATTCTCAATTCATCTTAAATTTATGTGTCCACATAGTCCAAGTCACCACTTTCTATTCCCTGAACATCTCCAACAGCCTCCATCCTGGTTTTCCTAATTCTATTTTTGCCTGTCCCAATCCATTGTCCTTATAATAGTTAGGCTAATTTTTCCAAAAAGTGAATTAGATCAAATTGTTTCTCTACTAAAAGCATTTCAAGTCTTCCTCACTTTTCCAAGGTAAAACCCAAGATAGTCAATAAGATCCTGTCTATCTTTTCAACCTTCTCTTACATTCCTCTCCCTCTTCTATACCACACTTCATGCAGGTGGACCATACTTCCCTTTTATATTTGCAGCAAAATTTTGTTAGTGGTCTTTGCATAAACCTTTCTATCATCCTCAAATACTGTTCCTCCCTGGGACCAGCAGTTAGCGTAATGGCTATGTCGCTGGACTCCCATGTAGTCGGCCACAGTTCGTGTCCCAAACCCGGTGGCTTAAAACTCATGCCGGGCACGTGTGTGCCCAAGATCCCGGGAGGAGAAGGGATTTCAGCGTGGCCATCCCCCCTGGGGGGTGATTTCTCGCGTTCTGTCTCTCTGTCTCTCTCTGTCTGGCAAGTGCACGTGCCCTATAGCAAAAACCTCTCAAAAAAAAAAAAAAAAAAAAATACTGTTCCTCCCTCACAACCTGGTTAACTGTCACTCTTCCCATGTAAATTCTTGACTCCCCAGAGTGTGGTTGGTGCTGTGACCAACTGTTACTCTCTTTTGTAGGAAGCTACAATTTTCTTTACAGACTTTAGCACAGTTAGAGCTTAAGTGTAGTCTGTATAGTTAAGATAAATGTCTCTCCTTTATTAGACTATAGATATGTTTAAATTACTGTATTCACCAATAGGTATCCAAGTACTGAAACTATTCCTGAGGCAGTGAGTTGCTGAACAATTACTTGTTAAACAAATGACTGAATTGATGATATGACTGCAAGTAAAACTCAAAAAGTAAAAATTAAAACAGCCATCTCAGAAGACTGTATATTTCAAAGACACTCACAATAATATTCCCCACCCAAAAAGCTGTTCTAGAACCTTGCCACATGAGCATCAAAAGTGTGTTGAAATGTTCCTGTGTATTTTAAGTGTGTTGTGCTTCCTTAAAACCATGACAGTGAAATCTCTGTCAAGTAGATCCTGCATCTTCCCTTTAGTGTCAGTATTTGCACCTCACTTTGTCCATTGGTAGCATCACATTCTCCTGCTTATTCTTTATGCTTTTGTGTGTGTTGATGTTTGTACATTGGAAAGCTGAGTTTTAGCTATTGTCTGCAGTCTGGCCTAGTTTGTGATACCCCAGTGCTGGGGCACAGTAAGTGAGAAGTCCATGGTGATTCCTATTGCCACCAGGGACCACAGTCCTAGCTTCAGGTGAGCCCTGCAGTTCCTGATCATCCCAACATAGGATATTTCTGAGGCCCACAAATCTGCACTACTACAAAGAAGAAACATTGCAGAGGGTCACCTCACCATCTGGGCCCCAGTCAGCTGGGCATGGTGCCACATGGAAGCAGATCCACTGCAAAATAGACTCTACCCTGACACACAACACTGCTTGTATCCATCATCCCTGAGGTGCCAAGAGTAGCCTAGCACATGGAAACAATGGCTAAAGCATGTACACCTAGTCAGACTAAGTGGTATGGTTGGGACAAGTGTGCACATAGTAGGAAGTATGAGAAGAAACCTATGGCCCTGGCCACCGCAGAAGAGCACAATTTCCTCCTTGCAGGCACTCTAAAAGTAGTGTGTGCTCTGCAGAAACTGCAAAGGCCAACTACTGTTAGCAGTCACTACAGAAATAAATAAAAGGCATTTATATTTGAAAGGAATATATCAGTTACCTTTATTTATGGATTACATAACTCAGCTTTTAGAAAGTCACTAGGAACTAGCTACAGACTATTAGTATGAATAAACAAGTTCAGGAAAGTAACAGGATATAAGATGAATATACTTAAAATAGGGAACCAGCAGTTAGCGTAATGGCTATGTCGCTGGACTCCCACGTAGTTGACGGCGGTTCGCGTCCCAGAACCAGTGGCTTAAAACTCACGCCAGGTGCGTGTGCGTGCATGCCCAAGATCCCAAGAGGAGAATGGAGGAGAAGGGATTGTGGTGTGACCATCCCCCCTGGGGGGTGATTTCTCGCTGTCTCTATGTCTCTCTCTGTCTGTCTGGTGAGTGCACGCGCCCTCTAGCAAAAATCTCTCCAAAAAAAAAAAATACTAAAATAAATTATATTTCTTTTCTTTTTTCTTTTAAGTTTGTCAAAAAACATGTTCATTCACTGAAAAGAAAAAGAAAAGAGAAAGTGAGAAAGCACCCCAAATGGGCTATTGTCATGCTGCAATCCCTTCCCCTCCATATCTCCCTCCTTTTGAGATTTTGACTATGCTTGCATACACACCATGTTTCTCAAGACAGGACTTGAACTGTGTAGTCTGCCATCTAGGATCTGGCTGCCTTAACTCCATGGAGTTGGCTCCTTAGGCTAATTATTCACTTAGAAATAATTTTAACAAAAACCAGACAAACTTGAACTCTGAAAACCATAATAGATGGCTAATGCTGAAAATTATTGATAGCTCTGTCTCCTTTCCATGTTTCTGGAAAAAATTACCATCCTAGGAAGTAGAGATTGCTTCTTGGTCTATTACTAGATGTAAGCCCAAGGAGAGGTCTACACATCTAAATGTGTAGTATGGTCTCCATTTTCTTCTTCTTCTTCTTCTTCTTTTTTGTAGGCATTATTTACTTTATTTTATTTGCTACTATTTTAAATTTGACCAGAGAATGATGGAGAGAAAGGAAAAATGAGAAAGCAAGCTGTCACATCCAGGACTCGAACCATTTCAACCCTGTGGGAGTCCAGCACCTTAACTACCACACCACTTGCTGGGCCCTATTGTCTCCATTTTGAAACACAGTAAACTGAAGTCCACAAAGAGAGTAAACAATACCTATATCTTAGAGGTGGGAATGTCAGGGATGATTCTCCCACTCACCCCTGCCAATCATCCTGTAGTTAAATAATCCCCCTAATAACATACCAATATGTGTTTAAGAGAGAACTGGTATCTAAGGGTGGGAGGAAGGGTGGCCAGGGATTTAAAACTAGAAGGTGAGAGAGAGTACTGTGCAGATCAAGACTAAGTTCTTCATGAGTACAGAACAGAGTCATTGAAAGACACTTACAGCATCAGAGATGGTACCGGAATTTGAACATGGTAGGGCATATAACAGGAAAAACAGAAAAAAAACAGGCATAGGTCTTGAACAAGATCATGTCTGTTGCATGCCCCCAGTCACCACTCCCAATCTTTACCCACTTTTCACACCATCTCCTCATTGCACCACTCCAGTCTAACATTAACCATGATGAATCAAGATGAGCATTTTGGGGCCAGCAGGTGCCCTGGTGGTTTAAGGCACTGGAGTCCAACATGGCTGAGCGTGGTTCAAATCCCAGACCTGGTGGTTTGCTTTTTCACTTTCCCTCTCACTCTCTGTCTTGTCAAATTAAAAACAAATAAATAAATAATAATAATAATAAATATAGTTAAATAAAATAATTTAAAGAGGATGGACAGTTCTCTGTTTGAAAAGAAACTCAGTGATAGCAAAATGTATATGAAATCCTTCCTGGCATGGTTTGTGGTTGAAATCAAGGAAGAGTAGATAAGTCAGGTATATCTCCCCCCCTCACACACACACACCAAAAAATTAAAGATTTGTTAGATAAAACATGGGAATTTTTAGGCAAGTAATTATTGGACATTTGAAGTGTAAATAGACTTGGAATATGAAATACACCCATCCTATAATTCTGCTATCTTATATAATACACTAGAACAGTTTTCAACTGTACTACCCATTAAACACTCAAAAATCAGCTTATTGGATGAAGATAAACATATTTTAATGACTGCAAGAAAATCGCCATAGTAATTTGTTTCTTAATAAACTAAAAGACATTTTTCATGCTTTAGATTGCATTGCAAAAAAGAGTACATGGTTCTACAACAAGAATAATCATTTCAGAACAACAAAAGTATTTTTTTAGAGGTTTTTGCTATAGGGCGCGTGCGCTTGCCAGAGAGACAGAAAAAAATCATCCCCCAGGGGTGATTGCCACACCACACCGGTGTGAGTGTAAGTGACCCACGTACGAATTGCCCCATTATCCCTGAAACATCAAACCAGGATTGAATAAAGAACCAGGAACCTGTCTCTCACTTACGTGGATACGGACTGTTCCTCTCCCCTCAGGTTTTAGTTTCCTGGTAACAGGACTCTCCACGTGAAAATACAGGAACCTTTGCAGTGTTGCCTAATCCGGGAACGCAGAGCTTTGTGGGAAATGTAGTCTCTGCTCCGATGACGTCATCAGCACAGGCCAAGGAGGGCGGCTTTTCCGGATTCTCTCCGCTTGTGGCGCTCAGTTCCTTCTGAGCGGTCGCTAAGGAGAACCTGCCAGCTGTGCTGACCGTGCTCTATCGGACACGGTGTCCATGACGGTGAGTCTGAGTGTGAAGGAGGAGGGTTGCGGGTTTTGAGGACCCTGGTAGGGGAGACGTGGCCCTATTCCTTGGTGGCAGCAGAAACGTGAGGGGAGGTCGGGTGGAGGAGGGGCGCCCGAGGGAAGGTGCAGCCCCTGATCCGGGCTGGGTGGGGAGTGCGACAGGAGCGTCGGGGTGTGCAGGTCCAGGGTGACGAAAGAGGTGACCTAGGTTTGCTTTCAGTAGCTGCTTTGTCAGAAGGTGTGTGTGTGCATTCAGGTGTACAAAGGTGGCTCCAGAAGCTCGGGAATGGGGTGATCCAGTCCAAGCTGGCCACGGGGTCCGTTTGTTATATTTTGATCAGTGAGAAAGGAGAGGACACCCAGTCACAGCCAAGTTATAGGAGTCTTTATTGCCAGCGGCTGCGGGAGCTCTCATGTCTCTCAAAGACCCCGCAGCCCCCAGTGTAGGGAGAAGGGTGCATGTAAAGGCAAAAAGCACATTTGCGTTGATGTGGCGGGAATGGTAACCATTGATGAGGGGGCGGAGAAGAAAGGGAGAGGGGATCCCAATGGAAAGCAGTCACAGAAGCCAGATCAAGCAGATTAATAATTACTTAGGACACTTTCCAGTCCTTTGCCAAAACACAATGGGATCTTAATGGTCTTCATGCCTGGGGGCAAGGAGTTTATCACTAAGGAAGTTCTCAAGGTAGGGGGTTTCAGGTTACTTAGTAAAGACTGCAGGAATGTTAATCACTCTTGTTTACACAAGTTCTAAGCAAGTTTCCAGTATAGAGTTCACAATGGAGGTTCTTCTGCTTCAGGTTGAGGAGCCAGGGGGTCAGAGGACCAGGAGTTCAGCTTCCAGCTCTGCTACAGGATTCTGATGAGAGAGAAGTAAGCTCTCTGGTTAGGTAGATAGGGTGAGGAGTCCAGGGAATGGAGGGTAGGAGACAAATGGAGTCAGTACAGTGAAGCCTCTAATAAAAATATATTCACAACTCTCAGCAGAAATCAGTTATTAGCTCTTGTTTCTTGCTTGGAGAGAAAGCTGCTTGCAGCCTGCTTAAGATAATGACAGCTGAAAGTAGCATGATCCGTATCATTGCTACATTCCAAATGAAAAGTGCAGTGTCTCTTGGTCTGGAGAGCAGCAGAATGAAGGACCTTGAACACTAAACTCTTCTTTCATATTTCAAAAAATTTATGAGCACTTGCTGACTAGTTAGAAATAGATAAACTGGCTGTAGTCCTGAGCACAGTGTCCAACTCAAGGACAGTGATTAGTTTAAGACTCCTGGTGGCACAAAACTCTTGAGGTGGCATTGCTTTTTAAAAAGTATTTTTTTCTCCATCTCCCTAGATGAAATTATTTTTCACATTGTTTTTTTTTATTTTTCTTGTCAGGGTCCATTCTGACACCCTGAGTATACCCATTTGTTTAGCTGGAAGCTTTGCCTGTTTTCTAATAAACTTTGTTTACTATCCTCTCCTTTTGTCCACATTTCTAATTCTTTGTGACCATCAAATAAGAACCTGCCCAGGTGTTTATCTGAACACCTAGCACTTCATATCATGGATGCTACTCTCATTAGGTTTATCAATCTGTGGAGTCTTTGCAGACAGTGTTCCTATGGCAACTCTGTTTGTGAGGTGTCTTGGTGTCAAAGTGAATGAAGCCTCTGGTTCCCTCCTGCATTTCTTTGGCCTTCCTAGTACTCCTGGGTAAGTTACTTTTTTTCTTTTAAGATTTTTGCTATGGTGCACAAGTACTTGCCTCAGAGATACAGAGATGGGCAGGGTAGGTGAGGAGGAAGGAGAAATCACACCCCCTCCCCCCAGGTGATGGGCATGCCAAAATCCTTTCTTCTCCATTTTCTTCTTGGGATTTTGGGTACACATGGACAAGCTCTGGATGTAATTTTTAAGCCACTGACTCTGGTAATCAAACTACAAAGTTGCATGTGGATCCAGCAGCCTTTGCTCAATGCCACTGGCTGGCCCACTACTGGGTAAATTTAAAAACTTTTAAGGGCCATCAGATGGTGTAGTGGTTATGGTTTCGAACTCCCTCTTGGCTGAAGGAAGCGGCAGCCTTTCCCTCAGTCCAAGACCTGGCAGCTTGAAAATCGCACTAGGTGCATGTGCCTTTGTGTACAATCTTCCAGGAGGAGAGTGGAGAGAAGGGATTGTGGTGTGGCCATCACTCTTAAGGGGTGATTTCTCATCCCCCTCCCTCTTTCTGTCACTCTCCTGCAAGTGCACTCACCCAATGGCAAAAACCTAAGGGGAAAAAAAGAATTTTATACAAGTTCAGATTCAGTATCGAGTGACAATGATTTCTGTTAGGCAGTTTGGAGTACTGGTGAATGGTAGCATTTTATTTGGAATAAAATAAGTATTGTGAAGTTAGAAAATTATACTGTACAGGTAGGAATCTCACCTGAAAGATCACCCCTATGGCCTGAATACTATGTTAGTACTTCAGAGCAGTGGCAGAAGAGCCTGGGAAAGGAAAAAAAAAATTAGTTTACCTGAAGTAATTATTGATCTTTCTTCCTAGAGTGGACAAAATTTGAATAGTCCTGCATTCTCCTGAAGCACTGGATGTTGCTCAGGTTTGGACCAACTTTCAGAAGGGATAGAGAGTTTGACTGAGATGGGTAGGCAAAGCCCTAACGATGTTACTTATTGGAGAAAGGTTAGAGTGTGGCCTGGCGTGAGGTTATAACCTGTCATCCTGAGATTGTCTGTCTACAGTGCTCTGTAAACAGACTCCATTCTTTCAATCCGAAGTTATTGTTTCCTGTGTTCGAGTTCACTTAAACCTGATCTGTCACCAAATTTGGCAAGTAGAGAAAAGCGGATGCACCCTCTATCTTGATAGGTTTTCCTAGTACTTCAGGAAGGGTTTGCCAAACTATTTCTGCCTTATAAGAAAAATGGAAATAGATTTGAGATGTGTCTTTCCCAGAGTGTGGTTATTTGTAGATACTAGACATTCTGACGTTTGGCTAGTGTTATCTGTTTTTTTACCAGATTTCAATCAATTTTTTTTACTTTCAAATTTTTTGTGTGACATTGAGGTTAATACAAACATGACTTGTGATACCTTTCCTACCCATCAACAAATTTTGTGACTTATGTGGTTTCAAAGAGTTTTCTACTTAATAACAACAATGTCTTATTAAGATGATAAATTCTGCAGAAAATTTATGAGCGCTTTTATTTCTTCTGTTTTTTAAAGGTATTTTTTGCTGTAAGACACACACAGTTACCAGAAAGAATTCCCCCCATCCCCCCCAACCTTGGGTGATGGCCAATTCTGAAATCCTTTCTCCTTCTGTCTCCTGTGATTTTGGGTGTACACATACATATTCACTCACTTACTCATGTGCCTGGCATGATTTTCATGCCACTGGGCCTGGGACTTGAACCACATACTCAGCCATGTGAAATTCACTACTTTAACCACAGTGCTTCCCACTGACCCATAAGGGCCTATTTTATGGGACCAGCAGTTAGCGTAATGGCTATGTCGCTGGACTCCCACGTAGTCGACTGCGGTTCGTGTCCCGGACCCGGTGGCTTAAACTCACGCCGGGCGCGTGTGCGTGCGTGCCCAAGATCCCAAGAGGAGAATGGAGGAGAAGGGATTGCGGCGTGGCCATCCCCTCTGGGGGGTGATTTCTCGCTTTCTATCTCTCTGTGTCTCTCTGTCTGGCGAGCGCACGCGCCCTATAGCAAAAACCTCTCCAAAAAATAAAAGAGCCTATTTTATGTTATGTAAAATAGGAATATTACACTATGTGACTCTTTTAGTTTAAACCAATTTTTAAAATGTAAATAAAATGTAATGCAGTACTTGTGTATGAGTAACAAATCCTTATGTTTTGTTTATTAATTAAATTTTGTTTATGTGTGTAGGAGTTTTTTCCTTAGTACACATATGCATGTCAGAGAGAGACTGAGACAGTGGGAACAAAAGTAAGAAATCTCTCCCTGGGGGGGTGGTCACACCACAGTCCCTTCTTCTCCTTTCTCCTTCTGATATCTTGGGCATGCATGCACGTGTACCCAGTGTGAGTTTTAAGACACCAGGCCTGGTACTCAAAACAGTGGTCAGGCATGTGATAGTCTAAGTCTAGTCCAGTGACATCACTGTGAGGCTATCTGCTCTCTCTCTTTTTTTTTTTTAATTTACAGAGACTTACAGGATGTAGAAATCTTAAAACTTCATCTACTAATGTACACAAAATTGCTCTGTAGGTTTTTCAAAAGTCTTACACATGGCTGTGGAGTTCTATTGATTGTATCTGACATGTATTTAAGACTTTCTGTCTCATGATACTGTTAAAAACATTGCTGGGGCTTAAATATATTGTTTAGCATTTTCTGCGTAAGTAACAAACTAAGTATTCTAAAAACTAACAAAATTATTTGCTCAAGGGTCTTTGGGTCTACATTTTGGGGTGAATTCAGCTGGGTAGTTTCTATTCTGGTTGACTGGATGGCAAGTGAGGCTTTAGTCATATGGTGCCTCAAGAGAGTCTGATTCGTTTCAGATGACTTCACTGTTCTGTCTAGTGGTTTATGCTTACTCTTGGTGAGGCCCATGTATCCACCAATTTAGCCTCAGGATTTTTCAATAATGACTCTGACAAAAAGTGAAGCACTGTTGCGAGAAGGTGGTGTGGTGGTTAAGGCACTGGATTCCCACATAGGCTAACTCTGTTTTGAGTCTTGGGCGTGGCAGCTTGAAAGTCATACTGGGCACGTGTGTGTACATGTGCCCAAAATCCCAAGAGGAGACTAAAAGAGAAGGGATTGTGGTGTGGCTATTCAACATTTCTCCTTTTCCTTCTCTCTGTCTCTCTCCAGTGAGCATATGCACCCTATGGCTAAAACCTAAAAGCAATAAAGAAAGAATGGAAGCACTAGTGGGCAAAAAATTTCCATACTTAGATTTCTATCACATTTTCTTTTATCGGTTTATTTTATTCATGATAGAGCATGCATGTCCACTCAAGATTGAAAGAAAGAGAGGAGCACATACAGGGATTCATTACTGTGTTTCCCCAGTTCTCTTAACTCATCAGGATCTTAGGCATATGCACTTATTCACAGGCTTGATTTTAGACTGATCTGGGGATCCAGAGTTGTGGTTTAATATATACCTTCCAAGACTGCAGTTGCATTTGTTATTGACTCCAAGCTGGACCTGCATTATGGTTTTTCTATTTTTTTTTTTTTTTCAGTTTTGGCTATGGGGCATGTATGCTTGCTAGAGAGAGAGAGAGAAAGGAAGAAGGAAGGAAGGAAAGGACAAAGGAAGGAAGGGAGGAGAAATTTCAAACCGGAAATAGGGCCATGCCTCAGTTTCTTCATTCTTTTCTCAGGATTTTAGGCATACCTGAACATGTGGCTGGCCTGCTTTTCAAGGTGTTGGGTCTGGGACTTGAACCATGGTTGGCCATGCGGGATCCAGCTGCATTAACCCTCATGCCCTGGGGTGGTCTTAAAAATTCTATTTCAGTATGACTTAATTTATGGATTCTGATTATATTATTGTCTCTTGATCTTTGTCTTTGATTGCTATTTTGTAGTTTTATAATATTTTTTATTATCAGTTACTCTAGTGCTTTAATTCAGAAATTGTCTAATTATATATGTATTTATATTTGATATTCTAGATAAATTTTAGAATTTTTGGTCTCTTTTTCCATGAAAAGACAACATTCTGGAATTTTGATGGAATATTTGTATCAGTGACAGAGATAGCACTTCATTTTGATGAATTTTGAAAAAGTGGTCATCTTTGTAAAGGTGAGTTTTTCTTCACGTATATATATGTAACCACATTTTTCAGGTCTATAAATTTTCTTATATATTCTACATATTTGTTTCTAAAAACTTGCATACATGTATATTACACAAATGTCATGTTCATATAATTTATGTTGTATTTTATACTATCTATTAAATTGGACCTATAAGAGCTAAACTATGGCTTAACCCTAGGAACCACTTCCCCTACACTGCCCCATTCTTTTCTCACTTAATGACTTCTTGCCTCTTCCACCTCAGTTTCAAATATTTAAACTAATGCTATGAATTCTTATCATAGTACTTACATTCTTATATTTCTTTGAGTTTGTGCTGGTTGTATGTGTGTCTGGGAGCTTATTGAATCAGTTTCCTAAAGTATAGATAACTAGACATTCAACCTTTTTTTTTCCCCCTTAGAGTTCAGTTCCAAATGTTATTGTTTAGTTTTATTTATTTGATTTTGGTATTTTCCAATTTACTAAAGATGTTAAACATGTTTTACACATTTATTGGACATTTAGAAATCTAGGTAAAGTGTCTGAACAAGTGTCTTTGCCTACTTTTTTGGGGGGAAATCTCTCTTTATTCTCATTAAAAATGTTTAGTTACAGGGTCAGAATGTGGCATAGTGGCTAGGGTGCTGGACTCCCACAGGACTAACCATGATTTTCCTGGACCTGGTAGCTTTCTCACTCACTCTCTTTCTCTGTCTCTCTCTGGTGAGTATGTGTGTCCTGTAGCAAATTTTTAAAAAAGGGATAAACAAAATTGAATAAATAATTCTTAAGAATTAGTTAGTTAGTACTTGGGAGGCAGGAGGATCATAAGCTAGCAAGATCCTGTTTTTTAAAAAGTTTTTATTAAAAAAAGAGAAGTTATGTTTGATTAGACATATGGTCATTATTTTCTCACACTCTTGTCACTTCTCTTTACACCCCTTAAGTGTATCATTTGATGAATAGAATTTTTATTTTAATGTAGTCCAATTTATAAATTATTTGAAATATTGTTTTACATAACTCTTAAAAGGTATCTTTGGAAAATATTATGTAACATGGGCAGAAAAGATACATCATAATTTTTTGCTACACAGATATAATATTGTCTTCACAGCTAATGCTCTTTGGAAAATACTCTTTCCCTGCTTCTCTGAAGTGCTGTCTCTCTCACTGATACAAGTTACCAAAAGCCAGAGGTATTTTTAAAAGTTTCTCTTGATAGTTCAACTGGTCTGTTTATTCATCTCATTTCTAGTTTTACACTGTTTGATTTTTATTACTTTATAAAATTTGTATTCGAGTGTGTGTGTGTGTGTGTGTATGTTATCATTGCAAGAATATACATTTGTTGGGACCAGCAGTTAGCGTAATGGCTATGTTGCTGGACTCCCACGTAGTCGACTGCGGTTTGAGTCCCAGACCAGGTAGCTTAAACTCACGCTGGGTGCGTGTGCATGCGTGCCCAAGATCCTGCAAGGAGAATGGAGGAGAAGGGATTCCGGTGTGACCATCCCCCCTGGGGGGTGATTTCTTGCTTTCTGTCTCTGTGTCTCTGTCTGTCTTCCTGGTGAGCACATGCGCCCTATAGCAAAAACCTCTTAAAAAAAAAAAAAAAAAAAAAAAAAAAAAAAAATATATATATATATATATATATATATATATATATATCTTATCAAAATTGACAGATTTTTTTGAATTTCCTTTTTTTTTCCTTTCTTGAGAGAGATTTTTGCCATAGGGCACATATACTCGCAGGAAAGACAGAGACAGAGAGAACTCATCCCCCAGGTGGAATGGACATGCCACAGTCCCTTCTCCATTCTCCTCTTGGGATCTTGGGCACACGTGCACACACATCCAGTGTGAGTTTTAAGTCACTGGGTCCAGTCAACTACATGAATGTCCAGTGACTGATGTAACCATTATAGCATCTGCTGGTCCCAATTCCCTGAATTTATTTTAGAGAACTAACATTTGGTATTGCTGTTTCTCTCTCTGATATTTAGTTTTATTATCTTTGATTGCTTCTTATAGCTTTCTCTTCTCAATCATCTTTTACTAAATTTCCCATATCTAAACTATTAAGATTGATTAGCTAATGAATTCTTAGTCTTCATTCTTAGTATTTTTGTTTTATTTATTTATTAAGTTTTGCTATGGGACATGTTTGTTCACTAGAGAAGACAAGAAGGGAAAGAGTGGGGCCAGAAGATGGCATGATAATTAAGGCACTGTTGTTAGTTTAAGCTGGTTTGAATTTTTTACTTTAATTACTATTGAATTTGTAAATGTATTTGTGTATTTACTTGTAATTTGACTGTCTCTTTAATATATTTGTTGAAATCTTTTATTTATTTATTTTATATTTAAATACTGCAGATCTTTACAGCACACAAAATGAATTTTCCCAGCATGAATACACTGTATATTAGTCCAGTCCAACATACTACCGTAAACATTTTCATCAACAGATAATTTTTTATTTTTGTGTTCCCAAAATGTATTGCTTTTTAAATTTTTATTTCTACCTTCCTGTTCCCTATTGCCCGTCTTCTTCCCATGCTATCTCTAGTATCCACAGTTGCTCTCAATGCCTTTATACATTTCAGTCTTTCAGTTTTCAGTTTCTGCCGAGCACAAACATTCAGTATCTAGTAAGTGGGACATCTAATGCCTCACTTTCAGTCTGACTTGATTCACTTAACATTAAATCTTTGATGTTTTGTCAATTTTCTATCAAATGCCAGGATCTTCTTTTTTTATGGCTGAGTAGTATTCCATGTGTATTAGTGCCACACTTTTTCAACCCATTTATCTGTCCTTAGACATTTAGGTTGATGCCATGTTTTAATAATTGTGAATAAGGCTGCAAAAACCATGGATGTGCAAATGTTTTTCCAACTGAGTGTATTTCTGTTCTTTGGGTAGATACCCAGGAATAGAATTGCAAGATGATATGGTAGTTCTATTGTAGGTTGTTGAGGAACCTTCATATTATTCTGCACAGTGCCCAAACTAACTTAGTTTTCCACCAACAGTTTAGGAAAGTTCTCTTTCCACTGCAGCCTCACCAGCACTTAGCATTTTTTATTTTTCTTAGCCGTTCTGACTGGGGTTAGGTAGTATCTCATTGTGATTTTGACTTGCAACTCCCTTATGATAAGAGATGTTGAACATTTTTTCATATGCTTTTTAGCTGTTTGTGTGTCTTTCTTGAATAGTTTGTTTGTTCAGCTCATTTGCCTATCTTTTAATTGGATTTTTTTTTTTTTTACTCTTTTTTTGAGAGATAAACTGCTTGCATTCTCTATACTGCTATCAGTCCCTTATCAGAGGCTTAGTTTGTGAATATGTTCTCCATTCTGATGACTGTCTCTTTATTTTTATTATTGTGTCTTTTGCTGCATAGAAGCTTTTTAACCTGATATAATTCCGCTTGTCTATTTTCAGGATTATTGCCTGTACTTTAGGGATCTTATTAAAGAAGTCTTTACCTACTGTGATGTCTCCAAGAGGTTCTCTTGTGTTTTGTACCAGTAGTTTTATAGTTTGAGGCTTTATATTTCGATCTTTGATCCATTTTGAGTTGATATTTGTTAATGCTGAGACATAGGGGTCCAGTTTCATTTTTCTGCAGGTGAATATCTAGTTTGTCCTAGACCACTCACTGAAGAGATTTTCTTTTCCCCACTGATTTGTCTTGTGTCCTTTGTGAAAAATCAGTTCTGCATGTTTCAAGATTAATTTTGCTCCATTGGTTTACATGCCTGTTATTATGCAAGTACCACACTGTTTTGATTATCACAGCTCTGTAATATGTTTTGGGGTCAGAGATTGAAATGCCTCCTATTTCATTCTTTTTGTGCAGTATTGCTTTGGCAATGTGGGGCTTTTGATGATTCCAGTAAAATTTTATGATTATTTTTAAAAATTATGATTGTTTTTTCTAATTCTGTGAAGAACATCTCTGGTAATTTGATCAAGACTGCATTAAATATATAGGTTAATTTTGGTAGAATAGGTTTTTTTATTATATTAATCCTTCCAATCCAGGCTATGGAATATCTTTTCACATTTTGAATCATTTTCAATTTCTCTTTTAGTTTTTCAATTTTTCTTGTAAAGGACTTTGGCTAGCTTTATTTCTAGGTATCTTATACTTTTCGTGGCTATTGTAAATGGGCTTTTTTTTTTTTTTTCCCAATTCTATAATACCTCAGTCTGTTCACTATAGTACATAAAAATGCTATAGAATGTTGTATGCTAATTTTCTATCCTGCCACTTTACTGTATTTATTTATTACTTTCAGAATTCTTTTTGTGAATTCCTTTGGGATTTCTGTGTATATATCATGTTATCTATAAAAAGAGATAATTTTACTTCTTATCCTGTTTGAATACCTTTTATTTTATTCCCTTGTCTGATTACATTGGCTAGGACTTCCAGCACTATATTGAAAAAGAAAGGAGACAGTTGGCAGCCTTGTCTTGTTCCAGTGTTTAGTGGAAAAGCTTTCATTTTTTGCCCATTGCTTTTATTGTATTGAGAAGTGTTTCTTCTATTCCGATTTTGCTGAGTCTTAATCATGAAGGGATGATTGTATTTTATCAGACACTTTTTGTGTACCAGTTGATAAGATCATATAGTTTTTATCTTTTTCTGTTAATATGATGTATTACATTTTTTGTTTTACATATGTTGAACCACCTTTGCATCCGTGGAATAAATCCTGCCTTGTTATGGTGCATAATCTCTTAATGTGTCATTGGATACAGTTTGCTAGTAACTTGCTGAGAATTTTTCTGTCTAGATTCAACAGGGATCTTGGTCTGTAGTTTTTTTTGCTGTTATGTACTTGTCTATTTCAGGGATGAGGGTGACAGAAGCTTCATAGAATGAGTTTGGGAGTTTATTCCTTTTGGATATCTAGAAATAGTACACTGAGAGTTAGCTCTTCTTTAAAAATTCTCTAGAATTCAGAAGTGAAGCCATCAAGAACTAGGCTATTTTTTGTTGGGAGACTATTTATTACTGATTCTATCACATTGTTTCTTATTGGTCTCTTTAGGCTTTCCATGTCTTCTTGATTCAGTCTTGGTAAATTGCATGTGTCCAGAAATGTGTCCATCATTTTTATTTACTTACTTACTTAAGTTTTGTTCATTTTATCCAGGTTTTCTTGTTCATTGGTGTGTAGTCGCTAATAGTTTTTTATTTATTTATTTTTTTATTTTATTATTTTTTTTAATATAGACCATAGATTTCTTCATTTTTAAAACCCATCATGCCAAGAATTCATAGGGAATAGGTTCCAGTAGCTCAGGCTCCTTTCCATTGGTTCTCACAAGGTGTGCTTCTCTGGGTGGTGCAGGCTGGCGCTTCTTTTTCTGGTCATTTTCCTTCACACGTTTTAGGAAGCTATCTCTGCTCTTAGAATGCTTATAAGCTCAATATGCACATTAATTCTCTTGGCAAGAATCTTGCCCTTGTTTGTTCACAACAATGCCAACAACATGCTGGGTAACATTGTAGACTCTTCCAGTTTTGCCATGGTAACATTTGTGAGGCATTCCTTTTTGAACAGTAGCCATTCCTTTGATGTCTATAATATCACCTTTCTTATAGATTTACATATATGTTGCTAAAGGAACCACTCCATGATTTCTAAAAGGCCTAGAGAACATATATCGGGTGCCTCTTCTCTTTCTCTTCGTGTTCATTATTCTGGTTAAGTACTGGAAGATGGTGATTCTGGCCAAAAGGCGCTCATAGTATTTTGTCATGATCTTTTGTATTAAGTCATTGGAAAAGTCATCACATATTTTTTCATGTTTTTGTATGCAAACATGTGTCATGACTTTTCCAACAACGCAGTATTTCTGTTATGCTTGTTATAATATTGCCTGTTTCAGTGTTAATTTGATTTACCTGGCTCCTTTCTCTGTTCTTCTTGATTAATTTTGTTAATGGTGAGTTAATTTTTTTTTTATCTTCTTGATGAACCAATTTTGGTTTCTTTTATTTTTCTGCATAGTTTATTTTCTATTTTATTTATATCTGCTTGAATATTTATTGTTTCTTTTCTCTTATTATTTTTTGGGGTTTTCTTGTGGTGGTTTTTCCAGTTCTCTGAGATGTGACATTTGGTTGTCCGCTTGCCCCCTTTTATTTTTTTCTTGTGAGCACTAATTACTATGAAATTACTTCTTATGACTGCTTTCACCATGCCCCATAGGGTATGAAAATTCGTTTGTTCATTATCTTTAGTTTAAATACATTTTTTATTTCAGTCTTAATTTCTTCAGTGGTTGCAACATCATTAAGTAGCAGATTGTTTAGTTTTCATGTGTTTGTGTATTTTCAAAGATTTTCTCTGAAGTTAATCTCAAGTTTGTTTTCACTGTGGTTAGAGAAGATGCTGGATACAGTTTCTGTACCTTTTCATTTTTTTGTGTCCTATCATGGGTGGTCCATCTTTAAAAATGTTCCATATGAGGGTCTGAAAAAATGTGTATTTTGTGGTTATTGGTTGGAAAGTTCTATAGATATCTGTCAAACCTATCCAATTTATGGTATTGTTTACATCTTGTATCTCTGCTTATTTTTTGCCTAGATGATCTGTTCAAAGGAGACAGTGGGATGTTGAGATACCCATTGACTAGTATTTTGCTATCCACCTCTCCCTTTTGATCTAGCAGGCTTTCTTTCACATATTTGAGTGCCCCGGTGTTGAGTGCATAGATATGTATAAGTAGTATAGTTTTTGATTAATAATACTTTTGTTTTCTTTCTTTCTTTCCTTCTTTCTTTCTTTCTTTTTCTTTTTTATTTTTTTTCAGAGGGTTTTTGCTCTAGGGTGTGTGCATGTGCCAGAAAGACAGAGAGAGATGGAGAGACAGAAAGCGAGAAATCACCCCCCATGGGGGGATGGCCATGTCGCAATTCCTTCTCCTCCATTCTCCTCTTGGGATCTTGGGCACACATGCACACATGCCCATCGTGCGTTTAAGGCACTGGATCCGGGACTCGAACCGCAGATGACTAGACTACATGGGAGTCCAGTGACATAGCCATTACGCTAATGGCTGGTCCCTGATTAATAATACTTTTAATACTACACAGTGCCTTTTTTTAAAAATGAATTATTTATTTAATTTTGTTTAATTTAATATTACTATTATTAGTTTTAATTTGGTATAGGACACCTGTGGTCACTAGAGAGAGAGAGTGTGTGAAAGAGAGAGAGAGAAGTGAGAAAGCAAGCCACCAGGTCTGGGACTCTAACCATGGTCAGCTTTGTAGGTGTCCAGTACCTTAACCTCCATGCCACCTGCTGACCCTCTAGTTTCCTTCTTTAACTGTTCTTATGATTTTTGTCATAAAGTCTATTTTGTCTGATATCAGTATCATGACTCCAGCCTTTTTTAAATTTCGATTTGTATGGAATATCTTTTTCCAGCCCTCTACTTTCAGTCTATGTATATCTTTATCCATGATATGTGTTTATTGTAGGCAGCAGATAGAGGGCTTCGGTTTTTCTTCTTCTTTTTTTTTTTAATCTGTTCAGCCAATCTGTGTCTTTTAATTAGAGCATTTAATCCACTAACATTCTACATGATTATTGGTATTTACTAACTTATCACTGCCATTTTGTTACCCATCTTCCAGTTTGTTTTTGTTCTCTTATTTCTATTTGTGCCTTTTTAGTTTTCCTGATATAGTACACCTTTCAACACTAGTGTTGATCAATATTTTCAGTTTTTTTTTTTTTTTAATCTGGGAATGATATTTTTGTGTTCTTCCAATTTGAAGGATAGTCTCACAGGGTATACAGTATTGGTTTCATTGTTTTGAATATGTCTTCCCACTCTTTCCTTGTTTGCATTGTTTCAGTCAAGAGGTCTGATGTTAGCCTAGTAGGATAACAATTTGTAAATAACTATACATTTCTCTCTTGCCATTTTTAGAACCTTGTCTTTGATTTTGATCAATCTGGCTGTGATGTACCATTGAGAGAATCTTCTTAAGTGTATTCCATTTGGGGTCCTTGTATTTGTTGGGTCTGATGTCTCTCTAGGTTTGGAAAGCTTTCTTAAGTATTTCATGGGATAGATTTACGATGCTATGGTCACTTTCATTTTCTGGAATGCCAGTTATTCAGGTATTTGGGAGTTTAATGGTGTCTAGTATTTCTGGTATGTCATCATCATTTTGAGGGGTTGATTGTGAGAAACTCAGGGCTCAAAGGCAGGTTGTCACGAAGAATTGAGGCAAGAGATGAGTAAAAGTTTAAAGAGGGGGCTAAAGCTCTCTTAGAGCGGAAGCAAAACTGTGCCAAAGCAGAACCCATTTATTCTAAATTGAATAAGTAGGGAGTTTAGCTATAGAGAACGGTATACAATATACATTGCTGGAGGCCCTGCTCCAGCCGGGGTGGATTGAGACTAGTACACAGGAAGGCAACACAGGTGAACAAGAATCAGACTGAGACCTCAATACTGTCTAGCATGTTCTCAGCTAACTATAGTCAGAGTCCGCTCCAGATTGCAGTTGTAGTGACTATTAAACATGCGTATTTTTTGAGGGATGTGTTACAGAAGTAGGAGGGGTGAGGGGGAAATAAAAGATTTACTCCATGAAACAGGGAATTCAAGGCACAGGAACAGTGATCATAAAACATGATGTCTGTCTTGTTTGATCAGGTATAATCAATTACAGTTCTCAGGATGAAGGAGTCTATCTGTCTGGTGCATTTTCTTCTTAAATCTTGATTACTGGACAGGGCCTTTTCGGATGAGAGGGTCTTGTAGCTCAGGAGACAACACAGGATGTTTTATTAGCAGTTTTTCATAGTTAACAGCATACAGAGGAGAAACTGTTTGTAGTTAGGGACTATCTGTTGCTTGCCAGAACCAGATAAGAACTTCCAACTAAGATAGTTACTCTTCCCCCTGGAGCCTTCAGGTTTGTTTATCCTGTCATTGTTAGCCAGATCTGTCCTTCCTCTCCTAACCTATGGGTCCCTGTGTTTATTTACTGAATTCTTTGTCCCTTAATCAGTGAATTCCTATACTTTATCTTTAAGTCCCTGTCATGGCAGTGGATATGCTAACTTGGCCTAACATAAGTTAACTTTGGCCTGTAGCTTTAACAAGGGGTATTTACCTAAAATTAGCCTTAAACTAACTTAGTCTACATATGCTACTATCCCTAATTTGGCTTATACTAACTTAACCTAACATATGCTAATTTTGGCTTAAAACGGGCAGGTGGGGGAGTCTCAAGCATCCTGATCCTCCTGTGTCCTCTTAGGAAACCGCATTCCTACAGGATCACTAATTGACTTTATTATAAGGTTGCAGAAAGGTTGGGAGTGTTATTTTACCCTTGCAGGGTACCGTAATAACAGTAGAGCTCACGGCAGAGAAATTGAGTGCAGGCCAGTACAGCTACACAATGGAGGTTTAAAGCTCATAAACTGTTGGCCTTGCCTCACAGTTTCTTCCCAGCCCAGGCCTTGCCTTAGGCATGGGAGGCAGCCTCTTTACCAGCTTGTGTTGTCTACATGGCCCCATCAATACATGACATTCTTTGTAGGCTGTATTCCTGGTATAATATCTATAGCTATCATTAACTTAGTAGTTAGACAGTATTTTGGTTGTGGAATGTCACCAAACATCTTGAGACACAGCCCATGCCTGGAGCTCTATCTGCTTGGTCATGGAATCCCTTTGGCTTTCTGTCTAGGAATCGTGTTGCTTTCACCTCCTTTCTGTATTCTTTCCTTCTGGCTTAATTCTCAGGCATGGGCTGGTTTTTGTCCCCAACAGTTAGTTTTTTATTCCTTCTGGTGGTTTTTTCTAAGTCAATGGCTTCGTCTTCCAGATCAGATATTCTATCTTCTGCATCGTCTAATCTGCTATTAATACTTTCAAGGGAGGATTTTTCTTTTTTTTTTAAATTTTTTTGTGTTAGAGTTTTTATCTCTAGGAGTTCTGTTTAATTATTTTTTATGGTGTTTGTCTCTTTATGGAATTTTTTTCAGGTCTTGAAATGATTTTCTCATCTGGAGATGGTTGTTTTCTCTCTCTCTTTTTTTTTTTTTTTTAGAGGTTTTTGCTATAGGGCGCGTGTGCTCACCAGACAGACAGAGAGAGACAGAGAGATAGAAAGCGAGAAATCACCCCCCAGGGGGGATGGCCACGCCACAATCCCTTCTCCTCCATTCTCCCCTCGGGATCTTGGGCATGCACGCACACGCACCCGGCGTGAGTTTAAGCCACCGGGTCCAGGATGCAAACCGCGGTCAACTATGTGGGAGTTCAGCGACATAGCCATTATGCTAACTGCTGGTCCCAGTTGTTTTCTCTTTAATCTCATTTAGTTTTGTCACTTTGAACGTTCTGTATTCTTTTTCTGATATTTCCGTGAGTTCTTTTGTACTCTTTTGTTGAGGAGGAATCTTTCTATCCCCTTGAAGGAGAGATATTTTATTTTTTCTTCATATTTCTTGTGTCTCTGTACTAGTTTTTGGTCATCCAATGGATTACACACTCCTAATTTTTTGGACTTGCTTCTGTAGTGTTAGTGGGGAAAATGAGCTCTACTTCTCAGGTGTGTTTTTGGGAGATGGCCTTTTCTATCAATCCAAGAAGGGTAGATATAGCCAGCTTTAGATGTTGATTTCTTTCCCATCTCTCAGAATTAGTTGCAGTTGGGGCTGATTGAAAGAAGGAAGTACAAGTAAGCTAACTAAAATCTCAAAGCAAACTAAGGCATGCAAAAAGCAGGAGCAGGAAGTCTGAGAGGCCTGGTCCTTCTGCATCCCCTGTCTCTTGCTTGCTGCCACTTACTCCTGAACCATGGGGGTTAAGGTAGAGTGGGGTATGACAGAGGGTCCAAAGCACACCAGCTTGAGCTAAAGGCAGAAGCAAGAAGTCTGAGATTTGTGATCCATCTGTGCTGAATCTTAGTCTCTTATTGCCACTGGCTCCTGAACCATGGAGGCTTAAGATGCAGGGTGAGGTGGGAGAAGGCTCAAAAACTCAACTGTGCAGGCAAAGGCAGCAGCAAGAAGTCAGAGATGTGTAGTTAATTGGCTCACTCTGTCTTTCTCTCTTGGTCTCTCTCTCTCTCTCTGCTACTAGTTCCTAGCTCCTGCACCATGAGTGCTTACTGCAAAAGTGCATTGGAGAGAGTGTCCAAAGCACACCTGCTCAGGCAGAAGGCAACAACAAGAACACTGAGATGCACTGTCTTTCCACTCTTTCTTACTGCCACTGACTCTTGCACTGTGTCAGTTACGGCAGAGGGGCCTAGGCAATGACGAAGGTCAAAAGCACACTTATGCAGGCAAAAGGTAGCATCAAGAACACTGAGACATGAGGTCCTTCTGCACTCATACTCTCTGACTTGCCGTTCCTGACTCATGCAAGGTGGGTACTTAAGGAAGTGTGGGCAGGAGGGTGTTATAAACCATCCCCGTGCAGGCAAAATGTGACAGCAAGAAGTCTGAGATGCAAGGTACTTTTGCATTCATTTCTCTTGCTATCACTGGCTCCTGCACATGGGGGCTATGGCAGAGGGGCTGGAGGGAAAGGTTCCAAAGTGAATTTCTACAGGGAAAAGCCAGCAACAAAAAGTCTGAAAGTCAGTGCTCACTCTCACTGTCTCACTCCCACTGGCTCCTTTACCATGGGGGCTTATGTGGAGGGCAGAGTGGTGGCGGGCATTTTAAAGCACATCTAGGCTTGCCAAAGGGAGCAGCAGAGGTCTGAGACAATTATCCTCCTGTGCTCACTCTCTCTCTGTCTCTCTCTTGCCATTGCTGACTCATGCACTTTAGGAGCTTAAGGCAGAGGGGCATGGGATGTGGAGAGTCTAAAGCACCCTGGCATGGGCAAAAGGCAGGAGGAAGAAGCTCCACCCTTCTGTGCTCACTCTCTGTTGCCCCTGGCTCAGACCAGCATGGGATTTTGTAGAGGATGGGCACATGAGTGGTGAGAGGGTCCAAAGCACACCCGTGTGGGCAAAAGGCAACAGCAAGGACTCTGAGATATGCAGTCATTCTGAGATCTCTCTATTCTGTCTCCCTGCTTTGGGCTCCTACACCATGGGGCTTATGGCAGAGGGGTGAGGTGTGGGGACAATCTAAAGCACACCTACATGCGCAAATGGTAGCAGTACGAAGTCTGAGATGTACTGTCCTTCTGGGCATGCACAGGTGTGCTCTCTTGTCTGCCACTGGTCCCTGCAACCTGGGGACTTATTACAAAGGCATGCTGGGAGTGGGGAGCAGAAATTTTGAAGCACACTTATTCTGGAAGAAGGCAGCAGTATGATGTTTGAGACATGGAGTCCTTTTGTTTCTCTCTGTCTCTCAGTGCTGCTGGCTCCTGGACTGTGGAGGCTTAAGGTGGAAGGGAGCAGGGAATGTGCAGAGTACACTTGTGAAGGAAAAAGGCAGCATGAAGGAGTCTGAGATGCTCCATTCTTATGTCACACTCTCTCCATCTCTCCCTGCCACTGACTCCTGCACCATGGGAGCTTATGGCATAGGGCTGTGTGGGAGTAGGAGGGATCTAAACACACTCCCACAGGCAAAGCAGGATGAAGTCTGAGATGGCCAGTTCTGTGCTCACTGTCTCTGTCTTCCTACTGCTGGTTTTTGCTTTGTGGCACCTTATGGTAAAGGAGCACTGTGTGGGGAGGGTTCAGAGAACATGTGCGTGGGCAAAAGACAACAGCAGGAAATCTGAAATGCCTGGTCCTTCTAGGCTCATTCTTAGTCACTCTAGCTGCTGCTGGGTCCTGCATCCTGGGGGCTTAAGGTGGTAAAGCGCAGAGAGACAGGGTTCAAACCACACCTGCCTAGGCAAAAGGCAGCAAGAAGTGTGAGATATGCAGTCTTTTTGCATTCACTCTATCTCTCATTGCTACTGGCTTGTGCACTGTGAGTGCTTATGGTGGAAAGGCTCAAGGTGGGACAGGGTCCAAAGCACACCTGTGTGGGAAAAAGGCAGGAGCAAGAATTTTAATACACATGGTATTACTGTGCTCATTCTCTTGTTGCCTCAGGCTCCTGCAACATGGGGCTCATGATGGAGACAGGGTGGTGGGGGAGGTTCCAGAGCATATCTGCATTTGTAAAAGGCAATAGCAAGAAATCTGAGATGCTTTGTACTTCTCCCCCCCACCCCCAAGCCGGTTCCTGAACTGTGGGGGCTTAAGGCAAGGGGAGCAGGGAGTAGGAGTCCAAAGAACACCTATTCAGGCAAAAGCAACTGCAAGAAACTGGGATGAGCATTCCTTCTGAGCTCACTATCTTGCTACTGCTGGTTCCTGCAGGATGGCGGCTTATGGAGGAGGAATGCAGGAGGGAGGGTCCAAAACACATGAGCCTGTGCCACAGGCAGCAGCAAGAAGTCTGAGATACTCAGTCCTGCTCTCTCTCTCTCTCTCTCTCTCTCTCTCTCTGACCCTCGCTTCTGCACTATGGAAACTAAAGGCAAAGAGGAGCAGGGGTATAGGGGTCCAAAGAACACCTCTGCAACCAAAAGTCCACAGCAAGAACTATGGGATGTGCACTTTAGAGCTTACTTTTGCTTCTGGGGTATACTGCAGAGGGCTGCAGGGGGATAGGGGAACTTCAGAGCACAACTGTGCCGTCAAAGTCAGCAGCAAGATGTGCTCCTGTTTACTGTCTCTCTCCTTACTGCTGGTTCCTACCCAGGGGTTGAATTATGATGGAAGGGCTCCAGTGCTGGAGGTGGTGGGAAGAAAAGTCTCAAAGCACACATGCACCAGTAAAAAGCAGCAAGTAGTCTGAGACATGTGATACTTCTGCTCACTGTTGTGTATTGTTTTGCTGCCAGTGGCTGCTGCACCATGGGGGCATTTGGCAGAAGGATTTGTTGGTAGGAGGGTCCAAAGCATACCTGTGGCCACACACACATATGTGCTTGGCGAAAGTTTTAAGCCGCTGAATCTGGGACTTTAACCATGGTTGACTACATAGGAGTCCAGTAATGTAACAATTATGTCATCTGCTGGTCCCCAGTGTTTTTGTTTGTTTCGTTTTTTGTGTTTTTTTTTTTTAGAATTTTTACTATAAAGTATGTGTGCTCACCGGAAAGACAGAGACAGAGAGACAGAAATTGAAATCACTCCCTAGGGCGAATTGCCATGCCTTGATGCCTTCTTCATTCTCCTTTTTTGATTCTGGATATGCACAAACAGGTTCCCATTGTGAGTTTAAGCCACTGGGTTTGAGACTCAAACCTTGGTTGACAACACAAGAGTTTAGCAAACTAACCATTTCATCATCTGCTGGTCCCCACAGTAATATTTTTACTAAGTTATTTTAGCATTTTACTAAGTCTTTCATTTCTATCAGTGAATAAATTTGTGATTGCTCATTCAATAATGTCTTTTTAGCCCATTCTCATGTGTAGGAGACTGTTCTCCCACAGGGGTATCTTGGAATAAGCAGCATCATTTCTCTGACCTACTTCATTCACTTTCTCTTCCAGCTATAATTTTACAAACTTCTGTATTTGTCCAGGATTAAGAAAATGAATTCGTTTTTGGTAAGTTGTTTACTGATTTTTCCCAAGTGTTTTACATTGTATTTAGGAATTTTATGAGGTTTTGTAAATTAAAATGGGAGAGTAAAATTAAATAAAATTCAGCATGAGAAACGCATAAAAAAGCAAGATAAAATTGAGAGGGCGAAATAGGCAGGTTATAGGGCCTTTACAGCCCTGTGAGATGAGTACAAATTGGTCTCTAGCTTTCTTATACCATGGGAAAAACACATTTATTACATGGTTTGAATTGTCTCTAAGGGGAGAGCATGCTAAATTCTCTAGGGATATGAATCATGAGACAGTCATTATTGTTCACATAGATGACATGGTAGACAGCGTTTTACAACTAACCTGGGAATGCACACTCAGTGTTCTACAGTGATCACTGCTACTGATTGCTAAAACACAAACCAGTCAGTAGCTTTTTCTAGAGTTGCTAATATAACTTGGCCCCAGACAGCTCTTAGAAATACCCACTTGAGGGACCAGCAGTTAGCGTAATGGCTATGTTGGTGGACTCTCATGTAGTCGACCGCAGTTCGCATCCCGGACCCAGTGGCTTAAAACTCATGCCGGGCGCATGTGCGTGCGTGCCAAGATCCCAAGAGGAGACTGGAGGAGAAGGAATTGCGGCGTGGCCATCCTCCCTGGGGGGTGATTTCTTGCTTTCTGTCTCTCCCTGTCTCTGTTTGGCGAGTGCACTTGCCCTAAAGCAAACAAAAAAACAGAAATACCCACTTGATACATATAAACCTGGAATGAGTGGCAGTAATTTACTACAGGTCCCTAAAGAACTCTCCATATATTTCTCTCACCTAGAGTGTATGTGGTGATTATGCCACAGACTGCCCAAAGTTGTATTTCCTGACCAATATAATAATGCACTGCATAGCAGCATTTCAGTGATGTACTGTATGTATTAATGTGGTCTAAGAAGTTTATAATGAAGCCCCAAAATCTCTGTAATCTAGCATGGTTGTAGCTATCATAACCTTGTAAAGTAACGCATTACTTACGTGTTTGTGGTAATGCTGGTGTAAATAAACCTACTGTGCTGCCAGTTGCATTTAAGTATATGCATACTATTATCAGTAAATATGTAATTATACATGTATCTTCATTTTGGAATCCTTTCTGGTTTACAAGTAATCATTGTGCACCTTTGTGAAATAACATATTTTTTTTAAATAATTGTTTTTATTTATTTATTTGTTGTCATTTTTGAGCCACCTCGTCCAGGACTTTAACCATGGTCAGCGATGTGGGAATCCAAAATTTAGCCACTACTGCTGGATTATGGTTTTTATATTACAGTGTCATTGTCTATTCTGCTTTTTCTTTTCTTTGCTGTTCAGAAATATTTTATCTTATGTAATCAAGTTTCTCTATTTTTGGTGGTTTTGTCCATGCCTCATGGGTCTTATTTAAGTAGTCTTTACCCTCTCCAACATGTTGTTTGTGTATATTTTCCTTAATAGGTTTATATATTTGTCCATTATATTGAAGCCTTTAATCCATTCTTAGTTAAAAGTAACTGATAAGAGATGGTCTAGTTTTACTCGAATGTTGGTGGATATTGAGTTCTCCCAAAACCATTTATTGAAACCTTTTTTTTCCTACAGTCTTGATCTGTGGACTTTGTCAAAATCAGTTGGCTGTAAAGTTTTTTCCTGTTTATTCTATTCAATTGGACTGTCATGTGTCTGTGTTTGTGCCAGTACCATGCTGTTTTAGTGATTAAAGATTTACAATACATTTAGGAGTCAGGAAGTAAGATGCCTCTAACTTTGTTCCTTTTGTACAGAATTGGTCTGATTATTTGGGTCTTTTGTGATTTTGTCTACCAAATTTTATAATTATTTCTGTGTTGAATATTTCTGGTTTTTTGGTAAGAATTGGAATGAATTTGTAGATCACTGCGGCGTAGTATAGGTGTAGTACTTATTTTGATTCTTCAAATTTATGAAAAGGACTCTTCCTGTTTCGGATGCTCTGTCCCAGCATGGCGCTGCTGGAAGCCCTGTGAGAGCGCAGAGTCTGAAGACGAGAGAAATGGCCGAACCGCCCAGCTTTTATCATTTTTTTCATAGAGGTCTTTTCTTTCACTTTCTTGGTGAGATTTCTTCCAAATAGTTTTTGTGGTTATTCTGAATGGGATTGCCTTCTTCATTTTTTTCTCATTTATTCATGGTGTAGAAAAATGCTACAGATATTTTTAATTACCCAAGGGACTATGTACTTGCTAGAGATAGTGATAGAGAGATGGAGATTCAGGAAGGGAAAGAAAACACCCCAAAATGAAGCATAAAATGCCATTATGGGCTATAAACCTACCTGGGAACTATCCTCTGTACTAAACTGACATAGCCAGGGTGCTCACAGGATGCCACAATCCCTTTCCTACAATTCGCCTTCCCATCAGGACTTTGGACACACACACACACACACTCAATGTGTTTCCCAAGTCCACAGGGCATTGGACTCAAACCACAGGTGATTATGTGGGATCTGGCTCCCTATACATAATATTTAAGCCCTGTCCTATGGGTGTAGCCTACTGCAGATTTTTTAATGCTTGATTCGTATCCTGCAACTTTCCTACATTTGTTTATTTCATCTAAGAGTTATTTGGTGGATTCTTTAGGTTTTCCTATATATTGGGTTGTAATAAAAAAAATAGAAAAATGCATCATGACTTTTCTGATGAACCATTATATAATCACGTCAGCCACAAATAGGGGCAACTTAATTTTTTCCTTTTCCAATTTATATGCCTTTTATTTTGTTCTTTTATCTGTTTTAGCTAGTACTTCCATTATCTATGTTGAAATGGAGAGAAGAAAGTGGATGTCTCTGTCTTATTCTGGTTCTAAGTTGAAAGTTTCCACTTTTTCCCTTTCAATATTATGTTAGCTGTAAGAATGTCATGTATGATCTTTATTTGGTTATGAAATGTATTTTCTATGCCTATTTTGTTGAGTCTTAATCATAAAAGACTATTATATTTTATCTAATTCTTTTTATGTGTCAATTCATATGATCATATGATTTTTTTCATTTCTTCTCTTAATGTGACCTATTATATTTATTGTTTTATACATATTGAATTATCATTGTATTCTAGGAATTAATCCTACATGGTCATTATGTATAATATTTTAAAAATGTTATTGGATTGGTTTCAGTCATGAGATATGGCCCTATAGTATACTTTCATAGTCATGTGCTACTTTGGCGTACCTTGAATCTTTTTGTACATTCATATCAGTCTCTGGTTTTATTTTCTTTAAGACTGGAGAAGTTGCTTTCCTTAATATAGATCTCCTGGTAATGAGTTATCTTAACTTCTTTTAAATTCCCAAACGTCTTTGTTTTTATGTCATTTTTTTCTCCTTATGGGAATGCTCACTAGAGACAGAGAGGAGGAAAGGAGAAAGCATCCCTCATAACCAGCTTTCAATAAGCCTTTTCTATTCTTTGTGGGTGGCATTATGTTTGACCCCTAATACATCATAGGAAGTGATTTCTTTTACCCCTTCATACTGCCAGTGAGTGAGCTAAAGCTAGCGTAGGAGCACTTAGCTTTTTTTCCTTGTTGAGAGGTTTTTGCTATAGGGCACATGTGCTCATCAGAGACAGAGAGAGACAGAGAAATAGAAAGCATGAAATAACCCCCAGGGGGGATGGCCACACTGCAGTCCCTTCTCCTCCATTCTCCTCTTGGGATCTTGCGCATGCACGCACACGCGCCCCGCGTGAGTTTAAGCTACCGGGTACAGGACTCGAACCATAGTCGACTACATGGGAGTCCAGCAACACAGCCATTACGCCAAGTGCTGGTCCCAGGAACACTTAGCTTTTGATAGCTCAGGCAGCCATTACTCCTCTAATTCTCAACACACATTCTGGAAAGTTCCTGAGTGCCCTTTTTATAAAATTTATTTCACTGCCAACGGTCCTCATTTGTAACATTTGTATATCTCCTTTAAGTTCATAAATTTATTTCTGTGTAGTTTAACTTTCTTGTCTGCTCCTTGAAATGTCTGTATTATTTGAGTGACTTTATTTATAAATAGGAGTCACATTTTGCTTTTATTTTACTGAATATCAATTCTAAATTCTACCCTGGATATTGTAAATTATACATCATAGAGTTTGTGAATACTGTTATATATCTGAAAAGATTAATTTTTTATTCTACACATTGGTTAACTGTCTAGATTCAAGTACCAAATTCTATATCTCTTGCAGTGATGAGGAGCTGATTCTCTGTTTTTTTTTCAGGTTCTAATAGCTGCTTTTTTGTCGGTCCCTCTGAGTTCTGTATATGTGTATTTTAGTAGTTCACAACAGCAATTTTGATGAGTTCTGTATGCAAATCCTGAGGACTATAACCTTTGGCTTCCTCTTTTCTAGGACTTATGAACTTCTCCCTAAATTTCTGGTTGTCTGTTCAGCCCTGACGGTTAGTTTTTGATAACCTGAGCCAGTAAAGGTGCAGTTTTTACTTCCTTGATCTGTATGCATACTGGAGAGTCCCTTGTGGTAAAATGCCAAAAATTTACAGTTTGTCCTTTAAGAATTCTCTAAATCCACTTTCTGTATTTTTTTAACTATTTTCCACTGCCTCAGATGGTTCTGTTCTACATTTTTAAGTAACACATACACACACACACACACACACACACGTGTGTGTGTATATATATATATTTTTTATATATGTATATGTATATTTTTAAGAGTGTTCTTTAGGCTAAGCTCTTTGCCATTATTTCATGTGTCTTGTTATTTTTAAGTTGTTCGTATGATAATATCTCTTTCCTTCTATTAATTAATTCCTTCCGTTTGTGTCATAGCTTCCTTTTCTCTACCCTGGACTGTTTCAAATGTTCTAAGTCTAGTATTTCTTTACTACATGAATCCAGTCTGTCTTCCATGAAAGTCACTTATAATATATACAAATTAGGTAAAGGTGAAGTAATGCCTACATGATAGATTTAATGTATTTCCTGTTTATATATGGTCCATAAACTTTTTGTTACTTTAAGTGTGACATTTTTGAAATGGTGGTTTTGTGGTTCACAATATCACATTTGACTTTTAATATACCTTCAAACATTTACATTACACCAGTTTGTGTACAAAAACTCTATAATAGTATACTTGCTCTTTTCTTAGTTCCTCTACCATGTCATCATGCATTTTACATCGTACATATTATACTCCCAACATGTGACTTCTTTCACTTTCCTATACATCCACACACTCAGCTATAACCACATGACTCAAGACCTACAATCATAAATTACATTGTAAGCGTCGGTTATCCATATAGCCCATAGCCATATGTTATGGACACTGCCTTTTTTCAAAAAAGAATTATTTATTTAATTTTATTTATTATCATTTTATTTTGCTCTAGGGCACTTACACTCATGGTGAGGGAAGTGAGAAAGCAAGCCACCAAGTCTGAGACTCAAACTGTGGTCAGCCATGTGGGAGTCCAACACATTTATTACTTCACCACCTGCTGGCCCCAACCAATGATTTTTAAAAGTTTAAAAAGAAGAGAAATTTATATGGGTCTCTGCTTATTTTCTATTTCCAGTATTCTTGTTTATATCTTACCAGATCTTTATCTGTTATAACACTTTCTAGTTTTTGACAGTTTGGCTATTATATGCCTTCCTGTAATTGTCTTTGTATTGTCTTTTGCTATATGAGTTTGGCTGTTTTTTAAGACCATGACTTTTATGATACCAACTGTATGTATGCAAGTTAAGGTAATATGATCCTCCAAATCACCTTAGTCCTTGTAATTTCTAGAGGCAATTATGAACCTAGGAAGGTTTTTATACTCACTGTTATGATATATTACTATGCAAGAATCCACTAAAATCAGCTAGGGACATGATGCACAAGGTAGCTTCTGTGGATCATTTGCTCAAGTTTCCAATTTTTTCTCTCAGTAGAATTCTGTTGATATTGCCTATTTCTCCCAACAGTAATGGGTGACAGCACCCACAGGACACTGCAAACATGAGAATCTCATCCAAGCCATTTTTCAGAGTTTGGGGTTTGGCTACATAGACATGCTTGCCCACCCATGTGACATTTTTCACTTTACCACACATCCACACATTCTTTAACCACATGACTCTATATCTACAGTCATAAATGACAGTGTAAGCATAGATTATCCATATAACTCATAACCATAGTCTAAACAAAGATATTTCTACCAGATTAGCAATTCTTAAAGCTAAGAGATTATCTCCCAGAACTTCAACTGACTAAATTTTTTTGCGGGAGATCTATTCATTCATTAGAATATACAGCTTTTGATATATAGACTGAGAGTTTGGACTTTATCATTTTCAGCATATTATAAAAATGATCAGTCTTTTAAAAGATAATTTTCTGACTAAACTACTCAATGAGGTGTTCAATTACATGTATAGGATACCATTCAAATTTGCCCCATGTGTGACGACTGACACATGGGGTGCTTTCAGCTGAGATTTAGTAATTTAACCTCTTCCTCTGGTGGGACATTTTATCTTCAGCAAAAGGGGAATGAGTGAATCTCATTCCACCTTACATAATTTTCTAATTTGGGTTTACCCTCCTGTGCTGTGACTTCCTTTTTTTTTTTGTTTTTTTTTGGAGAAATTTTCACTATAGGGCGCGTGTGCACTCACCAGACAGACAGAGAGAGACATAGAGACAGAAAGCGAGAAATCACCCCCCGGGGGGATGGTCACACCACAATCCCTTCTCCTCCATTCTCCTCTCGGGATCTTGAGCACGCACGCACATGCGCCCGGCGTGAGTTTTAAGCCACCAGGTCCGGGACGCGAACCGCAGTCGACTACGTGGGAGTCCAGCGACATAGCCATTAAGCTAACTGCTGGTTCCCCTGTTTTACTTTTGAATTTGCTTTGTATTTTTATTTTTGTCGTAAGTTGTTTTGATATATACAGAGAGGTATAGTCACATACATATTTCTTCAGTGAGGGACACTAGAGAAACAAAATAGATAGGCACTTCAGTGGAGTGTTCATGCTGCAGTTTAGCCAATCAAGGGCATAGGCATGCAAATTCTTAGTATGTTCAGGGAGACATTGGGAAGTGGACCCAAGAACTTTCCATGGGGCCTCAGTATCACACATGTGTTACTGCTGCATCCCTGTAGGTGTTTTGTTTTTGTTTTTGTTTTTGTTTTTTTGTAAGCAGATGTATTTGAATTTTCTGATATTACTAATATGGCTTCAGACATTTGAGTTTTGTATACTGATCTTTTTATTATTTCTGGTTTTAAATTTTTCATTTATATTTAATTGTACACCTTTAGGGATACAATATGTTTCTCAAAGCATTCATGCAGTGTGTAGTAATCAGATCTGTGATATTGCCATGTTCATCAGAGAACATTACTTCATGTGTGTACCTTCAATTTTTATTCAACTAGTTTTGTGGATAAATACATACATACATACATACATATATATATATATATACACATACATATGCACACACACACCCCCACACACTTAAGATTGTCAACATCTGTTTCTATCTGTTCTGGTGTATTGTGCCATAACTCATTTGTTTGTATACATACATTTTTATTCATTTCTCTTAAATAATTTCTTTTGAATATATCCCACCTCCTCACTCCCATATCATCTTTGGTATCTACAGTTGCCCTCTCTAATTCTATATCTGTAAATATTTTAGTTTATGCTGTAGAGTGCATGCATTCACTGGAGACATACATTGTCTTTTATTGTTTGGCTTATTTAATTTATCATTAAATCTTCTTCATTTATTTACTTCACATTGAATGACAGGATCTCTTTGTTCTTTCTGGGTGAGTAGTATTCCATTGTGTATATGTGCCACCTTTTTTAAATATGTTTTTAAGTTTCATACATAAGGTATCTGTTACAAAAATTGCCTACCTCGCTAAGTCACACAAAAGTTACTTGTTGCACACAGTTTACCGAGCTAAATCACAAAACCATAAACTCAAGATAACCAAATTATATTTTATTAATAAAACAAGTAAAATCTATTTATCAATCTTCATATAGAACTGCAGCAGAAACTAAAAAAACAAAGCCTATTTGTAAAGGAATATGCCTGCATGTGAGGGATTCTGGTCTATTATCAAATTAACTAGAATTGTCATATTTCTGTATATCAAATAAAAACCTTGAAAGTCAAGACCTTGACATTTCTAGAGATCACCTGTATTATTTGTTTCTGATTAATTAATTTTTATATACAATCACTGTATATCATTACAGTATGCAAAATGAATTTTCCAGCATGAATATACTGTATATTAGTTCAGTTAAAGATATTGCCATACACATCATCAACAACAAATAATTTTCCATTTTTGTGTCCCTTAAATGTTTGGCTTTTTTCTTTTCCCTCTTGATTCCCTCCTTTCCCTCCTCTATCTCCCCCTGACACTGTCTCTAGTATCCACAATTTTTCTCCTTGCTTTTATATCTTGTAATATTTCAGTTTCTGCCATACAGTACAGACATTCAGTATATATTGAGTGGGGACAAAATGCCTCTCATATTCTGGTTTGTTTTGCTTAGCAGTAAATCTTTCATATTCAGCCACTTTTTATCAACTGCCAAGGTCTCCTTGTTTTTTTTTTTTTTTTTATGATTGAGTAGTATTTGATAATATATATGTGACACCCTTTTTCAGTCTGTTCATGTGTTCGATGATTGAGTAGTATTTGATAATATATATGTGCCACCCTTTTTCAGTCTGTTCATGTGTTCGTGGATGCTTGGGTCATTTCTGTATCTTAGCAATTGTGAATAATGCCACAGTAAACATGGATGTGCAAGTAGTTTTCCGATTGAATATATTCCTAAACTTTGGGTAGGTACTCAGGACTGGAAGTGTTGGATCATATGGTAGTTTTTTTTTGGTTTTTTTTTTTTTTTTTGAGAGGTTTTTGCTATAGGGCGCGTGCGCTCAACAGACAGAGAGAGACAGAGACAGAAAGCGAGAAATCACCCCCCAGGGGGGATGGTCACACCGCAATCCCTTCTCCTCCATTCTCCTCTCGGGATCTTGGGCATGCATGCACACGCGCCCGGCGTGAGTTTTAAGCCACCGGGTCCGGGACGCAAACCACGGTTGACTATGTGGGAGTCCAGCGACATAGCCATTACGCTAACTGCTGGTTCCCGATCATATGGTAGTTCTGTTTGTAGGTTTTTGAGGATCCTCCATATTGTTCTTCATAGTGGCTGAACTAATTTACATTCCCACCAATAGTGTAGAGAGTTTCCTTTTCACCACAACTTCACCAGCACTTGTCATTGTTTATTTTCTTAATCTTAGCCATTCTGAGTAGGGTTAGGTGGTATCTCATCATGGTTTTGATTTGTAAGTTCCTTGTGATAAGGGATGTTGAGCATTTTTCATGTTTTTTTTTTTTTTTTTACTGTTTTTATGTTTTCTTTAGAGAGGTTGAGCTCATTTGGCCATCTTTTAATTGAGCTAATCTTTTCTTTCTTTTGTTTATTTTAGGTGCTCTACTTGAGTTCCCTGTATATTCTAGCTAATATCTGAGGCATACTTTGCAAATATATTTTCCCACTTCAAGGGTTGTCAGTTCACTCTAATTCTTTCTTTTGCTGTACAGATGCTTTTGGAATGACATGTTTGCACTTGTTTATTTTTAGGGTTATTGCCTGTGTTTTGGGGGTCTTATTGAATAAGTCCTTGTCTTTGCCAATGTCTTCATGAGTTTCCCCTGCATTATTCACTAGTAGTTTTATAGTATGAGGTCTTGAGTTTAGATCTTTGATTTACTTTGGTTTAATTTTCATTTATGGTGAGATATAGGGGTCCAGATTTATCTTTATGCAGTTTGATGCCCAGTTTTTCCAGCCCCATTTGCTAAAGAGGTTTTCTTTTCTTCATTAGATTGGCTGGTACCCTTTGTTAGAAAACAGTTGGCTATATGTTTGAGGATTTATTTCTACCTCAGTCTGTTCCTTTTCATGTATAGAAGTGCTACAGATTTTTGCATGTTGATTTTATATCTGGCCAGTTCACTGTATTCATTTATTATTTCTAGGAGTTTTTTTTTTTTTTTCCTTTCCCTGCATATGTGGATTCTTTTAGATTTTCTATGTATTTAATCATGTCATATGCAAGTAGAGATAATTTACCTTCTTCCCCTATTTCAATGCCTTTTATTGTAGTTATTTGTCTGATTTTATTGGCTTGGACTTCCAGTAATACATGAAAAAGGAGTGGAGAAAGTGGGCAGTTTTGTTTTGTTCCAGGTTTTAGGTGGAAAGCTTAATCCTTTTCCCCATTCAGTGTGATGTTAGCTATCAGTTTTTCATATATGCCTTTTATTGTGTTGAGAAATGTTACTTCTATACTGATTTTGCTGAGTTTATTAATCATGAAGGGATGTGTTTTATCAAATGCTTTATCTGCATTGATTGATATTATCATATGTTTTTATCCATTTTCCTGTTAATATGGTGTATTACATTTATAATTTTGTGTATATGGACCATCCTTGGATTCTCGGAATAAAGCCTACCTGGATGTGGTGTGGTGTGTTTTTTTTAATGTGTCATTACATATAATTTCTTAGTATCTTGTTGAGAAGTTTTGCATTTATATTAATCAGACCTTTTTTGTTACATCTTTTCTCTTTTGGAGATGAGGGTGATGGAGGTTTCTTAAAATTAATTTGGGAGGATTTCTTCCTTTTGGATCTTTAGAAATTATTTGAGTAGAATGGAAGTTCTCTCTTCTTTCAAAGTTTTGTACAATTCTGAAGTGAAACCCTTGGGACCTGCACTTTTCTTTGTTGGAAGATGATTTGTTACTGATTAAATAAATTTTTTATTAGTAATCCTATTTGAAACATACCCACGCATATTTACAGTGAGAGACAGTCCATGTTATCACTTATCTTTTGCAGTATTTCAGCACTTCACTTAATTCCACTCTAAGCACTGGTATATAATTTTATAATTCTGTCTTCTTAAATGTATGGTGTTATGATGATGTCTTTTCTCATTTCATTTAGTTATATACATTCCTGATCATCTGAATATTTATTTTCCTTACAAAAATATATCATCAAAATGAAGAAATGTTTGAGGTTGCTTCAGTGTTCAAGTTTTCTTGTTTTTATTTTTTCCATCTTTCCTTCAGTTGTCATAAATATTCCCAACATGATTCTTGTAATATTTTTCTGCAATTCACTGAGAAGCATCTGTATGTCTTCACAAAACATTAGCACTCATGAGGGCAAAGTACAGAGTAAGGTTATTTTGTGTATAGTTTGATGTCATTAATACTTTTTTTTTTATTTTAAGGCATTACTTCTCTCAGGTAAAGCTTTAAAGAAGACATGGTCATGCTTAACCACTATAGGGAAAACAGAAAATAGTTAACAAAAGGCTATTACACTTTCCCTTGGGATGAATTTCACCTGCCAAGGACATTACACTGAGGTATTATTAGCTCTGTGGGCTGACATTTAATATTAGTACAATGCTGCTTTATCGCATCTTCAATCTGACAAAATCCTATGTAGCCGTGAAACTGTTCCCAAAAGACAGACTAGTTTCTTGAACTTCAAATGTGGTTTTAGAGAATTTATAGGACTTTCTTGCTCAGGAATACATTGGCATTTCACACTGTTCATAGGAGATTAAGACTGGATCATTCTTTTTTTCTTTGGAGTGGTTTTTGCTGTAGGGCACTTGCAGTCACCAGAAAGACAGAGACCAAGACAGTGAGAAATCACCCCCAAGGGAGGATGGCCACGCCATAATCTCTTCTCCATTGTCCTCTCGAGATCTTGGACACACTTGCACATGCGCACGTCGTGAGTTTAAGCGACCAGGTCCAGTACTCGAACTGTGGTCAACTACATGGGAACCCAGCATCATAGCCATTACACCAACTGCTGGTCCCAAGACTGGATAATTCTAAAAGATAGCAGCAGTACAATTACAGTCTACTTGTCATCTTCTGTGTCTTGAGTTTGGTGTTTTAACGGTGTACCTTTGAAATTTGGATTTTTGTGGCACACAACCTACAAATCCAATGTTGTCATAAAAGTTAACAATAGCAATGTGATTAAAGCGTGATCCTCGGTCTTGAAAAAGATTAGTGTCTTTGGTTAAGCAGTCAGTGTTAATCTGGAGTTGTCTATTAGAACTTCTCAACTACTGCATTTCTTCTAGCGAAGGTATTTGGCATATGGAATTTGATCATTTTAGGTACATTTGTGTTAGATTATTTTCTGTTTTATTGACCTTAGATTTTAGTTTATCCAGCTTTTTCTTTTGAATCTCAGGTGCTCTTTGAAGCATTTCCATTCTGGATTTCATGTGTACCAATAGAGCTGTGTTAGGCAGCATCATCAGTTCCCATACTCAGTTCCCATGCTTCACTTATTCTAGCCACATGTCATTAAGTTGGGCCCTTGACATGCTGGATATTCTGTCTTATATAATGATCAGGATAGTTTCGAAGATTGATAAGTCCAAAGGTAAGGAATAGCAGCCCTGGTGAAACTGCAGGTGGTTTAGTGGGAGAAATGGTAATTTTGAAAGTATGCAGGATCCTCAGCTGCACCTCCTGCATCTCCCTACTTCCTTCTGCCTCCCTACCGCATTGTTTTAATGTGGTCCTTAGTTATTCAACACTTATGTTGATTCCTTGTCTTAAGTACTGTGGGTCCTGCAAAACATGGATGTGGAAATGTCTCTCTATCTTGTTTTTTGAGTTATTACAACTTCACCAGGGTTGCTCCATATTGTACTCCAGAGTGGTTCTGCTCATTTACATTCCCACCAACAGTGTAGGAGAGTTCCCTTTTCTCTTCCAGCTCACCAGGACTTATCATTATTTATTTATATATTTTAAAAATTTTAGTCATTCTGACTCGGTTTAAGTGGTATCTCATTGTAGTTTTAATTTTCATTTCTCTTATGTTAAGAAATTCTGAGCGTGTTTTCATATACTTTTTGGCTATTCATGTATCTTCCTTGGACAATTGTCTGTTCAGCTCATTTCCTCATCTTTTAATTGGATTGGTGGTGGTTTGGAGGGCTCCCTTTTAACCACAAACTCCCCAGTATTTGTTCTTTGTATTTTAGATCATAGCCATTCTGACTGGAGTTATGTATACCTTAGTGTGCTTTGGATTTGCGTTTTCCTTATTATAAGTGATGTTAATATTTCTTCATACACTTTGTGTCCATTCACATGTCTTCAAGAGTTGTCTGGTCAGACCAGCTGTCCATTGTAAAGTCATATCATTAGTATTTTTGTGAGTGAGCTGCTTTTGTTCTCTGTATATTCTAGTTTCAATGCTGTATCTGAGGTATTTTTTAAAATAATTTCTATTTTGTTAAATTTTAATTAAACATCAAACTTTTTTATGTTCTGTTGGATTTCATTTGCAAGTGTTTTTCTGAGGATTTTTGCATCTATATTTATCAGGGACATTGGTTTGTAGTTTATATTTTGTCATGTCTTTGCTTTTGGTATCAAGGTGATAGTGGCTTCAAAAGATGAGTTTTGGAGGTTTCCTTCCCATTGGACATTTATGAATAGTTTGATGAGAACTGGTGTTAATTCTCCTTTAAAAGTTTTGTAGAAGTCCAGCCAGATGATGTGGTGGTTAAGGCCACTGTATACTACATGGCCAACCTGACAGTTTGAGTCTTGGACCCTGTGGCTTTAAAGACGCACTGGTGATGAGTGTGTGCATGTCCAAACTCCTGAGAGGAGAATGGAGCAGAAGGGAAGAATAATTTCTCATATTCTCCCCCTTCTTTTTCTGCCCTTCATCCCCATGTTGTGCAATCATAGACACTGCATATCCAAAATGAATAACTAAACAAATAAACAATAAGTAAAAGGAAGAAATTTTTAAAAAGACTGAGAATGGGAAAAAGCTTTAGTAGAATTTAGAAATAAAACCATCAGGACCTGGGCCTTTCTTTGTTGGGAGACTATTACTGAATTTCATTGCTTTTTGTTGGTATATTTAGGCTTTCCATTTGATGGTATGATCCAGGTATATATTATATTTTTTTCCTTTAGAGTGCATGTGCATGCTGGAGAAACAGACAAAAAGTGATAAATAACTGCCCAGGGGTAATGACCATGCCACAATTCCTTCTCTTTTATTGTCGGGATTTTGGACACACGTGCCCACACCTCTGTGTGAGTTTCAAGGACTTTAACCACAGTCGGCCGTGTGTAGGTCCTGTGACATAAACACTTGCTATCTGCTGGTTCTGATTCAGGTATATTTTATATGTCTAGAGATTAGTTCATTTCCTCTAGGTTTTTCAATTTGTTGGTGTATAGTCAGTCACTCAAAGCACCTATAATTATCTGTGTATTTCTGTGCCATCCATGGTAATACCACATTTTTCACGCCTTATTTTCTGGGTCTTTTATTTTGATTTTCTACTTAATTGTTTGTTTGGTTTATTTTCTCAAAATCCCAGCTTTTTGTTAATTTTTTTTTCAGTCTTTGCTATAGGATGTGTATAGTTTCTGGAAAGAGATGGGGTTGGGGGGAAAGTGAGAAATTACCCCTCCTGGGTGGTGACCATACTTCGGTTCCTTCTTCTTTATTTTCCTCTTGAGCTTTCAGACATGCACACATGCACTCAGTGATGCCAGTTCCAGGACTCAAATAGTACAGTCAGTCATGTAGGATCCAGCTGACTTAACCATCAAGCCATTGACGGGCTCTCAGTTGTTCTTTTAGCGTCTTATTTACGCCTGTTCTAATTTTTTTTTTTTTTTTTGAGAGGTTTTTTGCTATAGGTGTGCCTGCGCTTGCCAGAAAGACAGAGAGAGACAGAAAGCAAGAAATCACCCCCCCAGGGGAGATGACCATGCCGCAATCCCTTCTTCTCCATTCTCTTGGGATCTTGGACATGCATGCACACGTGCCCGGCGTGAGTTTAAGCCACTGGGTCTGGGACTCGAACCACGTTTGACTACATGGGAGTCCAGTGACATAGCCATTATGCTAATTGCAGGTCCCATGCCGGTTCTATTTTTTTTTTTTTTTTTTTACTTTGTATCTTCTGTTAATACTTTTGGAATATCTTGTTCCTGCTTTTTTAGTTTTCTGGGATAACTCATTATGTTATTTATCATCTTTTTTAAATGTGGGTGTGTGAGTGCTAATTGCTATAGACTTGTCTCTTAGGAGTGCTTTTAATGTATTCGAAAGCATCTGAAGGGTTGTGATTAAATTATTACTTGTTTCAAGAAATTTTCATTTGTATTCTTAATTTATTCAGTAATTTTGAGGCTACTCGGGGTAAATTATATAATTTTCATGTATTTGTAAATTTTTGAAGGTACTTTCTGTTGGAGTTTAATTTTATCATATATAGTAACAAATAAGTTGGTATATATAATTTCTGTTTTCTTTTTAGTTTTAAAGACTTATTTTGTTCTCTATTATGTGGTCAGTCTTCAGAAATATTCTATGTGTGGCTGAGAAAAATGTGTATTTTGTTTTTGGCAAAATCTTCTGTAAATGTTGGTTAGTTTATTTGGCTTATTGGATTATTTATGTTCTGTGTCTTTTTTTTCTTTTTGTCTAAATGATCTGTCCAGAGGTGACAGTACAGTGTTGAAGTCCACATGAATTAGCATGTCACAATCAGTCTTTCTGTTCATATCTAGCAGTCTTCCTTTCTGATGTTGAATGCATAAAGCTTTATGATTTCTATATCTTCTTAGTGAATTAATCTTTTTAATACACTATGGCCTCTGACTCTTTTTACACTTTAAAAAAAAAAGTTTTTACAATAGGGTGCATGCATTCTCACCAGAAGGAGAGAGTAGAAAAGTGAAAAGTCACCCCCCAGAAGGGATGGTTACACTGCAATCACTTCTCCATTCTCCTCTCAGGATGTTTGGTATGCATGCTCATGAACTTGGTGTGATTTTTAAGCCTCCAAGTCTGGGACTAAAACTGCACAATCAGAAAGTTGGGACTCATCTGCCTTAACTTACATGTACAAGCTTGTGTAGACTTTCTCTCAGAGATATATATAAATTATTAAATTTTAGGTATTATGATTATTTAACTGACTTTATGGCACACGCACTCACTGAGCATTAGGGGATGTGTTACAGAAAGCAAGCCACCAGGTCTTGTTTCAGAACTCGAACCATGGTCAGATATGTAATATTCCAGCATCTTAACCTGTTTGCCAGCTCCCCTACCCTCATATTTTTTTAATGTCTCTCTTTAATTTCAGTTGACTAGTACCTTACATATATTGTTGGTTATTGTGGTAGAATATCTTTATCCTTCAGTGTTTCTCTCTTAACTGTGATACTGCCGTTCACACTGAGATATATACGTATAATGTTGAAGAACAACATCCCAAATCTTCTTTTATTGAAGGCATTTATTATAATCACTATTTTTAAATATACTCTCTGTGGATGGAACACAGAATTTCTTTTGATAGAGCTGTGAATATTACAAAATATATTAGCACTAAGTCATTTTTTAAAATTTCTAGAATGGTAAAAATTTAAACCAGCCTGTGGAATGTAGTTTAAGGCAGCAGGATCCCACATGCCAATTGCATGGTTTGATTTCTGAACCCAGTATCTTGAGAATCACACTAGGCACATGTACTTGTACAACCTAAATCCTGAAAGAAGGGAGAAATGGAGGAACATGAATTGTGTCATGAACGTTCGTCCTTTGGGATGATTTTTAACTTTCCATCTGCATTCCCCAGAAAGACATGAACCCTTTATTAATTATTTAACAAAGTTTTTCTTGTATTAAATGGTCTGATTCTCTTTCTCTATCAGAAAATATAACTTTTTTGTATTTAATTTTATTTTAACTTCTTTTACACATTGAATCACATATGTCACTTTGCTTGTAAAGTGAATATTCCAACAGGAATACATTTCTCACCAGTCCAATTGACATTTTGTACTTGTTTTCTAATCTTGAATTCTCTTAAACCAACCAGTTGACCCCAGGTCCATTGTCATTGATTAGAATAGCTTCAGCTATCACTTGAATTTCTTTCTTTTACTTTTTTTTCATGGAGAGGTTTTTGCTATAGGGTGCGTGTGCTCGCCAGAAAGAGAGAGACAGAGAGCCAGAAAGTGAGAAATCACCCCCCAGGGGTGATTTCACACCGCAATCCCTTCTCCTCCATTCTCCTCTTGGAATCTTGGGCACACACGTACACACACCCAGCGTGAGTGTAAGCCACCAGGTCCAGGATTCAAACTGCATTCGACTACGTGGGAGTTCAGCGACATAGCCATTATACTAACTACTGGTCCCACTATCACTTGAATTTCTGCTGCTTCCGAAATATTTGACTACTGAAAATTCAAAGATGAAGTGCACAAGATTCATCTGTGTACTACTCGGTTTTTTCCCCAGTTTTAATTTTTAACTCCAATATGTATATGCCTGCTTAAACAGAAACATTTAGTTAAATTTCTACTTTTATTCAGTGCCAAAAAAAGTAGTAAATTTTTCTTCTGCTCCCCCCCTTTATTTTTTTTTTTAAGGTGAGTTCCTTATTCAATATTCTTATTTCTCTGTGGTTCGATATAGGTGGTCATGTCACAACTTGGTTTTAACCCTATTATATCTTGCTTTTAACTGTGTTATATCTTTCAGAGTATCCTTAGTCTTCAATCTGTGGATGGCAGTTATGCTGCAAATCTGGTTATGTAATGTGTCACTTCTTCTGGCTTTATATTATTTATACTCTGTGTTTTAGCAAATGATAATGTGATATTCATCTTTATTTGGACTCTATCAATATTTTTGAATGCACAACTGAAGTGTAAGGATGCTTGTAAGTATACTTTAACTTATGAGTAATTAACAGTACGCACATAAAATATTTTATTTGAATTAGGTTAAGTATTTAAATACAAAATCACTTTGTAATCACTTCCTTGAACACCTTTACTGACCTTGACTTTCTTTTTTATCATTATTTTTTTATTTACATTTTTTTTAATACATTCAATTACACTATTTAGCTTACAAGGTGATCATTTCAATATATGAACATTTCTCCTCGGTCTAGTTGATCAAAATATAGCAACACTACCTCCCTGTCTCAACAAATGCTCTCTTCGTATACCTCCTCCAAATGTTCTTCCCCAGGCCCCTCTCTTCCACACACCCCACATCTGGCATTTACATCCACCTCTTCTATTTGTACATCCTTTAGCCCATCAGTTTCAGTTAAAGACTGCAGACATTTGGTATATATTAAGTGGGGACATACAGTGTCTCTTCTTCATAGCCTGGCTTGCTTCACTCAGCAGTAAATCTTGGGTTCTGTTGTGTTTAAAGGCTGAATAGTATTCCATAGAGTATATGTGCCACAGTTTTTCAATCCATTCATCCGTACGGGGGCATTTGGGTTGATTCCATGTCTTAGCAATCGTGAAAAGTGCCGCAATAAACATCGATGTGCAAGCACTTTTCCAATGAGAAATTCTTCTGTCCTTTGGGTAGATGCCAAGAAATGGGATTGCTGGATCATATGGCAGTTCTATTTGTAGATTTTTGAGGAATCTCCAAATTGTTCTCCACAGTGGTTGGACTAATTTACATTCCCACCAGCAGTGTAAGAGAATTCCCCTTTCACCACACCCCTGCCAACACTTAATCATTTTTTGTTTTTTTTAATCTTAGACATTCTGACTGGGTTTAGGTGGTATCTCATGTTGTTTTGATCTGCATTTCCCTTACGATGAGGGATGTTGAGCATTTTTTCATATGCCTTCTGGCTATTCGTATGTCATCTTCACTGAGTGTTTATTTGAACTCCTTCTCCCATCTTTTAATAGGGTTCATCATCTTTTTTCCAAACCGCTTCTTTAGTTCCTTGTGTATTCTGGTTATCAATCCCTTATCTGATGCATAGTTTACAAAAATATTTTTCCATTCTGAGCGCTGTCGATTCACACTTATTACTGTGTCTTTTGCCATGCAGAAACTTCTTAGTCTGATGTAATCCTACTTGTCTATTTTGGGGATTATCAACTGTGCTTTTGGGGTCTTATGGAACAAATCTTTCCCTACCCCAATGTCTCCCAGAGTTTCCCCAGTGTTTTCTAGAAGCAGTTTAATAGTTTGGAGTCTTAGATTTAGATCCTTGATCCACCTTGACTTGATTTTTGTCAAAGGTGACATGTAGGGGTTAAGATTCATCTTTCTACAGGTGGAAATCCAGTTTTTCCAGCACCATTTGCTGAAGTGGTTTTCCTTTTCCCACTGGATTGACTGGTACCCCTTGTCAAAAATCAGTTGACTGAATGATTGGGGATTTATCCCTGTGGACTCAATTCTGTTCCATTGGTCCACCTGTCTGTTCCTATGCCACTACCATGCTCTTTTGATTACCACAGCTTTGTAGTATATGTTTGGGTCAGGGAGTGAGATGCTGCCCACTCTACTCTTCTTTTGTAGAATTACTTTGGCAATGTGGGGTCTTTTATTATTCCAGATGAATTTTATGAATTTTTTTTCTAAATCTGTGAAGCATATGTCTGGTACTTTGATTGGCATTGCATTAAATAGGTAGATTAATTTGGGTAGAATTGCCACTTTGGTTATATTAATTCTTCCAATCCAGGAATATGGGATATCCTTCCACTTTTTTGTGTCATTTTCAATTTCTTTTTTTAGCTTCTCATAGTTTTCCTTGTGGAGGTCTTTAACTTCTTTGGTTAGATTTATCCCTAAGTATCTTATTCTTTTAGTGCCTATGGTAAATGGAATAATTTTTTTCAGTTCTATCTCCGTCTGCCTGTTGTTTGTATATAGAAATGCTATAGACTTCTGTATATTCATTTTGTATTCTGCAACTTTACTGTATTCTTGCATTACGTCCAGAAATTTCTTCATGGAAATCATTGGGTCTTCTATGTACACAATCATGTCATCTGCGAATAGAGAGAGTTTCACCTCTTCTTTTCCTACTTGGATGCCTTTAATTTTTTCTTCTTTTCTGATTGCGTTGGCGAGGACTTCCAGTACTATATTGAAAAGGAGTGGAGAAAGTGGGCATCCTTGGCTTGTACCCGTTTTTAGTGGGAAAGCTTTCAACTTTTCTCCATTTAGGATGATGTTCGTGATGGGTTTTTCATAGATAGCTTTTATTGTGTTGAGAAATGACCCTTGTATGCCAATTTTGCTGAGCATCTTGATCATAAAGGGATGTTGTATCTTATCAAATGCGTTTTCTGCATCAATCGATATGACCATATGGTTTTTGTCCTTTTTCCTGTTAATATGGTGTAGCACATTTATGGTTTTACGTATGTTGAACCAACCTTGCATTCCTGGAATAAAGCCTACCTGATCATGATGTATAATCTTTTTTATAAGTTGTTGGATACGGTTAGCTAGGATCTTGTTGAGAATCTTTGAGTCTATATTCATCAGAGACATTGGTCTATAGTTTTCCTTCCTTGTCCTGTCCTTATCTGTTTTGAAGATAAGGGTGATGGAGGCTTCATAGAATGAATTCGGGAGAGATTCACCCTTTTGGATCTTTACAAATAACTTGAGCAGAATGGGGGTTAACTCTTTGAAAGTTTTATAGAACTCAGAGGTGAATCCATCAGGGCCAGGGCTTTTCTTTGTTGGAAGGCTATTTATTACGGATTCAATCTCCTGGCTTGTTATGGGCCTATCTAGGCTTTCTATATCCTCCTGGCTCAATCTTGGTAGATTATACGTGTCCAGGAATTTGTTCATCTCGTCCAGATTGTCTTGTTTCTTTGCATATAATTGTTCATAATATCCTCTAATTATGTTCTGTATTTCTGCTTTGTCTGTTGTTATATTTCCTGCTTCATTGCAGATTTGATTCACCTGGTTCCTTTCTCTCTTCTTCTTAATAAGTCTCGCTAGTGGTGTATCGATTTTGTTTATCTTTTCAAAGAACCGGCTTTTACCTTCATTTATTTTCTGTATGGTTCGCTTATTTTCTATTTCATTTATTTCTGCTCGGATCTTTATTATTTCCTTTCTCCTGGAGTTTTTTGGATCATTTTGCTGTTGCTTCTCCTATTCTCTGAGGCATGATGTTAAGTGATCCATTTGCCTTCTTTCCGTCTTCCTCTTATGAGCACTAATTGCTATAAATTTCCTTCTTATGACTGCTTTATCAGTGTCCCAAAGATTATGGAAACTCTTGTCCTCATTGTCATTAGCTTCCATGAATCTTTTGATTTCGGACTTTATTTCATCAGTAGTTGTGGAGTCATTCAATAATAAGTTATTTAGTTTCCATGTATATGAGTATTTTTGAGGATTTCTCTTGAAATTAAACTCAAGTTTAATTCCATCATGGTCAGAGAAGATGCTGGGAATAGTTTCTATGCCTTTGAATCTGTAGAGGCTTTCTTTGTGCCCTATGATGTGATCAATTTTTGAAAAGGTTCCATGTGGGGGTGAGAAAAAACTGTATCTCGTAGTTTTTGGATGGAAAGTTCTATAGATGTCTGTTAAGTCCATTTCATTTATGGTATCATTCAGATCCTTTATTCTTTATCTATTTTTTGTCTAGATGACCTGTCCCGAGGGGATAGTGCAGTGTTGAGGTCTCCAACAATTAGTGTATTGCAGTCTATCTCTCCTTTTAGATCTAACAGTCTTTCCTTAACATATTTGGGGGCTCCTGTGTTGGGTGCATAGATATTTATAAGAGTTATATCTTCTTGATCTATTGATCCTTTTACTACAATATAGTGCCCTTCTTTGTCTCTTCTGACATTTTTTGTTTTAAAGGCTATTTTGTCAGAAATTAGTATCACAACTCCAGCTCTTTTTTGGTTCCCCGTTGCATGGAAAACCTTTTTCCAACCCTTCACTTTCAGTCTATGTATGTCTTTATTGATGAGGTGGGTTTCCTGTAGGCAACAGATAGAGGGTCTCTGTTTTTTTATCCATTCGGCCAGTCTGTGTCTCTTGATTCGGGAATTTAATCCGTTCACATTCAGTGTTACTATCGACGTAACTGGATCTGTCCCAATGTGTATGTTGGCCATTGTCACAGCAGCCTTTTACTCCTTTGTTTCTGTCTGTTAGCTCTTTAGTTTTCCTGGAACAGGACTTTCTTCAGGGTTTCTTGAAGAGCTGGTCTGGTGCTGGCAAATTCTTTCAGGTCTTGTTTGAGAAGATTTTAATCTTCTTTTCCCATATGAAGGATAATCTTGCAGGATACAATAATCTTGGTTGAAATTGTTTTTCTCTTAGCACTTTCAATACGTCTTCCCATTCTTTCCTTGCTTGCATTGTTTCCGTTGAGTGGTCCGGAGTTAGCCTGATGAGATGACCTTTGTACGTCACTTCTCGTTTCTCTCTTGCCAGTTTTAGTATCATGTCTTTGTCTGCGGTCTTGGATAGTCTGGCTACGAAGTACCTTGGGGAAGATCTGGGGTTGATTCTAACTTGGGTCCTTTGTATTTCTTGGGTCTTAATGCTTGAGTGCCTCTCAAGACTAGGTAAATTTTCTTCCAGGATTTCATGGAATATATTTTCCATGCCGTTATTAGTTTCTTCACCTTCTGGGATACCAATTACTCTGATATTTGGGCGTCTTATGGAATCTAGTATTTCTCATATATTATCCTCGTTTTTTTTTTTTTGTTATTTTCTCTATCTTTTTGGTGGTTCTTTCTAGGTCAGAGGTTTTATCTTCTACATCAGAGATTCGATCTTCAGCATGGTCTAATCGACTTTTAATACTTTCAAGGGAGTTTTTATTTCCTCTATTCCAGACTTTATCTCTAATAGCTCCATCTGGTTCTTTTTCAGAGTGTCCATTTCTTCTTTCATATCTTGGAATGACTTCCTCTTCTCTTGGAGTTCGTTGTCTCTTTTCTGTTCCAACTCAAAAAATTTGTTCACCTTAAATGTTCGAAATTCTTTGTCTGACATTTTGGTACCATCATCCATTAGCATGACAGATGGAGGGAAGTTACTCTACTTTTGATGGAGATGTATTACCTTGTTTATTCATACCTGAGGCTCTTCTTCTACTTCTAGCCATTAGAAGATATATCCACTTTGAATACCTCTTGTGGGAAGGTTACTCCGACTAGGAGTAAGTGACTTTCCCTTTTGCTGCAAATTAATGTTTGCTGAAATCTCTCTTCTGTTGTTTTTACCAATGTGGTATCAAGAGGGGTACTGTATTGAGGTGTCTGAAAAGAAATATCTCCTTTATTTCAGGTGGATCAGTACTAGGGAAGATCCCAGAGAAAGTTAGGTTGTTGGGGGATTTCCGATATCTGATTATAGACCTGTCTAGTCCTTCGGGAAGGGTGGCAGATGAAGAGGAGAGGGTATTAGGTGAGACAACACACAAAAAAAACCCAAAACACAGAGAAATAAAGAAAAAGTCGCATGCTGTGGTTTCGCCAGAGGCCTGCCACTGGGTTTGTCTGTGGCCTGCTGCCAGGGATAGGAGAGGCTGTGAGAGGCGGGAGAGCAGGAAATTAACAAGAGAATAAAGGAGCTTAAAATCCAAAGCAGAAAGTAATGGTGACCTACCTACTTAGAGGGTGGGCACTTGGGCTGGGGTCTGCAGGTGAAATAGGTGGGCAGTGATGTCCCTGCCTCAGAATCACTCGCTGGCAAGAGGCCTGCCGCTGGGTCTGTCTGTGACCTGCTGCCGGGGACAGGAGAGGCTGTGAGATGAGGAAGAGCAGGAAATTAACAAGAAAATAAAGGAGCTTAAAATCCAAAGCAGAAAGTAATGGTGACCTACCTACCTAGAGGGTGGGCACTTGGGATGGGGTCTGCAGGTGAAATAGGTGGGCAGTGATGTCCCTGCCTCAGAATCGCTCGCTGGCCAGAGGCCTGCCACTGGGCTTGTCTGTGGCCTGCTGCCGGGGACAAGAGAAGCTAGAGGGTGGGTGCTTGGGCTGGGGTCTGCAGGTGAAATAGGTGGGCAGTGATGTCTCTGCCTCAGAATTGCTCGCTGGCCAGAGGCCTGCCACTGGGTCTGTCTGTGGCCTGCTGCCGGGGACAGGAGAGGCTAGAGGGTGGGCGCTTGGGCTGGGGTCTGCAGGTGAAATAGGTGGGCAGTGATGTCCCTGCCTCAGAATTGCTCACTGGCCAGAGACCTGCCACTGGGTCTGTCTGTGGCCTGCTGCTGGGGACAGGAGAGGCTGTAAGAGGAGCCTGACCTCGTCTTTCATCACAGACCAGGAATAACTTACCTACATATACTGTTTCTACTTTCATTAACATTAGGAGTATACTTTGTGCTTTCATAGGAAGACTGTTACAGTGCCATTTTCATAAGAAAATTTACATACATTTTCTTAACATCATTAACTTGAAGAACAAATTGATAATGCAGAAAAAAGAAAGAAAAACCTTTCTCTTTTTTTTAGACTGGTTACCATCAACTTGTGTTTAACTTACTTAATCTAACACATTACTCCAAATATGTATTTATACTCATGTGTTTGTATGAGATAATAAACACCTTGACATAGCAGAATATTTATTATGCTTTCATCCCTTGCATCAAAAACATTTGGAGATCTCTGAAGAAATATTTGTAATAAATTTAGCAATGAATAAGTTAGTAAAGAGAGAGAATGTTTGTACTTTATTTTTTTCTCTCTTTACAAAGAGTTCAGAAATATACAGAGGAACAAGCATATACAAACACAGAGAAAATAAATTTACCATGTTATACTCTATTTCTCAGGGCTGACGAGGGGAAATGTATTTTTACAGGGGTTCATATCATTTGAGGATGTTGCTCTGGACTTTACCTGGGAGGAGTGGCAGGACCTGGAAGATGCTCAGAAGATTCTATACAAGGATGTGATGCTGGAGACCTACAGCAACTTGATATTTTTGGGTTAGTGGAACTCCCATGAAGCTCTCTGAATTACTGTCTCCTTTTAGAGTAAATGTACAAGGGTTTCATAATGTTTAATGCTGTTTAGGAGTGAGATTTCATTCTGTGGTTTATGTTAGTGACATTCCTCTTTAAGAAAATGCCCAAGTCAGCCCCTTTATTGCACAGCTGATAAAGCTGAGCCGTTGTTACTCTTCAAGTAGCTTACATGAATAGTTTGGCAAAATTCCACAATGCTTTTTATTAACAGGACAATGCATTGCCAAACCTGCAGTGATCTTCAAGTTGGAGCAAGGAGGAGATCCATGGACATTAGAAGAACTTCCCAGCTCGAGCCTCGCAGGTTAGTCAGTGCATAGTTTTCTGGGACTAGTGTAATGCATTTTCTTTTGAAGAATTTATAGTTCATTGAGAGGGGAAAACAAAATGTTAGTACTGGTGAGTTTAGGAAAATGTAGACATGTTTTCCTGGGATAAGAGTGGGCAAAATGGTTATATATATTTTTAAAGGGTCCTACGGGGTGACACATTTAGGGTAATTAGTATGTATTTTTATTGGCTACAAGTCCTTCCTAAGTAACATTTCTTCTTAAGTGACAAGAGTTCTTTTGACTTCTGCAGATAGATGATCTAAAAAACTGTTGACATTAGCAAAGAAACAGTACACAATACACACTGTTATAAGAAAGAAAAGAGAACAAGGGCAGAGAAAACAAATGGCCCATGGAAATCTTTCAGTGTAAAATTATAGGAAGACAGGAGGTAGATATTTTGAATATTTTTAAAGGTATTAAAGGAAAGGGAAGCATAAAGGAACAAAATAAATCCACTCAGCTTTCAAAAATATTAATGTAAATTGCTACAGTAACATATTAAGGAGAAAGAACCATATTTCTTATAGATCATGATCAGTATTTGAAATACACATAAGCAGTGTAAAATTCTCAAATATAATTTATGGAAATTGTTGTCTTTTTCCAACCAAAGAGGATTAATATGACAGAGACTGCTTGTAAGTAGAATAAATATGGGAAAGCATGTGGTAAGACAGTTCTTATTGCCCAGTGTATAGTTCACATGTGGAAGTAACCATTTTACAAAAAGTCTGTCTCATTCAGCAGAAGATGATACATGAAATATACACTATAAATGCAGAGAATGTGAAAAGTTATTTTTTAAATTAATTTTTACAGTAGATTTTAAACACAGAGTGGGATATTTCTATTCATAAGAGTAAGAGAAATTCTTATTGTAGAATTAAAATCTAGCTTTTCATCAGTGAGTGCACACATGGGAAACACCCTATAAATATTTAAAAAAAAAACATAAAAACTCCTTTTTTCAGTGGTCAAAAATTATGGTAACCAGAGAAATTACAAAGAAGTAAAACCTTATAATGTGTAGAAATTACAAAAGCTTTCAACTCTTGTTATACATGAGATAACTCTTACTGGAGAGAAAATTTGTAGATAATACAATATAGGAATTTGTTGTGTCTGAACACACCCCTTTACTGACCATTTGAAAACTTATACAGGAGAGAAGCTCTATAAGTGTAAACAATGCATGAAAACGATTTCCCAGAATTCAGACCTCACTGTACATCAGAGGAGCCACATAGGAGAAAAATTCTATGAAAATAAAATATGTGGAAAAATGTTTTATAAGAAGACATACTTCACTGTGCATCAGACAACTCATACTGAAGAGAAATCCTATGAATGTGGGGAGTGTGGAAAATCTTTCAGTCCGAAGTCAGTCTTGAGTAGACATTGGAAAATTCATACAGGAAAGAAACCCTATGTATGTGAACAGTGTCGGAAAATGTGCTCCCAGAAGGCTCATCTCACTGAGAATCAGAGAACTCACACAGGAGAAAAGCCCTTTGAATGTGAACAGTGTGGGAAAACATTCTCCAGGAGGGATTACCTCACTGTACATAAGAGAATTCATACAGGAGAAAAGCCATATGAATGTGAACAATGTAGGAAAATGTTCTCCTGCAAGTCATATCTCAATAAGCATTGGAGAACGCACACAGGAGAGAAGCCCTATGAATGTGAACAATGTAGGAAAATGTTCTCCTTCAAGTCAGATCTCACTAAGCATTGGAGAATGCACACAGGAGAAAAACCCTATGAATGTGAACAGTGTAGGAAAATGTTCTGCTACAAGTCAGATCTCACTAAGCATTGGAGAACTCACACAGGAGAGAAGCCTTATGAATGTGAACAATGTAGGAAAATGTTCTGCTGGAAGTCACAGCTCACTGTGCATAGTAGAACTCATACAGGAGTGAAGCCCTATGAATGTAAACAATGTAATAAAATGTTCTCCTGTAAGTCAGAGCTTACTGTGCATAGTAGAATTCATACAGGAGAGAAGCTCTATGAATGTAAACAATGTAGGAAAATGTTCTCCTGCAAGTCAGAGCTCACTAAGCATTGGAGAATACACACAGGAGAGAAGCCCTATGAATGTAAACAGTGTAGGAAAATGTTCTGCTACAAGTCAGATCTCACTAAGCATTGGAGAACGCACACAGGAGAAAAACCCTATGAATGTGAACAATGTAATAAAATGTTCTCCTACAAATCAAATCTCACTAAGCATCAGAGAACGCATACAGGAGAAAAAACCTTTGAATGCAAACGATGTGGGAAAACATTCTCCAGCAAGGAGTACCTCACTGTACATAAGAGAATTCACACAGGAGAGAAGCCCTATGGATGTGAACAATGTAATAAAATGTTCTCCTGCAAGTCACAGCTTACTGTGCATAGTAGAATTCATACAGGAGAGAAGCCCTATGAATGTGAACAATGTAATAAAATGTTCTCCTGCAAGTCACAGCTTACTGTGCATAGTAGAATTCATACAGGAGAGAAGCCCTATGAATGTGAACAATGTAGAAAATTGTTCTCCTGCAAGTCAGACCTCACTAAGCATTGGAGAATACACACAGGAGAGAAGCCCTATGAATGTAAACAGTGTAGGAAAATGTTCTGCTGCAAGTCAGATCTCACTAAGCATTGGAGAATGCACACAGGAGAAAAACCCTATGAATGTGAACAATGTAATAAAATGTTCTCCCGGAAGTTATATCTCACTGAGCATCAGAGAACTCACACAGGAGAGAAGCCCTATGAATGTGAACATTGTAGGAAATTATTCTCCTGGAAGTCTTCACTCACTGTACATCAGAGAACTCAACACAGGAGAGAAACCCTATGATTATGAACAATGTAATACAACTTTCTCCCAAAAGTCACATCTTACTGTACATCTGAGTACTCACACTGAAAAGAAACAATATCGGCAACATATTACTACTGGAAGACAGGATCATTGTACATCAGAGGACTCCCATAGAAGTAAAATCTTCTGAATGTGAAGAATATAGGATTTTTTCTCTTAACTATATTTAGTAAGCATCTGAAAAGTCACACTGGAGAGAAACTTTATGAATGTAGGGCGTATAGAAAGTCTTTCATTTAAAAGTCAGCCCTCAATGTACATCAGAGAATTCACAAAAGAAAAAGCCTGTGAATGTCAATATACCAATAGAAAGTTTTCGATGTAATATAAGTCAGTCCTTACTGTATATCAGAGATCACAGGAGTAAGTTCTATAAATGGGAATGGAGTAGAAAAATGTGTTCAGAGTAATCCTTTCACGTTTTACATCAGAACACTCAAAAGGAAGAGAAACCCTGTATGTGTGGGAACTGTAATAAAACCTTCTTGCAGAAGCTCCAGCTTATTGTGGATCAGAGAACTCTCAGATAAGAAATCAAGTGAATGTGAAAAATGAAGAAATCTTATTATTAGAATTAAAAGGTTACCATACATCAGTAAACTCAAATCCTCAGTAATGTAGCTGTGCTATAAATGCTTGAAATATTCAGAAATATGAATTGATCTCTGAAGGTAACAACATTGAACTTTTTTTTCAAAGTCAGTTTTGATTCAGCAAGTCACAGTAGTTAAAATTAATGATATCAGGACATTTGGGGATGATATCCGTCTACAAAAAGAGAACGTTTCAGAAGGCTAATGTAGAAGATCTAAGAGTTTCTCAACTACAGAAGTAACATGCATATTTTGGCAAGTATTTTTTTTTAAGAGTCATTTTTGCTATAGAGAATATGTACTCTATGAAAATAGAGGGAGAGAGAAAGAGAGATAAAAAGCACGAAACCACCCCTTGGGGGTATGGCCACACCACAATCCCTTCTTTTCCATTGTCCTCTTTTAATCTTGGGCACACATTTACACACACTGGCTTGAGTTTTAAGTCTGTGACTCTGGGACTTGGACTGCATTCAAATATATGGGAGGCCAGTGGCATAACTATTACAGCATCTGCTGGCCCTAGCAAAAGTTTATTTCTGTGTTCCATGTTTGATGTTTAAAGATGCAACAGAATATAACCACTGATTTTGGCAAAAATAAATATAGAAATTTTTCTAGCTTCCACTTTCATGGCAGTCAAGACAACAGAAAACGTGTTTTAAAGCATAGTGGAAACTGAAAGATTATAGGCCATATGAACACTGAAAATGGTTATAGGTACTAGAGACTGTGGGAAGAGGACGAGAGAAAGGGGACAGTGTAAGGAAAGAAGTTATGGAGGAAAATAGGCAGGCATTTTGGGGATATAGAAATGGATTATAATATGTTTATGATAATGTGTTTTGTATCCTCAACTGCTCTGGTGGGAAGTTTATTCATTTTGGATAAATTCAACTTACAAGCTAAAAAATGTTAAAGTGTATAAAATAAAATTTAAAATAAATAAAATGTTCCATAAATGCCTAACAAAATAAAACAAAACAAAAAATTCTATGGCATTTCAGAGCCTGGGAACTACTCATAAGTACTGAGAGGGCTCTGCAAGTGTACCTGTGGTGAAATGTCCAAGTTTACTTTGAGAATGGAACTGATCTGGGTTGGACAGGAGGCATGTGAAAGTTCTGGGTGTGTTGAGGCACAGCGTAGTCCTGGGTGGTTATAAAATTTCCAAGATCCTCTTTGGATGTTGATCACAGCTTTTGTGGCCAGCGTTAGCCAAGAGGTTCTGAGGCAGAACACCCACTGCTCCAGAAATGCAACCCAAGGTGAATTGGCATTGGGCTGGTTTTGGTTTTGGTTTACCCAACATCATGACCAAGGTAGAACAGACCAAACTATGGTGGGTGGGATGTAAGGTAGCTGCTCGGTGATGACAGGAACAGGCTGGTGGAAGTCACTATGAGCTACAATGTGAAAAGTGAGATGACCAGACTTACTGTGTGCACTCACATTGTCTAGCAAACATTACTGCTCTCTGTATGACTCTTACCATCTTGTAAAACTGACTGGAGTGGTTGTACAGTAATATGAACATATTGAACAGTACTAAATTGCTTATACTTGGACATCCTTAAAATGTGTCAGAGTTTTGCCTTGATCAGACTTTAATGAGGCCTCTCAATCTTTTAGTTTCCTTTGCATACTTCCTTGTCAAATTCTGTTTGAGCAAATAACCCTGCTAAAGTAGTTTATCAAGAAGCCCCACACTAAATACCAGATTCTCTTAAATAAGCGATTAGGTGTGATGTCTGATCGCCCTGTGTCCTCAGCAAGAATCCTATTATTTTGGTTTATCCAGAATCTCTCATATTCCTAATATTTCTTTAGTCATTTTCCATCTGATAAACACCACACGGCTCCTCAGCTGTTAATTTCCACTGCCCATGCTGTATTTGAAGTTGAGCCTGATTTCTCTTCCCCAGTGAAACTCTCATTTCTGTGGACCATAAGGTTTTGATGATGGTCCAAAATAAAGCTTTTTCACTCCACTTTAACCAATGTCTTTGAATCAATTTCTTGAAATAGATTTCAAACTTTTTGGACTGTTTTCCACACTAAAAAACAGTCTTGAGATGTTCAGAGTAGTAATAATAAGTACAGAAAGAATGATGGTTTGCCAGAGGAAGGATCAGATGGGAGGAATGGAAAGATTTGACATTATTGTATAATAGTAGTTGTTAATTGTTTAGTCTTACAAGATGAAAGGAATCATGAAGATGGCATGGTGGTGATGGTCCTAGAACACTGAGAGAAAAGATGATAAATTTTATGTAGATATATTTTATCAAAATAAATGAAAAAATACTAAAAACACCAGTATATAAAATATATATAATCCATAGTGCTTGTTGAAGTGATACATATAGTGACAAAATAATGATCAATGTTATTCCAGTAACAGGTTAAGTCCTCAATCAATTATGGCCCATCTGTGCTAAGGAAGAAAGAAAAATACTGATGTCCTAGTATTAGCAGAATGTTCCCAGAATAAATTGAGTGTTGCTAGAAAGAGAGCATGTGCCTCAGACAATGACTATTGTTGTGCCATTTCCTCATCTTCACCCCCACCATCTTCTCAGGGTACGCATTGACCTGATAGACTTCCCATCTTATAAATTTGTTCACTTTTGAAAAGGTATCTAAAGCTTCTATGAAAGGCCTGTAACATGAATGATATGGCAAGTTGTTGCCAGAATAAATTTTATCCCAACATATTTTGTGATCTTGTCCACCTTTCCCAAGATACCAAATCATGCTTCACAGGTGCATCATTTTCACTGGACTAGAGGCCTTGCATGTGCCTTGAAAAAAATTCAGCATATTTTAATTATAATCAAAATTCTTAGTTTTGAAATTTTAATGATCCATAATGTGGTATCTCCACCTAAAAGTTAAGTGAGTTGCTCTCCCTGTCCTCAAAAGTGTCCCTAGGAAACTAAAAACCATTTAAGATTGAGAGGTTTCTCTCATGATATGAAGCAGTCTTTAAGTTGTGAGAAGTCATTCATGATAAGCAGTTTCCTGTAAGGGACAACCCTCTTGGAAAGATCACCTGGTTTTGTGTATGAGGGCTTTGTTGCCCCACCTTGCAAATACTTAGAAAAATGGGCCCACAAAAGTGGCAGTGATCCCAATCTTCATTGGCAAAAATGGGAGTCCTTTGAAATTTCTAAATGGCATGTTCATATGCATAATTTGGAAAAGCTGGTTATAGAATCAGGCAAAATGAATGGGAAAGTTACTTTCAATGATATGTAGAAGCTACCTCAGATACAGTAGAACCACCTTTTTTCAGGAGGTAAATAAAAAGTTTCCAGAATCTATTTTGGAATTGAAATTTCAGAGAGCTGTTCTACTCCAACCACTCTTCCACTACCTCACTCGCACCTCTTCATGCTCTTCTGCATAATCTTCCACATCCTTAACTCTGCTCTTTAACCTCCATCTCCACCCCACAGGAGATAATACAACAGAATCCAGCTGTAACCAGTTGTAACTCTAGTTACAAAAACCACCCTAGTTTGGCTACCCTCTCATGTAAAGCCTGTAACAAAGCAATATTAGCCTTAGTGTATAACTTAAGAACCAAAACATGTTGTAAATGATTTTTCAGACCCAACTGAGGTCCCCATATGTGTTGCTAGGGAATTCGATTTAAATGTGTAAACTTGTGAGCCTACATATTGAGACCTTTATCAGCTGACTCAAGTTAGTTCCAAGAGAGTGCCCCAGAATGCATAAAATTGTTTATTGAAACTGTGGTGTAGATTTTAATTAAGAACCTGGGAGAATGATAACAAGTCTGCCTCTTAAGAAAAGTTCTTGATGAAACTATGCCATAATTATTTCCAAGGAATATTGAAGTAAATTTCAACAATAGAAACAAAGGCTGGATGGATCGTTCATTGATTATTTTGAATGATTGAGAGAAAATTTAATTGGTATTCTAGACAGAGGCAAGCTATCAAATTTATTGAAATGATAGCCTCTTAAATTCTACCTTTAATGGATGGGATGAAGGTTCTGTTATTTTAGTTAAAGACACCAAATTAGCTGGGCAACTGTCCAGATTTCATGACCTTCAGATATATACAAATATCTGGCCAGTCACTCCCCAATGGAGAACATGTGCTCAACAGAGAGAGACAGAATCTGAAAAATCATCTTTCAGGGAGGATGGCCACTTACTGTTCTCTTCATTTTTAATTTTCTTTTTCAGAGTTTGGACTATTGGTTTCTTTCTTTTTCCTTTTTTTTTTTTTTTTTTTTTTTTTTTTTTTTTTTTTTTTTTTGCTTGCTATAGGACACGTGCGCTCGCCAGACAGAGAGAGAGAGACGGAAAGCGAGAAATCACCCCCCAGGGGGGATGACCACGCCACAATCCCTTCTCCTCCATTCTCCTCTTAGGATCTTGGGCACGCACGCACACATGCCCGGCATGAGTTTTAAGCCACCAGGTCTGGGATGTGGACCACGGTCGACTACGTAGGAGTCCAGCAACATAGCCATTACACCAACTGCTGGTCCCAATTTGCAAAGCTGTAGCTTTAAGTTCAGATACTTTTTTGCATAGCCTAATCTTTTGTCAGTGTACTTTGCAGGATATTTTATTACCTATATCGTACTGCTTATCTGAAGGATTTTCATTTGCATCTCTTTAATTTTGCTATTGGGTGCATGTCCTCAAAGAGATAGAGAGAAAGTGAGAAATTATCCCCCAGGCAGATGGCCACAGCACAATCCCTTTCCTAGTCTCTGCTCAAAATATTGAGCATACACGCACATGTGTGATTTTGAAGCTTTTGGGTCCAGGATTTGAATTGCAGTGTTGTCCATGTGAGATACACCATCTTAACCTGCATGTCACCTGTTGCCCCTCTTTTTTTATTCTTTTTAAAGCTAGGTTTTTTTTTTTTTTATTCTTTCTAAAGCTAATTGTCTCTCTGGAGCTTTCTCATGTCATTCATTGTTTTTCTCATCTCCTGAAATTTTGTTGCATCACATAGACTTTTGGTATAATCAATATCCTGTATTCAGTTTCCAACAGTTGTATAATTTTATGTACTTTATTCGTTAGAAGGGAGTCAGTACGTTCCTTTGGAAGCTAGATATTTTCTTTTTGGTTTGGGTTTTTGTTTTACTTTTATTTATTAATTTTTTTTATTTCTTGTATTCCTTTGGATTTCAGGCATCTCGTGGAGTACTCTGTCCCGATTTGAGGAGTACCTCCTATAGTGGTGTATTTATTTATTTAATTGTATTTAACATTAACATTATTATTTTTCAATTTGACCAGTGACAGAGACAGGAAAGGTGAGAAAGGAAGCTGTCTAGTCCAGGACTCAAGCCACAATTGGCCATGTAGAAGTCCAGTACCTTTGACCACCTCACTACCTACCTGCATGGTAGTAAATACTGCCTAGTGGTAGTGTTTTATTACTATTTTTTTTAGTATTTTTAAGTTATATTCCATATGACTGCAACCTTTAGTACAAGTTAACCACTTGGCATTTAGTAGTAGTTAACCATTTTAGCATTGGTTCTCATTGATTTTTCTTTTTTTTTTTTTTAATCAAGGAACATGATAGATGGGAGGTGGTTATCTTTGGAGTTAGGTAAGGGGACTCTGTGCCTCCATCCAAAGCTACAGATTAGTGGGACTAAGATAGGGCTCTGTGCACAGCTACTCATTTACCAGGGCTCAGTGGATCCAGGAAGAATGTGTATGTACTGTTAGAGGAAGTGGAAACTAGGCCAGGTCCTCCATATTGTATGGAGTGAGCAAGTCTTGGACATGGTTTCTATAGGATTCTGAGGGATAAGGACAGAAGTGGGAAAATAGGACTCATGTGTTACCAGGAGTGGTGATCCAGTGAGGTACAAAGGTGGGTAGGCCAAGCAGGGCTGAGCATGTCCAGAAAAGCTACCTTGTGAGACCCTAAGATGAGGCCAGTGGGGACCCAGTAAGGTGTGGGTAGGAAAGTTTATAAAGCCCAGAGGTTAGCAGCACAGAATGGCTTCCAAGTGTACCCTAACCAGGCTTAGGTTAAGCTCCCCTTCAGACCAGTACAGCTCATTTGGGCTTGAGTAGGGAAGCCTGCTATGCCAGGATGTGGACAGGGGTAAGCAGAAGGAAGGCAGAACATAAGGCCCTAAATGGAACAGGGTTAGTTGAGGTGCTTTGCAATGCTCAAAGGCCAATGGGACTAAGTAAGCCTGAACAGGGTTCAGGGAAAATAGCCCACAAGCATCGGAGGTGAGACACGTCTTGTGGGTCCAAGCAAAGCCTAAGCTGCTGACCTAGGAGGAGCCAGAAGCAAACTGAATTTGGTGGGGTCAATTTGAGCCTGGATGTGTAGTCAGTAAAGCCCATGGGACAGGGGTTCTGCAAAACTTGCATGTGGCCCTGATAAGGTAACCTCCTGAGGAACAGAATTTTTTGTCTCAGGGGTTCAAGTGTGATCAGCATGGCTGACCTAGGATGCCTGGCATCAGCCAGTGTTTGATAAGATCCAAGCAAACTCATGATAGCAGCCAGGTGACTAGATAATGTTCTCCAGGATTATGGATTTCCTGGGGCATTGCCTTGTCATATTCCCTGTAACTGAGATGGCAACCCCTGGTGCCCATTTCTCAGATACCTTTCTCTCCAGTGTTCCTACATTTAACAGTTCAGGGATATTCTGAAGGGCTGTACTGCAGGTCACCTTAGAGGGGGAAAAACAGTCATTCCCTGAGACTTGAGTCTGAAAAGAGGGAGAGTGTAGGCCTGCCACCTAGTTGGAGGAAATATCCAGATTTCTGTCTTTGATGGGGTTGGTACTTTCACACGTACTGGGAGTGGGGGTGGGGATACACAAGGCTCTTGGTCTGCATTGTCCAAAGGAGCTGGTAGTTTTCAGTCATTGGTGGTGTTCCCCTCATTTTTCCCAATAACAGAGGATTCCTCTCCTCTGTATTGTCTCTTTCAAGCCATAGAACTGTGGAGATGTAAGATTGGTCCTAGTCATATTCTATGCTCTATCACCTGACTCTCTTTCAAGACTGTGCCAAGCTCTTAGGGCAGGGTGGTGAAGAAAATTTAATGTTTACACTGAAGTGTGATAACTTTTTACTTTTCTATAATGAGTGTTACCTCCTTGCCAGTTTTATTATGCAGTTGAAGAGTGCTGGGGTCTGAGGTTGGTGTATGAAATAGAAGTTTTGGAGGATGGTTCCTCTCACCTTCTCCTTTGTGGTGCACAGGGCTCTGGAGCATCTCCAAGTTCAGATAATTTACTCATTCTTTATGTCTCTAAGCTGAGATTCAATACAATAGGAGCTTCCAGTCTGTTTCTTGCAGTTTGTCAGTCTTGCATCACTCCAGTGCTAGAAGTGTTGGCATTTATTTGATGACGTTTCTTTTCAGAGATGCCACAGTACGTGTTTCTCATCAGCCAGATTGATTTTCCTGAAAGATGTCTTTTGAGCATTAGTTTACCATCTTTTCAGGTCAAAGTTTCCTGAATAAAACTACTTTTCCTTTTCATCAACACTTGTCTCTCAAGTGTTGGCTCTTCAGCAGCAAGCATCTGAATGTCAGTGTGGTCATTGAGACCTAACTCCAACTGCTTCAATAACAATAAAAGGTACCACTTAGAGCAAGCCCATATTTTTTTATTTATTTCTAAAATTTATTGTGAGGAAATAAATCATGATGAGTTAAAATGTCAACATGGTACCTTAAATATTTTATAATTATCTTTTTTAATAAGCTGATATTGGAGAGGATAACATGTTCAGAAGAGTTGTGGGGAGCATATTGCAGGCCAGCAGATGGTATGGTAGTTGAGGCACTTGGTTCCTTTGTGATTGACCGTGGTTCGAGTCTTATACCTAAAGGCCTGCTTTGTCACTTTCCATCTCTTCCCCTCTCTCTCTGTCACTCTCTGTGAGCACATGTGCCAAGTTGCAAATTAAATAATGATAATACTAAATAAGATTAAATAACTAAAAAAAAAAATTTAAAGGAATTATTTATTTAGTTAGTTCCATTCATTGTTATTATTATTTTAATTTTACCAGTGAGTGACAGAAAAGAGAGGTAAAGGGAGAGAGAAAGCAAGAATCCAGGTCCAGGACTCGAGCAGTGGTTTGCCATGTGTGAATCCAGCATACTTAACCACGATGCCACCTGCTGGCCCCTAATAATTATTTTTTAAAAAGACCATAATGTAATGTAACCTAAGCTGGAAACTTCTGTCTGGGGGTTGGACAGAAAAAGGAACTCTGCAGCACAGGACTACCATTCCTGTTTGTCATTTAACATTTATTGAGCATTTTTTGTGCCTACCTTGTGCCTAGGTAGGCACAAGACCTTAACCATGATTAACTTAAACAACAACAAATATAAAAATGTAATGGTTCGTACACACATATTAAGATATCAGGGAGCCGCCAGGTGGGATGATGGTTAAGGCGTGCTGGACTCCCACATGGCTGACTGTGGTTCGAATCACACACTTGGTTGCTTTGCTTTTGCACATAACATCTCACGTTGGTCAAATCAAAATAATGATAATAAAAAGCAAAATTAAATAATTTTATAAAAACACAAAAAGATGGGCAGAAGATTCCTCATGGCTCCTGAGTACTAGTGATTTCAGGGAAAAAAGAGATGAAAATTTCCTACTGATGATTCAGCTTCCAGCCCATAAACTTGAGTGGCAGGAGAGGCAAGAACCAGGCCTGCAGAAGATTTCTCATGGCTCCTGAGAACTAGTGATTTTGTGTGGTGCTCTTGCGCACCGTGCAGTTTTGTATTTTGTGCTTTTTGAAAATAATTTTTTTTTTTTTACTTTTTAAAATGTTTTTCCTTCTTTTTTCTCTCTGTTTCTTTGTTAGTGTTATTGTTGTTTTTGCACTCTCTCTCTCTGTTTCCTTTTCTTTTATCTCATTTATCTGCTCCTCAATCTTCATTTACTATGTTTCTAGATGAATCTAAGGGAACTATAGCCAAACATCCAAATACTACTTGGGTTAACATATTCCTCAGTATCTACTGAATCTGCTGCACAAAGAATCACAACGGAACAAAATAGATTCCAGATCACCTCTTTCTGCACACTCCTCAATGTTCAGATTGAACTTCAAGAATTAGGAAGAAACACACCATCCATCAGATGACTAGAAACCTATTACATAAAATCCTGCAAGAAAACTTTCCAAACCTAGAGAGGCACTCAAAGATCCAGTCCCAAGAAATACAAAGGACCCCAAATAGAATCATCCCAAGAAGATCTTCTCCAAGACACATTATAGCCAGGTTGACCAAAACCACAGGTACAAAGACAAGATACTAAGACTGGCTAGAGAAAAACTGCAAGTTACCTACAAAGGATATCCAATCAGTATAACAGCAGACCTCACGTCAGAAACAATGCAAGTGAGGAAGAATGGGAAAATATATTCAAAGTGTTAAGGGAAAAACAATTATAACCAGGAATACTGTACCCCTTAAGATTATCCTTCATGTGGGAAGAAAAAAAAACATTCTCAGATAAACAAAACCTGAAAGAATTTACCAGCAGCAGAACAGATCTCTAAGAAATTCTCAAGGGAGTGGTATATCAGGAAATTTAAATACAGACACACAGAAATAAGAGTTCAAAACCCAAGAAATTGGCCTACTTAATCATAGAGACAAGCCTGGAGTTGAATATTATACCCCAGAATTTAATCAGAAAAATCGAACCGCAACAGAAGATTAAGTACATGAGACTGAATGGGTGAAATAGAATTTTATGACTTTTGACTAAAACATTTCTGATTTTCTTGTAGACTTTGTTGTCTGGTGTTAAGGATTTGTGTCCTGTCATGAGATAGGTTCATGTTCCTACCATTTGAATGGAATCCTAACCTGTTTCCTGGCATTAAGTTTCAAGCAGCATTCCTTATGATTTCTTTGATTTATGCTAAACTGCTTTCTTGAAATTACCAACTGAACTTGCTATCAAAACTAGTTAGATTATTTAAGAAATTGTGTGATCGATACAATGTGAGGGGAAAAGAATGGGAGACTACTGTGGAGAGCAGAGATAGTGTGAGAAGAGGGTGGGAAAGGGCAGAGGGTCAGAAATAGGGGTAATATATATAATATATATACACATATATATATATTATATATATTTATATAACTAGAAATATAAAATTTTGATGGTAACATGCATGATTAAGCCACTATGCAGTATATTCTGGACGGGAAATCACATTTTGTATGTTGTGACGATGCTTAGGGAATGAATGTAAATTAAGTTAAAAAAATGTTTTAGAAAAAAGAAAACAAACTTTTTTTCTTTAAAAAAAAATAAAAAGCATTAAAAATACCTATTTGACAGCCCAGGAGTTAGCATAATGGCTATGTCACTGGACTCCCATGTAGTCGACCATGGTTCAAGTCCTGGACCCGGTGGGTTAAACTCATGCTGGTTTGTGTGCATGTGTGTCCAAGATCCTGAGAGGAGAATGGAGGAGGATGGATTATGACATGGCCATCCCCTTTGCGGGGTGATTTCTCGCTTTCTGTTTCTCTGTCTCTTTCTGTCTTTCTGGTGAGCACACATGCCCTGTAGCAAAAAACTCTCAAAAAACAAAACAAAACAAAACAAAAACCTATTTGATGAAACCAGCAGTTTTCGTAATGGCTATCTTGCTGGACTCCTTATGTAGTCCACCATGGTTTGAGTCCCAGAACCGGTGGCTTAAACCCATGCTGGGCATGTGTGCATGCATGTCCAAGATCCCAAGAGGAGAATGGAGGAGAAGGGATTGCGGCATGGCCATTCCCCCCCACCGTGGCGGGGGGGGGGGGCGATTTCTCGCTTTCTATCTCTCTTTCTCTGTCTTTCTGGCGAGTGCACGCACCCTATAACAAAAGGACTCTCCAAAAAAAAAATAATAATAATAACGAATTTGATGACTGAAGTAAGAAACGTAGTGCAAGTTGGGTGCTACTTTATAGTATGTTCATTCTACTCACTGAGGATGCCTAAAGTCAGACTTGTTTTCATGGATATGTATATATCAGCTGTGCTTGCTATTCATAATTTTTAGATTAATTAATACCTTTACTGAATCAATAAAATGTGCGTGGTGGGGGAAGGTCTAGAAAGCAACAGTAGATAACAGAGACAGTGTGGGAGGAGGGTGGGATATGGCACAGGGTGAATGATAAGAAATCAAGGATGGGAAATAAAGCAAAATATACAGGAAACAATAAATGGAAAATTATTTGTTGACAATAACACATATGTTGATATGCTTGAGCCAATATACAATGTATTCTGCATTTAAAAACCTCATTTTGTACGTTGTAATAATGTATAGTGAATGAATGTAAATAAATAAATTTTTTAAAAAATCATGCTGGGAATATATATGTGTATGCCCCATATCCCAGGAGAATAAAGGAGAAGGGATTGTGGCATGTCCATAATCTTGGGGGTGATTTCTCATTTTCCTTTACTGTCTTTCTCTATATGTCTTTCTGTCTGTCTCTCTCTCTCTATCTCTGTCTCTTTCTCTCTCATGAGTACACACAACCCATGGCAAAAACTGTAAAAAAAAAAAAAAAAAAAAAAAAAGTGTTATTTGTATCAATAGCCTTTGCCCCTGACTTGTGGTTTTGGGGACCATATTTACAAACTGGCAAATGAGCATTGTCTGGGCAGTTAGGGACTCCACCCTTCTCAGCCCACAGTCCACTGCCCACCCTACAGTTCTAGGTGCAGCTACTGCTCCCGGAAACTGGGGCATGTGTAGGCTGACATCAAGGTCTTCAGAAAGCCCCAACACCAGGGAACCCTCATGCCCACCCCTTCATTGCCACTGACAGTTCAGTACCTCTGCTGTTCCCCACCCTCAAGATCTTCGTTTTCATTGACCAGGGTATGGGCTTGGTCTCATATCCCCCAGGATGGCTGAGGTCCAGGTACACTGAACTCCAGGTGAACTGTCCAGCCCCCTCCTATGCACAGTTCCAGACATATGCCATCTAGATCCCCTCCCAAGATGTTATTCCTGGGGACACAACATTACATTGTGCCTTAATCTATTAACCAATTAGTGACAAGTTAATGTGCCATGATGGGTGTTGCCTGTCCCTCTAGACCCTCTTACTCTGGGTACTGGATTGGGTTCACTATCCTGACTGCTTTGTGGGAAGTAGCTGGCAGGAGGGGTAAGTATCATCTGGGCTGTTATAGGGAGTAAGTGACAGCCATTGAACAGGGCACCCACCACCCACTGGGCTCTTCCCAGGCCTCTGCAAAGTTTCAGGTCCTTCTCCAGGAATGATGCCAACAGCCCTTCTCTGGAGCTAAGAAGGGCAAAGTTCTCCTTCACCTGCACATACTGGGATCAGGTAGCTGCATGTCCCCGCATCTAGGTGCACTGGGCTGTCTGCTACATTTCCGCTAGGAGGCTTCCCTTGGCAGAAATGCCCACTTGGGGGTCCTGGCTTCTGCCAGCTGTACCCTATGTGCCCAAGTCTGCAAGAAAACTTGAAAACTCCAGAATGTTATTCATTTACTCATGTTATTTTCTATGCTTTTCTTTTTCTTTCTTTCTCTCTTCTTCCTTCCTTCCTTCCTTCCTTCCTTCCTTCCTTCCTTCCTTCCTTTCTTCCTTTCTTTCTTTCTTTCTTCTTTCTTTCTTTCTTTCTTTCTTTCTTTCTTTCTTTCTTTCTTTCTTTCTTTCTTTCTTTCTTTCTTTCTTTCTTTCTTTCTTTCTTTCTTTTTGTTGGAAAGGATTTTGCTATAGGGCGCGTGCGTTCACCAGAAAGACAGAGGGAGACGGAGAGATAGAAAGTGAGAAGTCACCCCCAAAGGATGGATAGTCACGATGCAATTCCTTCTCCATTCTCCTCTCGGGATCTTGGGCATGCACGCACACATGCCTGGCATGAGTTTAAGCCACCGAGTCTGGGACTCAAACTGTGGTCAACTACATGGGAGTCCATCGACATAGCCATTACTCCAACTGCTGGTCCTGTGGCTTGCTTTTTCACTTTCCCTTTTTCTCTCTGTCTCTCTCTCTCACTCTGTCCATCTGGTCAAATTAAAATAAATGAATAAATAAATAAAGTTAAATAAAATCTTTAAAAAATAACTTATATGTAAATAAGTTGTTACATGTAACAGTGTTTGAAAATACCATGGATTAATATGAACTCACTCAAAACAAAGGATAGTACTTTAGATTTGGAGATGAATACTGTTTTCTTGGTTCCAAGTACCAATTCATTATTTTTTTAAGAATTATTTATCTCTATCTGTCTACCTGTCTATCTATCTATCATCTATCTATCTATTTATTTTACCAGAGAGGGGCAAAGTCAGAGAGAGAGAGTGAGATAAAAAGAGAGAGGGAAATGGAAAAAGCAAGATGAGAGGTTCAGGACTTGAACCATGATCAGACATTTGGGAGTCCAGGACCCTTAACCACCATGCCACCTGTTGGCCCCACAGTTTATTATTTTAGTAGAATTTATTTAGAAATGTTCCCAAAACTGTATTTTAAAAATATTCAATAAGGGACCAGCAGTTAGCGTAATGGCTATGTCGCTGGACTCCCATGTAGTCGACCGCGGTTCGAGTCCTGGACCCAGTGACTTAAACTCATGCCAGGTGTGTGTGTGTGCGTGCCCAAGATCCCAAGAAGAGAATGGAGGAGAAAGGATTGTGGCGTGGCCATCCCCCCTGGGAGGTGATTTCTCACTTTCTCTCTCTCTGTCTCTCTCTGTCTTTTCTGGTGAGGGCACGTCCCCTATAGCAAAAAAAAAAAAAAAAAAAAAAAAAAAAAAAAATTCAATAAAATGTATTTTTTAATTGCTTAATTTTCAAAATTTTTCATGTAAATGTGAGCTCACTAAAAAGAGAAAGCATCGGGACCAGCAGTTAGCGTAATGGCTATGTCGCTGGACTCCCACGTAGTCGACCGCGGTGCGAGTCCCAGACCCAGTGGCTTAAACTCACGCCGGATGCACATGCGTGCATGCCCAAGATCCCGAGAAGAGAATAGACGAGAAGGGATTGCGGCGTGGTCATCCCCTCGGGAGTGGGGGGTGATTTCTCGCTTTCTATCTCTCTGTCTCTCTCTGTCTGTCTGGCAAGCACATGCGCCCTATGGTGAAAATCTCTCAAAAAAAGAGAAAAAGAGTAGATTAAACATTACTTATGTCTTAAATTATAAGATCAATAACAAGTGACATTTTCCAATAAATGCTTACTTACAAGTTAAGCACATATTAAAGTGTGCCCTCACTGGGAACCAGCAGTTAGCGTAATGGCTATGTCGCTGAACTCCCACGTAGTCGAACGTGGTTCGCGTCCCGGACCCGGTGGCTTAAAACTCACGCTGGGCGCGTTTGCGTGCATGCCCAAGATCCCGAGAGAATGGAGGAGAAGGGATTGCGGCGTGACCATCCCCCCTGGGGGGTGATTTCTCGCTTTCTGTCTCTATGTCTCTCTGTCTGTCTGGCGAGCGCACGCGCCCTATAGCGAAAAACCTCTCCAAAAAAAAAAAAGAAAAAGAATAAAAAAAAAAAAGTGTGCCCTCACTGTTGTTATGTACATAATACTTCAGTACTGTAATAATTATTCATATATTTTTGTTCAGTCTTTATTCAGTGTGATTTTCAGATTGACCCAAAAGCGTCCTACACACACCCACACAAGAAGGAAGGTCGCCTAGAACCTGTCTAGGCTGAGTATAGTTTATGCAGGATGAAGCCCAATGTTTCATAAGAAAAAATGAGAAACAGTCCTGGAGAGAGACAGATTGCCTCACCATGTGAGGTGAGCAGAGTTCAAAATAGGAGGAAAGTTTTCAGTCTCTTGAGCCAAAACTCAATTGTTCCCATGTGATGTGACTTTGAGATTAAATTCCCTAAGATGCTAGGGGAACACAGCCTACCACACCCTATAAGAGGTCATTGATTCAGCATTGCCACTTGCACACAGGCACACACATGGTAAATTTACATGTGGGATCAGGAAAAAGATGATACTGGGAAGGAACAAGGGGAAAGAATAGAGGTGGAGACAGCTGGATCAGGATGCAGGATATCCAATCCCTCAGCAACATACTTGGACCTCAAATCATGGGGAAGTGTAAAAATGCCAGGTTGATGGTGGTGGGTTCCCAAGGTCCTCCAGTCTTCCTTAGCCAGAATTCCCTAGGGAAACTTCAAAGTATGGACCTGAATCCACCACTCTGGGCACTAGAAACTAGAATGAGTTCCCTTCCCTGGTGCAAATGGGTCACAGGAGAGGAGAACTCAGATACCTCTTCCAAAGTTAGATTGCTGTAGTTTTTTTTTTTTTTTTTTTTTTTTTTTTTTTTTTTTTTTTTTTTTTTTTTTTTCTTTTTTTTGGAGAGGTTTTTGCTATAGGGCGCGTGTGCTCGCCAGACAGACAGAGAGAGACAGAGAGATAGAAAGCAGGAAATCACCCCCCAGGGGGGATGGCCACGCCGCAATCCCTTCTCCTCCATTCTCCTCTCGGGATCTTGGGCACGCACGCACACGCGCCCGGCGTGAGTTTAAGCCGCCGGGTCCGGGACTCGAACCGCAGTCGACTACGTGGGAGTCCAGCGACATAGCCATTACGCTAACTGCTGGTCCCAGATTGCTGTAGTTTGAATGTGTGTCCTAGGTTTTATGTGTGGGAAATTTAACCACAAGTTCATATGTTTACAGTAGTGGGAGGTGGGCCTCTTGGACATAATTAGAATTAGATGCAGTTATCTGGGTGAGAGCCTCATAGTGGGACTCTTGGCTTTGTAGAAAGGAAAGTACCTGAGCAGACACATGCTTGCCCTCTTGCCATGAGATGCCTCACGCCATGTCATGACAGCAGGAATGTCCTCACCTGATGCTGGCACATTGGTGTTGGACTTCTCGGCCTCCAAAAATATTAGTTAAATAAACCCCTTTTAAAATAAATTGTCCAGTTGATATTCATATATAAAAACAGAAAATGGATCAAGACAGGGATGCATTGACTGAGTTATCTGAAGAACTGCACAGGTTCGGAGAAGGGACTCTGGGACTTGGTTATCTACTGATGACCCACTGTGCACTGAGATCCTTGGAAATGTTTTCTCCTGGGAGCTCCTCAGAGTGGAAAGCAGCCTTGAGGCTTGGGGTAATGCAGAATGTGGCTGAACATGGGACCATTCATCCAGTGTCTGGCTAGAGTGAGGCCTTGAGTGAACTAAACTGTCCAAAACAGTGGAATCAGTGAGAGAAGGAGGCTTCTGTGCACCTAAGTTTCCCTGAACCTTGTGATCCTGCTCTTTTATCTACTTTAGCCCTTGGAGAGCCACTGCCTTGAGGACTGCCAACCAAAGGTGTGTGTTTTGGGTTTTCATGCCTTGGGCTGTAGTTATGCTTGTGACCACACAAGAGCACATTGTGCCCACTCTACTCTGCTGAAGCAGTGAGCTGGAAAGATCCACTTGGAGTTTATTTTCGCTGCCCCTGTCTCTTACCCACTCTGCATTTTCTGTGATGATTATCCATATCTTTAATATGAGTTGCTGGGGACCAGCAGTTAGTGTAATGACTATGTCTCTGGACTCCCATGTAGTCGACCGCAGTTTGAGTCCTGGATCCGGTGGCTTTAACTCACTCCGGGCATGTGTGCATGCATGCCCAAGATCCCGAGAAGAGAATAGAGGAGAAGGGATTGTGGCATGGACATCCCCCCTGGGGGGTGATTTCTCACTTTCTGTCTCTGACTCTCTCTGTCTGGTGAGTGCTCATGCCCTACAGCAAAAACCTCTAAAAAAAAAATTTGAGCTGCTCAAAGGTAATAACAAAGCTCCAAGATAATTTCACTCATTCAGCAATTGTGTCCTCAGCACTTATTTTGTACAGGCACAGTGTTAACCCTGGTGTTGAACTATAAACCATAATCTCTGCCTGGAGGAGTTTACTGTCTGAAGTGAGTAAAAAACACAAATCGTTCAAGTGAAACTAAGCAGGTGTTGTGAAGGAGAGCTTGGGGCCACTTGGTTGGCATCTAGGAGAGGCCTCAATGAAATGACAGTTTTGCTCTGATCAGGAAGATAAGTGAAGCCAACCATACACATATCCATAAGCAATGTTTCAGGGTAAAGGCTCAGCTGTCTAGAGACTAGGAGGAAGAGGCAACCAGAGAGGTAGTTATAACACACCAGTGTGGGTGGAGGGTGTCTAGAAGAAAAAAAGAGAGAGAAAGCAAGAGGATGAGGTTGTGGTCTCAGCTGAGGCCCTCATGAAGCAGAATCAGTTTATGAAATCATGAGTTATTGGCAGGTTCATTGGGAATGGAGTATACGTTCTTGTTTATTGGCTTGGGCCTTCTGTTAATTCTTTGCCAGTGGAGCCTTACCATAAAGCAACTGAAATTTTGATTTCGATTTCCAATATTCAGGGATGGAATAGACAGGATAAACACAGGAGAGAGGGAGCCAGACAGAAATCACAAACACATTCTTGGTAGGAGCATTAGTTATATTTTTATCTCTTTTTAATTTTTAAATTTTTTTTGGTCTAGAAGCCAGTAACTAAATGCAGTCTAACCCAGAGAGAAGATCATTACACTAGGATCCGTGTACCAGCGATCAGTAATCGCTGGGAGCAATTTATGGGGTTCTAGGAAACCCATAATCCCATAGGCCAACATGCACTAGGCTGTAATTCTAAAGAATTATTTATTAAATTTTGGTTATTATTATGCTTCAATTTGACCAGAAAGACAAGGGGAAGAGAATGAAGTGAGAAAACAAGCTGCCAGTTCCAGGACTTGAACCGCAATTGACCATGTGTGAAACTAGCATCTTAACCATCGTGCCACCTGTTGGCCCCTCTAAATCTAAATATAATGGAAAACACTGATAAGTTTCTCATCAGAGAGTCAGTATCTGAATTTCAGTTAATTCCAACTTTCCTTTGGTGCAGATTAGGAAGTAAAGTCAAGAAGAACAATGGAAAAATGACTTTTCATATATTGCAGGTCAGAATTCAGGCTGTTTGAAGTTGTATTTAATGCTACCTCCTACCCCTTGTGTAATACTTCCATCTCTAAGTTTGTGCATGTGCTCCATGTGGCACCATGGATTATATAGGTATTAGAGGTACATATACCTGGTGACATCCCTAAAAGCAGAGGCTGGAACAATTGCCATTGTGCAAGTGAGTATAAAGGGGAAGACCCTGTAAGGCAAAAATGGCTTCTCCAGGCCACAGCCCTGAAAACAAGGAGGATCCAGCAGTGATTCCAGTTCTTTCTCCTCAGAGCTGGGATCCTTCCCTATGTCTGTGGGTGGGCCCTCACATGGTATAGCTGTGTTCAGTTGTGGATTCAGCATGGAATGAGGGTGAGCAGTTAGTGGCCCAGGGGGGACCTAGGGAAAATAGAATCTGAGTAGCACAGAAAAAAAAGACTACAGGAAGTGGCCTCAGTTCATTGACAATAAATACCAAAAGAACTTAGAACCCAGATGACTAGGCACCTACATTCCAGAAACATCCCCTACTTACCTCCCTTAGCTGGAGTCCTTTGAGAGAGTCAGATGTTTTGTTCCATCTCAACTTCCAAGGATTTGGGCTCAGAAAATTCCAGAATGAGAACCTTTCCTAATTCTGCAGAAATGTGCTCAGCCCTCACCACTGAATCTCCTGACCAGCTGTGAGAAAGAATGCAAAGGTAACATGGGGAGCTTTAGGGTTGGCCACAATCCTAGCCCCACCTAAAATATCCCACACTCCTCTCTTTGGCTGGAGAGAATGTGAGGACTTGTGGGGTGAACATACTCTGGGCAAGAGTAGGTTGTTAATGAAGTAGAGGCCTGATAGCTCATTGTATCTACACCTCAGGTCATGGCTGGCAGGGCAATAAGGGGAGTGCTGGAGCAGGATCCATATGTCTGTTTCACATTAATCCTGAGCTCTGGGCTGTCATCTGTTTTCATCCCAGGACTGTGGTCTATGAGGGTACGGCTATTTACCTAATTCAGGATCAGAAGGTCAACTGGGCAGAAAGAGTGACAAGAGCAGACAGGGCTCTGGTGCTTCCTGGCCTCATTGCCATTAGCTGATGGCTCCAGGAGACTGCCATGGTCAGTGAGGATCCCTCCTCCCTCTGTCTGGGTGAGAAACAGTTACCCATGCAGCTAATAAAGGGTTTGAGCTGGCTTAAGTAAATACAGAGTGGAGGAGTGTTTACAAGCTGGGCCTGGAGATGTCTGGGGAGGCTTCTGCCAATATACTGCCCTGAAGAGTCTCAGGGCTCCTCTCAAGGCTCTCCTTCTACAGTGACTCAGGATTTACTCCAAGGAGTCTCAGTCTTCTCCCCTCCTTCACTCCACCATCCACCTTATCCTTGATGAGATACAAAATCAGTTTTCATATTTTCGTAGGAATATGTGAGAAAATACTTTGCATTTTTTTTTTCACTTCACGTTGAGTACCAGTGTTTGCATGTGACTGAGGATCATATTGAGTTAACCATCCATCATCTCACTCTAGCAGGGAAGTGCATTAGCCAAGATTCTGGATGGCATGCAGCTGGAAACCTTCACGGTAGGCACATGTGGGAACCTAGAAGATGACATGGAGCCTTCCAGAAGGGCAACCCTTTTACATTATCTACTTCCTATGCACCTACCCCAAGTTACCCACCTCCCAACAAACCCTGAGCCTGCAATTCCAAAGGGAAGTTCTCCCTTCCCTACAGCACAGTGCCACCTTGGCCACTTGCTAGCTATGTATTAGGAAGATCACTTCACCTCTGTGAGCTACAGTTTACTCCTGTGAAAACTGAGGTAAAAGAAGACCAAAAACACAAGGTTATTTCAAGATCTCAGACAAACCAGGGAAGTGTAGGCCCAGGGCTGGCCTTGTAGAAAGGGCTGCCAAAGAACTGTTCTTGCTTGATTTTCTTGTATAAATTTTCTTGTATAAATCTATAGGAAAGCACAAATATGTGAAAATATCTAAACTGCAATGTTGACAAGAATATAATTATTCTACCCACCTATATGAATTTTACCACTTTTATTAGTACTTCCCTGCATATATTTCTGTATGTGTGTGTGTTTATTTTTTGGTATTTTGTTCCATATGTAGGTTTATTTCCCTATTTACTTAGTAAAACTACAAGTGCTTTTAATCGCACAATTTGTGTCCTGCTATCCTGTAACAACATCCCATTTTTCTCCTGCTTACCACTATGGCCATCATTATTTGCAACCACAAGTTTCTTTCCCACTTCCATGAATTTGTCATTCCAAAGATGTGATATAGATGGGATCACAGATTACCTAATATTTTGTGATTGGACTTTTCAACTCACATCATTTTCTGGAGAGTCATTCAAATAGTCCTGTAATTGGTTAACTTTATTCCTGTTGAGTAATCTTGCATGGTGCAAATACAGTACACTGTCTGAGCATTCACATAGTGAAGGCATATCAATTTTATTAGAAACTGCCTAGCTGGTGGCAGCTGGTGACATGGTTAAAGCTGTTGGATGCCACATGACTGGCTGTATGGTTCAAGTCCCAGTCTTAGCATCTTAAAAACCATGTCAAGCACAGGTATGTGCATGCTCATAACCCCAAAAGGAGGGAGAGATGGAGAAGAAGAGATTGTGGTGTGACCATTGCTATGGGTGTACCTTCTTGCTTTCTCTCTCTGTCTCTCTCTCTGGTAAGCATATGCGCTATCTAGCTAATTTGAAAAAGAAAGAAACTGTCTAACTGTTCTACAAAAGAGCTATATCATTTTGGGACCAGTAGTTAGCATAATGGCTATGTCACTGAACTCCCATGTAGCTGACCATAGTTCGAGTTCTGGACCCAGCGGCTTAAACTCATGCCAGGCGCATGTGCGTGTATGCACAAGATCCCAAGAGGAGAATGGAAGAGAAGGGATTGCGATAAGACCATTCCCCCTGGGGAGTGATTTCTCACTCTATCTCTCTGTCTCTGTCTTTCTGGTGAGCGCACATGCCCTACAGTAAAAACCTCTCAAAAAAAAAAAAAAAAGAATTAAAAAAAGAGCTATATCATTTTGCATTCTCATCATCAATGGATGAGTGATCATTTCTTCAGTTTCTTTCTGAATTGACTTTATTTCAGTTTTTAAATGTTAAGCACTCTGATAGGTGTGTGTATTGATTGATAGCTCATTGTTTTAATGTGCATTTCATAAATAGGTGATGATAAATAAAGCATACTATGCTTTTATGACATCTGTATCTTATCTCTGGTAAAATGTCTGCTCATGGCTTTATCCCCTTAAGTCTATTTTTTGTTTTCTCCTGGGGAATGTGGGGATTTCTGTTTATATTCTGGATACTAGTCAAGACTAGTATCCAGAGGGTTTTATTTTGGTGAATTTGGGAATTCTGTTTATATTATGGATGCTAGCCTTTATGAGGTAGAAGACTTTTTTCCTCTAGAAACAATTAACTTGAGGGTCCAGCAGATTGCATGTTGGTTAAGGCACTGGACTCCCATATGGCTGACTGTGGTTTGAATTCTAGAGTTGGTGGCTTGAAAATCATGGTGGGTTCGTATGTGTGTGTGCTCATAATCCTGAGAGGAGAATGGAGGAGAAGGAACTGTGGCTTGATCATCACCCCTAGTGGGTGATTTCTCACTTCCTCAGTCTTTCTCTAGTTAGTGAACATGCTCTATGGTAAAACTTTAAAAAAAAAAAAAAAAAGGAAAAAGAATGAACTTGCAAACTTTTTTATTCTATTGTTTGCCTTTACATTTATTCATTTTATATGTTACCAGTAAAAATAAATTTTATCTCAAAAATATCAAAGTAAATTCACATTGCATGCATTACTATAAATGGAAAGAATGTGTAGAAACCTATGTAACTTCTGCAGTGGTATTTTATTGGCCCTTTGATACAAGATTGTGCTCCCCTGTGGTACAAATTAAGGAGGAGCCCAACCCAGATCTAAACCAGGAGGTGATGGATATCAAAGTGATTTTTTGGGTTCTCTTTAGTCCCATCTCAAAATCTGGTGAACTAGACAGCATGTGTGAAGCAATTTCCTCACATTATATATTTAAAATCCTTGTTAGACTGGAAGAGTCATTTCCCTATTTCTATCATTTTCTACTAATGTATTAATATAAATTTATCTAAGTAGGTAAAATGTTGCCTCCTGAGGGGAGGCTAGGAACTATATGTGTGGCATGTATAATAATTATTAATCAAACAAATACAGGTATTGGGCAATTACTATGTGTTTGCATGAAATGAGAACCAGTAAGATGAGTAAAATATCATACTTATCTTCAAGGACCAAGCATACTATTTGGAGATTTGTTGACAACTATTCTGTACCTGTAAATGTCTAGAATCAAACAAGTAATGAAAGGATACTCCTTAACTACTATTTGATGAATAACTGTTATTTCTTGAATGTTGGAGATAGCCATAGTGGAGAGACAATCCAGCCTGTGAGTGGGGAGAGAAGGTGAGTTTTCTAAATGAAGGATGATAGAACGTGTGCATGGTAGATGTTCCTGGATTCTGAAGTGTGCAGAGCAGATCTTCAGAGACTTGACACTGAGAAGACAGCAGGAGAAATTGTAGTAAGATGTTTCAGCACTGAGCATGAGCTGTTTTGTGAGAACAGCACTCCTGACTCCAGGAATAATGGGGAGAGGCAATGAGTTCCTGGCCATGGGGACCAACAAGGTAACAGCACATATTACTCATTTTAGTTGGTCGTCTGGAATATAAACCCTAATTAAAATTTCAGCAGTGATTATTTTTTTGTTTTTGAGAGATTTTCGCTATAGGGCGCGTGTGCTCGCCAGACAGACAGAGAGAGACATAGAGACAGAAAGCGAGAAATCACCCCCCAGGGGGGATGGTCACGCCGCAATCCCTTCTCCTCCATTCTCCTCTCGGGATCTTGGGAACGCACGCACACGCGCCCGGCGTGAGTTTTAAGCCACTGGGTCCGGGACGTGAACCGCGGTAGACTACGTGGGAGTCCAGCGACATAGCCATTATGCTAACTGCTGGTTCCCAGCAGTGATTATTTTGATGATGTTCTGTACAATACAAGATACTTAGGATGTTAATAAGTGACAGTTAATACATAGGTCCTGAGATAAAATAGTCTCTGAAAATAAAAGTGCCCATTGAGAATCTCAAGGTGTGAAATTAAGGAAATGTTTAGAATTCCAATACATTTAGAAATTACTGTCAAATTACCGGTTCATGTTCACATTTGTCTCCAAAATATTTGAATTTGTGAATCAGCTCAAGAAGCCTGAAATAAAGCAAGCAAAATGTGAAGAAGAGAAGGGAATTTATACCTAGCAGACTACAAATAGAAAATCTGTTCTTCCTGAAGCAAAGCCTCAGCTCTCCAGGTCCTGCCTAGGAATACCCAACCCTGAATCCAAGACTGCATCCCAACCTTCTAAGTCAAAGGGAATTGAGATGGAAATAAGAATATAAAGGACCTTGTTCAATATAAAAATTTGCAAGAACTGTAAGGTCACATTCTAGTGTTCATTCCTACCACAGACCACCCTAGACTTGAATAATTGTAATTATACAACCTACTCTCAGAACCAGAGTGTGGACTTCTGCATCTCCCCAACTCGCACTAGTCCCAAGCTCCCCACCATGCCAAGTCACACCTCCAGGCACTGGCTACAAAAGGGATTTGGAGGCACCATGTTCTCTTAAGAAAACATCTCTGACCTAGCATCAGCCTCTCACAGTTTTAGGCTTTTCCCTTGAGTTGTGTGAAATATTTAAATTGAGTAGGTGGATGCAACCCAGTTTGCTGGACCCCAAACTATCCAGATGGACCCAGCTTAGAAATTTTAGGAAGGAAAATAAGCCAGGGTGGCAGGGGGAAGGGTGGGCTTAGACATGGCTCACATGAAATCTTCACTCATAGTCCTACTCACAAGACCCCATTCCTTCAAGGTTCTGCCCATGCAGTCCTTTCAGCTTTTCTATAGGCCACACCCACATGTCATGCCCACACCCAGACAGGCCTTCCCTTTGTCTCCTACTTACTTATTTAAAGATATTTTACTATGGTTTGTGTATAGTATCAATTAAAGAATATGTGACATGTAACATTTTATAAATGATTTGCAAGGTTAGATACTTTTGAAAATCAGGGTGATGAGATTTAGTAGCACATTATATTTTATCTTTGATTTATTTTTAAGAATTATTTATTTAATTTATTATTATTATTATTTTAAAAATTTGATCTGAAAGGGACAGAGTGAGAGAGCATGATAAAACAATTCACCACATCCAGGATTTGAACCACAGTCAGCCATGTGAGGGTCCAGAGCCATGCCATCGACTGGTCCCTGAATTTCTTGTTATCTAAGTCAGACTGTGTTATAGTTCGTGATTATCTTTTTTTTTTTTTTTTTTTGGAGAGTTTTTTGTTGTTGTTTGTTTTTTGTTTTTTGTTTGTTTTTTTTTTGTTTGTTTGTTTGTTTGTTTTTTTTTTTTTTTGCTATAGGGCGTGTGCACTCACCAGAAAGACAGAGAGAGACAGAGAGATAGAAAGCGAGAAATCACCCCTCAAGGGGGGTGGCCACGCCACAGTCCCTTCTCCTCCATTCTCCTCTCGGGATCATGAGCACACACGCACTACTGCCTGGCATGAGTTTAAGCCACCGGTTCTGGGACTTAAACCGCGGTCGACTACATGGGAGTCCAGTGACATAGACATTATGCCAACTACTGGTCCCAGTTTATGATTATCTTTAGACAACTGTTCAAAAACTACAAAAAAAAACTGTAGGATTACTGTATATGTGTAATTGGTAATGGTACTTTTTGACAAATTATTAGAAGGATTAAAGTAGAGAAGAATATCATCAGCAAAGTTTTGTAAATCTTGTCATCATAAGACTGCAGATAATTACAAAATACATGATGAGAAAAAATATGAAAGAATAAAATAAAATAAACAAAGAAAATATTACAGGAACTATGTCGAAACCCAGGAGACCAGGCGAGCCCAGAAATGCAGTCTTTTTCTGCCAGGCCTTCTTTTTATGCCAAAGACTGGTCAAGCCTCCAGGAGACCTAGGAAATTGTCAGACCCACTCAAAAATGGAAACACTTGCATGGTCATGTCCAACTCAGACATCCTATCCAAGCCTCTATGACCTCCCAGGAATTTGGTGACCCTTTGATGGGACACAACCCCACTCCTCCACAGCTATGGCAGAAGGTGAAGCAGTGGTCATACTCAAGAGACCCTCAGGAAACTTCTTGGGTAGTCTTTCATTACAGGCACTGTTCATACTATTGACTGAAAATGCACCTAGTCAGGTTTTGTTTTCGGATTTTGCTATAGGGCATGTGTACATGCCATTGGAGAGACACTGAGAACAAGTGAGAAAATTAGAAAGCACAATATATTTTCCTCTATTGTCTTCTCAAGATTTTGGGTAGGCATACACACCTACATACATGACTGGCACACTTTTTGAGCCATACAGTCTGGGACTTGAATCATGCAATTGGCCAAGCAGGATCCAGCAGTTTATGCACTGTGCCACCTGCTGGCCCAGAGTTCTTAAAAACAAATTGTTTCAATGATGCCAGCAGCTGGTGTGGTGGTTAATACGCTGGACTCCCATATGGGTCACCATGGTTTGAGTTCCAGACATAGTGGTGAAAATTACTCTAGGCACATTTGTGGGCTTGCCCAAGAGGAGAACGGAGGAGAAGGGATTGCAGTATGGACCTCCCCGAAGAGGTTGATTTCTTACTTTCTCTCTACCTCTGTCTTTCTTTGGTGAGGACACATGCACTTTATGGCAAACCCCATTCCCAATAAAAATTATTTTAAAGTTTATTCTTTTCATCAGTGAAAAAGACAAAGAGAGGGAGAGAGAGATCCATAGACAGAGAAACAGGCACTCCCAACAGTTTCTCAATAACTTATTTACCCCCAGACTCGGCCAAGTCCCAGATTATGGGTACTTGTATGACTGGCACACTCAGGTAGGCCTCCAGATGTGAAATCTAAATCTTCCCATGTGGGATAACTTTGCTATATGTCATGTTTTATCACTCCACCATCATCTAGCTCATTCGTTGTTTTTTGTCTTTTAGAAAATGGTCATTTTAACTGGGTTAAAGTGAAACCTCATTGTAGCTTTGATTTATATTTTGTTGGTAATTAGTGATAGTAAGTATTTTTTTACATAATTGGCCCTTATGTGTCTCTTTAGAAATATTTATTCATGTCTTGATTTAACTTTATAAACACGGGTTTTTGTCTTGCTTTGTTTTGTTTTTTGGGGGGGAATTTTCTGTAGAAATTATTGAGTTTCTTATAAACCCTGAATATTAATCCTTCATTAGATGAACAGATTGAAAATACTTTTAATCTCTCCTGCAGGATGTCTCTGTACCCTGTTGATTACTTGCTGTGTAGAATTATTTTATTGGCATTTGCTATAATCCCAGTTGTCCCTTTACGCTTTTGATGCCTCTGATTTTCAGATCTTCTGCAATGTATCTATGCTCGTAACAATACCTGAGGCAATCTCCCTATTTTTTTCTTCTGTATTTTTGTTTTGAGTCTTACATTTAAATTCAGTCTGTTTTTTCTTACATAAGCATTCACTATCTCCAGTACCATTTATGAAAGTACTGTTCTGTCTCCAGTGTCTGTCCTTGGCATCATTGTTGAAAATCAATTGAGTATAAAACTGGAGTTATTTCTATTTCTTTCTCTTCTGTTAAATTTGGATGTGTCTGTTTGTTTTGTTTTTGACATTCCCATGCCATTTTTGTTCATATAGCTTTGTGGTGTACTTAAAGGCAGGTAGTGCAATTCCTCTAGCTTTTCTTTGTTTGTTGTGTTTCCTTGTCCACTTAGGGTTAGAATTATTTCCTCTATAACTGCAATGCCAGGCACAAAAGGCAAATATTACAAGTGTTGCTTATATTTTTTACTAGGATGGATCTAGTAAAAAATAGTGTGTCACTGACCCAGCAGGTGGTGTAGTGGTTAATGCATTAAAATCCCACAAAGCCAACTGCAGTTTGAGTCCCAGCCCTGGCAACTTGAAAATTATATCAGTTTCATGTGGCATGGCCATCCTTTCTGGAAGGTGATTTGTCACTTTCCTCCTATCTGTGTTTCTGTCTCTCTCTGCCCAGTGTACATGCCTCATCACAAAAAAATAAAAGACAAAGAAATAGTGGTCAGGGGATAGGAATAATAAGGGGGAGGTTGGTTAAAGGTAAAAAATTACAGGAATGTGTCTAGTATTTCATTGCATAATAGAGTGAATATAGTTAACAATAATTTACTATATATCTCAAAAAAGTGAAGCAATTTTTTAAAAGAAATGTTTGCTAAAGGGTGTATGCACTCACTGGAAAGAAACAGAGAGACAGGAAGTGAGAAATCACACTCCAGGGAGCTGGCCATGCCACAGTGCCTTTTCCTCTGTTCTCCTCTCAAGATTTTGCACATACATGCACAAGTGCCTGATATGAATTTTAAGCCTCCATATCTGAGACTTAAACTGAAGTAGACCATTTTTTAGTCCAGAATCTTAGCACTACACAACCTGCTGACCCTAGTAAAATAATTTTTAATGTTTCCAACACAAATTATAAAATTTGAAGTGGTGTATATGCCAATTAACCTGATTTGATCATTACACATTATATTTTCCTAAAGAACAATCACACTGAAAGCTATAAATATGTATGATGTATATCTATCAGTTACTTAAAAAGAATATACCCTGAGGAAATTCTGGAAATATGTTAGCTTTAGGGCAGTACTCACAATTCAAAGTAGGACTGCAGACCACATAATATGAACTAGTGACTTTAATAGAGATTAGTAGATCCCCAGTAGCAAATAGGGTAAAAATCATTACAATTCTATACCTATTTCGTACCAATTGCTTTTTTTTCGCTATTTTTTAAGGAGAAAGAGAGAGAGTCACCCTCTCAACAGTCATTTTATCCCAGTGGTCCTTTAGCCCTGCAGTCAGACATGTTCAGGTTGAACCTGGAGGCAGACCCAGAGCTTTCCTATGTGGCTTCCAGAATTGTGCAGCAGCGTGCAGAGTTCCTGTGCCCATGAAGTGGGGCCAGGTGTCTCTTGCAAATCCTGTGAATTCAAGTAATCTTCTAATCTGTAGTTAGAAAGCTTTAGTACTGGAACCAGCAGTTAGCATAATGGCTATGTCGCTGGACTCCCACGTAGTCGACCGCGGTTCAAGTTCTGGACCCGGTGGCTTAAACCCACACCGGGCGCGTGTGCGTGTGTGCCCAAGATCCTGAGAGGAGAGTGGAGGAGAAGGGGTTGCAGCGTGGCCATCCCCCTGGGGGGTGATTTCTCGCTTTCTGTCTCTCTGTCTCTGTCTGTCTGGCGAGCACACACGCCCTATAGCAAAAACCTCTCCCCCCCCCAAAAAAAAGAGAAAGCTTTAGTACTTTTACTAGGAATTATTCCAAATTATTTTACTAAGAATTATATATTTAATTTTATTTATTACTATTGTTATTATTTTAATTTGACATGATCTCCTGAGAGTGATGAAGGGTGGAAGGCGGAGTGAGAAAGCAAGTTGTCAGTTTGTCAAGTCCAGGACTCATGTGGTTGGCCATGTGGGAGTCCAGCACCTTAACTGCCACCACCTCCAGACACCCAAAGTTTCAATAAAGACAACTTATGTGGTTATATTTATTTTTGTGTTTTTTTTAATTAATTTCTTTTTTATTTATTTTCTTTTATACATTCAATCACATTATTATTTGTCTTACAAAATGGATATTTCAACAGGTGAACATCTCTCCCCAACACAGTTGACAAAACCACAAAACATCCTCAACAAACAATACCACACCTCCCTGTGACATCAATACTTTGCCTCCCTGTTTTTCTTCTAAATGTCCTTTCTCAGATCCTCCTCTTGCACACATACTTTATCTGGTATTTACATCTATATACTGTCTTTCTATATCCTTTATTGAATTAGTTTCAGTCATAGCAGACACTCAGTATATATTAAGCGGGAACATACAATGCTTCTCCTTCATAGCCTGGCTTGCTTCACTCAGCAGTAAGTCTTCCATATTCATCCACTTCCTGTCAAAACCAGGGTTTTGTTGTCTTTTAGGGCTGAATAGTATTCCATAGAGTATATGTGCCAGAGTTTTTCTATTCATTCATCTCTTCGTGGGCATTTGAGTTGTTTCCATGACTTAGCAATTGTGAATAGTGTTGCAATAAACATTGATGTGCAAGCACTTTTCCGATGAAGTATTCTTCTGTCCTTTGGGTAGATACTAAGGAGTGGGATTGCTGGATCATATGGTAGTTCTGTTTGTAGATTTTTGAGGAATCTCCAAATTGTTTTCCACAGTGGCTGGACAAATTTACATTCTCACTGACTGAATGGATTAAAAAACAAAAACCCTCTATCTGTTGCCTACAGGAAACCCACTTCATGGATAAAGACATACATATACTGAAAGTGAAGGGATGGAAAAAGGTTTTCCATGCAAATGGGAACCAAAAAAGAGCTGGAGTTACAATACTAATTTCTGACAAAGTAGGCTTTAAAACAAAAACTGTTTGAAGAGACAATGTGGTTATATTTCTTAAGCAAAACAGTTTTATGAATACTGCATATTTTTACTTAAATAATAATTCTGTTTTGTTTTTGTTTTTGTTTTTGCCATAGAGCCTGGGCTCATAGGACAGAGACAAAGACATGCTGAGAGGGAAAGTGATAAACCCACCCCCCTGGGGGGATGGTTATGATTTAAGCCCTTATCCATTCTTTTGGGGAGATTTTGGGGCTCCACACACAGAAGATTCACTGGATTTTCAAGCAGCCAGGTCCAAGACTCCAGGACTCAAACCCTAGTGGGCCATGTGGGAGTCCAGCACCTTAACCATGATGACACCTGCTGGTTTACTAACAAATATACCTGAGGGAAAATTTAAAACAGATCATATCAAAGGGGTGTTGCAGAAACTTTGCATAGCGATACATTTAAACTTTGAACATTTCTTTTTCTTTTTCTTTTTCTTTTTGGATAGCTTTTTTGCTATAGGGCATGTGCGCTCACCAGAAAGATCAAGACAGAAAGCGAGAAATCAGCCCCCGGGGTGGGGGGTGGTCACCTCGCGATCTCTTCTCCTCCATTCTCATCTCAGCATCTTGGGCACGCATGCACACACACCTGGCATGAGTTTAAGCCACCGGGTCCGGGACTCAAACCGTTTTGACTACATGGGAGTTCAGAGACATAACCATTACTCCAACTGCTGGTCCCCTAAACTTTGAACAGTTTTTAAAAAACATGACTCCTCCAGGAACCCCCATGGACTTGAAAGGATGGTGGTGGTAGCAGTGGCCCCTGGAGGAGTTAGTGCAGAGGCCAAGGGTGCAAAGCCTGGCAACCAAAACCAAAACCAGGGTTGTTGCACAGCTACCTGAGTTGTCTCCTCCCCCAGAGCCAGTGCTTAGTGTCAGCTGCTGGGCCCTCTTTCTCTCTCCTATCCTTATCTCTGGTTCCTGATCAGACACCAACCTAGTCCACCACCCCAGAGAAGAAGAGAACCCTGGGTGCCTACCACCCCTCAGGAGCTGGCATCAGCTCTGGGCATACCAGAGCCTCTGAGAGCAGCTGTGGAGCCTTGGCCCTGGCTGCTCACACCACTCCCCCAGAGACAGTCGTTGTGCATGGGCCCTACCCCTGTGTGACAAAAGCGGGTGCCTAGCAGAGTGGCCTAACAGCTCCTAATGGTTGCATTCATGGACTCAGACTAGTATCTACCTTCCAGGAACAGCAGAGGAGCCAAAAGTGGTGGAGGGAGGGGCAGGATTCCAGTTCAGGTTTTCATCAGCAACTCAGGGAGGCCCTACTCAGCTTCTACCTGGGTGGTTTTCCTTCAGCACCACCAACAATATTAGCAGCTACACGGGTTCGCAGGAATCGGTGCACAGCAATTCCGCAATGGCAGTGGCAGCATAGAGACCAGCCTGTTATAGGAAATCCCTTGGAGCCGTGCCCGGTGATCAGCTCCTTACCAGTGCACCTGAGAGTGTTTGGAGTACTTAAGTGTCCTGTGTGATCAAAGTCTGTACCCCTCAGATGACATGATATGCATCTTGTGATGTGTTTAATAAAGCCAATAATAACCTGCAGTGAGGATGTACTGAGTAACCATGTGGGGAAGGTGCAGTGTGCCTTGAAGAACTTCAGCAGGGGGATAATACAGCAGGACTGCCTTGTCTGTGCAGGAACCATAAAGGCTGCCTGGGTGAATGGATTGAATTAAATAGATCTTGCCCTGAGCACCCCTCAGATTAGTGATCAGATTCCAGTTTTATAGGTTTCCTTGTCTTTTTAACATTCTTGGAAAACCAAGATATGAGGATGTGTCTCTGGAAGAACAAAAATGCAAGCATACACAAGCCAGAAATCTAGTTCCCAGTGTCCATGAGGAGGTCTGCTCAGAGAAGGGCTCAACTCTCCTGCCTGGGAGGAAGAAGCAGAAGGGATTATTAACAAAACAATGGGAGGAGCAGAGCGCCAGAGAAAAACTTTGCCTTTAAAAAAATCATAAAAAGGAAAAATTACCAAAAATCAAAGATGAGGAGACAGGAGCAGAGAGAGACAGAGACCTCAGAGACACAGAGACAGAGATAGAAGGCCAGAGGGGCTCCCTACCACACTAGCTTTGCTTGCTGGAGGCTGAATTATGAGTAGAAAATCTTCATTCCGCCTGTGCCCTGAAATATCTAGTTCCCAGTATCCATGTGGAATCTTCTCAGAGGCTCAACTCTCCTGCCTGGGAGAAAGGAGCAGAAGGGCTTATTAACAATACAAAAGATGGAGCTGAGAGCCAGAGAGAAATTCTACCTTTAAAAAAATCATAAAAAGGAAAAATTACCAAAAAAAAATGAGGAGACAGGAGCAGAGACAGACAGAGACCTCAGAGACACAGAGACAGGGATAGAGGCCAGAGGGGCTCCCTACCACACTAGCTTTGCTTACTGGAGGCTGAATTATGAGTAGAAAATCTTCATTCCGCCTGTGCCCTGAAATATCTAGTTCCCAGTATCCATGTGGAATCTTCTCAGAGGCTCAACTCTCCTGCCTGGGAGAAAGGAGCAGAAGGGCTTATTAACAAAACAAAAGATGGAGCTGAGAGCCAGAGAGAAATTCTACCTTTAAAAAAATCATAAAAAGGAAAAATTACCAAAAAAAAAATGAGGAGACAGGAGCAGAGACAGACAGAGACCTCAGAGACACAGAGACAGGGATAGAGGCCAGAGGGGCTCCCTACCACACTAGCTTTGCTTGCTGGAGGCTGAATTATGAGTAGAAAATCTTCATTCCGCCTGTGCCCTGAAATATCTAGTTCCCAGTATCCATGTGGAATCTTCTCAGAGGCTCAACTCTCCTGCCTGGGAGAAAGGAGCAGAAGGGCTTATTAACAAAACAAAAGATGGAGCTGAGAGCCAGAGAGAAATTCTACCTTTAAAAAAATCATAAAAAGGAAAAATTACCAAAAAAAAAATGAGGAGACAGGAGCAGAGACAGACAGAGACCTCAGAGACACAGAGACAGGGATAGAGGCCAGAGGGGCTCCCTACCACACTAGCTTTGCTTGCTGGAGGCTGAATTATGAGTAGAAAATCTTCATTCCGCCTGTGCCCTGAAATATCTAGTTCCCAGTATCCATGTGGAATCTTCTCAGAGGCTCAACTCTCCTGCCTGGGAGAAAGGAGCAGAAGGGCTTATTAACAAAACAAAAGATGGACCTGAGAGCCAGAGAGAAATTCTACCTTTAAAAAAATCATAAAAAGGAAAAATTACCAAAAAAAATGAGGAGACAGGAGCAGAGACAGACAGAGACCTCAGAGACACAGAGACAGGGATAGAGGCCAGAGGGGCTCCCTACCACACTAGCTTTGCTTGCTGGAGGCTGAATTATGAGTAGAAAATCTTCATTCCGCCTGTGCCCTGAAATATCTAGTTCCCAGTATCCATGTGGAATCTGCTCAGAGGCTCAACTCTCCTGCCTGGGAGAAAGGAGCAGAAGGGCTTATTAACAAAACAAAAGATGGAGCTGAGAGCCAGAGAGAAATTCTACCTTTAAAAAAATCATAAAAAGGAAAAATTACCAAAAAAAATGAGGAGACAGGAGCAGAGACAGACAGAGACCTCAGAGACACAGAGACAGGGATAGAGGCCAGAGGGGCTCCGTACCACACTAGCTTTGCTTGCTGGAGGCTGAATTATGAGTTGAAAATCTTCATTCCGCCTGTGCCCTGAAATATCTAGTTCCCAGTATCCATGTGGAATCTTCTCAGAGGCTCAACTCTCCTGCCTGGGAGAAAGGAGCAGAAGGGCTTATTAACAAAACAAAAGATGGAGCTGAGAGCCAGAGAGAAATTCTACCTTTAAAAAAATCATAAAAAGGAAAAATTACCAAAAAAAAATGAGGAGACAGGAGCAGAGACAGACAGAGACCTCAGAGACACAGAGACAGGGATAGAGGCCAGAGGGGCTCCCTACCACACTAGCTTTGCTTGCTGGAGGCTGAATTATGAGTAGAAAATCTTCATTCCGCCTGTGCCCTGAAATATCTAGTTCCCGGTATCCATGTGGAATCTTCTCAGAGGCTCAACTCTCCTGCCTGGGAGAAAGGAGCAGAAGGGCTTATTAACAAAACAAAAGATGGAGCTGAGAGCCAGAGAGAAATTCTACCTTTAAAAAAATCATAAAAAGGAAAAATTACCCAAAAAAAATGAGGAGACAGGAGCAGAGACAGACAGAGACCTCAGAGACACAGAGACAGGGATAGAGGCCAGAGGGGCTCCCTACCACACTAGCTTTGCTTGCTGGAGGCTGAATTATGAGTAGAAAATCTTCATTCCGCCTGTGCCCTGAAATATCTAGTTCCCAGTATCCATGTGGAATCTTCTCAGAGGCTCAACTCTCCTGCCTGGGAGAAAGGAGCAGAAGGGCTTATTAACAAAACAAAAGATGGAGCTGAGAGCCAGAGAGAAATTCTACCTTTAAAAAAATCATAAAAAGGAAAAAGTACCAAAAAAAAAATGAGGAGACAGGAGCAGAGACAGACAGAGACCTCAGAGACACAGAGACAGGGATAGAGGCCAGAGGGGCTCCCTACCACACTAGCTTTGCTTGCTGGAGGCTGAATTATGAGTAGAAAATCTTCATTCCGCCTGTGCCCTGAAATATCTTGTTCCCAGTATCCATGTGGAATCTTCTCAGAGGCTCAACTCTCCTGCCTGGGAGAAAGGAGCAGAAGGGCTTATTAACAAAACAAAAGATGGAGCTGAGAGCCAGAGAGAAATTCTACCTTTAAAAAAATCATAAAAAGGAAAAATTACCAAAAAAAAATGAGGAGACAGGAGCAGAGACAGACAGAGACCTCAGAGACACAGGGACAGGGATAGAGGCCAGAGGGGCTCCCTACCACACTAGCTTTGCTTGCTGGAGGCTGAATTATGAGTAGAAAATCTTCATTCCGCCTGTGCCCTGAAATATCTAGTTCCCAGTATCCATGTGGAATCTTCTCAGAGGCTCAACTCTCCTGCCTGGGAGAAAGGAGCAGAAGGGCTTATTAACAAAACAAAAGATGGAGCTGAGAGCCAGAGAGAAATTCTACCTTTAAAAAAATCATAAAAAGGAAAAATTACCAAAAAAAAATGAGGAGACAGGAGCAGAGACAGACAGAGACCTCAGAGACACAGAGACAGGGATAGAGGCCAGAGGGGCTCCCTACCACACTAGCTTTGCTTGCTGGAGGCTGAATTATGAGTAGAAAATCTTCATTCCGCCTGTGCCCTGAAATATCTAGTTCCCAGTATCCATGTGGAATCTTCTCAGAGGCTCAACTCTCCTGCCTGGGAGAAAGGAGCAGAAGGGCTTATTAACAAAACAAAAGATGGAGCTGAGAGCCAGAGAGAAATTCTACCTTTAAAAAAATCATAAAAAGGAAAAATTACCAAAAAAAAATGAGGAGACAGGAGCAGAGGACAGACAGAGACCTCAGAGACACAGAGACAGGGATAGAGGCCAGAGGGGCTCCCTACCACACTAGCTTTGCTTGCTGGAGGCTGAATTATGAGTAGAAAATCTTCATTCCGCCTGTGCCCTGAAATATCTAGTTCCCAGTATCCATGTGGAATCTTCTCAGAGGCTCAACTCTCCTGCCTGGGAGAAAGGAGCAGAAGGGCTTATTAACAAAACAAAAGATGGAGCTGAGAGCCAGAGAGAAATTCTACCTTTAAAAAAATCATAAAAAGGAAAAATTACCAAAAAAAAATGAGGAGACAGGAGCAGAGACAGACAGAGACCTCAGAGACACAGGGACAGGGATAGAGGCCAGAGGGCCTCCCTACCACACTAGCTTTGCTTGCTGGAGGCTGAATTATGAGTAGAAAATCTTCATTCCGCCTGTGCCCTGAAATATCTAGTTCCCAGTATCCATGTGGAATCTTCTCAGAGGCTCAACTCTCCTGCCTGGGAGAAAGGAGCAGAAGGGCTTATTAACAAAACAAAAGATGGAGCTGAGAGCCAGAGAGAAATTCTACCTTTAAAAAAATCATAAAAAGGAAAAATTACCAAAAAAAAATGAGGAGACAGGAGCAGAGACAGACAGAGACCTCAGAGACACAGAGACAGGGATAGAGGCCAGAGGGGCTCCCTACCACACTAGCTTTGCTTGCTGGAGGCTGAATTATGAGTCGAAAATCTTCATTCCGCCTGTGCCCTGAAATATCTAGTTCCCAGTATCCATGTGGAATCTTCTCAGAGGCTCAACTCTCCTGCCTGGGAGAAAGGAGCAGAAGGGCTTATTAACAAAACAAAAGATGGAGCTGAGAGCCAGAGAGAAATTCTACCTTTAAAAAAATCATAAAAAGGAAAAATTACCAAAAAAAAATGAGGAGACAGGAGCAGAGACAGACAGAGACCTCAGAGACACAGAGACAGGGATAGAGGCCAGAGGGGCTCCCTACCACACTAGCTTTGCTTGCTGGAGGCTGAATTATGAGTAGAAAATCTTCATTCCGCCTGTGCCCTGAAATATCTAGTTCCCAGTATCCATGTGGAATCTTCTCAGAGGCTCAACTCTCCTGCCTGGGAGAAAGGAGCAGAAGGGCTTATTAACAAAACAAAAGATGGAGCTGAGAGCCAGAGAGAAATTCTACCTTTAAAAAAATCATAAAAAGGAAAAATTACCCAAAAAAAAATGAGGAGACAGGAGCAGAGACAGACAGAGACCTCAGAGACACAGAGACAGGGATAGAGGCCAGAGGGGCTCCCTACCACACTAGCTTTGCTTGCTGGAGGCTGAATTATGAGTAGAAAATCTTCATTCCGCCTGTGCCCTGAAATATCTAGTTCCCAGTATCCATGTGGAATCTTCTCAGAGGCTCAACTCTCCTGCCTGGGAGAAAGGAGCAGAAGGGCTTATTAACAAAACAAAAGATGGAGCTGAGAGCCAGAGAGAAATTCTACCTTTAAAAAAATCATAAAAAGGAAAAATTACCAAAAAAAAATGAGGAGACAGGAGCAGAGACAGACAGAGACCTCAGAGACACAGAGACAGGGATAGAGGCCAGAGGGGCTCCCTACCACACTAGCTTTGCTTGCTAGAGGCTGAATTATGAGTAGAAAATCTTCATTCCGCCTGTGCCCTGAAATATCTAGTTCCAAGTATCCATGTGGAATCTTCTCAGAGGCTCAACTCTCCTGCCTGGGAGAAAGGAGCAGAAGGGCTTATTAACAAAACAAAAGATGGAGCTGAGAGCCAGAGAGAAATTCTACCTTTAAAAAAATCATAAAAAGGAAAAATTACCAAAAAAAAATGAGGAGACAGGAGCAGAGACAGACAGAGACCTCAGAGACACAGAGACAGGGATAGAGGCCAGAGGGACTCCCTACCACGCTAGCTTTGCTTGCTGGAGGCTGAATTATGAGTAGAAAATCTTCATTCCGCCTCTGCCCTGAAATATCTAGTTCCCAGTATCCATGTGGAATCTTCTCAGAGGCTCAACTCTCCTGCCTGGGAGAAAGGAGCAGAAGGGCTTATTAACAAAACAAAAGATGGAGCTGAGAGCCAGAGAGAAATTCTACCTTTAAAAAAATCATAAAAAGGAAAAATTCCCAAAAAAAAAATGAGGAGACAGGAGCAGAGACACACAGAGACCTCAGAGACACAGGGACAGGGATAGAAGGCCAGAGGGGCTCCCTACCACACTAGCTTTGCTTGCTGGAGGCTGAATTATGAGTAGAAAATCTTCATTCCGCCTGTGCCCTGAAATATCTAGTTCCCAGTATCCATGTGGAATCTACTCAGAGGCTCAACTCTCCTGCCTGGGAGAAAGGAGCAGAAGGGCTTATTAACAAAACAAAAGATGGAGCTGAGAGCCAGAGAGAAATTCTACCTTTAAAAAAATCATAAAAAGGAAAAATTACCAAAAAAAAATGAGGAGACAGGAGCAGAGACAGACAGAGACCTCAGAGACACAGAGACAGGGATAGAGGCCAGAGGGGCTCCCTACCACACTAGCTTTGCTTGCTGGAGGCTGAATTATGAGTAGAAAATCTTCATTCCGCCTGTGCCCTGAAATATCTAGTTCCCAGTATCCATGTGGAATCTTCTCAGAGGCTCAACTCTCCTGCCTGGGAGAAAGGAGCAGAAGGGCTTATTAACAAAACAAAAGATGGAGCTGAGAGCCATGGAGAAATTCTACCTTTAAAAAAATCATAAAAAGGAAAAATTACCAAAAAAAAATGAGGAGACAGGAGCAGAGACAGACAGAGACCTCAGAGACACAGAGACAGGGATAGAGGCCAGAGGGGCTCCCTACCACACTAGCTTTGCTTGCTGGAGGCTGAATTATGAGTAGAAAATCTTCATTCCGCCTGTGCCCTGAAATATCTAGTTCCCAGTATCCATGTGGAATCTTCTCAGAGGCTCAACTCTCCTGCCTGGGAGAAAGGAGCAGAAGGGCTTATTAACAAAACAAAAGATGGAGCAGAGAGCCAGAGAGAAATTCTACCTTTAAAAAAATCATAAAAAGGAAAAATTACCAAAAAAAAATGAGGAGACAGGAGCAGAGAGACACAGAGACCTCAGAGACACAGGGACAGGGATAGAAGGCCAGAGGGCCTCCCTACCACACTAGCTTTGCTTGCTGGAGGCTGAATTATGAGTAGAAAATCTTCATTCCGCCTGTGCCCTGAAATATCTAGTTCCCAGTATCCATGTGGAATCTTCTCAGAGGCTCAACTCTCCTGCCTGGGAGAAAGGAGCAGAAGGGCTTATTAACAAAACAAAAGATAGAGCTGAGAGCCAGAGAGAAATTCTACCTTTAAAAAAATCATAAAAAGGAAAAATTACCAAAAAAAAATGAGGAGACAGGAGCAGAGACAGACAGAGACCTCAGAGACACAGAGACAGGGATAGAGGCCAGAGGGGCTCCCTACCACACTAGCTTTGCTTGCTGGAGGCTGAATTATGAGTAGAAAATCTTCATTCCGCCTGTGCCCTGAAATATCTAGTTCCCAGTATCCATGTGGAATCTTCTCAGAGGCTCAACTCTCCTGCCTGGGAGAAAGGAGCAGAAGGGCTTATTAACAAAACAAAAGATGGAGCAGAGAGCCAGAGAGAAATTCTACCTTTAAAAAAATCATAAAAAGGAAAAATTACCAAAAAAAATGAGGAGACAGGAGCAGAGACACACAGAGACCTCAGAGACACAGGGACAGGGATAGAAGGCCAGAGGGCCTCCCTACCACACTAGCTTTGCTTGCTGGAGGCTGAATTATGAGTAGAAAATCTTCATTCCGCCTGTGCCCTGAAATATCTAGTTCCCAGTATCCATGTGGGATCTTCTCAGAGGCTCAACTCTCCTGCCTGGGAGAAAGGAGCAGAAGGGCTTATTAACAAAACAAAAGAAGGAGCTGAGAGCCAGAGAGAAATTCTACCTTTAAAAAAATCATAAAAAGGAAAAATTACCAAAAAAAAATGAGGAGACAGGAGCAGAGAGACACAGAGACCTCAGAGACACAGGGACAGGGATAGAAGGCCAGAGGGGCTCCCTACCACACTAGCTTTGCTTGCTGGAGGCTGAATTATGAGTAGAAAATCTTCATTCCGCCTGTGCCCTGAAATATCTAGTTCCCAGTATCCATGTGGAATCTTCTCAGAGGCTCAACTCTCCTGCCTGGGAGAAAGGAGCAGAAGGGCTTATTAACAAAACAAAAGATGGAGCTGAGAGCCAGAGAGAAATTCTACCTTTAAAAAAATCATAAAAAGGAAAAATTACCAAAAAAAATGAGGAGACAGGAGCAGAGACAGACAGAGACCTCAGAGACACAGAGACAGGGATAGAGGCCAGAGGGGCTCCCTACCACACTAGCTTTGCTTGCTAGAGGCTGAATTATGAGTAGAAAATCTTCATTCCGCCTGTGCCCTGAAATATCTAGTTCCAAGTATCCATGTGGAATCTTCTCAGAGGCTCAACTCTCCTGCCTGGGAGAAAGGAGCAGAAGGGCTTATTAACAAAACAAAAGATGGAGCTGAGAGCCAGAGAGAAATTCTACCTTTAAAAAAATCATAAAAAGGAAAAATTACCAAAAAAAATGAGGAGACAGGAGCAGAGACAGACAGAGACCTCAGAGACACAGAGACAGGGATAGAGGCCAGAGGGACTCCCTACCACACTAGCTTTGCTTGCTGGAGGCTGAATTATGAGTAGAAAATCTTCATTCCGCCTGTGCCCTGAAATATCTAGTTCCCAGTATCCATGTGGAATCTTCTCAGAGGCTCAACTCTCCTGCCTGGGAGAAAGGAGCAGAAGGGCTTATTAACAAAACAAAAGATGGAGCTGAGAGCCAGAGAGAAATTCTACCTTTAAAAAAATCATAAAAAGGAAAAATTACCAAAAAAAAAATGAGGAGACAGGAGCAGAGACACACAGAGACCTCAGAGACACAGGGACAGGGATAGAGGCCAGAGGGGCTCCCTACCACACTAGCTTTGCTTGCTGGAGGCTGAATTATGAGTAGAAAATCTTCATTCCGCCTGTGCCCTGAAATATCTAGTTCCCAGTATCCATGTGGAATCTACTCAGAGGCTCAACTCTCCTGCCTGGGAGAAAGGAGCAGAAGGGCTTATTAACAAAACAAAAGATGGAGCTGAGAGCCAGAGAGAAATTCTACCTTTAAAAAAATCATAAAAAGGAAAAATTACCAAAAAAAAAATGAGGAGACAGGAGCAGAGACAGACAGAGACCTCAGAGACACAGAGACAGGGATAGAGGCCAGAGGGGCTCCCTACCACACTAGCTTTGCTTGCTGGAGGCTGAATTATGAGTAGAAAATCTTCATTCCGCCTGTGCCCTGAAATATCTAGTTCCCAGTATCCATGTGGAATCTTCTCAGAGGCTCAACTCTCCTGCCTGGGAGAAAGGAGCAGAAGGGCTTATTAACAAAACAAAAGATGGAGCTGAGAGCCAGAGAGAAATTCTACCTTTAAAAAAATCATAAAAAGGAAAAATTACCAAAAAAAAATGAGGAGACAGGAGCAGAGACAGACAGAGACCTCAGAGACACAGAGACAGGGATAGAGGCCAGAGGGGCTCCCTACCACACTAGCTTTGCTTGCTGGAGGCTGAATTATGAGTAGAAAATCTTCATTCCGCCTGTGCCCTGAAATATCTAGTTCCCAGTATCCATGTGGAATCTTCTCAGAGGCTCAACTCTCCTGCCTGGGAGAAAGGAGCAGAAGGGCTTATTAACAAAACAAAAGATGGAGCTGAGAGCCAGAGAGAAATTCTACCTTTAAAAAAATCATAAAAAGGAAAAATTACCAAAAAAAAATGAGGAGACAGGAGCAGAGACAGACAGAGACCTCAGAGACACAGGGACAGGGATAGAGGCCAGAGGGCCTCCCTACCACACTAGCTTTGCTTGCTGGAGGCTGAATTATGAGTAGAAAATCTTCATTCCGCCTGTGCCCTGAAATATCTAGTTCCCAGTATCCATGTGGAATCTTCTCAGAGGCTCAACTCTCCTGCCTGGGAGAAAGGAGCAGAAGGGCTTATTAACAAAACAAAAGATAGAGCTGAGAGCCAGAGAGAAATTCTACCTTTAAAAAAATCATAAAAAGGAAAAATTACCAAAAAAAAATGAGGAGACAGGAGCAGAGACAGACAGAGACCTCAGAGACACAGAGACAGGGATAGAGGCCAGAGGGGCTCCCTACCACACTAGCTTTGCTTGCTGGAGGCTGAATTATGAGTAGAAAATCTTCATTCCGCCTGTGCCCTGAAATATCTAGTTCCCAGTATCCATGTGGAATCTTCTCAGAGGCTCAACTCTCCTGCCTGGGAGAAAGGAGCAGAAGGGCTTATTAACAAAACAAAAGATGGAGCTGAGAGCCAGAGAGAAATTCTACCTTTAAAAAAATCATAAAAAGGAAAAATTACCAAAAAAAAATGAGGAGACAGGAGCAGAGACACACAGAGACCTCAGAGACACAGGGACAGGGATAGAAGGCCAGAGGGCCTCCCTACCACACTAGCTTTGCTTGCTGGAGGCTGAATTATGAGTAGAAAATCTTCATTCCGCCTGTGCCCTGAAATATCTAGTTCCCAGTATCCATGTGGAATCTTCTCAGAGGCTCAACTCTCCTGCCTGGGAGAAAGGAGCAGAAGGGCTTATTAACAAAACAAAAGATGGAGCTGAGAGCCAGAGAGAAATTCTACCTTTAAAAAAATCATAAAAAGGAAAAATTACCAAAAAAAAATGAGGAGACAGGAGCAGAGACAGACAGAGACCTCAGAGACACAGAGACAGGGATAGAGGCCAGAGGGGCTCCCTACCACACTAGCTTTGCTTGCTGGAGGCTGAATTATGAGTAGAAAATCTTCATTCCGCCTGTGCCCTGAAATATCTAGTTCCCAGTATCCATGTGGAATCTTCTCAGAGGCTCAACTCTCCTGCCTAGGAGAAAGGAGCAGAAGGGCTTATTAACAAAACAAAAGATGGAGCTGAAAGCCAGAGAGAAATTCTACCTTTAAAAAAATCATAAAAAGGAAAAATTACCAAAAAAAAATGAGGAGACAGGAGCAGAGACAGACAGAGACCTCAGAGGCACAGAGACAGGGATAGAGGCCAGAGGGGCTCCCTACCACACTAGCTTTGCTTGCTGGAGGCTGAATTATGAGTAGAAAATCTTCATTCCGCCTGTGCCCTGAAATATCTAGTTCCCAGTATCCATGTGGAATATTCTCAGAGGCTCAACTCTCCTGCCTGGGAGAAAGGAGCAGAAGGGCTTATTAACAAAACAAAGGATGGAGCTGAGAGCCAGAGAGAAATTCTACCTTTAAAAAAATCATAAAAAGGAAAAATTACCAAAAAAAAATGAGGAGACAGGAGCAGAGAGACACAGAGACCTCAGAGACACAGAGACAGGGATAGAAGGCCAGAGGGGCTCCCTACCACACTAGCTTTGCTTGCTGGAGGCTGAATTATGAGTAGAAAATCTTCATTCCGCCTGTGCCCTGAAATATCTAGTTCCGAGTATCTATGTGGAATCTTCTCAGAGGCTCAACTCTCCTGCCTGGGAGAAAGGAGCAGAAGGGCTTATTAACAAAACAAAAGATGGAGCTGAGAGCCAGAGAGAAATTCTACCTTTAAAAAAATCATAAAAAGGAAAAATTACCAAAAAAAAATGAGGAGACAGGAGCAGAGACAGACAGAGACCTCAGAGACACAGAGACAGGGATAGAGGCCAGAGGGGCTCCCTACCACACTAGCTTTGCTTGCTGGAGGCTGAATTATGAGTAGAAAATCTTCATTCCGCCTGTGCCCTGAAATATCTAGTTCCCAGTATCCATGTGGAATCTTCTCAGAGGCTCAACTCTCCTGCCTGGGAGAAAGGAGCAGAAGGGCTTATTAACAAAACAAAAGATGGAGCTGAGAGCCAGAGAGAAATTCTACCTTTAAAAAAATCATAAAAAGGAAAAATTACCAAAAAAAATGAGGAGACAGGAGCAGAGACAGACAGAGACCTCAGAGACACAGAGACAGGGATAGAGGCCAGAGGGGCTCCCTACCACACTAGCTTTGCTTGCTGGAGGCTGAATTATGAGTAGAAAATCTTCATTCCGCCTGTGCCCTGAAATATCTAGTTCCCAGTATCCATGTGGAATCTTCTCAGAGGCTCAACTCTCCTGCCTGGGAGAAAGGAGCAGAAGGGCTTATTAACAAAACAAAAGATGGAGCAGAGAGCCAGAGAGAAATTCTACCTTTAAAAAAATCATAAAAAGGAAAAATTACCAAAAAAAAAATGAGGAGACAGGAGCAGAGAGACACAGAGACCTCAGAGACACAGGGACAGGGATAGAAGGCCAGAGGGCCTCCCTACCACACTAGCTTTGCTTGCTGGAGGCTGAATTATGAGTAGAAAATCTTCATTCCGCCTGTGCCCTGAAATATCTAGTTCCCAGTATCCATGTGGAATCTTCTCAGAGGCTCAACTCTCCTGCCTGGGAGAAAGGAGCAGAAGGGCTTATTAATTAAACAAAAGATGGAGCTGAGAGCCAGAGAGAAATTCTACCTTTAAAAAAATCATAAAAAGGAAAAATTACCAAAAAAATATGAGGAGACAGGAGCAGAGACAGACAGAGACCTCAGAGACACAGAGACAGGGATAGAAGCCAGAGGGGCTCCCTACCACACTAGCTTTGCTTGCTGGAGGCTGAATTATGAGTAGAAAATCTTCATTCCGCCTGTGCCCTGAAATATCTAGTTCCCAGTATCCATGTGGAATCTTCTCAGCGGCTCAACTCTCCTGCCTGGGAGAAAGGAGCAGAAGGGCTTATTAACAAAACAAAAGATGGAGCTGAGAGCCAGAGAGAAATTCTACCTTTAAAAAAATCATAAAAAGGAAAAATTACCAAAAAAAATGAGGAGACAGGAGCAGAGACAGACAGAGACCTCAGAGACACAGAGACAGGGATAGAGGCCAGAGGGGCTCCCTACCACACTAGCTTTGCTTGCTGGAGGCTGAATTATGAGTTGAAAATCTTCATTCCGCCTGTGCCCTGAAATATCTAGTTCCCAGTATCCATGTGGAATCTTCTCAGAGGCTCAACTCTCCTGCCTGGGAGAAAGGAGCAGAAGGGCTTATTAACAAAACAAAAGATGGAGCTGAGAGCCAGAGAGAAATTCTACCTTTAAAAAAATCATAAAAAGGAAAAATTACCAAAAAAAAATGAGGAGACAGGAGCAGAGACAGACAGAGACCTCAGAGACACAGAGACAGGGATAGAGGCCAGAGGGGCTCCCTACCACACTAGCTTTGCTTGCTGGAGGCTGAATTATGAGTAGAAAATCTTCATTCCGCCTGTGCCCTGAAATATCTAGTTCCCAGTATCCATGTGGAATCTTCTCAGAGGCTCAACTCTCCTGCCACACTAGCTTTGCTTGCTGGAGGCTGAATTATGAGTAGAAAATCTTCATTTCGCCTGTGCCCTGAAATATCTAGTTCCCAGTCGAAATTAAACTCAAGTTTAGTTCCATTATGGTCAGATAAGATGCTGGAAATTGTTTCTATGCCTCTGAATGTGCAGAGGCTTGCTTTGTGTCCTATGATGTGGTCAATCTTCGAGAAAGTTCCATGTCGGGGTGAGAAAAAACTATATCTTGTGGTTTTGGGGTGGAAAATTCTATAGATGTCTGTTAAGTCCAATTGATTTATGGTATCATTTAGATCCTTGATCTCTTTACCTATTTTTTGCCTAGATGATCTGTCCAGAGGGGATAATGTGGTGTTGCGATCTCCAACAATTAATGTGTTGCAGTCTATCTCCCCTTTCAGATCTAACAGTCTTTCCTTCACATATTTGGGTGCTCCTGTGTTAGGAGCATAGATATTAATAAGCATTATATCTTCTCGATCTATAGAGCCTTTTACTACGATATAGTGCCCTTCTTTGTCTCTTCGAATGGTTTTTGTTTTAAAGCTTATTTTGTCAGAAATTAATATCACAACTCCAGCTCTTTTTTGGTTTCCAATTGCATGGAAAACCTTTTTCCAACCCTTCACTTTCAGTCTATGTATGTCTTTCTCCATGAGGTGGGTTTCCTGTAGGCAACAGATAGAGGGTTTCTGTTTTTTTATCCATTCAGCCAGTCTGTGTCTCTTTATTGGAGAATTTAAACCATTAACATTCAATGTTATTATCGATGTTACAGGATCTGTACCGACATTTAAGTTAGCCATTGTCTTAGTTGCCTGTTCTTTCTTTTTTTCTAGCTGTTGCTTCTTTAGTTTTCCTGGAAGAGTACTTTCTTCAGGATTTCTTGAAGAGCTGGTCTGGTGTTGGCGAACTCTTTCAGATTTTGTTTGTCTGAGAAGATTTTAATCTTTTTTCCCAAATGAAGGATAATCTTGCAGGGTATAATAGTCTTGGCTGAAATTGTTTCTCTCTTAACACTTTCAGTATGTCTTCTCATTCTTTCCTTGCTTGCATTGTTTCTGATGAGAGGTCTGGTGTTAGTCTTATGGGATGACCTTTGTAAGTTACTTCTCGTTTCTCTCTTGCCAGTTTTAGCATCATGTCTTTTTCTGTGGTGTTAGACAGCCTGGTTAAGATGAGCCTTGGGGAAGATCTTCTGGGGTTGATTCTATATGGGCTCCTTTGTATTTCTTGGGTCTGGATGGTTTGGTGCCTCTCTAGGCTTGGGAAATTTTCTTCCAGGATGTCATGGAATAGATTTTCCATTCCACTATTAGTTTCTTCACCTTCTGGGATGCCAATTATTCTGATGTTTGGGCGTCTAATAGAGTCTAGTATTTCTCGTATATTATCCTCGTGTTTTTTAGTTATTTTCTCGATCTTTTTGTTGTTTTTTTTCTAGATCAGAGTTTTTAATCTTCTACATCAGAGATTTGATCTTCAGCATGGTCTAATTGGCTCTTAATACTTTCCAGAGAGTTTTTGATTTCTTGTATAATAGACTTTATCTCTAATAGTTCCACCTGATTCTCTCTCAGAGTATCCATTTCTTCCTTTATATCCTGGAAGGACTTCCTAATTTCCTGCAGTTCGTTGTCTCTTTTCTTTTCCAATTCACAGAATTTGGTCACCATGCATGTTCAAAATTCTGTGTCTGTCATTTTGGTAACGTCCTCCATATTTATGAGACATTGAGGGGCGTTTTCCTTTGTTGGAGACATATTTCCTTGTTTATTCAGACCTGAGGCTCTTTTTCTACTTCTAGCCATTAGAAGATTAATTCCCTTTTAAAGACCTCTTGGGAGATTCTCCCACTAGGAGTAAGAGTCTTTCCTTTTTGATGGGAATAGATGTTTGCTGAAGTCTCTCTTCTGTTGTTTTTACCAATGTGCTCTCAAGAAGGGAACTCTACTGAAGTGTCTAACAAGCAGTATCTCCTTTTTCACAGGTGTATCAGTACTAGGTACGATCCCAGAGACACTTACCTTACTAGGAAATTTCAGATATATGATTCTAGACCTGTCTAGTCTGTCTGGCAGGGTAAAAAATGAGGATGAGAAGACAATATGAAACAAAAGGAAAGACAACAGAGAAAAATAAAGAAAAAGTCGTGCGGCGCGTGATTTCACCACAGTCTTGTAGGAGGGCCTTTTGCCTGCTGGCATGCACAGAAAGTCTGGAGAGAGAAGCAGAGCTAGGTGTTAACAAGAGAATAGAGGGGTTTCAAGAAAAAAGCCACTGCAGGGAGATCCTATCTACCTACCTAGAAGGTGGAGTCTGGGGCCTGAGAGTTTGGAAGTGGGGTGGGGGTCAGAGGTGACCCTCCCTCAGTATCCCTTGCTGGCCAGAGGCTTGTAGGAGGGTCTTTCGCCTGCTGGAAGGCACGGAAAGTCTAGAAGGTGGAGTCTGGGGTCTGGGGTCTGGGAGTCTGGAAGTGGGGTGGGGGTCAGAGATGACCCTCCCTCAGTACCCCTTGCTGGGCAGAGGCTTGTAGGAGGGCCTTTTGCCTGCTGGCAGGCATGGAAAGTCTGGAGAGAGAAGCAGAGCTAGGTGTTAACAAGAGAATAGAGGGGTTTCAAGAAGCTCTATGTTTCTATACTGTTTTTCCCCCACATTTTATTGAATCACCAAAGACCCTAATCAATCCAATACCCTCATAGGAAACACAGGTGACACATACATTTCCATGAACACAAGTCTAACTTTATGCATCCTATAAAGTAGCACCTAGCTGGGGCTACATATCCTACTGCAGTCATTGAATAGATATATATTTTTTTTCCTGAAACTTTTTTTTTTGTAACTCAATTTACATTCCTTCCCTAAGCATCATCACAGCACACAAAATGTGATCTCCCATCAGTACACACTGCATAGTGACTCAATTATGCACATTTTAAATTTTTTTCCATTTCTAGTTCTTAGAATTATTTCCACCCCTCTTTCTGACCTTTTGTCCCTTTCCACCCTCCTCTCACACCACCCCCTGTGTCCACAATTGTCCTCCATTCCCTTCCTACCCACATTGCATTGATCACACAATTTCCTACATAATCTAACTACTTTCAATGGTGAGTTCACTCATTACTACTAAGAAAACCAGTTTTGACTTAACTCAGAGAAATGCCAAGGAACTTTGCTTAAAGCCAGGAAACAGGTTAGGATTCTCTTCAAATGGTAGGTGAATGAACCTATCAGTCTCATGTACTTTTATCTTCTGTTCTGGTTCAATTTTCCTGATTAAATTCTGGGATATAATATTCAACTCCAGACTTGTCCCTATGATTAAGTTGGCAGCTTTCTTAGTTTTTGAACTATTATTTCCATGTGTCTGTATTTAATTTTCCTTATACAGCACACCCTTGAGAACTTCTTGGAGATCTGATCTGGTGCTGGTAAATTCTTTCAGGTTTTGTTTATCTGAGAATGTTCTTGTCTTTTCTTCCCACCTGAAAAATAATCTTGCTGGGTACAGTATTCTTAGCTGAAATTGCTTCTCTCTTAACACTTTGAATGTATTTTCCCATTCTCTCCTCACTCGCATTGTTTCCGATGAGAGATCTGCTGTTATCCTGATGGGATGTCCTTTGTAGGTAACTTGATGTTTTTCTCTTGCCAATCTTAGTATCTTGTCTTTGTCTGTGGTTTTGGTCAACCTGGCTATAATGTGTCTTGGAGAAGATCTTATTGGGTTGATTCTATTTGGGGTTCTTTGTATTTCCTCGGACTGGATCTTCGAATGTCTCTCTAGGTTTGGAAAGTTTTCTTGCAGGATTTCATGGAATAGATTATCAATGCCCTTATGGGTCTCTTCACCTTCTGGAATGCCAATTATCTGTATATTTGGATGTTTGATGGTATCCAGTACTTCTCGCATATTATTCTCAAATTTTGGGGCCATTTTCTCAGTCTTCGTGGTGGATTTTTCTAGGCCAGTCATTTTCTCTTCTACATCTGAGATTCTATTTTCTGAATGATCTAGTCTGCTTTTAATACTTTCAAGGGAGATTTTGACTTCTTGTATTATAGACTTCATCTCTAGCAGTTCCGTTTGAGTCTTTTGCAAAGTGTGTAATTCCTCTTTTAGATCTTGCAAGAATTTCCTCATCTCCTGGAACTCGTCAACTTCTTTCTCCTTTCTCTTTAGCAGTTCATTATCTCTCTTCTCTTCCATCTCTGTTAGCTTTGACATTATGAATGCTCTAAATTCCTTATCAGACATTTCCATGATTTTCACCAAACTTCTTGTGGATGAAGAAGAGTTACTCTTTTCCCTTGGAGGAGAGGTATTTTCTTGTTTTCCCATAATTCTCGTGATCTAGTGGTGATTTCTTGTCATCTGATGGATGGTGTGTTTCTTTCAAATTCTTGAAGTTCAGCCTGAATGTTCAGGAGCAAGCAGACAGAGATGATCTAGAATCTCTTTGCCATTCTGTTGTGATTGCTCATGCAGCAGATTCAGTAGATATTGGGTAATATTTTAACCCTATTAGGATTTGGATGTTTAGCTACAGTGCTCTTAGATCTGTCTAAAAACACATCGAATGGATATTGGAGGGTAGAGAGAAAAGAAAAAGGAAAATGAAAAAGAGAGAGAGAAACAACAAAAAAAGAGAAAAAAAGACAAAAAAATATAAAAAATAAAAAAATTTAATTACTGTTCTTTTTTTTTTTTTAAATCACAAAATAGAAAACCATGTGGCGTGCAATCACCACGCAAAATATCTACTTCACTGGAGCCATGTGGGACCTTCTTCTGAAGGCCTGGCCTCTTCTGCCTGGGTGGAAGGACCAGAGTGATCATTAACAAGATAAAAGGTGGAGCTGGGAGCAAGAGAAAAACTTTGCCTTTAAAAAAAGTGTAAAAAGGAAAAGTTATGAAAAAAAAGGGAAGGCAGAAGCGGGAAGAGACAGAAAAAGAGACACGGAAACAGAGATAGAAGGCTGGGGGTGCAGAGGGGCTCCCTACCACTAGCTCGTTTGCTGGAGGCTGAATTATCAGTAGAAAATCTTCATTCCCTGAAATATCTACTTTGCTGGAGCCATGTGGAAACTTCTTCTCTCTTAAAGATTTTTCATGACTTGTTTGTTCATTTATTTTTGTACTTCTATTTTTTGATTTTTATAAAAATATGAAATGCAGAAAGATATTTTAACTGATGTAAAATTTGAATGATGGCTTAATTGAGCCATTTAGCATTATTACCAGGGTTGGCAGGTGGTGTGGTGGTGAAGTTGCTATATGCCGGGGTCCAGCCTCGGCGGGGGTGGGTTGACTCGTGGGAAGCGGCGAAGGTGAACAGAAACAAAAATTAGACTAAGACCTCAATGCCTTTAGCATGTTCTTAGCCGGCCACAGCCAGAGTTAGCTCCAGGCTGCTGCGCTGGCAGCTTTCAAACACACGTATTTATTGAGGGGTGTCTTACAGGAGTAGGAGGGGCGAGGGGGAAATAAATGATTAACTCTAAGAAACAGGGAATTCAAGGCACAGAAACAATAATCATAAAACATGATGTCTGTCTTATATGATTAGGTATAATCAATTACAGTTCTCAGAATGAAGGCGTCTATTTGTCTGGTGCATTTTCTTCTTAAATCTTGATTGCCGGACAGGGCCTTTTTGGGTGAGAAGGTCTTGTAGCTCAGGAGACAACACAGAGTGTTTTATTAGCAGTTTTTCATAGTTAACAGCACACAGGGGAGAAACTGCTTGTAATTAGGTGCTATCCCTTGCTTGCCTCGGACCAGATAAGAACTTTCAGCTAAGGTAGTTACTCTTCCTCCTGGAGCCTTCAGGTTTGTTTATCCTGTCTCTGTTAGCCAGATCTGTCCTTCCTCTATTAACCCATGGGCCCCTATATTTATTTGCTGAATTCTTTGTCTGTTAATCAGTGAATTCTTGTGCTAATTTGGCCTAATACAAGTTAACTTTGGCCTGTAGCTTTAACAAGAAATATTTACGTAAAACTAGCCTTAAACTAACTTAGTCTGCATATGTTACTAACGCTAATTTGGCTTATACTAACTCAACTTAACATATGTTAATTTTAGTTTAGGATAGGCAGGTGGGGGAGTCTGTCTTAGGTTCCCTGGCCCTTTACTCTTGCAGGGTACCGTAATAACAGTAAAGCTCACGGCAGAGAAATTGAGTGCAGGCCAGTACAGTGACACAATGGAGGGCTCGTACCAGCTTGTGTTGTCTGCATGGCCCTGTCAGCTATACTTCCACATGGCTGACTACAGTTTGAGTTCCAGACTTAGCAGCTTGCTTTCTCAATTTCCCTCTCTCAATTTGGTCAAAATTAATAAATCATAGTAATAAATAAAATTATATAAAATAATTAAGTAAAATCAACATACATATTACCTCACAACTTGTTTCTGAGGTGAGATCACAATATATATTTCAGAGAATTATTCAGGTATACAATATAATGTAATTAATTACAATGATATGATGTACATTAGAACATTTGAACTTATTCCTCTTGGCTAACTGAAATGCTGTTTTTTGACCAACATTTCAATTTTAATTTAATTTATTTTTAGAGAGAATTTTGCTAAATATATACAAACACAAGACATGGGTGTGAATGCCAGATGTGGTGTGTGTGGAGGGGTGGGGCCTAGAGAAAGACATTTGGTGGAGGGATACAGAGGCAGAGCATTGACAGGATGGGAAGGTGTGGTGTTATATGTTGAAGATATTTTGATCAACTGGACTGGGGAGAAATGTTCACATATTGAAATGTTCACTGTGTAAGCTAAACAATGTGATTGAATGTATATAAATTAATTAATTTAATAAAGAGAGAATTTTGCTATAGGGCATATGTGTTTGCTGGAGAGACACAGACAGACACAAATCAAGAAAGCAACCCCAGGAGGATGGTCACACTGCAATCCCTCTCCTCCATTCTCCTCTTGGGATTTTGGGCAAACACACACATGGTTCTGGCATGAGTTTTAAGCCACTAGGTGCAGGACTAATTTGTGGTCTACCTGGGAGCCCAGCAACCTAACCATTACACCATCATCTGCTTTCTTGATTAACGTTTTTAAAACCTGGCTACCCTCAAACAGCAGTAGCTGTCATATTATTCTCTGCTTCTGTGAATTTTAGTTTTTAATACTCTACTTACATGTAGGATGACGAGGTGTATGTTATTGTGTACCTGAGTTATTTCAATCAGCATAATGTCCTCCAAGTTCATCCCTGTTGTTATAATAACATAATATGTTTTGTTAATTTTAGGGTCCATGTGATTACCAGAGACTAAGGGAGAGAGAAACACCTCCCAATGGAGCTTCATCATGCTTCAATCCCTTCTCTGTTTCTTCATTCTGTCAGGATTTCAGGAATGCACACACATGTACATAGTATGCTTTCTAAGCCAACAAAAATGGGATTCAAATCATGGTCACTTATGTGGAACCCTGATTTTTTTTTGAAGAGTTTTTTGCAATAGGGCGTGTGCACTCACCAGACAGACAGAGAGAGACAGAGAGACAGAAAGCAAGAAATCACCCCCCAGGGGGGATGGCCATGCTGCAATCCCTTCTCCTCCATTCTCTTGGGATCTTGGGCACACATGCACATGCACCCGGCATGAGTTTAAACCACCGAGTCTGAGACGCGAACCACGGCCAACAACATGGGAGTTCAGCGACATAGCCATTACACTAACTACTGGTCCCCCTGGAACTCTGAACTTTTAAACATTAGGCTATGAAGCTGATATGCAGAATTTTATTTTCAAGGCTGTATAATATTCTATTGAATGCATATATATAAAAGGTTTTCTTAAAAATATTTATTTAATTCATCATTATTTTTATTTAGTTTTCTATTGGACATATGCTCACTAGAGAGAAATAGATAGCAATAAAGAGAGGGAAAGTGAGGGAGCAAGCTGACAGGTCTGGGACTTGAACTGTGATCAACCATGTGGGACCAGCACCTCAAACACCACAGCACTTGCTGGTCCCTGTAACATGTTTTATCCATTTGTGTGTAATAGCTATGTTAATGTTTTATCATGACTATTATGAATGAATTTGCAATGAATGTGGAAGCATGAATATATTTTTGATATATTAACATATAGTTTTTATACATAACCAATTATGTAATTCGTAAGTCACATGGTAGTACTATTTTTAATTTTGTGAAAAAACTTAGGAAACTATTTTCCATTGTGTTTAACCAATTTGTATTTTTATCAACAATGTTCAATAGTTCTCTTTCCTTCTTGTATTTATTGAATTGTATATTTTTAAGAATAGCTATCTTAAGAGGTGTGAGGTGGGGGCTGGCGGGTGGTGTGATCATTGAGGCACTGGACTCCCACATGGCTGACTATGGCTTGAGTCCTGGAACTGGTGGCTTGCTTTCTCACTTTCTTTTTCTCTCTTTCTCTGGTCAAACTAGAAAATAAAATAAAATTTAAAAATAAAATAAATTTAAAAAGTTTTTTAAGAAAATGAGACATGATGTGGTATTTCACAATTGTTTTCATTATTTTCCTAATGATTAGTGATGTCAAGTGTTTATTTGTATACCTATTGGTCATTTGTATACTTTCTTCTGAAAAATTTCTATCCAAGTCTTTTGCACTTTTGCCCCTCAGTTATTTGTTTTCTGAATATTAAATTTCTAATTCATTTTGAATATTAATTTTTAATGTAATATATAACATATCATGTCAATCATTATGCAGTTCTTCAAATATGTTTTTATTTAATTTGTTGGACAGCATCATTTTAGTTTTATGTAACTTTGTTTATTATTACTTTTCTTGTTTTTCATATTAAGATATATAAAAGTAGTACAGGGCCAGCAGGTGGCATAATGTATAAGGCACTGGATTCCCACACGGTCAACCACATTTGAATCCTGACCCGGTGGCTTGAAGCTCAAGTTAGGAATGTGTGTGTGTGTCCAAAATCCATATAGAAGAAGTGAGGAGAAGGGACTGCAGCATGACCATTCCCTGTGGTGGTGATTTCTCTTTCTCTTTCAGAGCTACTCTTTCTCTCCAGTGAGTGCATGTGCCTTATGGCAAAAAACATAACAATAAAAGTTACACATGGGGCCAGCAGGTGCCGTGCTGATTAAAGCACTAGACTCCCACATGGCCAACTGGTTTGAGTACTGGACCTGCTGGCTTGAAAATCACATGCAGTGTGTGTATGTGTATGTTTGTGTGTGTGTGTGTGTGTGTGTGTGTGTGTGTATGTCCAAAACCTTGAGAGGGGAATGGAGGAAAAAGGATCACACTGGACACATCTGTATGTGTCCAAGACTCTGGGAGGAAAATGGAAGAAAAGAGATTGCAGTGTGGCTATCTCCCAGATTGGGTGATTTCTCACTTTCTCACAGTCTCTGTCTTCCTCTCTCTCAAGGGAGCACACCCACCTAAGGCAAAAACCTCAAAAATAGGATAACAAAACTAGACCATCTTTAGGCAACAGATAAAAGTTTTAAATTCCAAGGACCAGAAGGTGGTGTAGCGGTTAAGGTGCTGGACTTCCACATGGCACACTGAGGTTTGACTCCTGGATCTAGCAGCTTGAAAGTCACACAGAGCACATGCCCAAATTCCCAAGAGGAGAACTGAAATGGGATAGTGCCATGACCATTACCCCTGGGAGGTGATATCTCATTTTCTGTCTCTCTGTCTCTTTCTCTCTGGTGAGCATGCCCACCCTTAAAATATGTGTAATTACAAAATTATAATGTAGCATTAAAATTAGGTAATATATGTACTTAGGTAGCACAGTAAATAATAATATTTTAATAGAGACTGTGGAGATATGTATAGGGGCTGGGACAATGAGACAGTGTGTGAGAGAGAATGAACTCAACTCTGAATATAGAATAGTCAAATGTGAATTTAGTACCATGTAACAGGGTGGAGGTCAGTAGATAGCAAATTACATTAAGTAACTATAGGGTTAAGGGGGATTTTGCTCAAATCCACCTACCTTGATTTCATAGAAAACAAACAGACCTTGGTAAAGTTTGAGAAACCTGATTAAATTTTGCCGGGAGCCGTGCCCCAGCCAGGGTGGGTGCACGGGGAGGCGACACGGGTGAACAGGAATCAGACTGAGACCTCACGCCCCTTTAGCATGTTCTCAGCCGACTGCAGTCAGAGTAAACTCCAGACTGCAGCCCTGATGGCAAGAAGTCATGCGTATTTATTATAGAAGGAGTTTTTACAGTAGTGGGCTGGGTGAGGGGAAGTAAGTGAAACATTTTGTTCTAAAAGGTAAGGCATTCAAAGTATAGGAACAATAATCATAAAACATGACATCTATTTGGTTAGGTATAAACAGTCATAATTTTTAGAACGAGGAAGTCCATTTTTTGGGTGTATTCTCTTCTTTGATCTTGATTACCAGGGAGGGTCTTTGGATGAGAGGGCTCCCAGGAATCTTGACCACTTCAGTCAGACCAGCTTGATCACTTTAGTCCCAGATTGGCCTCAGGTCAGCTTTTTGAGAACTTTAGCTTCAGGCTAGGGTGGTAGCAATTACAGAAACCTAGAAATAAATCCTGTCTGGTTTAGTAAAGACAAGGTTAGTATATACTAAAGTGAAATACTTATATTATCTCTGGGGTAGTCTACAGCTAAGAGGGTGAGTCTACATAGGAAAGGAATGTGGTCTTGTGAGTAGCTGAAGGTTGCTGTGTACTTGGGACCCTCTACATGCTGCTAATGACTGTGGCTTGGGGAATGGCAATCTTCCCTTGTCCTGAGAGTAAGGGTGGCTTATGGTCTTTGGGGAAACAGCACCTCATGGATGAGTCCCTGAGTCCCTCTCGGCTACTGAGGTCGTTTTGCCCATTAGTAGCTTTAACTCAGACCTTTCTAATGCTTATCTATGTAATCCCTAGTAGGAGAAGTGCATGTAGCATTCTCTATTGATATTTTCTAGGAAGGTGGGGTGAGTCTAATGGGAGTAACTCCTGTTTGCAGCCACTGCCTTATGCAGCTGCCACCTTAGTGGATCCGCATTCTTTCAGGATTATTGTAAAAATTATAGTAAGGCTGGGGGTGTCTTTATGGGGTACTGGGGTATGGCAATAAGGCCCATGGCAGAGAAATTGAGTGCAGGACAGTACAGCAACACAATTCGTGAGGTCCAGAACTCGTAAAACTGTCGACCTTGCAAACAGTTCTCCTCAGCCGAGTCCTTGCTCTAGGCACGAGGGGCAGTTCTTTCATACTCAGCCTGTGTTAACTGCATGGTCCCAGCAAAATTTTGGTCAAGCAGAGAATCTTTGTTAATACAGACAGAATTATTAAAACAATGGGCCAGCAGGTGATGTGGTGGTTAATGTGGCAGAGAAATTGAGTGCAGGACAGTACAGCAACACAATTCGTGAGGTCCAGAACTCGTAAAACTGTCGACCTTGCAAACAGTTCTCCTCAGCCGAGTCCTTGCTCTAGGCACGAGGGGCAGTTCTTTCATACTCAGCCTGTGTTAACTGCATGGTCCCAGCAAAATTTTGGTCAAGCAGAGAATCTTTGTTAATACAGACAGAATTATTAAAACAATGGGCCAGCAGGTGATGTGGTGGTTAATGTGCTGGACTCCCACATGACCAACCATGGTTTGAGTTCTGAACCTAATGGTTTGGTTTCTCACATTCCTTCACTCTCTTTCTTTCTGGTCAAATTTAAAAGAAAATAAATAAATAAATTTAATAAATAATTATTTGAAAAGAAAAAAAATAAGAATTATTTAAACAAAATTTAAAAACGATTTAAAATTAATTAAGTCAATTCTCTCTCACACACAGCTATTTAAAACTATTTTAAAACAATCCTGCAGCTAACCCTGTAGTTTAAGTTTGAGACCCAGCAGCTTTTAAATCACACTGGGTGCCCTGCATGCTTGCCCAGAATCCTGAGGAGGATGGGGATGGCTATCCTCTCTGAGGAGTGATTTCTCATTTTCCCTCACTGTGTCTCTTAAGTAAGCATACATGCTCTATAGCAAAAACTTTTTTTTTTTGAGAGGTTTTTCGCTATATGGCGCATGCGCTCGCCAGACAGACAGAGAGAGACATAGAGACAGAACGCGAGAAATCATCCCCCGGGGGGATGGTCACACCGCAATCCCTTCTCCTCCATTCTCCTCTCGGGATCTTGGGCACGTACCCACACGCGCCCAGCGTGAGTTGTAAGCCACCGGGTCCGAGACGCGAACCGCGGTCGACTACGTGGGAGTCCAGCGACATAGCCATTAAGCTAACTGCTGGTTCCCTATAGCAAAAACTTTAAAAAAATGTAAAATATCTTAATTAATAGTAAAAACAACACCATTTGTGAGCTGTTTAGAAATATCACATTGTGGATACAGATGGTGGACTGTAGTAAATCACAATGCTCCATGGAGGTGAGTTACCTGGAAATATTTCTAAGGTTTATGGCTAGAGACCTATTCAGGTATGCTGAGCATATGTATGCTGTGGTTCAAGACTGGCTGAGTGTGAGAATTAACCATGATACTAAGACTCTCTTACGGTTGCTATCTGTCTCATGGAAGAAAAAAACTTTTTGTAATAAAAACTGAATCCTCTAAAAAATAAAAATATTTATATAATTAAATCAAAATATTTATATACTTAAATAGTTAAGGCCGCATGCCTCCATGGCCAGGTGGTAATGGGTGTGAGTGGCACCACCTTTGCACTCAGTAAGGCAAAGATGGTGATCCAGAGCAGCACCACAATCACCTCTGGGGTGTGCCAGGCCCTGTTCATCTGGTACTGCATTTCCTTCAATTGAAAGCAAAGAATTGACCTCAACTTCTAGAACAGGCTGAAACAATGAAGAAAGAAACAGAAGTTTGCCGAGGAGAGACCTGGGCTATCCAGGTTACCTGACCTTAAAAATTCGGGAGCAGTTCAGAGTTTTCCCTGAAGAAAATCAGTGTGCTAAAGAGTTGCTAGCCCAAGATGAGTAAGAGAAGGTGGCAGACTGACCAATGCCATCGCTGTGTATGGGCACCCACAACAGTTGCCTCAGGTGCTGTAGCAGACGCTGCCACCTCCCATGTTCCAGATGCTGCTGACCAAGCTCCCAAAAGTCAACTGGAGAATTTTTTAAAGAGATCATTTTTCCATAGGGTGCCTGCACTCATGGGATACAGAGAGAGAGAGAGAGAGACAGAAAGACAGAGACAGAGAGACAGAAAGATAGTGAGAGAGAAAGTGAGAAATCACCTCCCAGTATGAATGCCCATGCATGCCGCAATACTTCCCCACCATTCTACTCCTGGGATCTTGAGCATCAACATATTTGCACCTTGCATGAGTTTCAAGCCACCAGGTTTGGGACTCATACCATAGTTGGCCATGTGGGAGTCCAGCCAGGTAATAGCTATGCTGTTTGCTGGCTACCATCAGAATATTATAAGTGTTCAGAGCTTGACTAAAAATGACATGAAGTGAGACATGAATGCCAACATAATAAAATCACAATTAATTATATTTTTAAAATTCTGAACTTGGAAGTTGAGCAGCTCTAGAGAATAAGGGGTATATGCTTGTTATAGGACTGTCCTGCGCTGAAATCTACCAAAGATATTGTTTATTTTGTGTAGATCTATTGATCTGTTTTATTAATTTTTCCAATAAAGAATGAATTTTGATAGAAAACTTCTCATTTTATAAATATACTCATAAGTTACCATCGTACCATGGGTTTCTTTTATTCCTAAAAAAAAAGTAATTAAAATATACAAAAAACATAAAATATTTTTCCCCCAAAAAAGGAGAGGGACAGGTAAAAAGAGCTTATTTTTTATAATTATTTTATTTATTATTGCTATTTTTAAAAAAAATTTTGTAGAACAGACACATTCATCAGAGAGAGAGAGAGCAAGAGAGGGAGAATGTGAGAAAGCAAGGCACCATGTCTGGGACTAGAACTGCTCTCTACCATGTGGGACTCCAGTGCCTTAACCACCATGTAACCTGCTGGTCCTAAATGCATTTTTTAAAAATACAGAACAGTTTTGTATAAATTTAAAAATTATGTAGAAACTTGTGTTTATGAATATTGCATATTAAAGTTTCTGAGAGATCATTTCTCCCCATTTGCTCTCAGATATTAAAAATAAAATTAATACAGGTAAAATGTCCTGAAGGGTGCTACTGCTTTATGACTGCTGGTCCCAGTAGGAGAGCTCCCGAGCACTCACCACCATCCTCAGCATCTCCAAGAGGGCAGGCCTGGGGAGAGCAAGACACCTGGTACACCGCAGCCTTCACCACCAGCTTATTTCTGCCCCTGGCAATGTGAGCTTCAGGAGATAGCTGAGCCCACTGGCCCAAGGAGTTGTGACAGGCAGCAGGTTCCTGTTAGGCAGGCTGGTGCAGGGAAAGGGCAGAGGGTGAAGGACGGAAGAAAGCATAGAAGAGGAGGGGGACAGCTATGAGTGATGATGGATGACCAGAACTACAAGTAGGAGGCGACCTTGTAACGTTTTCTGCAGTCACTGCCACCTCCACCACCCACTGTTGATTTCAGTTCCTGCCTGAGAGTTTTCAGGGACATTGCTGGTGGTGTCAGCTGTCTTTGTGGCTAGGAAAGGCACAAAGGAGAGACTCTCAATTGGGTCCCCAAAACCACTGGAGGTCAAGGGGGTGCCCATGATGTTAAAGAGCTACCACTTGGCTGCAGCCAAGGCAACCCCCACCCAGCTCTACTATCAACCTCAACACCTCCACCTCCAAGCTCTTAATGAATATCACTATTAAAGATACAAGAGCACATACTGGGGGCTTCAGGTCACTTAGTGGTTAGGCGCTGGATGTTGATATGATCAACTGTGGTTCAAGTACCAGACACAGCAGGTTGAAATTCATGCCAGGCAAATGTGTATGTGTGCCAAAAATCTTGAGAATAGAATAAAAGTGAAGAAATTGAAACATGACCATCACCTACAGAGGGTGATTTCTCACTTTCTGTGTCTATCTTTTTTCTCTCTCTGGCAATCAAACATGCTCTGTAGGGAAAATCCCTGTCTAAAAAAAATTCTGGACAAAATTGGATAGTGTCATAGATGAACTTTTAATACAGAATCCGGATGACTATATCCCTATATCCTATGAATAGATATACAGCTGTGTGTGTGAGTGTGTAAGCCAGCAGCACTGGAACAGATGTATAGCAATCTGATTTAAAAGATGAATCACTTAGAGGGACCAGCAGATGGTGTAATGGTTATGTTGCTGAACTCCCATGTAGTCTGGTTCAAGTCCCAGACTCAGTGGCTTAAACTCACACAGAGCACGTGTTTATGCCTGTGTTTATGCCTATATTATGCCCAAGATCCTGAGAAGAAACTGGAGGAGAAGGAATTGAGGCATGGCCATCCCACCTGGGGGTGACTTCTTGCTGTCTCTCTGTCTCTCTCTGTCTTTTCAGTTAGAGCATGTGTCCTATAGCAAAAACCTCTCTTCAAGAAAAAAAAAAGATCACTTAGCATCTCAAAAGAGTTGCAAGCCAGTCCTACAGATCTTTATACTGAAAGAGTTAATATAGCTCTTAGACAATACATGGGAGCATCACAGAGCATTGTGCCTGTTTTCCTATATATGAGAAAGCTCTACATTGAAACCAGCTTAACAAAGACTTAAAAGGTGGCCTTATAAAGCTGTTCATGAAACATGTTGAGAAAAGCACATTTACAGCAGAATGGCTTTACTTTTAGAAGCCCAGACAACACCATCTCAGGTCACATCTTCTACTATGGCAAATATCATGAAAGCCTGTATACTCTCACACCAGAATGGATTCAAACGACTCCAACTCGGTTTCCTAAATTTATTTCGAACATTTTCCCTCTGGCAGTAGAACATCGACTTTCTGAATATGCTGCTCAAGATCAGAAACTTCAAAGAGTTATTATTCAGGCTGATTTTACCATAGGTGACAAATCCCAGAAGAGAGCTGGGGGTGAGTTGGATTGTAACAGTTCATCAGCATATGCAAGTTTCAGGGGGAACAGACAGTGAATGTATTGAATATACTTTCCTTCTGAAAAAGAAGATGCACCAGAGCTGTAGAGATTGTACTCAGAGCACAGTGGGAGCCTGCAGACACTCAGGAACTCTAACAAAGCTATTTTTTGTTTTTGGTATAGGGCACATGTGCTTGCTAGAGAAACAGAAACAGAGAGACAGAAAACATTAAAGTGGCTACCCTCCAAGAGGATGGACATTCCACAATTCCTTCTCCTCCATTCTCCTCTTGGGATTTTAGGCACACACACACACACACACACACACACACACACAAAGACACATATGCCTGGTGTGAGCCTCAAGCTGTAGAGTCTGGGACTCAAACCATATTTGACTAAGTGGGAGTCCAGTGCTATATTCATTATGCCATCTGCTGGTCCCCAAATCTGTTCTTACAAGGGGACTTTGGATGTATTACTTTTGTTTTTAATTTAAAAAAAACAAAGAACTGAAAATGTGAGATTGAGTAGTGATTAAGACACTGGCCTCTCAAATGGCCTACTATGGTTCAAGTCCCAGACCTGGTGGCTTATAAACCTTAAAAATCACACCAGGCATGTGTGTGCACATGCTCAAATTCCAGGAGAATAAAGGAGAAGGGATTGTGTCATGGTTATACTCCTACGTGATGATTTTTCACTTTTCCTCTCACTGTCTTTCTGTCTCACTCTCCTGCAAGTACACTCCTATGGCAAAAATTTTAAAAATTAAAACAAAAACAAAAACAAAACAAAACAGTGGCAGGCAGTTGGCATGGTGGTTAAGAAACTGGATTCCCACATGGTCAACTTTGGCTTGATGCCCTGAACCAGTGGTTTGCTTTCTCACTTTCCCTCTTTTTTTCTTTCTTTCCTTCTCCGGTCAAGTTAGAAGCATAAAAAATTAAGTAAGTAATTCTCAAAAACAAAGAAAACAAAAAATTGCTACTAGAAATGTGGATGATTTTGAAATGGTACAATTTTAATTAGTTTATCTACAAATTCTGTGAGGACCAAGCATCCAGGAGACTGATCATTGATAAATGCTATCCAATGACAAAATCAACAGCTTCCAAAAATATAAACGCAGAAGTTCCAGCAGCCTAGAAAGCTGGAACTTCAGGATGGTGCACACTGTACAACCACTGGCATGAAAGATCTTTAAAGAAATTTTAGTAGCTGAACTTGTGGGCATTTTTGGAGCATATACTTTTTTGTTTGATAAGATAAACACAAGCCAAGATTTCAGGCAAACAATGAGTAAGAAATCCCCTTTCTTATAACAAATGATCTTATAACAAATCCAATGAATAATCTGGAATGTATGGGATCAGAGAACAAGATCAAGAAAAATGGTTGAACAGCAAAAATAGAAGCAGTCACTACTTTCAGCCTTCCATCTGAGCTGTTTGAGACTTTTGGGGGAAGAAAGATGAGCCTTTCACACTGCAGGCTCTTGGAGGCCCCACAGTACATCCTACTGAGTAACAGAGTTTTGGCTCTATTGTGGATTGGGTTTCCCACCCACAGTGCGAGTCAACAACTTGTTTCTTGCCTTTCCGCTCTATTTATTGTTAAATATTAATATTTATTAATAAAAGGCTAAGGAAAAAAAAGGAACAACTATTCTAATGATTTTTCCTCTCTTAACTCTACTACTGGTAAAAGAATAGAAATCAATTGCAGGTTTAGTATCCTGTATCAAAAATACTTTGAACCAAGTTTCAGGTTTAAGACTTATTAAAATTTTGGCATATAGGGACCAACAGTTAGTGTAGTGGCTATGTCACTGGACTCCCATGTAGTCGACCGTGGTTCAAGTCCTGGACCTGGTGGCTTAAAACTCACACTGGGCATGTGTGCATGCATGCCCAAGATCCCGAGAGGAGAATGGAGGAAAAGGGATTGCGGCGTGGCCATCCCCCTGAGGGGTGATTTCTCACTTTCTGTCTCTCTGTCTTTTTGGTGAGCGCACATGCCCTATAGCAAAAACCTCTCCAAAAAAAATTTTTTTGGCATACTTTTGGAGTTTGGAATTGTTTTTAGAGAAAGGTTTTTTTCCTACAGGGTGCATGCATTCAATGTAGAGACCAAGAGAGACAGAGAGACAGAAATTACCCCCCAAGGGGATAGGACCACACTACAATGCCTTCTCCTCCATTATCTTTTCCTGATTGTAAACATACACACATGCACCCAGCATGAGTTTCAATCTACCAGGTACAGGATTCGAACTACAGTCAGCCAAGTAGGAGCTCAGCAATGTAACCATTATGCCATCTTCTGGTCCTAAAGATTCAAATATTAATTAATCCTGGGAAGTACCCCAAGTATAAACATGATTGATTCATATGATTTTTGTATACACAGTCTTAAAGTAATAATTTAATTAAGTTTTATTTATTTATTATTATTATTGTTTCTCATCCTGTGACAGAACATGTGTGCCCACTAGAGAGAGGCCATTTCAAAACTTTAATAGAAATACTTGAATTTATTTGCATTGGCTTTCTTAGCCATAACATTTATACCAATTTAATTAAACTTGGATCACATATTTTTATCCAATAAGTGGCCAACCTTGAAAAAATAAAGAAGAATAAATTTATTAAAAAGTAAGATAGTATATAAATAGAATAGCTAACATTTCTTAACAGGGTTTTGCTGTAGGGTACAGGTGCTCTCTAGAGAGAAAAAGAGACAAAGATAGTGAGAGGAAAAGTGAGAAATCACCCCAGGGCAGATTTCCAGGCTGCAATCCCTCTTCATTCTCCTGATATCTTGAGAATGCACACACACATGCCTGGTGTGATTTTCAAACCACTGGCTCTGGGACCCATGATCAGTCATGTGGAAGTCTAGCTACATAACCACTATGCCATCTGCTGGTCCAATAAATAATATTTTATAAGAAACGCAATTAGGCTGGCAGGTGGCATGGTGGTTAAAAGGTGCTAGACTCCCACATGGCTGAACATGGTTCGAGTCCTGGACCCGGCGGCTTGCTTTCTTACTTTCTCTCTCTCTCTCTCTCTCTCTGTCTCTTTCTGATCAAATAAAAGTAAAATAAATAAAGTTAAATAAAATAATTCTTTCTATAAAAAGGAAACATAATTGCCACTATATATAAACTCTTAAATTATATTTACTTAAATGCAAACTTTCCAACAATTAGTACATCGTATTTTTTTAAAACTAATATACTAAAAGAACTGCTCAGGTGACAGCAGTACCTTCTTGTTTTGGGTCACAGATCAAGGTTTATCTTAGTAGAGAAATACCATAGTATATCAGGCAGATTGAAAATCAAAAGTTGCATGAATGGGTTTTGGAATATTTAAGGCAAAATGCAAATTTTATTTCAGAAGTCCTGTTCTTTGGACTGTGAAGAAACAGCATAAGCTGTTATGTACAGCATAAAATGTTTTGTTTATAATGCTGAAAGTGAAAAGGTTTTTCTTAAAAAAAATAACCTATAGATTTGAGTATATAGACTTTTCATAATAGACAAAATAGAAAATGTTTATTTTTTATTTTTTATCTATTTATTTTGAAGATTTTTGCCACAAAACAGGTATACTTGCTAGAGGGAGACTGAGACAGTGAAAGGGAAAGTGAGAACTCATCCCCCAGAGGGAATGGCCATGCGACAATTTCTTCTCCATTCTTCTCCTGGGATATGGAGAATGCACGCACGCATGCTTCGTATAATTTTCAAACTAATAGGTCCAGGACTTGAACCTCAGTCATGTGAGAGTACAAGACCTTAATCACCACACAATCTGCTGTCCCCTAATATGTTTATATTTGATTTACTTTTTTAAGATTCATTTACTGGGGCCAGCAAGTGGCATGGTGATTAAGGGCTCTGGAGTCCCACATGACTGAGTATGGTTTGAGTCCCAGGCTTGGTGTCTTGCTTTCTCGCTTTCTCTTTCTCTTTCTCTCTCTCACGCTGTCCCTCTCTGATCAAATCCAAACAAATAAAATAAATAATAAAAGATGTTAAATAAAACAATTCCTAAAAAAAAAATTACTTTTATTATTTAAAAAAATTTGTGTTAGAACATGTGCACTCATGAGAGAGAGATTGTGAGAAAATGAAAATGTGAGAAAGCAAGTAAAAAGGACTGGAACTCAAACTGTGTTTGGCCATGAGGGAGCCAAGTGCCTTAACCACTATGCTTCCTGTTGGCCCCTAAAACATTTATTTTTAACATTTATTAGACTCATATATTTAAGATATTTTCTTAAAAGTACATTAACTAATAATATTGCTTTTATTCATTTTTATTTTTCCTGAGACAATAGTATTAAATTCTTTGCATCTTTGACATCAATGTCTCTAGTAGTACTAGAGCCACTTTGAAGAAAGGTTTAAAAAAGAACACACTGTAACATTTTTCTGGGTTTTCTTTGGGGGAGGGAGAGATTTCTGCTATAGGATGTGTGCACTTGCCAGCAAGAGAGAGAGATTATACTGCAGGGGAAATAGCCATGCCACAATTCCTTCTCTATTCTCTTCTAATAGTTTTGGGCATGCATGTACACTCGCCCAGTATGACTTTCAATTAACTGTGATATGGACTCAAACTGTGATATGGTAAGCCATATGGGAGTCCAGTGCCTTAACAACTACACTCACCTGCTGGGCAATATTTACCTGTTTTTAGTGTATAATTCAATATGCTTAGTAAATTTATAAAGTTGTTCAACTATAACCAAAGACCAATTTTAGAATGTTTATATCACTCAGAAAAATCCCTGGAGGCACACTTTTCTCCCACCCTGCAAATTCACTGGTTTATGATTTGCTTTTTCTGACTATTTCATATAAGTGGAATGATAATGATAAAAGAAAAAGAGCATAAGAATCTTTTTTTCCCTTAAATTGCTTGGTTTGTTCACTTTTGGATTCTGAAATTTGACTTATGAGTTTCACATGTCAAGATATCCTTGGTTTTAAAATCAAGCAGATAATTACAATGCAGTATTTTTCACCCATAAACAAAATAACCTCTTTAAAAGAGTTGGTTTTTGTTTAGCATTAGAAAGTCTTATTAAAGGAAGATAACTTGACTTTTGCTAGAACTTTTTGTCCCATCCATTTACAATGTTTTTGTACTCTGTGTCTTGAACATTGTGCACTTTGTAACTATGTGACCATGTTTTCAAACTCACAAATGCTTCCTAGAAGTTTATGGAACTCCAAATAACACAGCAAAATGTCTGTGTGTCTATAGCAGAATGCTAATTAAGTGGGAAAACAGAAGCATGTTATGCATTAATTAGATGGTCCCTTGCCTCACTAAGGCCTATTTGTGGTGATGTTGGGGACCAGCTCTCATAGAGCATTTCTGTTCCCTCTGCTGATGAATGTGTACTTCCCAGTTGTTGTAGTCTCTGCAGTACTGTAGCTTAGGAATGGGCAGTACTTGAGCAGTGAAGTTGTTTTTGTAATGTTGATAATTATTACTTTACCTATTTATTTTAGGTTTTTGCCATAGGATTTTTACACTCACCTGAGAGAGATAGAAGGAAATTGAGAAATCATTCCTCAGGGGGAATGCCCATGCTGCAATCCCTTCTCCTCTATTCTCTTCTCAGGACTTTGGGCTAGCACACACCTAGTGTGATTTTCAAGCTGTCAGTCAAGCAATCGAATCATGGTTGGCCATGTGGTAATTCAGTGCCTTAACACTACCCTGGCCTACAGGCTATAATATTGTAGTAGTGGACTTGACAGCTTGCTTTCTCACTTTTCCTTTGTCTCTGTTTTTAAAAAAACAAATGAATGAAATAAACTGTTTTTTTTAAATGTCTATGAAGCTTTTTTTATTTTTAAATAATTATTTATTTATATTTGTTATTTTTTAATTTGACCAAGGAGAGACAAAGTGAGAGAGAGGTACAGTGAGAAAGCAAGCTGCAAGTCCAGGACTAAAACCATAGACAGCCATGTGAAAGTCCATTGCCTTAACCACCAACTCAGCTGTTGGCCCCTCTTTTTGTTTATGAAAAGCAACAAAATATAGCTGTCTCAAGGGAAAATATTTTTCTTCTTCTACAGCAAGGTCCATTTCAATATAAATTTATCTGTGTAATTGGCTTATATTGTGGCTCCATGATATTTGTCTATTATTGCTATATTAGAGTTTCATAATATTTGTTACTGTCAGGTAATATTATTGATAGTTATTCCCAGTGCCTTAATTCATAAACTGTTTGGTTAATTCTATAGTTATATATATTTGATGTTTAGTTAAACATTAGAATAATTTTGGTCCCTTTTTCTTTGAAAATGAAACATACTGTAATTTTGATGAGATGCCATTAAATTTATAGATGAATTTTGGGAATTGGTCATTTTGTAAAGATAAATTTTCCTTATCTGTGTACATGTTATGTAATATCAAGTCTTTTCCTATCCCTCAATACACTTTTATTTTCTCATATAGTCTGCATATTTCCTTTTAGAAACATGTGGAGGGCCACCAGAGTGGTGGTTAAGGTGGCTGGACCCCACATGGCTGATAGCACAGTTCAAATTCCAGACCAAATGACTTGAGAAACACAATGGGAACATGTGTGTATATGTCCAGTATCCTGAGAAAATGAAAGAGGATGAACTGCTGTGTGGATCAGCCCCCCTGGGGGGATGCTTTTCCACTTTTTTTCTCTTCCTTTTTCTATGTTTCTCAGATAGGTACTGGTACCCTATAGCAAATTTTTAAAAAATGAGTGAGATTTATCACATCTGCCTTCTTTTTATAACTTATGATGTGTTTTACACTTTTTGCTAAATTGGGCCTATAAGATCTAAAATAAGGCTCACCCCTAGAAGGACTTCCTCTACACTTTCTCATTCAAAACTCTTCCTGATGATCTCTTCTTGACACCTTTCCTTGGTTTCAGATGTCTGGGTAAATGATACTGTAAGCTCTTACCATAGTACTAATGTGTGTGCGTTTGTTTGAGTTTATGCTTTTGGTATGTGATTGGGTCATTATATTCTGTGTTTTCAGAATCCAGTTTTCCAAAATGTATGTAACTGACACTCCAATTTTGATTCTAAGAGTACAGTTGTTCCACATTTATTGATGCTGTTTTTTTTTTATTTTATTCAGTCTTATCTTATATTTCTCCATTTACTAATGATGTTAAACATGTTCTATACATTTATTGAACATTTAGAAATCTCCTTTGTAAAGTATCTGTGCAAGTGTATCATCTCTTCATTTGAAAGGGCTCAGTTATTTCTAACTAAAGATGTTAATTATCTGCTTCAGAGGAGGAAGCAGGAGGATCATCAGTTACCAAGACCCTGGCTTCTTTGTTGCTTTTTTAGGCTTTTGCTAAATAAATAAAAAATATGGGATCCAAGTTTGAGAAAACTGGCAGAAATGCTATACCTTACAAAAAACAATTCAAGTAACTCTGACTGTTTTACTTAAATCTTAAAATAGGTCTCTGGCATGAACTGTTTCAGCATCTTTAAGGTCAGGTAACTTGGAAAGGCCAGCTCTCTCTTTGGCAAATTTCTGTTTGTTCTTTCTCACAGCCTAGAATCACTCCATCACATGCAGGTGATTTATATGCAGTACCAGATGAGCAGGCCTGCACACCCCAGCGATGTTGGTGCTATTCCAACCCTCCATCTTCACCCACTGGAGTATAGATGCTGTACCTGCACTGGCGCAGCAGGTCAGCCAGAAACCTTGGTACAAAACATGTTGTACAGACTGGTTGCCAGTCAGCCAGGGAGGTAGAAGGTATTAACTTTTGAATTATATATGTATTTGTGATTACTTTATTTTGTGTCTCTATTTTTATTTTTCTATAGGATTAAGGTCTTTTTTTTTTTTTAATTTTTTTTTCTCCCTTGAGAGATAGCACCCTCAAGAGTGTCTTGAGGCCTTGATTCATTCTCACCCCAGCCAACTGTGGAGCACAGCACACATGTGCTCAGCATACTCAAGTAGGCCTCCATTCCGTCTCTTGAGTCCCAGAAATGTTTCCATGTACATACATTACCATCATGGTGCATTGTGTTTTACATTGTGCCACCATCTGTCCTCTCCATGGGAAATCCTTAAACTCTTAGAAATAATGGTGTTTTACTATTAAAAAGTTTTAATTCTTTTGTCTTTAGATTTTTGGTACAGGTCATGTGTGCTTGCTGAAGAGACATAGAAAGAGGGAAAATAAGAAATCATGTCCAACGGGGATGGCAGTCCTTTCTCCACTCTCATCAGTATTCAGGACACAAGTAACCAGTGTGTTTTTCAAGTTGTCAGGTTTGGAACTCAAACCACAGAATTGGCTATGTGGGATCCTGCACTTTAACCACTCTTTCACCTAATGGTCAAAATATTTATAATTTTGTTTAAATCTGTATTGACAAAGATTCTCTGCTTGACCATAATTTAGCCATTCTTCTTAAACTTTACCAAGATCTGTTTGTGGAATTTTCTATGAATTCAGGGTAGGTGGGGTTGAGCAAAATCCCCCTTAGACCTAAGGTTACCTCATAGTGATGTGCAATGCACTGACCAACACCTTGCTACATGGTGCTAAATTCACAGTGGTCCATTCTATATTCAGAGTTGAGTCCACTCCCTCACACAGAGTTTCATTGTCCCAGTTCCTGTACCTGTCTCCATGGTCTCTAATAAAATGTTATTAATTACTGTGCTTTACTAGGTAGGTATATTATATAGTTTTTAACACTACATTACTGAATTCAAAATTTTAAAAAAGGATTGAGAGAATTTTCTTATCAGACATATGTGCTTGCCAGAGAGAGAGAGACAGAAATTGAGAAATCATTCCCCAGGGGAATGGCCATGCCACAGTTTCATTTCCATTCTCCTCTCAGGATTTTTGGCATGCACAAAATGCACTCAGCATGAGTTTCAGGCCCCTGAATTCAAGACTCAAACTGGTTTTCCATGTGCAAGTCTAGTGCCCTAAGAAGTATGGCACCTGGTAGCCCTTGAAACTTAAAATTTGTATCTGTTGTTTAAAAATGGTCAGGATTTGTTATTTTTTAATAAAGCCTTGAATAAAAAATATTTATAGTTAAGGCACAGGATGATGCTGTGTATGCTAAATTGAGAGCTATCTAATATTTTTAAATATATTTTAATTTATTTTATACATTCAATTACTATACATCGGTTAGCTTGTAAAATGAATTTTCCAACATGAATACATTTCTGAAGAAGACATACAATAGTCAAGTATGTGGAAAAATCCTCAATATCACTAATTACCAACAAAACATAAATCAAAGCTAAAAAATAATAAATGTAAGGCAGGATGGTGATGACCTGATAAAACTTGACACACTACAAGGTTAACTCACAAGAGAAAGTATAGAATTCACCTCTGGAGACCTCCCTGAGTGTGCTGGGCATACTTTTACCCATAAGCTCAGACTAGCTGAGACTGGGTTAGATAATGTGTAGGAACAATGTTAAAAGTGTGTTTCTCTGTCTATAGATCTCTTTTCTCACTTTACTTCTCTCTTTTACTCATGAGAAAAGTAAATTTGAAACAGTTTTTTTTCTTTAAGGGGGAAAGGGTTACCATTGTTATAGTGTACTCAGTGAGAAATAAGAGGACATCCAGACATAGCCAAATTTATTGGAGTTTATCGATTGAGCCGGCAGTGAATGGGGGAACTCATGTCTCTCAAAACCCCTGAGTCCCGAGTGAAAGGAGAAAGGGGCTTATATAGGCCAAAAATGCACAGATGTTTTACAAGGACAAAGGAACAAAGTAAAGGGGCTTCAGGAGAGATAGGGGGTAGGGTCTTATATCTTCAAAGCAAAAATGTCAGTTACAGAAGCAAAGCAAGCAGGTTAATTAGTCTTGAGGGTAAGTTCTGATTACAATGAAATTTTAATGGCTTCTCTGGTTCCTGTCAAAGTTCTTGAGGCACATGGGAGTGGGGCTTCTTTGGATCCTATCTGCACTCTGGGGAGGGGGGAAAAGGAGGCATAATTTCTTTTATTCTTTTTTTTTTTTTTTTTGTAGAGGTTTTTGCTATAGGGTGCATGTGCTCACCGGACAGACAGAGAGAGACATAGAGACAGAAAGCAAGAAATCACCCCCCAGGGGGGATGGTCATGCCACAATCCCTTCTCCTCCATTCTCCTCTTGGGATCTTGGGCACATACGCACACGCGCCTGGCATGAGTTTTATTTATTTTTATTTATTTATTTATTTTTTAAATGTTATTTATTTATTCATTTATTTTAACTTGACCAGAGAGAGACAGAGAGAAAGAGAGAGAGAGGGAAAGTGAGAAAGCAAGCCACCAGGTCCAGGACTTGAACAGTGGCCAGCCATGTGGGAGTACCCAGAGCCTTAACCACCACGTCACCTGCTGGTCCCATCCGGCGTGAGTTTTAAGCCACCAGGTCTGGGATGCGAACCCAGTCGACTACGTGGGAGTCCAGCGACATAGCCATTACGCTAACTGCTGGTTCCCATAGAGGCATAATTTCTAAAATGAAATCACCCTTTCAAAATGGAGTCACACTTGCTTCATTCGCCACTTCTCTTGGAAGTGCTCCTCTAAGATGAGGTCATGCCTGCTTCACCATAAGGCACATGTACTCACCAAAGAGACAGAAATGGAAACTGAGACATTGCCTCCAAGAGGAGGGAAGCTATGCCACAATCCTTTCTCTTTCATTTTCTTCTCAGGATTTGGGACGCACACACACAAACACACAAACACTCCCAGTGTGATTTTCAAGGCGTCAGTCCAGGACTCAAAACATGACCAGACATGTGGAGGATAGCACCTTAAACATGATGATACTTGCTGGCCTCTTTGAAACAATGTTTTTTGTTTTTTGCTTGTTTGTTTGTTTTGTTCTGTTTTTTTAAATCAACAATGCTGTGCCAACGAGTGGTGTGCTGAAGGTGCTGAATCCCATAAGATCAGTTAAGTAGTTGAAGTCACTGACTGGATGGCTGAAAGTACATGCCAGGCATGTGTTCATGTGTACTCAAAATCCCAAAGAAAATGGGGGAGAAGGAGTTGTGCTTTCTCTTTCTCTATTTCTCTTTGTCTCTCTTCAGTGGCAAGTGCATGTGCCCTGTAGCTAAAACTAAAATAAATCCTGACTAACTGTATTCTGAGTCAATTGTTTGAAGTAGTGTATGTTATCAAAGACTGCTCAGGAAGTTTCCTGAGGGTCCCTTGAGCATGAAGCAATTCCTCTTCCTGCTATGACTGTTTTGGCATGGGGTTGTGCTCCACTCAACGATCAGCAAAGTATCAAATGTACTATGTCAAACATTAGCAACTTGTTTAAAAATTCTACATTCCCATATTGGCCACCTCAAGATGAAAAAAGATAACTTTCTAAATAGTAACTGACTTTAATTGTCTAATATCAAGCATATAAACCACAGGGAAATATAGAAATTCACATACGAGTAAAATAAGCGTGTCATAAATTGTAAACAATAAACTCTTTGTGGGACAAATGGATGGATGACAAATGGCCTACTATGTAAATTTTAGAATGAGGCAGACAGAAGTTGGAAGGCTGATTAATTTTCCCCTCTTTCTCCTGCTTCAGCTTTGTCTCTTGGGTATCCAATGTCCACAATGTCAAATTGTGTCTCAGTAACTGCATTATTAGTGTGGTGTCTTTGTATGACTCTTCACTTAATATATCAAGTTCAGCAACAGCTTCATCATAAGCTGTCTTCCCAAGAGCAGGCTTTCTCTGTAGAGTTCAGAATCTCATAACAGAAAAGAGAAGTCAAGGGCCAGATCCAATCTGATAGGATATATGGATTGCATTTCCTTTTTCTTCATTTCTGAAGTGTCTTGTTATGGTTGTTTTGACTGATCCTCAATCCCTTTCTTATCATCTCTATCAGCAACCTCAGCCAAGTAACGGTACTACTCACCTTTCACTTTGAAGTAAAAGACTTTACTCTCTGCTTGGGAAGCATGGTGGATCAAGAACTTTTCCAAAAGAGATAGTGCATCATTGTAGGTATATCTTAGCTTGGCCTCAACTTTCTCTCTGTACTCTCAAGCCACCCGCTGTTTTTTTCTCCACACATTATTTTTAATGTTTCTCCATTTTTTCAGATATAAGAGATAAATTAATATAGTTTGTTGTCCACTCCATCAGCATTATTCCCATATCCAGTCTTTGGAAGGCTCAGAATAAGTGAAATTATTGGGGTCTCAGCCCTTTTACAACCAAGACCTATACAGTGAGGACCACATGCATATTGGGATACTGAGATTATGAAGTGAAGTTAATGTCAGCATCGAGGAGCTGACCCTGGGTGCTCACTGTTCACAAGGGGATTATAGAAATGTGCTTTATAGACAAGCCTTGGGTGTCTAAAGGCCACAACAATATATAAACCACAGAAGATGGCCACACCACAATCCCTTCTCCATTCTTCTTTCAGGGTTTTGGCCATTCATGCTCTTGTGCTGGCATTATTTTCAAATTTCCAGGATCAAGACTCATTCCATGGTCAGCCATGTGGGTATCCAGTGCCTGAGCCACAAAGTTAATATCTTTTAAAGCACAATAAAGAAAGCTCCCTTTAAAGCCTCAAAATATCTATAAGAAATGTAGCCATGAGATTTTGCAGTAGTTCAGGAATATTAGGTTCAACTCTGAATATAACAAGAACAAGTAAGAATTTATACCCAAAGAGCAAGATGAGAGTAATTGGATAGAAAATAACTAAATGGTAACATTACAGGTAATAGGGATGCTGGCCAAATGCATTTACATATATTATATACAAGTGTGCAGATAGGACTGGGAGAACTTTCAGAAGCCTGATTATACTTTTACAAAGCAGGGGCCAGCAAATGGCATAGCGGTCAAGGCACTGTACTCCCATGTGGTCATCATTCGAGTCCCAGGCCCAGTCGCTTGATAGTCACTCTTTGTGCTCCAGTAATTCGTTTCAGTCTGATTTTAGCCCAGCCAACAGGGAATCTTAAATTTTTCTGAGACTAGAAACGGGGGCATAGTGAAAATTTACCAGATCACAGAAAGCAAAACCACAGTAAATAAAATATGCAGAGCTCATTTTCTAGGTACCTACAATGAGATCTAACTCCCAACTCAGCATAGAGGTTAAGGTAATTGGATTCCACAAGACTGACTATGTGGTTTGAGTTCTGAATTGAGTGGCTTGATAAACATGCCAGATGGGTATGTCTGCCTGCCCAATAATCCCCAGAATGAAGAAGGGATTGTGGCATGATCATTTCCATAAGTGCTTAGGTCTCACATTCTTTTTCTCCCTCTTTCCCTCTCTGTTTCACTGTGGCAAGTGCATACACTCTATAGCAAAAACAAAAAAGGAAAAAAGTAACAATAAAACATACAAACAAAGTCAACAAAAGCAGAGTTCTGATTGCATAAAATATTTGGTTTAGCATGTTTAAGTAACTAATCAAGGGAGCAGAAGATAGTGTAGCAATTATATCACTGGACTTCCATATGACCAGCTGCAGTTCAAATCCTGGACATGGTGCCTTTAAAACCATGCCAGGCATGTGTGGTTGCATGCCATGAGATCCTGGGAGGATAATGGAGAATAAGGAATTGGGGCCTGGGCATTCACCCTGGGAGATGATTTCTCACTTTCTCTCTCACTCTGTCTCTCTCTCTCTTTCACACACCCTAAAGCAAAAACTTCTCAAAAACAAAAATGAGAACATTTGAATATTTAAATTAAGATTGAGTTTTAAGATATTAAGACTAGAGTAATTCCATAGAGAATGAAGAAATAATAAAAGACATACATAACACTAACTAAATAAGAAACAAAAAAGAACAATTTAAAAAAAAAACTCAAACTGTAGTTTTAAGAATATTATTCTTTTAAAAGCCAAAATTTTCAAATGGAAAGTAGTTATGAAGACCAGTTAACTGCAGAGAAAAATGTATTTGTAAATTGGTAAGAAGACAGGTGTAATCAATAATTGACTAGAAGATGTGAATTTAATTTTTTATTGTCAACAAAAACATACTTAAAAACACTTTATTTTCAGAGTTAATGTAGCACTGTATAAAGCTATAGAAAAGCAACCATAAGGTACCTGAAATTTGCCAAATGGTTAAGAAACTGACAAGTCAGATGCTATTTATTTATTTTTCTTTAAATAATTTGTTATTTAATTTTATTTATTACTATTATTATGTGTGTAATTTGCAACAAGGCATGTGCACTCACCAGATAGATAGGGGTGGGGGAGTAAGAAAGCAAGCCACAGTTCTGAGATTTCAACCATGATCAGCCATGTGAGAATCCAATGCCTTAGATACCATGCAACTGCTGGCCCTGCCAGATGCTATTTTAAGGTTTCAGAACATAAGGGAAATAAGAAATGCTTCAATCATGGTTTCTGGACCTACATAGAAATGAGATGACATGTGAGGTACATCCAATTCTTGAAGGGCTATAAAGGGTAGTATAAGCATGGGGAGTCTAACTCACAATTGAGTACTATTCATTCTAATAGTGCCAGGAGAGTATGATACTACATTCTCATCACAGAAAATGTGAAATACTTCAGGTGACATACATGTTAACTGCCTTTGTCCAATTGTTCCATGTTCTCTTTAAAAATCCCAAAACTGCTTTGTATTTTATAATTATATATATATAATTTGTATGTATATATTTTATAGATCTATATTCTCTAATTTTCTATATATAATTTTTAAAATGTATAAAAATGCTGAACGTGTGCACTCCTCATTCACACTCATCAAAATATTTGTTGTCTTCTCCATACATTCATGATCCTCCTTTAAAGTCACCTCTGTTCAGGTGAGCATTATTCACAGCAGCTCCATGTATCAGTGCAGGAGAGTTTCTGAATCCCTGTCTAGGCCTAAAGCTTTATGTCTTGTGGCTTGGCTGAATTGTTTGTCCTGAATCACATGACTTGACAGGATTTCCTAATGCTGTCTTCTTAACTTAGGTGTATATTGAAGAACTACCTATATATACTGGCCACGTGCATGTGGGTGTGTGTCCTAAATCCTGAAAGAATTGAGAAGGAATTGCAGTGTAGCCATTTTCCCTGGGGAATGATTTCTCACTTTCCCTCTCTCTCCCTGTCTATCTTTCTATGCAGTAAATGCACACATCCTATAGCAAAAATCTATAAATAAACAAACAAACTGGGGAAGCAAGTGGTTAAGGCATGGGATCCCATATGGCTAACTGTGCAGTTAAAATTAGATTCTGAGAAGAGAGTAGAAGAGAAGGGATTGCTGCATAGCCATCTCCCCTGGGGAGTGATTTCTCACTTTTCCTCTCATGTCTCTCTTCAGAGACTGCAGTGGCCTTATAGGAAAATCTACAATAAGTAAAAAATATGACAACTACCTCCTATTTTGCTATTAATAAATTGTTATAAGAGGGCTGGTAGGTGGTGTGGTGGTTAAAGGCACAGGATTCCCACATGGCCAACTATGGTTTGAATCCCAGACCTGGCGACTTGCTTTCTCACTTACCCTTTCTCTCTCTTTGTCTGGTTGTAGGAAGCCACATGCACCAAAATGGCTGACATGACCTTCATACAAGGACCTTCAAGTATCCTTGTTCTGGGAGCAGACAATTCACCCTGAGACTTCCTCATTCAGGCAGGTCCTCAGTCAGGTCCGCGACAATTCCTGCCCCCTTTTTACCTCACCTCCTGGCTTTACCCTTTAATGCAGCAACCAATCGGTGGTTGTAAAATTGCATCCTTCATTGTATGACCAGCTTCCTACCCTGTGTATATAAGAATGTTCTCTGGCCCTCAATAAACGAGCGACTGCATACCATCTTGAGCTGTGACACTGTGTTGCTACCATGCTGTGAACACTGCACCGGTTCCAGACCTCCGCTCTCTCACTCAGGCACCCTGCTCGACTGTCTCGCGGGCCGGGACATTCTGGCGCCCGGACAGGGACCTGAGTTTGAAAAGCTGTGACAGGTTCCCGAAGATTCCGAAGAGGAATAAAGAAGCCGCCAGAGAGGAGCAAGTCAGAAGTCCGTGGCATAACTTCAGGGGACTCAGAAGAGGATGTCCCGGTGAGTATTCACTCACGATAGATATCCAGGTTATAGCATAGATTATAATGGGGCAAGAGCTCAGCCAGCATGAATTGTTTGTTCAGGGGTTAAAGGAAGCCCTTAAGACTAGAGGAGTGAAAGTGAAAGTTAAACAACTGCTCACCTTTTTTGATTTCCTGAAGAAGGTTTGTCCATGGTTTCCTCAAGAAGGAACCATTGACAAAAAAAGGTGGGAAAGGGTAGGTGACACTCTTAAAGATTACTACTCCACCTTTGGCCCAGAAAAGGTTCCTGTAACTGCATTTTCCTATTGGAATCTAGTAAGTGAAATCCTTAGTACCCACCCTAAGGACCCCAAAATTTCTGCCATTGTTACTGAAGGGGAACAGATTATGCAAAATGAGCTACCAAAAGAAAAGAGTGTTCTTCCCTCGGATATCCTTGAGCCTAAAAAGACCCAAACCATAGACTTTATATCTTTAGATAGTGACGAAGATGTCACATAGGACAGTAAAAAGCCTAAAAACCCCAGAAATCAAAAAGATAATAACTATGCCCCCAAAACTTCACACAAACCAGAGAAAAAACTATACTCCTGACTCTTCAAATTCAAAAATTATCCTGATGAGGAACAAACTAGCTCCGAGGAAGAAGTTCTGGAGACAGAAGCACCTAAAACCAATAATCTTGATTGGCCACCTGTTAAAAAGCACCACCGCCGGGGGAACCCAAGGTTAGCGGAGGCAGAGGTTGACAAAGCGTCGGCTTGTTGCTGAATGGTGCTTCATTAATATGACAGGATTTACTTATCTGGTCCCAGGACCCACATATGAGTCCGTGGGACTAGGTCAGAGATGAATTAGAATGACCACCACCATCGGCTACTCAGAATTGTGCCTTCCCCACCAAGGAAGGCTTTGATTTTGCACCAAACTTTGCTCCTTATGTTATCTTCCTTCAGGGTAATGGATTCTGAATTAATGCATAGCATAGTAGGAAGCTATATTAAGCCTCCAGAAAGATTGTTTGTTCCATCATTTACCCAGAAAGAATCATCTCAGAATCAACACCCTGTGGACGTAGAAGTCACCTCTCCTAAAATGCTTCATAGCCCCAATAGCCAAGCTCTTATTTTAGCCTTAAAAACTCTTCAGGAAAAGATTCATCATTTAGAGTTAGAGAGGACTCAAGCTGAAGATAACCTGAACATTCGTTCCAGAGAAGCTGTAGAGTATAAAAAGGCCTTGGAGAATGAAACAAACGAGAGAAATCTAGCACATGAAGAACTAATAAAGCAGAAAAAAGATATAAGTATACAGTTAAGCTCAGCCCAGTCTCGTTGTACTCTTCTGGAGAAGCAACTAGAATATACGAAGAGAATGGTTCTCAATGTAGAGTGAGAAAAGAATATGATCCTAGAACAACAGGCCCAGCTTCAAAGAGAAAAAGAACAAGATCAGATGAAGCTACATGCAAAACTCGAAAAGCTTGATGTCTTAGAAAAGGAGTGTTTTAGACTTACAACAACTCAGAAAACTGCTGAGGACAAGATGAAATATTTAGAGGAAAAACTTAAGGAAGAAGAACATCAGCGTAAGCTCTTTCATAACAAAGCTTCTGAGCTTCAAACTGGACTTGAAATCAGTAAAATTTTAATGTCTTCAGCTTCAAATCGAAAACACTCCAAGGAAAGGAAAAAACCTTCAAAGAAAACTAAATGTTTAAAGAGAGGACCATCTCAGCAAATTTATTCAAAGTTTGGAGCACTACCTTTTGTGGCTGAAAAGTCTGCCAGTGTAGGCTATTCTGAGAATGCAAGTATGCAAAACCTTCTGCAGATGATGGAACAGTGTAACCCACACGTCCTTCAGAAACCTGAAGCAGCCGAGCCAAGATGTCTCCACAAGCCTACGCAGACAAGTTCCCAGTGTAAAGTTGTATCTCCTGCACCTGAACTGTCCACCAGCATCTGTGACAATTTGTCTGAACTTCTGATCACAATGCAAGATGAGATGGACCAAATGAGCATGAAGCACCAGGAACTACTCAAGCAAATGAAAGAAACAGAAAGCCATTCAGTCTGTGATGACATAGAATGTGAACTAGAGCGTTTAGTTAAGAAAATGGAAATCAAAGCAGAACAAATTTCCAAACTGAGGAAGCATCAAGACAGTGTTCGTAAACTGCAGCAAAAAGTTCAAAATTCAAAGATGAGTGAAACGTCAGGTATTCAGCGAGAAGATAACAACCCTAAAGGATCAAAGAACATAAAAAATATCCCCAGAAAATGCTTGAATGAAACTAACCCTTTGCAGAAAAACAGCAACTTTCATCCAATACGAGTTCATAATCTTCAAGTGAAATTGAGAAGAGATGATATCATGTGGGAACAGTAATACAATAGCAAAGCTGTCACCTTAAATGAACTTTGTCAATGAAATCCTGAGCTGTCCAAAGTGGCTTTAATTTAATATACTGTTGTGAAACTGAATTATGTTTCTAGCCTCTATAAGATATAATGTTGTAGTATTTTTAAATTAATGCCAATGTCCTAGTAAGAATACCAAATAATAACTGATAGCTTTTTTTGTTTTTCTTATTGACCAAAGAGCCTAACTGCATCATGTTTTAGAAACTTTGTTCACTTTGTAGACATCTTAAACTAAATATAAGAGATTATACTAGATTGGCAGTATTCAAAATTGAGTTAAATCTCAGATCCAATACCATTCCACTTTTTCACTTAGTAGTCTTGTAAGTTTAAGAACCAGTATTACATGAACAGAGTACAGAAAGGTCTTTTTAACTTTTCCAGTGCTTTCTCCCTATCTTAAATTAAAGCTTTGAATTTTTTTTTCTTTTTTAGAAATGGAAAAGCTTAATAGTTCTGCAGTTTTGCAAAGAAGTCTTTAACTCAAGTTTGATGTGACAGTGACAAGTAGGAACCTGTAATTACTTAATTTTTAGAAGACCGTACCAACTACAGAAGCTTTCCTCTGCTATTCCCACTCTCTTACAAATCTAATTTTTTAAACACCGGTGATCTATTTTCTTTTATTCCCTTATAACTTTGGCTGATTTTTAGTCTTTGCATTATATGTAATGTTCATCAGTGTAAACTGACGATGTGAATTTCTGAGACCACAACAAATATATTTTTTATAAGAAAGTATCAGAAGAATTTGGACATTTAATTACCTCATCGAGCAAAATTCGTTGAAATATGGTATTTTTATTTTTATATACTTTAAAAGCAGTGGTATCATAATGGATTTATTTGTGTATGCATGCTTTATAATAAACTGACACTTTTTCACCTATCTTACCAGAAACCTATGAAAAAAAAAAAAAAAACAAAAAACACCACCGCCTTATAACTCTTCTGCGCCGCCCCTTGGCAAACCAGAACAAGAACTCATTAACAAAATTGAGCGTTTAAAAAAACAAGTCCAGGGACTGGCAGTTAGCGTAATGGCTATGTCGCTGGACTCCCATGTAGTCAACCGCGGTTCGAGTTCTGGACCCGGTGGCTTAAACTCACGCAGGGCGCATGTGCGTGCGTGCCCAAGATCCCAAGAGGAGAATGGAGGAGAAGGGATTGCAGCGTGACCATCCCCCCTGGAGGGTGATTTCTCGCTTTCTATCTCCCTGTCTCTCTCTATCTGTCTGGCAAGCGCACGCGCCCTATAGCAAAAACCTCTCCAAAAAAAAAAAAAAAAACAAGTCCAATTAGAAAAGGAACATTGCCAACTGATTTCACAATTAGAACAACTAAAAACTCCCAAAATATCAAAAATATTTGTATTCTAAAAACTCTAAAGGTATAAAAAATTCCTATTGTTTTCTACCATCCTTAAGTATATAATTAAAAATTTCAAAAAAGGAGATTATTCAAAAGGTATCAATGTCAAAATAACCCCAGGGAAATTGTCTCTTGTAATTCTGATGCGTGTGTGTGCGTGTGTGTGTCAATGCATGTAATATGTCATGTTACATACTATATGTTGTATGTCTGTGTAAAAACAGGCCTTAAAGTATTCTATTCAATTTGGTTTATAAAAATGAGCGCTCATAAAAGTTAATCTAAATATTTTTCAAGTTTATATAATTTAGTAAATAAGCTGGCTTCAAATGTAAAAAAAAAAAAAAAAAATTAACAAGTAAAGGTCTTCACAATCTCCAACATATATTTTGTCTAAGTTTTTATTAATCAAATATCATGTTTATCTTAATATGGTTGGTTTAATGAAGCAGCTAGTATTATTTGTTGTATGTTACATTTTACATAGTAAATATCTAACAAAAAAAAAATTTATGACTAGCTTTTTCTGGCTTCAGTTTTAATGCTAACAGAGGATCTTTAACCTCCAAGTAACTTCTGGATGTTTACAGAGGGCCCCAGTAATATCCAAAAGGGAGTTATTAAGTCAATCAGGCTTATTGTTTATTGTTAAATAAAAATAAAAAGCGTTGTCAAATTAAGTAATTCTAATTTTCTTAATATTATATTAGGGTATGTGTGTATATATATATATATATATATATATATATGATTTATACATATATATATATACACACATATGATTTATACATATATATATATATACACACATATATATAAATCTTATATACTTATATGCCTATATATATATTGTGTTCCAAAATAATTTAAAATTCCCAAGAGTTAATAGTAGACTATTATGTTAAATTGACATATATAGCCAAATTCCTATGTCAGTTATAAATTTTTGTCAGAACATTAACTATGGCTCTAATCCTAATTTTATGTCCTTAAAAAAAATTCACATAAAGGATAAAAACACAATATACTCTTACAAGTTAAAAAAAAAAAAAAACTTGCTAAACTGGTTAAGAGAAAAATATTTTGTGCCTAGTCTAGATAGCCTTATCAATGGTGTTGTCTCAAAATATGTCGCTTGTGCACAAGTAAATCCTAAAACCCTCAGGCAAGGTTCCCTTGGAAATCAATAAAAAAAAAAACAAACCCTTAAAAAAATAGCCTTGTTTCTATTAATAACTTAAAACAGTAAACTTGTCTGCTAAATTAAGGCAATTTTTAATGTTAAACTTGTAAAAATAAAAACAACAAAAAAATAAGATAAAAACTGAAAGAAGGGTTATGGCTGTAAAAAATGTATTTCTAGTGGAAAAGGTTGAAAGGAAAGGTTTTTATGTAGAAAGAACTTTGTGTGGTGAGTTTTTGTCTGAAAATAAAATGGCTATATCAGAACAGGAGAGGAAGAGGACAAAAACTAGAGGATGTAAAGCATGTTGTTGAATGTTTGAGTTATGTTGCAAAAGTCTAAGAAAGAAATACAGAAATTGATCAAGTTAGATTTTTTTGCTGTTGCTTTTCCAATTCTCTGAGGCTTGATGTTAGGTGGTCCATTAGCCTTCTTTCCATCTTCCTCTTATGTGCACTAATTGCTATGAACTTCCCTCTTATGACTGCTTTAGCAGTGTCCCAAAGATTATGGAAACTTGTGTCCTCATTGTCATTGGCTTCCATGAATCTTTTTATTTCAGTCTTTATATCTTTGGAAATAGTGGAGTCATTCAGGAGTAGGTTATTTAGTTTCAATGTTTTTAGGTATTTTTGAGGATTTCTCTTGAAATTAAATTCAAGTTTAATTCCATCATGGTCAGAGAATATACTGGATATAGTTTCTATGCCTCTGAATCTGTAGAGGCTTGCTTTGTGTCCTATGATGTGGTCAATCTTCGAGAAGATTCCATGTTGGGGCGAGAAAAAACTATATCTTGTGGCTTTTGGGTGGAAAGTTCTATAGATGTCTGTTAAGTCCAATTGATTTATGGTATCATTTAGCTCCTTTATCTCTTTACCTATTTTTTGCCTAGATGATCTGTCCAGAGGGGATAAAGCGGTGTTGAGATTTCCAACAATTAGTGGGTTGCAGTCTATCTCCCATTTTAGATCTAACAGTCTTTCCTTCACGTATTTAGGTGCTCCTGTGTTAGGTGCATAGATATTAATAAACGTTATATCTTCTTGATCTATAGAGCCTTTTACTATGATATAGTGCCCTTCTTGGTCTCTTCAAATGGTTTTTTTTTAAAGGCTATTTTGTCAGATATTAGTATCGCAACTCCAGCTCTTTTCTGGTTCCTACTTGCATGGAAAGCCTTTCTCCAACCCTTCACTTTCAGTCTATGTATGTCTTTCTCCATGAGGTGGGTTTCTTGTAGGCAACAGATAGAGGGTTTCTGTTGTTTTATCCATTCAGCCAGTCTGTGTCTCTTGATTGGAGAGTTTAAACCATTAACATTTAATGTTATTATCGATGTTACAGGATCTGTACCAATATTTAAGTTGGCCATTGTCTTAGTTGCCTGTTACTACTATGGAATACTACTCAGCCATAAAAACCAACAGAACCCTGGCTTTTGACAGAAAGTGGAAGAATATGGAAGATATACTGCTGAGTGAGGCAAGCCAGGCTATGAAGGAGAGACATCGTATGTCCCCACTTAACATATACCATATGTCTGCATTCTACTACTGAAACTGATTGACTAACAGTTGAACAAACACAAGAGATGGGTGTGAATGTCAGATGAGGTGTATGTGGAGAAGTGGGGCCTAACGAAGGGCATTTGGAGAAGGGATACAGAGGTAGAGAATTGACGGGATGGGGAGGTGTGGTGTTATCTGTTGAAGATATTTTGATCAACGGGTCTGGGGAGAAATGTTCACATATCGAAATGGTCTCATTGTAAGCCAAACAGTATGATTGAAAGTATATACAAAAAAAATAGTAATTAATGTGCATAAAAACAAATAAACAAACAAAAAAAAAACAAAAAAAAGAAATTGATCAAGTTACTGTTCTGGAGCTAGTTTTGCTATCTTTAAATATTATATACAGTAAAACAATTAAAAGAAAAAATCCCCTCCAACTAGTCCAGATGGGGCCTCACATAGTTGTAAAGTTAGCCTGCGAGTCTGTCACACCAAAGCCAAGTAAACTGTTCTCACAGGGGCCTTGGTCTGTAAGGATGGGCCAGGAGGGTCCTTTCTAATAGTGCTTCAAAAACCAAAAAGCGACAGCCCTGCTCTAGTCACTCCAGAGGCTGATTGCAAGTCAGATATTGTCAAGAGTATGGCTCAGCGGCTCCATGACCAGATGGTCGGAGAAAGGACAGGCTGCTGCTGAGTCATGAGATGCTTAGAGTGGCCTCTGGTACCAGTAGGCTCCTTGGTCCTTGTCCCTGTTTTAAGTGCTCTATTCACCGTGCTTCTAATTTTGTTTTTTTGCTCTAATTTACTCAGTTTTTTTACCCAATATGTCTCCCACAGAATAAAGGTCTTTAAATATTACATGTTAAATGCCTCTAAACCTAAAGTCCAAGTACACCAGACACAACCCCATTGTGGAGGAGCACCTCCAAGAGAAGCAGGGAATGAAGCAAGAGTGACTCCATCTTAAAGAAGCACCTCCATTATAAACTCCTAGATTCCTGTGACTAGAAACTTCTCCTCTGTGCCTAAGAGTAAACAGTAATTAACATTCCTATTGTCTTTATGTTTCTTAGTAATATAATCATCAGTCAGACCCCTTGCCCTGAGCTATAAAGACCATTAAAATTCTATTATGTTTAGGTGGAGACAGAACCTACCCTAAAAAAGGATTAACCTGTGTTTCCTGCTTCGGTACTGTGCTTTTGCTTTTACATTATTAAAACCCTACCCCCTACCCTCCTCCCCCATCTGAACCCACTATACCTTACCCTCGTGAATTTGCTTGGGACGGTGATAAAATAATTGTAACCACTAATCATTCTAAACTAATGGGGGGAGATCCTCTTGGATATGAACAGCCTCGCGTCTCAACTCCCTTTAATTTTTCAGCTTCTACAGAATCACTCCCCCTTTGCTTTTCAGCCTATGTTGTTAAGCCTCTTCCATTTTGTGTTACTCTTTCTCCTATAATTCAAGTTGCAGATTCTCCTTCAACCACAGGACAGCCACTTCCTTCGTTATGATGACCACAATCGTGATGCTTGGACCCTAACTTTTCTTTCTCTTACAGAATATAATAATTCAATTTTAACCACTGCACCTTCTATTCACTCACCTAAGTTGCTTTCAGCTTGCCCAGCCTCAGCAGAACATTCCTGGCACGGCATTTCCTCATGGTCCGGTTTTCCAAACTGGACCCCCTGGGTTTTTCCTAAGCACACAGTTCGTTATTTCCTAAATAATTATACCTTCTCTTTGTTTGATTGGTCTATCTCTAGCCCTGATTATGATTATTGTCTCTATTTCAAGTCTCACCCTCATAAATTTGCCTGGGACGACTCAGCCGTACCTCCAAAGCTTCTGATTCACAGATGGTCTTCAACCGGATGGATCACCCCTATATATATATGTCTTCTAATTTTAAAACTTTTCAAAGCCATATTTACCGTTTGTTCACAGCCCTCGGTCCTGTAATCTTCCATAGGCCTCAAAATACTCAGACATTCTACCTGCGTTCCTGCATAAAAGCTCTCTATGCGATTCTTCGCTATAATAATTCATCTCAACTTTCTTTTAAAGTGGAAAATAATCTTACCCACAAGTTTCCTACCACCCACTCGTTCTTCCTAGGCCAAAAACCCAGCCACTTGATTCCAAAACCTATGACCTTCTAGATCTCACTTTTGCTCTCTTAAACACCTCTGCTCCTGACATCGCACAAAATTGCTGGCTCTGCCTCCCTCTTCAAACCCTGTCCCCTATGCGCTCCCTTCAAACTTCTCACCATTTTGCGATGACCTTTTTAATCGCTCCTTTTCCTTACCCTTCTTTTTCCAGCCTCTCTTCCCTGTCAACGTCTCCTGTGTTATCTCTAATTCAACCGACAATTCTTCCGCCACCCTCTGTTTCCTCTTCTTCTCTAACTGCACCACCTCACTAAACTTCACCTCCATTCTTTCATCCAAACTTTCCTGCCCGCCCCCCCCATAACTCCGTTTTCGTCTGCGGCAATAATATGGCTTATACTGCTCTTCCCTCTTCCTGGACTGGATCTTGCACTCTTGCTATTCTTCTCCCACAGATTGAGGTCATTCCTGGAGATGAACCTGTCCCCATTCCATCCCTTGATTTTATTGCAGGGAGACCCAAGCGAGCTGTCCAAATTATCCCCATCTTCGCCACCTTGGGATTCACTGTAGCCACCGCTGTGGGCTCCACAGGCCTAGGTTATTCCCTTCAACTTAAACAGGTCACAGAAGGATTGATCTCTGATGTCCAGCAGCTTGCATCCACTATCTCCCTCATCCAGGATCAGCTAGATTCCCTCGCAGAGGTGGTTCTACAAAATCGCAGGGGTTTGGACCTCTTACTTGCAGAGCAGGGAGGTCTTTGTCTTGCCCTGCAGGAACAGTGCCGCTTTTACGCCAACAAGCCTGGCATCGTCTGTGATAAGTTCCATGACCTCCAAGAAGCCTAAGAAATCGCAGACGACAACTGGCTGACAACCCCCTTCTAACTGTCTGGAATGGACTCTTGCCCTTTTTGCTCCCTATAATTGGACCAATTCTTGAGCTAATAATTGTCTACTCTCTGGGACTTGTCATTTTCCAAAGACTGAAAACGTTTATCAGCCAACAAGTTACCTCCCTCCTTTCTCAGCCTATTCAGGTCCATTACACTAGACTGGAAATACACGATAACGATCAACATCATAATCTGACCTGAGGCACTGAGCTGGTTAGCCAATGACGGGTAAGAGAGTCTAGCTGACCTTTTGCCACTTCCTCCACCTAATACAGGACACCCATCTTGCTGTGGGTGGTTCCCACGACGGGTAACCGAGGACATTTGGCTAATAAGACTCCAACCTAAGACAGGCACAGCTCCCCCTGGTTCCCAGTCTATAAAACAGAGAAGGGGGATATGTAGGAAGCCACATGCACCAAAATGGCTGACATGACCTTCATACAAGGACCTTCAAGTATCCTTGTTTTGGGAGTAGACAATTCACCCTGAGACTTCCTCATTCAGGCAGGTCCTCAGTCAGGTCCATGACAATTCCTGCCCCCCTTTTACCTCGCCTCCTGGCTTTACCCTTTAACGCAGCAACCAATTGGTGGTTGTAGAATTGCATCCCTCATTGTACAACCAATCAGCTTCCTACCTTGTGTATATAAGAATGTGTTTTGGCCCTCAATAAACGAGCGACTGCATACCATCTTGAGCTGTGACACTGTGTCGCTCCCGTGTTGTGACGCTGCGCCGGTTCCAGACCTCTGCTCTCTCACTCAGGCACCGTTCTCAATTGTCCCGTGGGCCTGGACAGTTGATAGACCAAAAAGAAATCTCTATTCTCTTCCTAGGATTTTCCAGAAACATGAAAAAGAGACTCAGAGTTGTGAGTTATTTCCAACATTAGCCATGTATTGTGGTTTTCAGTGTTCAAGTTTATCCTTTTAAAAAAATTATTTCTAAGGGAATAATTGGCTTAAAAGGCCAACTCCAAGAACTCAAGACAGCCAGATCCCACATGGCAGACTACACGGTTCAAGTCCTGGATCTGTCTTGAGAAACTTGTGAGGTGCAAATGAAGGTATACCCAAAATCTCAAAAGGAAGGAGAGGTGGTGGGGAAGGAATTGCAGCATGACTATCGCCCAGTTGGGGTGCTTTCTCACTTTCCCTTTTCTTTTCTCTTCACTGAATGAACATGTCTTTTGGCAAAGTTAAAAAAAATGAAGTATAATTTATTTTAGTATATTCATCTTATATCCTGTTACTTTCCTGAACTTGTTTGTTAGTACTAATAGTTTATAGCCAATTCCTAGTGACTTCCTAAAAACTGAGTCATATCATCCACAAATAAAGGTACCTGGATGTATTCCTTTCTAATATAAATGCTTTTTATTTATTTCTGTAGTGACTCCTCACAACAGTTAGCCTTTGAAGTTCTTACTTTGCATACACTATTTTTACAGCCCCTGGCAGGAGGAAATGGTGCTCGTCTGTGGTGTCAGGTGCCACAGGCATCTTCTCATACTCCCTACTGTGTGCATACATGTCCCAACAATACCACTTAGTCTAACTGGGTGTACAAGCTCTAGCCACCCTGTCAGGATGCTGGACTGCTCATGGCACTGCAGAGATGCACACATACAGGCACTGATGTGTGTCAGGAAAAAGTCTATTTGGCAGTGGATCTGCTTTCAGTGTGGCACTATGCTTCAGCTTATTGAGCCCAGATGGTAAAGTGATCTTGTACATGTTCCTTCCTTGGAATAGTGCAGTTTTGTGGGCCTCAAAAATATCCTACATTGGTATGATCAGGGACTGCAGGGCTCTCCTGCAGCTAGGACTCAGGTCCTTGGTGGCAATGGGAACCACCGAGGACCTCTCACTGACTCTGTTTCAGCACTGGGGTATCTCTAGCATCTCAAACTAGGCCAGAGTGCAGACACTAGAACAAATACCAGCTTTCCAATGTACAAACATCAACACACACACACACACACACACACACACACACACACACACAGAGGCATGAACCATAATCAGGAGAACGTGATGCTCCCAATGGACAAAGTGAACAGCAGGGACTGACACTAAAGGGAAGATGCAGGATCTGCTTAACAGAGTAACTAAAACACAGTCATGGTTTTAAGAAAACACAGCACACTTAAAATAAGTAGAAACATTTCAACACACTTTTGATACACATGTGGCAAGGTTCTAGAAGAGCTTTTGGTGTAGGAAATATTGTGTGTTTAAAATATACAGTCTTCTAAGGGGGCTGTATTAGTGTTTACTTTTTGAATCTAACTTGCAGTCATATCATCATTTAGTCATTTGTTCAACAAGTAATTGTTCAGCAACACACAGTCTCAAGAGTAGTTTGAATACCTGGATACCTATTGGTGAATACAGTAATTTAGACATGGCTGTAGTCCAGTAAAGGAGAGACAGTCATGTTAACTGCACAGAATACACGTAAGCTCTGTGTTAAAGTCTATAAAGAAAACTGTAGCTTTCTATGAAAAAGAGTAACAATCAAAAACATCAATCAGGGACCAGCAGTAATGGCTATGTCGCTGGACTCCCACGTAGTCAACTGCGGTTCACATCCCAGACCCGGTGGCTTAAAATGCACGCTGGGTGCGTGCACAAGCATACCCAAGATCCCGAGAGGAGAATGGAGGAGAAGGGATTGCAGCATGGCCATCCCCCTTGGGGGGTAATTTCTCGTTTTTTGTCTCTCTGTCTCTCTCTGTCTATCTGGTGAGCACACATGTCCTATAGAAAAAACTGCTTAAAAAAAATCACACTCTAAGGAGACTGAAGAATTTACAGGGGAAGAGTGACAGTTAACCAGGTTGTGAGGGAGGAACCATATTTGAGATGATGGAAAAGCTTATGCAAAGAACACAGTAGCAAAATGTTGGTGGAAATATAAAAGGGAAGTAAGGCCCATCTGTGTGAACTGTAGTAGAGAAGAGGGAAGGAATGTAAGAGAAGGTTGAAAAGATAGACAGAATCTTATTGACTATTTGGATTTTAACTCAGAGACGTGGGGGAGGCTTGAAATGCTTTTAGTAGAAGAAAAGTATGATCTAATTCACTTTTTAGAAAAAAATGGCCTAACTATTGTGAGGGCAATGGATGGGGACAGGCAAAAATGGAATTAGGAAAACCAAAATGGAGCCTGTTGGAGATATTCAGGGAGTAGAAAGTGGTGACATGGATTATGGGGAGATGTGAATTTATAATGAATTGAGAATAGATTGGATGTGGGGATAAGATTCTGGAATGACTCATTCACAGATGACTCAAGTATAACTCAACAATTTCTGGATTGAGCAACTGGGTGTGATGATGCTATTTTGGTTACAACATGGGGTACACACAGAAAAAGAGATGCTAACCTTTAGTCAGGTCTTGAAGGATCTTTAATGCTGTCCTTGGAGGGAAGTCGTAAATGTCCTCTGGAATTCAGCAGGAACCCCATTGCTGACTTGGAGGTAACTGTACTCAGATGAGGGACAAGGGAGCGGAAAGAGAAGAGTATGGCCATGGATATAGGTGACTGGAACCAGAGAAAAAAATTGTGTCTGTAATAGGGTACTCATTTCAGGGTCCTAGGTCTAGAAAGTAAAAATGGATGTGACAGATTCAGGGTCATTAAGTCAGTGGCAGTTGAGAGCAAGACACTGGCAAGCATGGCAAGGATAAAGAGCTTAGTAGAATTAAGTAACATAAAAATGTTAAGTCTGAACACCCCTTGCTCTGCTCTGGGAAGGTCAAGGGAAGAGAACAGAAAGAATGCAAGTCAGATTGCAGTAGCCCTTTCAGACAAGATATTCGTATGCCTGTCTTCTGTTACAATACATTGGTTATTAAATGCTTCTGGAAACTTCCCATCCAAATCCAGTGCCAACTTTGATTTCTTTAATATGCTTTGGCATTTGGTAGGTAATCTGTTTTATCTCTGTGGTTACTGTGAGAAAATAAAAATCCCCTTTAGTCTGCATACTGGCCATAGAACGGTTAACAGATTTTTTTGTTTTGTTTTGAGAGGTTTTTGCTATAGGGTGTGTGCTCGCCAGAAAGACAGAGACAGACAGAGAGACAGAAAGCAAGAACAGATTTTTTTTAAAAAAATTTATTTAGTACTCACTGGACATTTAAAAGTGAGAAGAAAACAAAAGCCTAGTTCTAGTTTGGAAATTTATTCCTCCACTACTTTTCCACATTTAGAGTTTCTTTCATTCACTCTATTTTTTTCCTTTTGGAATGTTTACTGGTTGTGACCATTCAAAATAACATCCTTTTTCTTTTTGTTTGTTTATGCTATAGGGCATATGCACTTGCCAAAGAGAGACAGTGAGAAGAAAAATGAGAAAATACCTCCCAGGAGAATGGCTGTGCCACAATCCCTTCTTTATTCTCATCCTGGGATTTTAGGCACACACACACACACACATGCACCTAGCATGAGTTTTAAGCTACGATGTTCAGTACTTGAAATGTATTCAGCCATGTGAGAGCTCAGCCCCTTAATCACCACACCACATGCTGACCCCAATAAAATCCATTTTTAAAGTTTCTTTTGTCGGCGTCCGCCCCAGGGCTTGGGTCTGGCTGAATCATGATCAGGGGGCTGCTGGTGAGGAAGAGAAAGAGGATGAGAAAGAGAAAGCCCTCCATCTTACCAGGAACTGGGAATTGGGAAGAATGAGGCAAAGGAATAGAGTAGAAATGGACACAGGCAGCCTGAGCCTAGGTAGCCCAAGTAACTGATTCTGCCCAGATGAACTGGACGTCTTTATTTATAGAACAAGGAGACATTACATATGTATGTTTTACGACACTTCATACATTGGTTGCCAGGTTTCAGACAATAAGAAGCAGTTAACAAATCTATGAGGGCTTAGTCACATCAGGCCAGTTGTATCCCTTGGTGATAATCCCATCAAGAGAAAATCTCATCTTCCTTTCTAATGCAAAGAACTACCTGTTAGGTGTGGGGAAGGAGCTAAAGATCTTCTCACACCACCACACCCAAAGTAGGCTAAAGAACCTTTCAGATGCAGAGCAGGAATTGGATTTTACTAATTGGGGCCAAGATGTTTCTTGAAGTCCATCAGATGTGTCTGTTGGAACTCCCCTAGCAATTTCCACCCTTGCTCTGTCTGCAGCCAAGGTCAAGGAAAGACAAGTTACAAGGTTCTGCCAAACCCCAAAAGAGCATGTGGTGTTTGCTCAGAGCATGTCCCCACACCTCAGATTCTCTCTCTTAAACGGGTCCCCACATTCTTTTGTGCTTTTCTGTCTCTCTCTCTCTTCTGTTTTGTTGTTTTTTTCTTAGTACTACTTTCCAGTTAGCCTATTCTATGATCACTTTGTTTAGCCCTGCTTCTAGTATTTTGTGTGCGTGTGTGTGCATATAATGTGAAAATTTAATTTTAGTATGTCTTTTATTTTCATGAATTCTCATTTTTTGTGTATTATATTTATTTCTTCTTAATTTAAAGTGACCTTTTTTCTGCATGTTCTCAATGGAGTGAGACAGAGAGAGGGAGAGAGAGAAAGGGAGAGAGAGAGAGAGCAAAAGTGAGAAATCAACCATTGGGAGTAATGACTGCACTGTATTCTCTTTTCCTTCATTCACCTCTTGAGATTTTGGGCATGCATACACATGAACCCAGCATGATTTTCAAGACACTGGGTCTGGGACTCCAATCCCAGACTTGGCTATGTAGGTTCAAGTGCCTTAACCTTTGTGCCACCTCCTGGCCTGACTTGTTTTGTTTTATTTCACCATATGTCATTCTTTTTCTATGCTATTTCCTTTACTTCTTTGAGGAATTTAAATATAATTTATATAAGTTTATATGGAGATTGCCCTGCTAGTGTTATTTTTATTCCTATGTAAATTTATCTAACAAGTGGTGATTATTGGGCTTTCCTTTTTCTTTTTAATTTTTCTCATGGAATTTTACTTTTACCAAATTAAATTTACAAATTTTTCTCTCTCTTTAGTTTTTTGTCTCACTCCACTGGCTTCCAGAAAATTCCATCCAAAGCTTTGGTATAGTTTTTAAATTATAAATTACATTCAGAGTTACTCAAGACCTGGATTCCTCAGTTCAAGGTCCAAACCAGATGCATTGCTCTGCATTCCTCTCCAGCCTCATATTGATGCCAGGAACCTTGACTCCTCATCTACACTTATCTATATCCCTGTAAATTAGTCTATATAATCTAGAAGTCAACAATAAGATTTCTTATTGGGAAACTGAAAAAACCCTGAGTTTCAGACACCAAATGAGGAATTGAGAAGAGAAAAATTCAGTACTTAAGAGAGTGTTCTTGGGTTTATCCTGAACTATATAGGGAACTATTTTTCTTTAAGAGAGATTTTGCTATAGGATGTGTGCATTTGCCAGAGAGACAGAAAGAGACAAATATCCCCCATAGGCATTCTAAGGCAAAAATTTCTTAAAAAAATAATAAAATGAAGTCAGAAAGAACAGAATTTATAGTGTAGCTCAAGAAAAAAAAAAAAAGTCAGAGCAGAGTTTATAACATATCTCAAAAAAGTTACTAATCAGTAATAGTCGGCCATTGCCTTATTTATGTCAAAACAGAAATGTTTCACCTTTTTAAAAATAATTATTTATTTAATTCAATGTGCTGTTATTTTTTAATTTGACCAGAGGGAAAGAAAGAAAAGTGAGAAAGCAAGACACCAAGTCTGGGACTCAAACCATGGTCAGTCATGTGGGAGTCCAGCGCCTCAATCACCATGTCAACTTCCATCTCCATTGTGTCACATTTTTTATGTGTGCCATAATTTAATTGGTCTCCTACACCAGAACTCATATCATGAGTGTCTGACAGGACATTTTTCTTTGACATTCCTGTTTTAAATAAGACTGACATGTGGTTAGATAAATATTGTTGGGTTTTTAAATTTTTTATAGTAATTTCAGTCCAGTAAATGCTATCACTATTTGCCCTTTCTGAAGATATAATTGGTAATTCATTAGCAATGCTCATCTTTCTGCAAAGATGGTGAATGTCCTGTCAAAACTTACTGCAGACATTTTTTTTATCCTTTTATTTTTTTTTTTTTTTGGAGAGGTTTTTTTCTATAGGGCATGTGTGCTTGCCAGTAAGACAGAGAGATACAGAGAGACAGAAAGTGAGAAGTCATCCCCCCAGGGAAGATGGCCACACCATAATCCCTTCTCCTCCATTCTCGTCTTAGAATGTTGGGCGTGCATGCACACACACCTGGCGTGAGTTTAAGCCACCAGGTCCTGGACTCGAACCCTGGTCGAGTCCAGTGACATAGGAGACATGGGAGTCCAGTGACATAGCCATTATGCCAACGGCTGGTCCTTGTAGATTGTCTTTTTACTTAGGCTTACAGGCTTACATGTACCTGATTATATGAATATATGAATACTGGAGAAATCCTTTCACTTCTCAATACCAAGTAGGCTCATCTGTGTTTTATTTTGTTTCCACTTACCCATTAAAGTTAAGGGCTGAATATAAGGTAATGATCTCTACTTTATATTTTTGATCTTTACAAAATCAATCTAATTATAATTCCCTATATCTGAAACACTGCCTTTTACTCATTGAAAAATACATTTTAGTGGGGTTTGTGTGTACTATCAAATAAAGAATATGTAATATTTTACATATTTTATAAATGATTTGTAAGATTAGATGCTTTTGAAAGTCAGTGTGATAAGATTTGATAACAGTTAAATTGTACCATTGAATTCTTTTTTTAAAAGTATTATTTCTTTCACTTTATTTACTATTGTTATTATTTTAATTTGACTAGAGAGACACAAAGAGACAGAGAGAAAGAGTGAGAAAGCAAGTCACTGGGCCTTTGACTTGAACCATTGTCAACCATGTGGGAGTCCAGCATCTTAACTACCATGCCACCCAAAACCCCTGAATTCTTTATTACCTAAGTAGGAATGCATTCTCTTTCATGATTATTTTTAGACAACTGTTTAAGGTCACATAAAAACTGTAGAATTACTGGGACAAGCAATTGGCATAGGGCTATATCACTGGATTCCCATGTAGTCGACCATGGTTCGAGTCCTGGACCTCATGACTTAAACTCATGTTGGTCGCATGTGCTTGTGTGCCCTAGATCCTGAGAGGAGGATGGAGAAGGGATTGCAGTGGGGTCATCCCCCTGAGGGGTTATTTCTTGCTTTCTGTTTCTGTCTCTCTCGGTCTTTCTGGCAAGAGCACGAGCCCTATAGCAGAAACCTCTCAAAAAAACAAATAAAAAACTGTAGAATTGCTGTATATGTGTGATTGGAAGTGTGCTTTTGATATACCATCAAAACAGATTTGAAATTATATCACCATAAGGCTTATGTTAATTAATAACAAAATGGTAGATAGGAGGTAAAGAAAAAAAAAAAAGTAAAAGAAAGAAAGAGAAAGAAAGAAAGAAAGAAAGAAAGAAAGAAAGAAAGAAAGAAAGAAAGAAAGAAAGAGAATATCTCAGCAGTCATGTCCAAAACCAAGAGACCAGGCCAACCCAGACATGCCTATCTAGTTAAGGCTTCTTTTTCTGTCAAAGGATACTCCATCTTCTGAAGGAGACTTAGGAACTTCTGAAACGAACTCAATGATGGGAACACTTGCTGGATCATGTCCAACCTAGGCATTCTACCCAAGCCTCCCTGGCCTCCCAAGCATCTGAGGCCTTTGCTGATATTTGGGAGCAGCATAGGTGCACCCTTCCACAGCCATTTCAAGAAGAAGAATTATTAAATGCTCAAGGGACCCTCAGGGAACTTCCTGGATAGTCTTTGATAATAGGTATTACTCCAAACTATTGGCTCCAAATAAAATTAGTCAGGTTTTTGTTTTTGCTACAGGGCACATGCACTTGCCACTAAAGAGAGAGACAAAGAGAGAAAGAAGAGAGGAAAAACACAATTCCTTTTCTCCTATTTTCTTTAGGAATTGGGGTAGACATAAATACATGCCATCCAGTCAGGAACTTGAACTACACAGTAGATCTTGTGGGATCCAGCACCTTCAACACACCACATGCTGGTCCAGCATTGTTTATTTTTAAAAACATTATTTCAAAGAGGTCAGCAAATAGAATCATGGTTAAGGTACTGATCTCCCACATGGCTTGCCATGGTTTGAAACATGGACTGGTGGCTTGAAAATTACACTAGTCATGTGTGTGTGTGTGTGTGTGTGTGCACCAAAAATCCTGAGAAGAAAATAGAAAGAAGAGTAAGGATTGTGGCAATGAGTAGCAATTCTTTGGGGGTTATTTCTCAGTTTCCTTCTCTCCATTCCTATCACTTTGGTGTGCATATGGCAACCGCTCTCCCAAAAAAAACCTGTTTGCAAACTTTACTCTTTTCATTAGAAAAGAGACAAAGAGAAAGAAAGAGATCTATAGACAGAGAAAGGGGCACTTACAACAGTGTCTTACACGTTATCTACCTTCCAGCATCAGCCAGGCTGAGCTTATGGGTAAAAGTATGCCCAGAACACTCGGGTAGATTTCCAGAGGTGAATTCTAAACCTTTTGTGAGTTAAACCTGCAGTGTGTCAAGTTTTATCGGGTCATCATCATCTGACCCCACATTTATTATTTTTAGCTTTGATTTATGTTCTGTTGGTAATTAGTGGTATTGAGCATTTCCTTACATACTTGACTTTTGCATGTCTTCTTCAGAAATCTTTATTCATGTCTTGATTTAATTTTGTAATCAGGGTTATTTTTTCTTATTGCTATTGGGTTTATTGAGTTTCTCATATGCTCTAAATATTAATCCTTCATTAACTGAATAGATTGAAGATGCCTTTACCCTCTCCTGCAGGAAGTCTCTTCACACTGTTGATTATATGCTGTGCAGAATTATTTTAGTTTACTATATTACTTGTCTCTTTCTGCTTTTTTTTTTTGGAGAGGTTTTTGCTACAGGGCACGTGCGCTCACCAGACAGAGAGAGACAGAGAGACAGAAAGCGAGAAATCACCCGCCGGGGAGATGGCCACGCTGCAGTCCCTTCTCCTCCGTTCTCCTCTCAGGATCTTGGACATGCACACACACATGCCCGGCGTGAGTTTTAAGCCACCAGGTCTGGGAGGGGAACCGCGGTCGACCACGTGGGAGTCCAGCAACATAGCCATTACGCTAACTGCTGGTCCCTCTTTCTGCTTTTGTTGCCTCTGATTTTCAGGTCTTGTTCAACAAATCTATGCTCAGACCAATACGTGAGGCATTTTCTCTATTTTTTTTCTTTTGTAGGTTTGTTTTGTGCCTTACATTTACGATTGCAATCTGTTCTTTCTCACATGAATATCCATTATCTCCAGCATCATTTATTGAAGTGATATTCTTCCCCAGTGTATATTCTTTGCATCATTGTTGAAAATAAGGAGTCGCCAGGTGGCGAGGTGGTTGAGAACTGTACTCCCATATGTTTGGTTGTGGTTTGAGTCTTAGACCTGGTAGCTTGCTTTCTTACTTTCCCTCCCTCTCTCTGTCTCCCTCTGGTCAAATTAAAAATAATAATAATAAATAAAGTTAAATTTTAAAAATCTTTAAAAAAGAAATTAGCTGAGTGTAAAAAGTGATTGATTGCTTTTTTTCTCTTTTGTTAAATTGAGCTATGTGTCTATTTATGTTATTTAGTGTTTGCCATTCTCACGTTATTTTTGTTCATATAGCTTTCTAGTGTACTTAAAGGCTCATAGTGTAACTCCTCCAGCTTTTCTTTCTTTGTTTGTTTCTTTTGTCTATTTAGTATTGCCTTGTCCATTCAGTGTCACCCTGCAGAGGATATGACCAAGCCACAATCCCTTCTCCTTCATTCCCTTTGTGATTTTGGGTAGGAATGCACACATCCGGTTCACTCTTTAAGCCATCCAGTCAGGTACCTAAGTTGCAGTTGACCATGTGGAATCCAGCACCTTTACCATGCTAGCTGTAAGCACAGCACTGTTTATTTTCCACAATTGTTTCAAAGTGGCCAGCAGCTGGTCAAGGTGCTGGACTCACCCATGACAGACCACAGTCTGGAGCTGATGGCTTATACATTTCACTGAGCTTGTGTTTGTGTGTGTGTGTCCAAAACCCTGAGAGGAGAATGTAGGAGAAGGGATTGTGACATGGCTTGCCTCCCTGGGGTCTTACTTTCCTTCTCTGTTTCTGTTTCTTTAGCAAGCACATGTGTCCTATGTACTCCCCTCATTAAAAAATATTTCAAAGTTTATTCTTTTCAGGAGACAAAAGAGACAGAGAGAGAGAGAGAGAGAGAGAGAGAGAGAGAGAGAGAGAGAGAGAGAAAGCCATATACAAAGAAACAGGCACTGACGCCAGTGTCTCAACACATTATTGAGACACCCTCAGCCACAGCCAGCCCCAGATTGTGGGTACAAGTATGATGAGTGCACTCAGGGGGCTTTCAAAATTTGAACTCTAAACCTTCCCAGGTAAGTTAACATTGCAGTGTGTCTTGTTTTATCATTTCACATTTGTTATTTTTTACCTCATAGAAAATGGTCATTCTAACTAGGGTAAAGTGAAAGCTCACTGTAATTTGATTTATATTTTTTTGGCAGTTAGTGATATTGAACATTTTTTTCACACACTTGGCTATTGTATGTCTTCTTTAGAAATGCTTATTTATGGTTTCATTTAATTCTGTAATCAGGGTTTGTTTTTAATTTTGTTTTTCTTTTTTTTTTCTTTTCAGTTTATTGATTTTCTTATATACCCTGAATATTAATCCTTCACTAGATGAATAGATTGAAAATATATTTACCCTCTCCTGAAGCATGTGTCTTCTGTTGATTATTTCTGATGGAGTATCATTTTCATTTGCTATAATATCAGAGGGATTTTTTTTTTTTTTTGCCTTTATTGCCTCTGATTTTCAGGTTTTCTTCAAAATCTTTGTGCCCAGATCAATGCCTGAGACATTTCCCCTGTTTTTTCTTCTTCTTCTTTTTTTTTTTTTTTGAGAGGATTTTACTATAGGGCGCGTGGACTCACCAGACAGACAGAGAGAGACAGAGAGACAGAAAGCAAGAAATCACCCCCCGAGGGGGATGGCCACACCATAATCCCTTCTCCTCCATTTTTTTCTCGGGATCTTGGGCATGCACGCACACGCCCCGGCGTCAGTTTAAGCCACCGGGTCTGGGACTCGAACTGCTGTCGACTATGTGGGAGTCCAGCGACATTGCCATTATGTCAACTGCTGGTCCCTATTTTTTTTTTCTTGAGTTCTGCTTTGTGTCTTACATTTAAGTTTGTAATCTGTGCTTTCTGACATGAATAGCCAGTATCTCCAGCACCATTCATTGAAGTACTGTTTTTTCCCCAGCCTATGTTCTTGGCATCATTTTTGAATATCATTGGCCAGCAGGTGGCACAGTAGTGGAGAGCACTGGACTCCCACATGATGGACAGCAGTTTGAGTCCTGCACCTAGTGGCTTGCTTTCTCACTCTCCCTCACTCTCTGATCAAATTAAAATAAATAATAAATAAAGTAAAATAAAGGAAGACATTCCTAGAAAAGAGAGAGAAGACAGAAATAAACCAGATATGGAAGTAAACACATTATTTCTGACTATATAGAAGTAAAAAGCTTTCTAGGAGAACACAATAAATACTAAATAATTAATAAGATGTTGCTGTTAATCAAGTCCCATAATGTAAGAAATATCCATTAATCTAATATACCAATCATAGTTGAAAGTATAAAACTGTCAAAGATTAGATGCATGCAATGATTGTTTTGAAAACGAATTTAAGAAAGCAGTCATTTTCAGTTACTTTAATATATAAGAATATAAAATCAGTACATTTTTGGTTCAAAACCATAAAATTGTGATACAGTCTTATGATATAAACCTTATTCTTTATTTGGAACCTCTTCTGTTTTATAAGTTTCCCAGGAATTCTTATCAGGCAATATCAGAATAGCATTATACTTGGGGGCAAAGATGCAGCCTAGGAGCCCTGCAGTGGAGACCAAGATGGAGAAGACCTCCACAGTCACCATGAAATTTCCCTTGGTGCTGTGATAAATGGGGGCAAATGTGATCCAGACACTGCAGAACATCAGCATTCTGAATGTAAGGCAGATTCCTGGACAGGAAAACCACAGTGAAGCTTCTCACAGCCAAGAAGCCCATGTAGCCCAGGACACAGTAGAAGGCAGTGACTGAGCCTATTTTGCACATGGTGATGAGGTTTCTGGGCTCAGCATGTGAGTCTATGTCAATGAAAGGGGGAGAGGTTCCCAGCCAGATTTCACAGATATTCATTTGAATCAGTGAACAAATGGGAATGACAAGAGCTGGAAGCCCCTGAGAGCAGCAAGCACCTCATGGTTCTTCCAGGCTTCATGGCCTTGAATACCAGAATCACAGTAATTGTTTTGGTCAGAAGAGTGGAAACAGCCACAGTGAACAAAAGGCCAAAATGCAACTTGTTAGAGGACATAGGTGACACTGTTAGGATGGCCAATGAAGAACAAGGAGCAGAGGAAGCACAGCAGGAGGGAGATGAGCAGAATCAAGCTGAGAGCCTGGTTGTTGGCCTTGACAATGGGAGTGTCTCTGTGCTTTACAAAGATCCCCAAAAATACAGCTGTGAGAACAAAGAAACACAAAGCTATGCAGGCCATGGCTGTCCCCAAATCATCCTCAAATACCAGGAATGTCACAGGCTTGGGAAGGCAGTGAGTTCTTTCACTTTTTGGATACTCTTGAACTGGGCACAAGACACACTGCTTTGCATCTTTGTTGACAAAACAAAGATCTGGCAATTTAACTTCACAAAATAATTGTTATGTTGAAGGAAATGGTCACTTTTTATGTAATTTTCCACAGATAAATCCCCTGAGGTAATAACAAGATATACCAAATTAAGAGCCTATGTTGATGACACTTGGAGTATTCTTTCAGGTTCAGGTGGCCCCAAAGTGATTTAAAACTGTATCTCAGCATATGAGGATTTGTTGGCCCATATTGTAGCTCTGAATTTATATGAGATCGCTTCTCTACTCTCTCTCATGAGTTTTCCTTATGATAAAACTTACATTTCCATGGCTTATCATATTTGTTCATCACAACAGAAATAAATAGTTTTCTTATTAATATTCAAAGAAAACTAACTTTACCTTGTTCTCCTAGAATATTCTTTTATCTCTCTCCTAATTTCTATCTTTTTTTTGGTATATACCATGTCACTCTGTGTACCTACTTTTCTCATTGTATATTTTAATTTTTCTATTAATATTATCATAAGCAGTCCTATGTAAATGTTGAAAACAGGTTTAATTTATTTTTTGTAGAAGTTTTTGCCTTAGGGCATGCGTGTTTGCTAGAGAGAAGGAAAGAAACTGTCGCAGTGAGAGAAAATGTGAGAAATCACCCTCAGAGAGAATGGTCATGCTGCAATTCCTTTTTCTCCATTCTCTCCCCGGTATTTTGGGAATGTGTGCAAACCTTTCTGACATGAGTTTCAAAGCACCGAGTTCGGGACTCGAACTATATTTGACCAAGTGGGAGTCCAACAATAAACCACTATGACAATTTCTGGTCCCAGGAAATTGTTTTAATTTAAAACATTTAAATCTTGAATGGAATTTGATTGCTCCTATATAGCTATTGTTTGAGAAATTGGTATTATAATTGTATGATAGAAGGATGGAATGTTAATTTTGAGGTATCCCTGCAAATACATCTGAGAGCATAGTTTATGAATCTATTTTATTTTTGACAGGCTGGTAATACCTTTTGCCTTTATATATTATGTGGTTTCTGTTGCAAATTCTCACTTCTATTGTTATGTAGCAGGAAAGCAGCCACAGAGATTATGGAAATTAAAAAAATATGAATGCATTATTTTTTTTACAAAAAGTAGATGGTGTGCCTAATACTTTCTCAAGTATTTATTTACTCTTGGTAATACTGAGGCAATAGTATTGGGCTGTCAAAAAAGTCATGACACATTTTTCCCTAGAAAAGAAGAAAACTAAAAATACATTGTGACTCTTTCAACAACCCAATAGCTTCTCTAAGAATTATAGTGGGAGTCACCAGGTGTCATGGCAGTTAAGATCCTAGTGTGGAAAGATGATGGGAGAAGAGTCTCAGGTAAAACAGAGAGCCAAGACATTTATGGGACATAGAAATGGATTATTACTTGTTGGTGATAACATGTAGGGTATCCATACCTGGACTGGTGAGAAATGTATTCATGTTGGAAAATTCACTTTACACGCTAAGTGATGTATAGTGATTGAATGTAAAAAAGAAACTAAAATGATAAAAAAAAAATCTTAGGCGCCCATATGACTTATTGCATTTTGAGTCTCAGACATGGTAACTTGCTTTCTCGCTTTCCCTTTCTATTTCTTTCTTTCTTGTCTCTCTCTCTGGTGAGTGTGCATGACATGTAGCAAATTTAAATAATAATAATGATAAATAAAATTTAATAAATAGTTCTTAGAAAAAATAAATTGGAGTAACAATTAATCACATGTTTTTCTTGCATTACCGATTCCTATTCCAAGAGTCAGAAGGTACTCTAGACTTCTCTCTCAAGAATAGGTTAGGCACCCACATACATGTATTTGTTTTCTTCTGGGTCTCAAACCCTTTCTTTTGCTATTCATTTTTTTTCTTTTTCTTTAAAAAATCATTTATTTAAATTTATTTATTACTATTTTTAAATTTGCCCTAGGGCATGTGTGTTCACCAGAGAGAGAGAGAAAGAGAGGGAGAGAGCGCTAATGGCCAGGGCTGAGACTGAAATCATGGTCAGTTATGTGGGAGTCCAACACCTTATAAATTGTGCCACCTACTGGCCTCCATTATTCATTAAAAAAAAAAATACAATCACCAGGAGGCTTATTCACTCACTAGAGAGAGTCACCCAGAGAGAGAAAGAACTTGAGGCAGCATGACTTCTGTAAAATGGCCATGCTTCAATTCATTCTGCACCATTTTTTCCTCATCATTATTTTGAACAACATAAAAACTCCTGGTGTATTTTCCAAGTCATTTAGTTTGGGATTCAAGTCACAATTTGGGTCATGTGGGATTCAGTCACCTTAACCACCTTGCCATGGACTGTCTCCATATCTCTATTTTTATTTCTTGTTTTGTGCACTTCTTTGGTTTTCAATTCATTCACAAAAAATAAGTATTTTTTTCTTGGTATATTCTTTTTTGACATTAAATGTTTTTTTATGAACAAAAAAAGACAAAACATGGACCTTGAATTTATTGAGCCAAAGCAGCCCTTCTAGGTAAAGCTGCTATACCTTGTGCTAAATAACCTTATGAACTGACAGTATACAGAATACATGTTCTATATAAGTTACCTCAACAACAAAGGAGGAGGAATAGAATACAGTTTTTGAAGATAAAATTCTAACCTGAACATAAATATCTATTTTTACTAACTATGAAAAAAACAAATAATTTCTACTGTTAGAATGCTTGGAGTTGCATAATTGTTATGGAAAAATTAAAACCATAGTTACTCCTTATATATTAGAAAAATGGAAGCATGATTTCTTATAATTTTTCATATTTCACATTTGACAGTACTACATTTTATTTTATTTTATTTTATTTATTTATTTTTATTTAAATTTATTTGTTTATGTTCATTCACTATACATCATTACAGCATACAAAATGAGATTTTTCATCCAGAGTACATTGTATATTGTCTCAGTCAAGCACATCAACATACATGTTATTGTCAACAAATAATTTTCCATTTCTTGTTTCCTGTATGCTTTGCTTCCCCCCATCCTTGATTCCCTATCTCTTACCCTCAGCCATCTCCCACTCTCTTCCCACACTGTCTCTGGTATCTATGTTTACTTTCTATACTGTTTTCCCCCCATTTTTTATTGAATTATTAAAGATCTTAATTAATCTAAATATTTTCATAGCAAACACAGCTGATATATACATTTCCATGAACACAAGTCTAACTTTAGGCATCCTATAAAGTATCACCTAGCTGGGGCTATATATCTTAACTGTGGTCATCGAATGGATTTTTTTTTTTTCCTGAAACTTTTCTTTTATTTTTGTAACTTAATTTACATTCTTTCCCTAAACATCATCATAGCACACAAAATGTGATTTCCCATCTAGAATATACTGCATAGTGACTTAATCATGCATATTATTATCCAAAAATTTCTACCCCTCTTTCTGACCCTCTGTCTTTTCCCACCCTCTTCTCCCACTGTCTCTGGTGTCTACAATTGTCTTCTATTCCTTTTCCACCCACGTCGTAATGATCTCACAATTTCTTAAATAATCTAACTTTTTTCAATAGTAAGTTCATATGGTACTATTAAGAAAACCAGTTTTAACTTAAATTATAGAAATGCTAAGGAACTTTTCTTAAAGCCAGGAAACAGGTTAGGATTTTGTTCAAATGGTAGGTGCATGAACTTATCAGTGTCATGTACTTAATTTTCTGTTCTGGTTCCATTTTTCCTATTAAATTCTGGGATATAATATTCAACTCCAGACTTGTCCCTATGATTAATTAAGCTGGCCACTTTCTTAGTTTTTGAACTCTTCTTTCTGTGTGTCTGTATTTAATTTTCCTGATACAGCACACCCTTGAGAACTTCTTGGAGATATGGTCTGGTGCTGGTAAATTCTTTCAGGTTTTGTTTATTTGAGAATATTCTTGTCTTTTCTTCCCACACAAAAGATAATCTTGGCGGGTACAGTATTCTCAGCTGAAATTGCCTTTCTCTTAACACTTTGAATATATTATCCCATTCTTTCCTCACCCGGATTGTTTCTGATGAGAGATCTGCTGTTAGCCTGATGGGATGTCCTTTGTAGGTAACTTGATGTTTTTCTCTTGCCAATCTTAGTATCTTGTCTTTGTCTGTGGTTTTGATCACCCTGGCTATAATGTGTCTTGGAGAAGTTCTTCTTGGCTTGAATCTATTTGGGGTCCTTTGTATTTCTTGCGACTGGGTCATTGAATGCCTCTCAAGGTTTGGAAAGTTTTCTTGCAGGATCTCATGAAATAGATTATCAATGCCCTTATGGGTCTCTTCACCTTCTGGAATGCCAATTATCTGGATGTTTGGACGTTTGATGGTACCTAGTACTTCTTGCATATTATTCTCAAATTTTTGGGCCATTTTCTCAGTCTTCATGGTGGATTTTTCTAGGTGAGCAATTTTCTCTTCTGCGTCTGAGATTCTATTTTCTGAATGATCTAGTCTGCTTTTAATACTTTCAAGGGAGATTTTGACTTCCTGTATTATAGACTTCATTTCTAACAGTTCCGTTTGACTCTTTTGTAAAGCATGTAATTCCTCTTTTAGATCTTGCAAGAATTTCCTCACCTCCTGGAACTCGTCAATTTCTTTCTCCTTTCTCTTTAGCAGTTCATTATCTCTCTTTTCTTTCATCTCAGTTAGCTTCGCCATTATGAATGTTCTAAATTCTTTATCAGACATTTCCATGATTTGCATTGAACTGCTTGTGGATAAAGAGGAGTTATTCTTTTCCCTTGGAGGAGAGGTATTTTCTTGCTTTCCCATATTTCTTGTGGTCCTGTGGTGATTTCTTGTCATCTGATGGATGATGTTTTTCTTTAGAATTCTTGAAGTTCAATCTGAGTGTTCAGGAGCAAGCACAAAGGGGTGATCTGGAATCTCTTTGCTGTTCTGTTGTGATCACTGGTGCAGCAGATTCAGTAGATATTGAGGAATATGTTAACCCTAATAGTATTTCAATGTTTAGCTACAGTGCCCTTAGATCCATCTAGAAACCCATTGAATGGATATTGAAGAGTGGAGAGAAAAGAAAATGAAAGAGAGAAACAACAAAGAAAGTGAAAAAAAAATGACAAAAAAAACAAACAAAAATTTGTAATTATTGTTTTTCTTAAAAAAGAAATTTAAAACCTCCCAAAATAGTTTTGTGCCATGCAAAATAACTAGTTAGCAGGAGCCATGAGGAATCCTCTTCTGAAGGCCTCAACTCTCCTGCCTGGGTGGAAGGACCAGAAGGGATTATTAACAAAACAAAAGGTGGAGCTGGGAGCAAGAGAAAAACTTTACCTTTAAAAAAAATGTAAAAAGGAAAAATTACAAAAAATTGAGAGGACAGAGCAGAGAGAGATAAAGACAGAGGCATAGAGACAGATAGAAGGCCAAAGGGGTTTCCTACCATGCTAGCTTTGTTTGCTGGAGGCTGAATTATTGGTAGAAAATCTTCATTTTTCCTGTCCCCTGAAATGACTAGTTAGCAGGAGCCATGAGGAATCCTCTTCTGAAGGCCTCAACTCTCCTGCCTCTACATTTTATTTTTATAATAGTTTGACTTTATATTTTGTATGACAGCAAATTTTGTGGTGCCCAAGCATGAAATTTATTTGAATTTTGAGTCTTCAATCTTTAAACTGTTTCTTTTTCTTCCTGCAATATAATTCAAAGTGCAATATTCTGATATTAGCCAATTCTTTGTTCTTAAATGCACAAGTGTTTGATCATGGTTGAAAAGTTTAAAATATTTTTATTAAAATTTATCTGTAATTCCATCATGCTTATCATCTGGGTATAAAAGTCAGATTCAAAGTTTAAGGCACCCATAGGTAACCTTCATGATGACACAACTTTCATTTCATGACTAATGTGGTCTAGTATGAGATTTAAGATTGACATTGTCTTACCCAGCACTAAACTGCAAGGTTGTCCATTGGAAATCATTTCAGAGTTGAGCCTAATAGAATGAGCATGGCCAGATAACAACTTACACAAAATAGGGCAGTAATAGTGTTTATAAAATAAATATATCAAAACAATGAATATGTGAATTAAGAATAGTGGTGCTCTATGAGTCATTTCTGTGTGTGGGGGGGGGGTGAGAGAGAGAGATTGAGAGAGAGAGAGAGACAGAGTTTTGTTATGCAGACAGTGTGCTCACCAGAGACAGAAAGTGAGAAATCACCTCCCAGAGGTGATGGTCTTGCCACAGTCTTCTTTTCCTTTCTCTTCTGGAGATTTTGTCCACACATGCACATGTACCTGGCATGACTTTCAAGTCTCAGGATTTGCAATTAAAGCACAGTCATCCACATGGGACAGTGCCTTCACCATCACATCACCTTCTGGTCCCCATGTTTTATTTTTAATAGTAACAGTTTCATTTTAATATATATACACACACACATATATATATATATATATATATATATATATATATATATATATATACATATTTCATTCTTGTTTGATTTGAAATGTCTGACTCTGTGCACAAGACACAAATAAAACAGCAAACAGGTATTCCTTCTTGTGGAATATTTTGGAATCCAGAAACACAGCTGTGACCACACACAGATTCAGGAGCCTGAGCAGAAAAGAGAACCATTAGTCATAATTATATATGTTATGAACTGTCTTGTTGGGATGTATCTATTGTTCTCCACTTCAGAGAAAGCTATTACCTTTAATAGTTCATCACTGTGTATCATTTAAACTCCCCTCACACTGATATTAGCTAGGTTTTATTTTAAATTTTTTTGTTGTTATTTGTTTTTTTTTTTTTTTTTTTTTTTTTTTGAGAGATTTTTGCTTTAGGGCAGATGCTCTCACTGGTGAGACAGAAAAGTGAGAAAACACCCCCTGACATGATGGCCACACCACAACTTCTTCTTTATTTCTTTTGAGGATTTGGATCAGCCATGCACATGTCCCTGACATGTTTCAAGTCTCTGGTTCCAGGACTCAAAACTGCAGTCTGCTGTGTGGGAGACTAGAGCCTTAACCACTATGCTATCTGCTGGCCCCCCTTACATGGACTTGTAATAAAGCACTAGTATGTTTCCATTTGGTTTTGATGTATTATTAATATTTTTAAATTTTTTAAAATTATTTTATTTATTATTACCTTTAAATATGAACAGAAATACAGAGAGAGAGAGGGGAAGGGAAAGCGAGAAAGCAAACCACCAAGTTCAGGACAAGAACTGTGGTCAACCATGTGGGAGTCCAATGTTTTAATCATCATGGGACCTACCAGCCCTCTTTATGTATTATTTGCCAACTATCTTCAAGGTAGCTAATTACGGTACCCTACTCATAACTAAAAAATTCCCTTTGTCACTCTTTCCTGTTCTGTAATCACTTTCTTTAAAACAATCTTAATGATGGTTTTACAAGGTAAATATTCTAAAAAAATGTGTTCCCAAGAATATGTATACTATGTCCTCATAACTGGTTGGATTAGAAAATTTTAAGTTCATGATTTTAAAATATCTAAAAATGTGATATGTAGGTGCACAATAAAATGTTAACTTAAATTTCATGAGCAAGAAGAATGATGAGCATGTGGTTAATTCACTTTCGGGCTTCTGAGGCCAGATGAGCACTGTTTTTCATATATAACACAGTATGTGCAAAGCATAATCATTACATAAATTTGTAAGAGGTTTTACCTCAGGGTGTGTGCACTTGACAGAGAGAGAGAAAAAAACAGAGACAGTGAGAGGGAAAATGAAAAATTAGCCCACAAGGGAGATGGCCACATCACAATCCATTCTCCTCCATCTCCTCCCAGGATCTGGGCCATGCATGCACATGCACCCAGTGTGAGTTTCTAGACAATGGACCCAAGACTCAAACTGGGGTTTGTCATATGGGAGTCCAGCATTGTAATACTACATGATCTGCTGGACCCTGTTGTATAAGTCTTCTGCCTCATCTATTTGGCTGAGATTATATTCAATGCTTTGAGATGTCTAGTACAACAAAGAATGATATCCAAGAGGCTGGCAGGTGGGAAGGTGATTAAGACACTGGATTGTCATTTGGCCAATTATAGTATGAGTCTTGGACTCATTGACTGACTTTCACATTCTCCCTCTCTCTCTTTCTCTCTCTATCTCATCAAATTGAAGCAGGCTAATAATAAATAATTGAATAAATAATTGTGTAAAAAATAAGAATTTATGCAAAATGACAAGGTGAAATGTGAATGGTATCTACAAAAACATGAATGGTATTTTAATCTGTAATCTCCTTGTGTTTAGAGTATAAGAAGGACTTTGTTGACAAATGATGAGGAATTTCAGGGTACACAGAGGAACTTTTTTTAAACACACACACACATATATATAGACATATATATGAGTCATCTGCTTTATAAAGATAGAAGGCATTTCAGTCAATGATGAAAAGCATATATGATAGTGGTTCTATAAGATAGTAGGCTAGGCCATATAAATTCCATGTGCAATGTGCAATATCATCTGTTTGTGTAAGTGCAATCTATGATGTTCATGCAATGGCAAAATTTCCTAAAAATGCATTTCTCTGAGACCAGCAGATGGTACACTGTTTATAAAGCTGGATTCCCACATGGCTAAATGCAGTTTGAGTCTCAGATCTGGCAGTTGAATGTCACACCAGATGAATGAGCATGTAAGCTCAAACTTTTGAAAAGAGAATGGAGGAAAAGGGATTGTGACATGGTCCTCTCCCCAGGGATTGATTTAAGTTTTTTTTTTGTTTTTTTTTTTTTTTTTTTTTTTTTTTTTTTTTTTTTTTTTTTTTTTTTGTCTCTCTGGAAGCACACATGCCCTATAGCAAAAACTTATCTGAAATGAAAATGAAGTTAAATTAAAAAAATGCATTTCTCTCATTAAACAATGTTTGACTCTGTATACATATCCATTATCACATTGAAGAAACATAAGAAAACAAATTAGTATATAAAAAACAGATGTTTTTCTACAGTAAGCAAAGTCACATAGTAAAAAGTCAGGATATAAAAGGCATATTTTAAAAAATAATTTCTATTTTCACTGAGGCAAGAACTTAATTCATTTTACTTTAGATTTCTGTCATAGGTCATTTTCTTTCACCAGAGAGAGAGAAACTGAAAAAGAATAAGTGGGAAGTTAATCCTCAGGAGGGTGGCCACACCAATGATCTTTTTCCTCCATTTTTTTCCTTTCAGGATTTTGGGCATGCATGCACATACACATGCCAAGCATCATTTTCAAATCACCAGATTCAGGACACAAACCATGGTTGACTAAGCGAGAACCTAGCTCCTTCACTACTACACCACCTGCTAGCCTGGTGAAAAGCAAATTGAGTACTGAGTTGTGAGAACAGAGCAGGAGAAGGAGGAGAATGTGAGGGAAGACATTAAGGAGAAAAATAGAAAGATATTTATGGGACACAGAAGTGGATTATTACCTGTTGATAACAACATCTATAGTATCCCCAACTGGACTGATGTGAAATTTATTCATATTGGAAAATGCACTTTACAAACTAAGCGAAGTATTGTGATTGAATGTATTAAAAAAAATAAGAAAATACAATATGTTACATATTTTTTTGCTTTTACTTTGTCATCTCTTCACTGATGACCAAGACTTGACCATGGGTGCTTCTGTAGACAAAATCTCCTACATTCACCAATTGCCAACTGTGATGAGAAAATCTCATAAAATTTTGGATATATACTGTACCATTTTTCTGATTTAATAAAGGGGCATATTGTACCCAATGCTATTTGTCAGTTGCCTTTTCCGCAAAAAGGGATGAAGTTGGATTAAAAGCATGACTTACAAATTAGGAATACATTTAAGGTAGAAGTAGGTGGGCAGTCCATATCTATCAAGTAATCCTTCTATTTTAACATCTCTTCCCTTTTTTGTAGATGCTCAGAGTGGTTTGAGTGGTCACTAAGTTCTGTGGTCATGTGAGATGCATTCCCTATTTTCTTCCTAAAGACAATAGAAGAGTGGTTGTAGATCATAAGAAAAATTCTAGGAAGTTTCTCAGCTAGTGATTTGTACTCGGAATAATAAAATTACTGGCTTGGAGTAATTAGAGGCTAAATTGGTCATTTATAAAGGGCACACATGGGGCCAGCCAGTGAGTGGTGTGATTAAGGTGGCTGAATCACACATCACTAAGCCAGCATCTTGAGACCTGTACCTGCAGCTTACAGAACACACTGGGTGGGGCCAGCAGGTGGCATGGTGGTTAAGGTACTGGTCTCCCACATGGCTGACTGTGGTTTAAGTTCTGGACTTGATGGTTTGCTTTCTGATTTCCCCTTTCTCTTTCTGTCTCTCACTGACCAAATTTTTAAAATAAAATAAAATAATTATAATTATTTAAAAAGAAAGCAAAACGCTGGACACATGTGTGCTCATGTTCCAAATTCCAGATAAAAACAGAGGTGATGAAAAGATTCCATCATGATTATTCTCCCTGGGTGGTGATTTTTCACTTCCCCTCTGTGTCTTTTCCTAACACATGCACGTGTAGAAAAAAAATAAGAATTATTTATTTATCTTTACTTATTATTGCTATTTTAAAAATTAGACTAGAGATAAAGAGAGACAAAAAAACTGAGGCACCAGGTCTGGGACTTGAACCACAGTCAGCCATGTGAGAGTTCAGCACTGTGACCACTATACTATCTGCTGGCCCCATGTAGAAAAATTTTAAAAAAGGCACTATGTGTATGAAAAGCTTTAGATTCTTTATAGCGGTAGGGGTAGTATAAAGTTATACACTTCTACAAGTTGAGCCAAAAATGTACATTAAATACGTACAATGTTTTGGATACTATTTGCACCTCCATTAAACTTTTTTTTTAAAGAACAAACCTGTTTTGTTCTTTATCTTTATTTTGAACTTCTTTTAGTATATGTGTTACTGTCATGGGACATAAAAAGAAACGATTTGTAAAATATATATAAATTTAAAATATTTAAATTCTTTTTTAATTTAGAGAGATTTTTGCTATAGGGCATGTGTGCTTCCAGAGAGACAGAGAGAAACAGAGACAGAAAGTAAGAAATCACCCTCAGGCAGGATGATCATGCTGCAATCCCTTCTCCTCCATTCTCCTCTTGGAATTTTAGGCATGCATGGCTACACCCCTGGCATAATTTTAAAGCCTCTAGGTCTGAGACTTGAACTATGTTCCACTGAATGGGAGTCCAGTGATATAATCAATATGCCTTCTGCTGTCCCCAGCTTTTAAATTCTAAAGACGTTTTCTATTCCTACTGAGCATGTATCCTTCCCAGAGAGAGACAGACAGTGAGAGATGAGAAAAAAGCACCCTCCTGTAGGGAATGAACTGTAATCCGTTCTTCATTTCTCCTTTCTTTTGGGATTTTGGGAATATATGCATACACATATGCCTGGCATGTTTTTTCAAGCCTCCAGGTCTGGGACTTGGGCCATGTGGAATTCAGCTGTCTTATTCAACACACTGTAGATTCATTACACTAGAGTATTTTTGGAAGAATTACTCATTTAATTTTGCCTACTATCATCTTTTTCAATTTGCTATAGGTCATGAGAGCTTATGAGAGAGAGAGGCATTGAGGGAGAGAGAGAGAGAAGAAAGTAAAAAAACAAACTCTCAGGTCTGGGACTCAAAGTGCAGTCAGCCATGTGGAAGTCTATAGACATAACCACCATACCACTTGCAGGCCTCATTAAGGAGATTTTTAGTAAAGCATGTTAGTCCCTTAGTTTAGAATTTATGACATTCTTTTGCAAAAATTATTAACTTATTGTTTATACCACTGTTCTTTCAGTCTTTAAATTTTTAAAATAGAAGCACTCTCATTTTTAATATATTTAGGTTACCATTTAGAAAAAACAACTTGCTTTTCCTAGAGTCAACTTCAAACTTGCTCAAAGTGCAAACCAAATGTTGTTATCACTAGTACAAGTAGAAATAAAAATGCAAATTAACTTTCTGATCTTTATTTTTATGTATGTATAGTATATTTACTTATTTTTCTCAAAGTATTTATCTAATGTACTGTCTCTTTTTGATAAAGGTATTTTATACATAATTTATTAATTTATTTTTTTACATTATTTATTTTTTTAATTAATTTATTTTAAATAATTATTTATTTTATTTTTTTTAATTTATTCATTCATTTGTTTTTGAATTTGACCAGAGAGAGACAGAGGGTGAGAGTGAGAGAGAGAGGAAGTGAGAAAGCAAGCCACCAGATTCAGAACTCAAACCCTGGTAGGCCATGTGGCAGTGTCCAGCACCTTAACCACCACGCCACCTGCTGGTCCCAATTTTTTTTTTTTTTTTTATTATCATTGTTTTTAGGTTTGCTCTAAGGCATGTGTACTCACCAAAGAGGGACAGAGAGCAAGAGTGAGAGGGAAAATGAGAAAACACATCACCAGGCCCAGGATTCAAAACACAGTCAACCATGTGAGAGTCCAGTGCCTTAACCATGATGCCACCTGCTGATTCCATGATTTAATGCTTATTTGAAATATAAACTTATTTATATACCAAGTAGAATATCCTGAGACTATATGTATCAAAAGTGGTTCCATGTTTTAAAATTGGATCACTGTTCCTTCTTTCATAATTTTTGAAAACAGTATAAGGAAAATTTAAATTAATTATGTTCTGATTAAGACAGACACAATAAAAAACTGTAGCCACCTGTAGGTCATTCATGCCAGTAAAAGAACACAATTGCTCTACTACCCCCAAATGCTCATTTTGACTTTAGAATATTCTAAGATTTCTTCCAATATTTTGTCCACCTTAATTGTGTTTATTCTAAGTTATATTAAAGTTATATTGTGACTACTTTTTATACTTTCTCCTCCAATTATTTTATAAAAACAAGGACAGGGGAAGAAGACAGGCAGACTCAAGAGGACAGAGGAGAAAGAGCAGCTCAAGGAGGGTTAAGGGAAGGGGCCAGCCTCCAAGGACAATTCACAGAGAGCACACAGAGTGGAACAATCATGTACAACTAATGGCTAACTCACTTTAGAGAAAATAACCACAATGGAACGTGTTGATCCAACTTCTGTGGATTTTAACAGCATTAAACAAATAGTAACAGTAGTTTTGTGAAACAAGCACTTTGAACCTCTCTCGGTTACAAAATTACAAAGCTTGTTGTCTCAGGATGGAATGGTCCCCAAAGCTTTACTTAGTCATTATAAAATCATAAAGGCTGGGAGAGAAAAACAGGCAAAATATGTTTTTCCAAAAATTGTTTTTCACCAAAATGGAGGGTGACAGGTGCAAAGCCCCAGGGTAGAGAGATCCCCAGAGTTCCTGGATGGGACTTAAGTGAAACAGTAAAAAGTCAGGAAAGTCAGAGCTGCTCAGATTAAGCGTGAGTCTCAGTACCATGACTCCTGTAAAATTGCCCTTTTAAAATGTTTCTATCTGTTTTTCAGTCTGCCATGCCTGTTTGGCACACGCTTTGGACAGGTTGAAGTGAAACTGTGGAAGTGAGAATACCCTGTGCCCTCCACAGAGTTGCCTTTCCTAACAGACGGCTGAGCCTGGAGACAAAGTCCAGTTCCAGCTCCTTCTCAGCTCACACACATAGGGCTTTTTATCTGTGTTGGGTCAGCTCAGACATGTCATTACCATTGGTTAGCATCTTGCTACTTCTGCAGCCTTTACAAACAGCATATGAGATGGTTAGCTGTGGTAAATACCTGAAGCCAAGTGTCTACAAGGATGGGGACCTGGTATTGGCTGCTTTTATTCCTCTTTATAGCATGGTGGAAAAAGAAGATACACTTACACAAAATTATCATATAAGGCCAACTCATGAAGTGAGAGGTTATTGGTAAGTTGTTGGTTATATGTATCTTAAAATATGATTATAACTGTGTAATAATGTAGTTTGCATATGTGTGTGTGTGTGATTAATCCCACTAGAGAATAATTTAGTGTGCACAGAAATGAGAGAAGTGCAGAATTGTGAACTCAGGATGTTCTGCCTTATTATCCTCTTATTATTATTTTTTTTTACTTTCAGTTTCACCATTTCTTTTGAGACAGAAGAGAAAAATTAATATAGTTTGTTGTCCACTTTGTCTGCACTATCATCATATTCAGTCTTTGGGAAGCTCAGAATGAGTGAAATTGTTTCTACCTCAGCCCCTTTATAACCAAGACCTGTATAGTGAGGCCCACATGCATATTGAGACACTGATCTCCTGACATAAAGTTAATGTTAGCATCAAGGTGCTGACTCTGGTGCTCACCACTAACTAGGGGATTGTAGAAATGTGCTTTGTAGAAAAGTCATGGCTTTGTAAAGCCACGACAATATATTAACCAGGAAGGATTGCCACACCTCACTCCAATATCCATTCTCCTCTCAGGCATGCACATGTGCCCAGCATTATTTTCAAGCTGGAAGACTGGTACTTATACCATGGTCAGTCATGTGGAAATCCAGAGCCTTAAACACCATGACATCTGCACATGTCTTTATACATTTTAAAGCAGAGTAAAGAATGCTTTATTTAAAGCCTCAAAAATATATGAGAAATCTGACTATGAAATTTTGCAGTAGTTCAGGAATATTAGGGTCAACTCTGAATATAGGAAGGACAAGTAAGGATTTAAATCCAAAGAACAAGTTGGGAGTAATTGGATAGAATATTACTAAGTGGCAACATTACAGGTAATGGAGATTCTATCCAAATTCACTTGTGTGAATTATATGCAAGGGTACAGATAGGACTGAACAAACTCTCTGAAGTCTGATTAAAGTTTTATCAAGGGGCCCGCAGGTGACCTACTGGTTAAGTAGCTCTACTCCCACACGGTCAAAGTTTGAGTTGCAGACCCAGCAGCTTGAAACTTACTTTGTGCTATACACAGTGACTGTTTTCAGTCTGATTTTAGCCCAGCAACAGGAGTCATTAATTCCTCTGAGATTTGTAATGGGGACACAGTGAACATTTACCAGGCACAGAAATCAAAACCACAGTAACACAATTATACAGAGTCCATCCCCTATCGACCTAGAGTGGAGTCAAACTCTTAACTCAGCATGGAGGTTAAGGCAGCTGGATTCCATATGGCTATCTACATGGTTTGAGTACTGAATAAAGTTGCCTGAGAAACATGCCAGATGGAAGTTTGTCTCCCTATCCAATCATCCCAAGTGCAGAATGAAGGAGCAGGAATTGTGGAATAACCATCTTCCAGGGGGTGATTTCTCACTTTCTTTTTTTCTCTCCTTCCCTGTGTTTCTTTATGGTGAGTGCACACCTTATAACAACAAAAAAGTAACAGTAAAATATAACAACAATTCAGAAAATGTTGAGTTCTTATTTCATAAATATCTCTAGTCTCACATGATTTATTTACAAATCAGGGGACAAGCAGATGGCATAGCACTTATGTTACTGGTCTCCACATGACCAACTGCTCTTTGACTCCTGGAGCTGGTGGTTTGAAAATCACACCTGGACATGTGTGCATGCATGCCCAGGGTCCCAGGAAGAGAAGAGAGGATAGGGGATTTCCAGATGGGCCATGCCCTTTGGAGATAATTTCTCACTTTCTCTGTCACTGTGTGACCCTCTCTTTCTTCAATAAACTAATGCACCCTAGGTCAAAACCTCTCAGGAAAAAAAAATGAAATTTGTTTGTTTATGTTAAATTCAAAATTTAAGTGATTATGACCAGAATAAATCCAGAGAATGGAGACAGAATTAAAGATATTACATAACAATAATTCAGTAAGAAACAAAATTGAGCAATTTTTTAAATCTCAAAAAATAGTTTTAGCTAATATTCATTTAAAAGTAAAGAACTACCAAGTAGGAAATGAACAATTAAAAGATCAATTAACTGCAGAGAAAAATGTTTTTAGAAATTGGTAGAAACAATGTAGTCAATAAGTGAATCCAACATCTGATTTAAATATATAATTTTCAACGAAAACATACTTAACAACAGTTTTTTCAAGCAATTGATGTAGAAGTGTATAAAACTATAGAAAAAGCCACCAAAAAGGACCTGAAATGTGGCAAATGGTTAAAAATCTGACAAGACAGAGGCCACTTTTTAAAATTATTTATTTAATGTTATCTGTTATTATTTTGTTTTGAATGTGCTATAGGACATGTGTGCTCACCAGTGAGAGACAGAGACAGAGAGAGAGAGAGAGAGAGAGAGAGAGAGAGAGAGAAAGTTGCCAGGGCCAGAACTCAAACTGTGATCAGCTTATTTGAAAGTCTAGTGCCTTAACCACCGTACCAATTGCTAGCCCCACCAGATGTTATTTAAAAGTTCTAGAACATAGGGAAAATAAAAAATGCTTCAGTCATGGTTTCTGGACCTACATAGAAACAAGATGACATGTGGGTACATTTGAGAAGGATTATAAAGGTTAGTGTAATCATGAGGACTATAACTCATAATTGAGTACTATTCTTTCCAATAGTGCTAAGGGAGTATGATGCCAATGTATCCTCAAAAATAATAGGAAATATTTTAGGTGATATATATATATATATATATATATATATATATATATATATATATATAAACTACCATAGTCCAGTTGTTCCATGTTATATTTAAAAATCCTAAAACTATTTTGGATGATACACACACACACACACACAAACACAATATTATAACGTGTCTATATATACATTTTTAAAATGTATAAAAAATGATGAATGTATACACTCTTTATTCCCAGCCTGTAAAAGAAGTTGTCTTTTCTATACATTAATGATCCTCCTTTAATATCACCTCTGTTCAAGTGACAGAGTCATCATCCAGCTAAACAAAAAACTCATCTCCCTCACAAGGCCCTGGGAACCTCTGTTCATTGTTTAGACACAATTTGCTTATGTAGAGAGAAAAACATTTCAAGGTTTTCTAGAGCCCTGTGAATATTACTCACACCAGCTCTATGTACCAGTGCAGGAGAATCTCTGAATGCATTCCTAGACTTAAACCTTTATGTCTTGTGACTTTGCTGAAGAATTTACCCTGAATTACATGAATTTATTGTATTTCCTAACACTGTCCCCTCTGTGTAGGTACAAATGGGAGAGCTACCAATATATATTGGCCTTTCTCTTTGCCATTGAGGAGATCAGTAAGAGCCTCCATTTGCTCCCTAACCTTTCCCTGGGTTATGATATCTACAATGCCTTTCCCAGTGACAAAAGAACTTTACAAAATCCTCTGTTTTTGCTCTCTGGAGGAAATCAGACCCTGCCAAACTATAACTGCCAGACACAGAAACAACCTGTTGCTATCATTACAGAAAACACGCCAACATTTTCAACCCATGTTGGAACCCTTTTGGAACTCTTTAAAAGCCCACAGGTAAGTGGGTTGCCAGGATCGGGAATGAGAGTTGGGTAGCTTTTAATGCTATCTTCTCACATATGAGCAAAGAAAAATTGAAAGCTGGGTTTACATACCCCTTGCATCCCTCAACACTTCTCTTGGTTGGTCGTGCACAATTTTCTGAAACACAGAATAAAAACACAAGTAATTTCCTGAGTTATGGGATTATTAACAGTACAAAGATGAGAGAGAAAGAAAAAGAGCAGAGGTGGGCTAGTTGGTGATATGATAGTTAATGTGGTTGAATCACACATGGCTGACTGTGTGGTTCAAATTTTGATCCAGGTGGCTTAAAGAACACACTGGGTTTGTGCACTTGCATGTCCCAAATCCCACCATTGGAAAATTTAGAAGAAGAAATATTAATATGCCCATCCCCTGTGAGGGGTTATTTCTCACTTTCGTCTGTCTCTCTGTGGCAGACACACACAATACAATTTGCCCTCTAACAAATTAAAAATAACAAGAGAAGTGGAATCTGTTCAGTTTCACTCAAATGCCTGTCCATATTCATTACATTCATTTCCCACTGATGGGAAAACTGATGGCGAATTTAAAGATGTCTCCTAAAAAGTATGAACTGAGAGGACATTTACCTTATCTTGAGAGAGGAAAATATCAGGGGACATTTATTGGACAATTTGATACAAGATATAAAAAACATTTGCATTCATTACAATATTGAACAAAGAAAGGACATTCCAGCACTGGAGATCCTCCTAGTTGGGTATGTCTCAGTTACAGTAGTTGAGGTATACCAGCTCCCTCTGCCCTTCCTCACACCCATGCTGGTGGATCTCTTGAAGGCGCGTCCAGTTACTCTCCACATAATAGCTCTCCACTTCAGAGATTCTTCCACGGAAGCTGTCTAATAAAAGTTTCAGGAAACTTTACTGGCACACATATTAGCTTAAGGAGAATCACAATCTTGAAAAACTACATTTTAAAAATGTCAGAGAGGACATGGATCCTGAACTTCAGCTGTGAAATAGTGCTTGTAGAGACTTCAAATGAAGATTTTCTGCTGAGACTTCTTCCTCACTTATTTCTAGTGAGTAGTGTTACCTTTCTCTTTGTCTCCATTTCTCTCTGTCTCTCTGTGTCTCCCTGAGTTTTTAAATTTTTTTAAGGTAAAGTACTTTCTGGGCTTTCAAGTCCCTTTATTGTGTTAATAGGTGCCTCTTCCCTTCTTTTTAGGAAAGGCACAAACCCAGGCCCATCTCCACATAGATCCTGAACTTCAGCTGTGAAATAGTTCATGCCATGCAGTTTTCAATTTTTTCATTTTAATATTAAAATCTGTAGTTTTTTATTATCCTTTTTTTCTTCTTATATTTTCTTCTTTCCTTTTCTCTAATTCTTTTCTTTTTTTATCTTTACTCATTGGCTTCTCAGCCTCTTCTCACTGTCTAGAGAGGTCCAAGTGAACAGGATCTAAACATCTGAATATAGTTAGGGTCAGAATATTGCTCTAGTCCCACTGATTCTGATGCAGAAAGAGTGAGAACAGAACAGAAGAGAGATTGCAGATCACCTCCTCCTGCATGCCTCTGAACACTCATACTGAACTTTAAGAATTAAAAAAAATGCACCATCCATCAGATGACTAGAAATCACCACAGGGTCACAAGAAAAATGGAAAAACAAGAAAATACCTGTCCTCCAAGGACAAATAACTCCTCTTTTTTTGTTTATGTCTAATTTTTAAAAGTTTTTTTTACTATCATCATAATCTTGTTTATATTACGTTGGATTGCATATAACTTTACAGTGTATTATATTGCTTTTTCAAAAGGGAATGCCATGCATGTCAGTCAATACAGAGACATTAATCTCCCCACTTCATCATTCAATACGTTTTAATGTTTTTCCCAATCATTATTATTATTCTAATTTTATTAAACAGTCAATTACTATTTCTCATTTTGCTTGTAAAAAGACCTTACCCATCATGAAATACTTCTCAGACCAATCCAATTGAGAATACTATACATGCCATCATCAACAGGTAATAAACCATATCTATTTCCCACTAACGTCCTGCCTCTCTATTTGTTCTCTTGCTTTCTCTATCCTCTTCTCTTCTGCCCCCCATTTCACACTGTCTTATTCTCGTTAATATTTTTGCTGCTTTTATGTTCTCCAATATAAAAATAACTCTTCATCCTCAGACAATATGATGAAATTTATGGAAATGCATGATAAAGAATTTAAAATTTTCATGGTGACAAGACTCACAGATATGTAAGAGAAGGGAGACAATGAACTGCCGAAGAGGCAGCAGAAAGGAGCTGATGAGCTTCACGAGGTGAGGAAATTCTTGCAAGATTTAAAAGAGGAAATTCACACTCTAAAAAAGAATCAAATGGACCTCTTAGAGATAAAGACTACAAGACAGGAAGTCAAAGCCTCCTTTGAAAGTTTTAAAAACAGACTAGATCATACAGAAAATAGAATCTCAGATGTACACGATAGAATCGCTGGCCTAGGAAAATCCACCATAAAGCCTGAGAAAATTGCCAAAATAAAAAAATGATAATACTATACAAGAAATACTAGATATCATCAAACGTCCAAACATCCTGATAATTCGTATCCCAGAAAAGGAACAGACCCATAAAATCATTGACAATCTATTCCATGAAACCCTGGAAGAAAACTTTCCAAACCTACAGAGGCATTCAAAGAACCAGTCCCAAGAAATACAAAGGACCCCTATAGAATCAACCCAAGAAGATCTTCTCCAAGACACATTATAACCAGATTGACCAAAACCACAAAGAGAAGATACATAGATTGGCAAGAGAGAAATGTTAAGCTACCTACAAAGAATATTCCATCAGGCTGATAGCGGATCTCTCATCGGAAACAATGCAAGTGAAGGAAGAATGGGAAAATATATTAAAAGTGTTAAGGAAAAAGCAATGCAACCACGGATACTATACCTAGCAAGACTATGCTTCATATGGGAAGAAAAGACAAGAACATTCTCAGATAAAATCTGAATGAATTTACCAACACCAGACCAGAGCTCCAAGAATTTCTGCAGGGAGTGCTATACCAGAAAAATTAAATACAGTCGCATAGAAATAAGACTTCAAAAACTAAGAAAATCTTCAACTTAATCATGGGGACAAGTCTGGAGTTGAATATTATATCCCAGAATTCAATTGGGAAAATGGAAACTAAACAAAAGATGAAGTACATGAAACTGAACTGGTGAAATAGAATTTCATGACTTTTAACTAAAATACTTTTTTTCTAGGCTAAGTTTTCTGGTTGTAAGAATTTTTGTCTTGTCTTGAGCTGCTGATAAGTTCGTGTACCTACTATTTGAACAAAATCCCAACCTGTTTCCTGGCTTTAAGTTTTACGCATATTTCCCTAGCATTTCTCTGATTTATTAAAGTTGAATCTGCTTTTCTTGAAATTAAAAAATATAGTAAAAGATACATAATTAATAACCATAATAAACTATATAGCATCAGCTAGGTGCTACCTTTTAGTATATTCATTCTACTCAGAGTGTCATGCCTTATGTCAGACACATATTCATAGATATGTATATATCAGTAGAGCTTGCTGTTTAAACTAATTAGATTATTTAAGAAAGTTTGCAAATCAATAAAATATGGGGGGAAAGTAACAGAAAACAACTGTGGACACCTGAGTCACATGTTCTACACCTGAGACACCTGAGAAGGTTGGGAAATGGCAGAGTGTGAGAAATAGGGGAAAAATATATATATTTTCTAGAGCCATGTTTAATATATATATATATATATATATATATATATATATATGGAAAATTATTGATGATAACATGTATGATTAAGCTACTATGCAGCGTATTCTGGATGGGAAATCACATTTTGTATGTTATGACAATGCTCAGTGAATGAATGTACATTAATTAATTTTTTAAAAAAGAAATAAAAAAATCAGAGTGTTTTAAGATGACATAGTTTATTCTGTGGTGATAAAACACAGTATAAAAAAAATCAATACAATATTTTTTCTCAGAGTTGACATTATTAACCTTGGCTGATAGGAAAGAAAGCCTCTGATCCTTATGCCACATGAACTCAAGATAGCAGAATCACCATCTTTTTGCACTATTTTTATAAATGTATGCATCCCTCAGTTCCTACAGTACACAATAAAACAATTATTTAACCTTATGCTCTTTCTTTTATGCTTCGGTCTGGAAAATATTTTATTATCTGGACTAGTCACATGTTCTTTATTGAAAGAAATGGGCCTGAAAAACAGTCTTCTACTGCTCTTAATCACAGCATGCATTTTCTTCACTCAATATTTCATTCTCTGATCTTATCAGGTAGAGATTTAAGTTGTCCCACCTGTTTAAGTGGGACTATCCAAAATCCTAGTAAGATTAGAATCAGATTACTTCTTTCTTATTCAGGTCACATATGGTCCTTTTGACCCCATTCTAAGTGATAAAAACCAATTTCCATCAGTTTATCAGATGGCCACCAAGGACAGTTCTCTGGCTCATGGAATCATCTGCTTGTTGCTGCATTTTGGCTGGACGTGGGTGGCACTCTATGTATCTGATGACACACAAGGGGAGCAGTTCCTTCAGGATGCAAAGGCAAAGATGACAGAAAAGGATATCTGTGTGGCCTTTACAGAAATGCTCCCTGCCACAAAAGGTATCTTTGTACCACGTGACTTTACTCTTCCTAAGAAGATCAGAGATTCATCTGCAAATGTGTATATAATACAAGGTGATGAATGGAGTATCACGACCCTAGCAATAGAAGAACAATACTATCCAGTTTCAGGAAAAGTATGGATCATGAGTAATCTTTACTCCATTGAGTGGAAAATCATATTGCCTTATGCAGTGCATATACATGACTTTTTCCATGGAAGTCTCTTATTTTCAAACCAGAGAAGGAAAATTTCTGGCTTTAAACAATTTCTCAAGACAGTGAACCCCTCCCAATACCCAGATTTGTCCTTCAGTAAACTCTGGCTATACATTTTAAAATGCTCACTTGCTGTATCACTATGTGGCAAACTTGGAGACTACATTCCAAATTCAACGGTAGAGTTTATACTATCTGAGTGGAATATGATGATCATATCTGACCCCAGCTATTTTATCTATCACGCTGTGCATTTGGTGGCCCAAGTTCTTTCTAAGATGCTTTTGCATAAAATAGAAATGGAATCTCCAGGAGATGCAGACCAGCCTATTCTTCCCTGGCAGGTAAACACCCTTCACAAGCACCTGATAACTTTTGGAGGTTTTTTTTAAATTTTTTCCATAGTACATGTGCACTCATCAGAGAGAGACTGTAAGAGGGAAAGACCCCCCCAGAGGGTAATGGCGCACCACAATTCCTTTTACTACAGTATTCTCCTGTGATTTTTGGCAAGCATGTTCAAATAACTGGCATGACTTTCAAGCTTCCAGTTCTGAAACTCATACCATGATAAGTCAAGTCAAGTGGGAGTCTACATAAACCATGACACCACCTGCTGACGCCTGGAGTTGTTTTGTTTTGTTTTGTTTTGTTTTGTTTTGTTTTGTTTTTAGGTTTTGCTTAAAGCTGGTTAGTGTGTGCATTCACCAGAGAGAGAGAAAGTGTGATAAACCACCCCCTGGGGGAGATGGGTGTGGTGCAATACCTCCCATTCTATTCTTTTCTTTGTATTTTGGGTATGCACACACATGTGTGCATACTCAAGCCACTGAGTCCAGAACTTGAATCATAGGTCATGTGGAAATCCAGCCACCCTAATCACCATAACACCTGCTGAATTATTTATTTATTTTATTTCTACAGAGAGTTTTGCTATTAACTATGTGCCTTCACCAGTGAGACAGAGAGAGATGGAGAGATAGAAAGTGAGAAATAACCACCCGGATGGGATGGCCACACCAGAATCCCTAATTTTCCATTCTCCTCTTGGCATTTTCAGCATGCACACACATATGCCTATTATGAGGTTTAGGCAGCTGGTTCCAGGACTCAAACTGTGGTCCATTACGTGGAAGTCCAGTGATGTAACCATTACACCATCTGCTGGTCCATGGTGAAGAACTGATGCTGGACAAGTGTGCATGTGTGCCCAAGATCCCAAGAGGAGAATGGAGGAGAAGGGATGGCAGTGTGGCCATCCTCCCAGGAGTGTTTATTTCTTGCTTTCTGTCTCTCTGTCTCGCTCTGTCTTTCTGGTAAACATACATGCCCTCCAACAAAAACCTCTCTTAAAAACAAAACACACAACCTATGTTTTCTTCTCAAAATAACAACATTTGGCAAAATTTTTTTAAGTTTTCTTTTTTTTTTAATTTTCACCCAAGGCATATGGGTAATTGTTATTTCTACTTAGAGAGTTGTGCCGCTAGAGACTTAGATTTTAAAATATTTAGCCTGGCTCCATGGCCTGGTCTTTGATGTAGTCAGATCCCACATGGCCAATCTTGTAGCTCGAATCCTGGCCCAGAGATTGAGAAACCACCAGAAATGTTCCTGTCCCTGAATACATATTTGTCAGTGAAGGAGAAGGAATTATGATATGACCATTCTCTATAAAAGTTGTTTCTTTCTCTCTCTCTCTGACATGCACCCTCTGGCAAATTTTAAAAAAATAATTAAATTTGTAAAAATAATGTACAGTGAAATACTAAAAAAGTCCAAGAAAAAATACTTGACAGAACATAGATCACAACTGGTCAAATCTATGTGTGTATTTTCGGAATGCATCCAACATCAGACAATATTAACGTAATAACCATATCCATTTCATCTCTAGAGATACAGATGCTGTGGCATAATCCCTTCATGCCATATTCATGGTGAGGACAAAAATTAGTTCTACATGCTATCCTAACATGACTCATGGAAAGAAGTTTCTTTTAGATTAACTGTACTAATACTGTCTACAAAAATCCTGGAGGAAGGAACAGTGATCCAATTTGAAACCTTGAAACTACTTTTGAAACATATATTCACAGGGTTTTCTAGTTGGTTAACAAATAAGTTTATATTTTAAATAAATGCTAAATCATGGAGCCAGCAGCTGGTATCATGGTTAACATTCTGGACTCCCACAGAGTCAACTGTAGTTCAAGTCCTGGACTGGTAGATTGCTTTCTTAATTTCCTTCTTTCTTGCTCTCTGTCTCTCTCGTGATTATATGTGCCTTACAGCAAACTTAAAAATAATACTTCTCTAAAAAATGAATAATTTAAAAAATAAACACTAAATTTACAAGTTTTATATGAAAATATCAAAAAGGGACAAATACACTAGACAAATTTGTTTAGCAAAACAAGCAAATACAATATACATAAATAAAAATAAACACCAGAAAGTTTAGTTTCTATCTTATTTCCACTTGTACTAACAATAATAACATTTGATTTGCAGTTTGAACAAGTTTAACATTGACTCTTCAAAAAGCAAATCCAAAAGTTAAGAGGATAACATGGTTTATTAAAAATCTCTTCAATGACTCCTGCAAATGGTGTGGTGGTTAAGTCACTGGACTCCTGATTATGGTTCCAGTCCCAGACTTCGCAGTTTGCTTTCTTACTCTCTCTCTCTCTCTTTCATGGGCACACATGCCCTTTAGCAAATTTAAAATAATGATAATAGATAAAAGTAAATAAATAATTATCTTTAAAAATCTATTTTGTGGGTTGAACTCATGGCCAAGGGATTAAGGCAGCTAGATTTCACATGGCTCAAGTTCCAGACCTGGGAGTCTATGAAATATTCCAGGCATGTGCGTTTGCCTGCAGGTCTAAAAACAAAAAAGGAGGGAGAAATGGAAAGGGATTGCAGCCTGATCATCTTCCATGGGAGGAGCTTTCTCCTCTTCTTTTCTCACTATTTCTGTTTCTCTCTGTAAGCACACATTCCCACTAGGAACAACAAAAGGTAAAAATACCTGGTAGAGTTGAGAAGTTTTGATTTTATATTTTGTCACAAATTGTTTATTGTATTGTCACATGACAATCACACTCTTATCAAAAGATGTCCAAAATAAAGATAAAGAACAAAACATACTTGTTTCCTTTTCAAAAGCTTTATTGGGTCTAAATGTTATCAAAAAAAATGCACATATTTAATGTACATATTGGGATAAACTTGGAGAAATACATACCTTTATAATACCACTACCACTATCAATAATATAAACCTATTCATCTATATAACGTCCTTTCAAAATTTTCCTACAAGTGGCAGTCTGGTGGTGTGGTGGTAAGAACACTGGATTCCTGCATGGCTGACCATGATTATAATCTTGGACTTTTCAATTTGCTTTCTCCCTTTCTCTTTCTCTTTCTGGTCAATATAAAATATTAATAATAAGAAATAAAATAGAATGAATACTTCTGTAAAAATTTATTTATTAGGTAAGGCATGTGCATTTTCCAGGCAAAGATAAAAGAAGTGAGAAATTAGACTCTATCCCCAATACATCATGACCATTGGAATTCATGACCAATGGAATTCCCTCCATTTGGAATTTTGGGCATGCACATATATGTGCTGTGTTTTTTTAATACCAATCATTTAACTTTATTATTATTTTAAAAATTTGATCAGAGAGAAAGAGAAAGTCAGAAGGAAATCCATTAGGTGTAGGATTTGAACCATGATCAGTCATGTTAGAGTTCAGCACCTTATCACCATTGTCACCTTTGGCCCCACCCAGTGTTTTTTGTAAGCTACAGGTACAGAACTCAAGTTGCCAGCTTGCCCATACGTGGTTTACAACCTTAACTACTGCGCCATCTCACCCACGTTGTACCCTTTATGAATGACCAAGATTAGCCTCCAATTGGTCCAAAGCAGAATTTATTAGTTTGGATTTTATGAGAGTCTGAGTACAAATCACACTCTGGGAAACATACTAGAATTTTTTTGATGAGTGACAACCACTCCTCCATTGTCTTCTTTCTTTATTTTTTTTAAAGAGTTCATCTCACATGAACCCCGAGCTGCTGACCACTCAAACCAAACTAAGCCCCTAGAGAAAAGTGAATGTGTAAATAGAGATGTTAAAATAGAAGGAATACTTTATAGAGATGGACTTTCCACCTCTACATTAAATGCAGTCCTAATCTGTAAACCCTGCCTTTAATCCAGCTTCATCCATTTCTGAGGAAAAGCCAACTGACAAACAGCATAGGGTACAACCTGCCCCTGGATGAAGAAAGAAATACGAAACAGTATGATATCCACAATCTTGTGAGATTTCCCAATCACAGTTGGCTGTTGGTTAAAGTAGGAGACTTTATCTACAAAAATTCCTATGATCAAGGTTTGGACATCAGAGAAGAGATGATAAATTGGTCTGTTAGTTTCCAAGACATATGTCATTTCAATATGAAGTACATACAGAGGTGGGGTCAGCAAATTGTATAATACTTATATCACTGGAATCCCACATGAATGACTGTGGTTCGAGTCCTGGACCTGGTGACTTGAAACTCATGCTGGATGTGTGTGCCATTCTTTTGGTGGGTGATTTCTCACTTTTCCTCTCACCATCTGTCTGTCTTTCTCTTTTTTTTTTTTTTTTTGAGAGGTTTTTCACTATAGGTCGTGTGCGCTAGCCAGACAGAGAGAGAGAGACATAGAGACAGAAAGCGAGAAATCACCCCCCAGGGGGGATGGTCACGCCGCAATCCCTTCTCCTCCATTCTCCTCTCGGGATCTTGGGCACGCACGCACACGCACCCGGTGTGAGTTGTAAGCCACCGGGTCCAAGACGCGAACTGCAGTCGACTACGTGGGAGTCCAGCGACATAGCCATTACGCTAACTGCTGGTTCCCTATCTGTCTTTCTCTTTCTGGTGAGTACACACACAAAAAAATCAAAATATATATGAGTTATGTGAACAGTCTTTAAATAAAATTATGTGACTACTTTAACTCAGCTAGAAATTTGATTTTTACAGGGTAGCAAGTGGCATCATTGTGAAGGTGTCGGACTCTGACATGGCTGACTATCATATCAGTTTTCATCCAGTGGCTTGAAAATCATGCCTGGCGTGTGTGTGTGTGAGTGTGTGTGTGTGTGTGTGAAAGAGAGAGAGGGAGAGAGAGAGCCCAAATTCATAGAGTAGAATGAAGGAGAAAGGATTGTGTTATGGCTATCACCCTAAGGTTTAATTTCCCACTTATTCTCTCTTTGTCTCTGTCTCTCTCCTGTGAATATACATGACCTATGCAAATTCAAAAGAAAACAAATTGGGGAACCAGCAGTTAGCGTAATGGCTATGTCGCTGGACTCCCACGTAGTCGACCGCGGTTCGCGTCTCAGACCCGGTGGCTTACAACTCACGCCGGGCGTGTGTGCGTGCGTGCCCAAGATCCCGAGAGGAGAATGGAGGAGAAGGGATTGCGGTGTGACCATCCCCCCTGGGGGGTGATTTCTCGCTTTCTGTCTCTATGTCTCTCTCTGTCTGTCTGGCGAGCGCACGCGCCCTATAGCAAAAAACCTCTCAAAAAAAAATTGGCAATTGTACCCAAATTAATCTACACCTTTAATGCAATCACAATCAAAGTGCCAGACCCGTACTTCATAGATCTAGAAAAGACAGTCATACAATTTGTCTGGAATCATAGACGGTCCTGTATTGCCAAAGCAATCCTGCACAAGAAGAGTGGAGTGGGTGTCATCTCACTGCCAGAATGAAATATATACTATAAAACTGTGGTAAGCAAAACAGCATGGTACTGGTACAGAAACAGACAGATGGACCAATGGAACAGAATAGAATCCCCAGAAATAGATTTCCAAACATACAGTCAACTGATTTTTGACACGTGGTACCAAGCAATCCAGTGGAAAAAAGAAAACCTCCTCAGCAAATGGTGCTGGAAAAACTGGATTTCCACTTGCAAAAAGATGAAACTGAACCCCTACCTCTCACCTTTGACAAAAATCAAGTCAAGGTGGATCAAAGATCTAAATCTAAGACCTCAAACTATAAAACTGATCCTGGAAAACACGGGAAACTCTGGGCGACATCGAGGTAGGCAAAGACTTCATAAATAAGACCCCCAAAGCACAGTCAATAATCCCCAAAATAGACAAGTGGGATTACGTCAGACTAAGAAGTTTCTGCATGACAAAAGACACAATAATTAGCATGAATGGACACCCCTCAGAATGTGAAAATATTTTTGTAAACTATGCATCAGATAAGGGGCTGATAATCAGAATACACAAGAAACTCAAGAAGCTGTTCCAAAAGAAGGTGAGCAATCCTATTAAAAGATGGGAGAATGAGTTGAAAAAAACACTTTCTAAGGATGACATACGAATAGCCAAAAGGCATATGAAAGAATGCCCAACATCCCTCATTGTAAGGAAATGCACATCAAAACAACAATGAGATACCACCTAACCCCAGTCAGAATGACTCAGATTAGAAAACAAAAAAATTGTAAGTGCTGGCAGGGGTGTGGTGAAAGGGGAACACACTTATACTGTTGGTGGGAATGTATATTGGTCCAGTCACTGTGGAGAACAATTTGGAGATTCCTCAAGCATGTGCAAATAGAAATATCATATGATCCAGCAATCCCACTCCTTGGTATCTACCAAGGACAGAAGAATCCTTAATCAGAAAAGTACTTTCACATTGATGTAAGAACAACAAGACCCTGGCTTTTCACAGAAAGTGGATGAATATGGAAGATTTACTGGTGAATGAAGCAAGCCAGTTTATGAAAGAGACATTGTATGTCCTCACTTGATATCTACCGAGTGTCTGCACTCTATGACTGAAACTGATCGACCAATAATATATATAAACACAGTAAATAGATGTGAATTCCCGATATAGTGTGTGTGCAAGAGTAGAGATTGAAGAACGACATTTAGAAGAAAAATAGAGAGGCATAGCGTGAATGTGACAAAGAAATGTGGTATTATCTGTTGAAGATAATTTTATAGTCTCATGAACTGGTCTAGGGAGAAATGCTCACATGTTGAAATATTCACTTTGTAAGGTAAGTAATGTGATTGAATGTATAAGATAAATTAAAATAAATAAAAAATGTTAAGTTAGAAAAAGTAAATATATATAATCAGGTAAAAACATGCCAAGAAAAAAATATTACTTATCTTTTATGAAAGAATTGCAAAAGCATATGTGTGTTAAATAAGGAATTAAAATAGAGGTACAGGGCTAGGCCACGGAATGGTAGTTAATGTGGCTGAATCCCAAATGACCTTAATTGTGATTTGAGTCCCAAATCAGATGACTTGGAAAACACACAAGGGGTTTGTGCGTCGTCCAAAATCCTGATATGAGGAAAACATGGTGTAGAGGTTATTGTGGCATGACCATTTCATGGAGGTGGTGCTGTCTCTCTTCCTTGCTCGCTCTGTATCTCTCTCTAGTGAATCTATGGGCTCCCTGGCAATAGGAGCCAGCAAGAGGCATGTTTTTTTTAGACGATGGACTCACACATAACTAATTATGGTACAAGTCCCAGACCTAGCGGCTCATTTTCTCACTTTCGCTCTCTCTGTCTCTGTCTCTATCTGGTAAGCATACACGCCCTACAACAAATTTTAAAAATAACAGTGAGTGAAATTAAATAAAAAATACTTTAAAAAATGAAAAGAAAAAACAAAGTTAGAAAGAAATGGTTTGTGATCCAGAAGAATACATTCCTGTGTTTGTGGGTGCCAAACTTGTTTCTGAGACGAAAGCCAGGAATATCTGCTGACTCTAAAAATAGGAATAGGTACTGCAAGAAAACAATGTTATTGACTATCACTAATTATTGTTTTAAGAATTATTTATTTAATTTTACTTATCATTATTATTTTTTAAATTTGCTAAAGGGCATGTACACTCACCAGAGAAGTAAAAGAAAGAAACAGAAAGAGAAGTGAGAAAGCAAGTTGCCAGGTTCAAGACTCAAAATGCAGTCAGCCAGGTGGGAATCTCACATCATCACCATCATGCCACCTCATGGCCTCCACTCTAATTCATTAAGAATATACTGGGTTGCTGTAAAGTCATGACATATTTTTATTTATTTCTATGCAAAAATGTGACATGACTTTTATGACAACCCAATGCTATTGTCTCAGTTTTACAAAATAAATAAATGAAGGGACCAGCAGTTAGCATAATGGCTATGTCCCTGGACTCCCAAGTAGTCGATCGCGGTTCGAGTCCTGGACCAGGTGGCTTAAACTCACACTGGGAGCGTGTGCGTGCGTGCCCAAGATCCCGAGAGGAGAATGGAGGAGAAGGGATTGCAGCGTGGCCATCCCCCCTGAGGTGTGATTTCCTGCTTTCTCTCTCTCTGTCTCTCTCTGTCTGTCTGGCGAGTGCACGCGCCCTATAGCAAAAAACTCTCCAAAATAAATAAATAAATAAATAAATAAATGAATAAAAAATTTAGAAATGAAGAGAAACCCTACCTATTTTTGTAAATAATAATAATTATTATAACTGAAACACAGCCATGCCTATTAATATCCATAAGCTCTGTGAAGGTTTTCCTAGTACATGACAATAGAGGTGAATATTTGCAACAGAGACCTCATGATGTATAAAGGCAAAAATATTACTAGCCACATAAAAAAAATAACTAACCATGCTTTCAGATGTATATAAATAAATAGATCAAAAAAACATCCTTTTATCATATACTTCAAATCAAAATTTCACAAAAATTGATACATAGGAGCAATCAAATTCCACTCTAGAATCAAATGTTTTATATTGAAACTGCTTTCAATATTTACCTACGAGTGTTTATGATAATATTTACAGAAAAATCAAAATGTACAATGGGAAAAGTCTTTACACAAAGTGTCATATTATATACAGGAAAAAATCAATAGAAATTAGTTTAGAGTAAAAGGTATTAAGTGATTTTTGTCTTAATATAAATAAGAAAACTATTCATTACTATTGTGGTGAACAAGTATGATAGGCCATGGAAATAGTTTTCTCAAAAGGAAAACTCAGGAAAGAGTAGAGAACAGATCTAGAATAAATTCTCATCCTTGGTAGCATCATTGAGAACCACAAGATGGGCCAACCACGATCCTCATGTGCTGAAGACCCATTTTTAAATCACTTTGTTGTTATCTACAGATGAAAAAAATTATCCCAGTTTCATGGAAAGGTCCCTTAATTTGGTGTATTTTGGTATTACCTCAGGCGCTTAATCTGTGCAAAATTACACAAAAGTGACCATTAGCTTCAACATGACAAACAATTAGTGACATTGATTTGTAGGACCTTTGCTTTTTCACCAGATGCAAAGCAGTTTGTCCAGTTCCCAGCTCAAGAGTATCCAAACAGTGAAAAAACTCACTGCCTTCCCAAATCTGTGACATTCCTGGCTTTTGAGGATGCTTTGGGGACAGCCATGGCCTGCATGGCTCTGTGTTTCTTTGTCCTCACAGTCGTAGTTTTGGGAGTTTTTGTGAAGCAACGAGACACTCCCATTGTCAAGGCCAACAACCAGGCTCTCAGCTTTATTCTGCTCATCTCCCTCCTGCCATGCTTCCTCTGCTCCTTGCTCTTCATTGGCCATCCTAACGCAGCCACCTGTGTCCTCCAACAAGTTGTATTTGCCCTTGTGTTTACTGTAGCTGTTTCCACTGTTTTGGCCAAAACTATTACTGTGATTCTGGCATTCAAAGCCATGAAGCCTGGAAAAACAATGAGGTGCTTGCTGCTCTCCGGGGCTTCTAACTCTGTCATTCCCATTTGCTCCCTGATCCAAATGATTATCTGTGGAATCTGGCTCGGAACCTCTCCCCCTTTCATTGACATAGATTCACATTCTGAGCCCAGAAGCCTCATCATTGTGTGCAACAAGGGCTCTGCCACTGCCTTCTACTGTGTCCTGGGCTACCTGGGCTTCTTGGCTCTGGGGAGCTTCACTGTGGCTTTCCTGGCCAGGAACCTGCCTGACACATTCAATGAAGCCAAGTTCCTCACATTCAGCATGCTGGTATTCTGCAGTGTCTGGGTCACATTTGTCCCTGTCTATCACAGCACCAAGGACAAGTTCATGGTGGTCGTGGAGGTCTTCTCCATTTTGGCCTCCAGTGCAGGGCTCCTAGGCTGCATCTTTGCCCCCAAGTGCTACATTATTCTGATAAGACCAGATGAGAACTCCTGGGAAGCTTTAAAAAACAGAAGGGGTTCCAAATTAAACAGGCATTCTAAGGTTTTATCTCATAAGCCTGTATCACACTTTTAGGGTTTTGATCCAAAAATACACCCTGGTTTTATATCCTCATGTGATAAAATAACTGAAAATGACTGACTTCTTAAAATCACTTTTAAAACAGTCATTTTGTATATAAAACTTAAACAGGTATTAAACCTGCAACTATGAATGTATCTTAGATTAGTGGGCAGTTTTACATTATTTGTATTGATTAATTGCTAAATTATATTAACTAACTATTATTCATTGTGTTCTCCTAGAAAGTGTTTTCTTTTTATGTAGTCAGATGTAATGTCTTTATTTCTATGTCTGATTTATTGATTTGTATCTTCTCTCTCTTGTTAAAGAGCTATCTAATGTTCAGTAAGTTTGTTGATGTTAAAAAAATGAAACTAGCTAGTGGTTACACTAGTTCTCTGCATGGTTTTTAATATTTAATAGTTAAATATCTCATATTTACATTTATTCTAATCTTTTTTAGTTTTTTTTCTATAAGGCATATGTGCTCAGAGGAGAGACAGAGAGATAGCTAGTGACTAATCACTCCTTAGGGTAAATGACCATGCTGCAATTCTATTTTCTCCCTTCTATAGTAATTTTGAGCATGAATGTACATGTATCCAGCTTAAGGTTTAAGACACTGAGTCAAGGGGACCAGCAGATGGCAAAATGATTATGTTACTGGACTCTCATGTAGTCAACCATGGTTTGAGTCCTGTACCCAGTGGCTTAAAATCACACCAGGCACATTTCTGGGCGTGCCCAAGATCCTAAGAAGAGAATGGAGAAGGGATTGTGGCCTGGCCATTCACCCCAGGGAGTGATTTCTCACTTTCTGTCTCTATATTTCTCTCTTTATGGCAAGCACACATGCCCTATAGCAAAAATCTCTCAAAAATTATAAAATAAAAAGACACTGAATCAGGAACTCACACAATCATTGAGTACGTGAAAGTACAGTGACAAAATCATTATGCCATCTGCTGGTCCCCCCATTCTAATCTGAATATCTTTGTTTCTGCTAGCAGGAATTTGTGCTTTCTGAAGTATCTTGATGTGTTAAATTGTGTTGATCTGATGTCTACCATGTTTTTAATTTTTCCATTGCAGAAAATTTTGTTATACCCTTTTCATAATTTAAATGTACAAACTTGCTAAACATTTGACCTAAATGTGTAGAAACTGCCTAGAGATACGAACCAGAATGCAATTACATGAAAAGAAAAAACAAAAGATACTCATTAAAAGAAAGTGATTGCTGCTTGCAGCACTTTAAGTTGGTAATCTATACACTTAAAAAGTTGTGGGGCCAACAGGTGGCATAGTGGCTAGGAACTGGATTCTCACATGGTCGACCATGGTTTGAGTCCTGGACACAGCATCTTGAAACTCATGCTTGTGTGTGCATGTGTGCCCATAATAGTGAAAGGAGAATGAAGGAGGAGGGATAGTAGTGTGGTTTTCCCCCAGAAGGATGATTTCTTGCTTTCTGTCTCTCTCTTCATTGCTCTGGTGACTGCATGCACCCTATACAAAATGTGTCTCTCAAAAAAAAAAAAAAAAAAAAAGTTATATAGTGGGGCCAGCATGCAGTAAATTGGTTAAGGTGCTGAACTCCCACATGTCCAGCCATGGTTCAAGTCCTGGACCAGGCTGCTTAAAAAATCATTCTAGGCATGTGTGTGCACATGTCCAAAATACCAGGAGGAAAAAGGAGGAGAAAGGACTGCAACACAGCCTTACCCCTTGGGGAGTGATTTCTCACTTTCTCTCTCACAATCCCTCTCTGCCAAGTACACATTCCTTATGACAAAAACTGTAAAAAAAAAGAAAAAAGAGTTGTATAGCCGCAAAATGATACATTTCTCATTAAGTGTTAAGCAGTTTTAAGAGAACATGATACATTTAATAAATTACATTCCAGTAGTAAATTCTACTTTTAATTTCAATGTAATTATTGTACCTTGAATTACTCTTTGGACTTAGTTCTGATAATATTAAACTTTTTTTTTTTTTTTTGGAGAGATTTTCGCTATAGGGCGCGTGCGCTCGCCAGACAGACAGAGAGAGACATTAGAGACAGAAAGCGAGAAATCACCCCCCAGGGGGGATGGTCATGCCGCAATCCCTTCTCCTCCATTCTCCTCTCGGGATCTTGGGCACGCACGCACACGTGCCCGGCGTGAGTTGTAAGCCACCGGGTCCGAGACGCGAACCGCGGTCGACTACGTGGGAGTCCAGCGACATAGCCATTACGCTAACTGCTGGTTCCCATAATATTAAACTTTTAATATAAAAACATTTATGTATTTTAGCTTTTCTACATAGAATCTCTTTTTCACTCTTGGGGAAAAAAAAACACACACACACAGAGAACTTTAGATAGTGATCTCTATTCAGAAACACTTTTATTGATTGATTGCCTTTTTGGTTTAACATTTAAATTGTTTATTTAAAAGAAGTATATTATGTGGCTTTCCATTTACATTAATGTGGAAATATTACTTTGGGGAAAGTAGACACTTCAAGTTAAAAAAAAAGTAAAACAAATAGAAATAAAATTAGTAGTGCAGTTTTAGAGAACTTAATAAATAGTAACTGTAAAAAATCTATGAACATTGGTGTCTTAACACAGAATGGTTATCACTATTACTTGTGTAGATGACTATTAAGGGATGTTCAGCATTTTCAGAATTCCTGTGTCTTCATATTTGTTTGATACACTGAGTTCTATGGTCACTGTCCTCTCTTCAGGATTTTTTTCTCTCCCTGACTGCCCATCTTATTACCAAGTGTCACAACTTCTGATTCCTGCTTGAGTACACCTGCATTTTTTTCTCTTTTAGAGACATGTCTTCATTTCCTCTTGGTTTTTCAAGAATGCAAAAAAGAAAAGCAAACCTTTAAACAGGAATCTATGATTAATCTGTGGGGTGCTCAGGGCAGGATATATTTACTTCAAACCATTCACCCAGGCAGCCTTTATAGTCCATGCACAGACAAGGCAGTCCTGCTGTAGTACTCCCCTGCTGCAGTTCTTCAAGGCACACTGCACCCTCCTCGCATGGTACTCAGTACATCACCATTGCAGGGTATTATTGGCTTTGTTAAACATATTACAAGATGCACATCCATGTCATCTGGGGGGAAGGGAATACAGACTTTGATCACACAGGACACTTAAGTTTTCCAAACATGCCCAGGTTTACTGGTAAGGAGCTTATCACTAGGCATGGCACCAAGGGGTCTCCTGTAACAGGCGTCCCTATCCCTGCCACTGCCATTGTGGAATTGCTGTGCACTGATTCCTGCGATCCCCAGTGTGGCTGCTAATGCTCTTGGTGGTGCTGAAGGAAAACTATGTGGGCACCCCACCCAGGTAGCAGCTGAGTAAGGGCTCCCTGAGTTGCTAGGCTGAGGCTTCTGGAAGCCTGAACTGGAATTCTTCCCCCCCCACTCCACCACTTTTGGCCCTTCTGCTGTTTCTGGAAGGTAGATACTAGTCTTAGTCCACGACTGCAGCCATTAGGAGCTGCTGGACCACTCTGAGAGGCACCCACTTTTGTCATGCAGGGGCAGGGCTCACACACAGCGATCCTGTCCCTCAGGAGCAGAGTGAGCAGGCAGGGCCAAGGCGCCACAGCTGCTCTAGAGCCCTCTGTATGTCCAGAGCTGATGCTAGCTCCTGAGGGGTGGTAGGTACCCAAGGTGGTCTTCCCTGTGGCGGTGGACTAAGCTGGTGACCTGACAAGGAACCAGCGATAAGAAGAGGGAAGAGAGAGAGAGAGAGATGGCCCAGCAGCTGCCACTAAGTGCTGGCTCTGGGTGAGGAGACACTTGAGGTAACTGTGTCACAGTCCTGCTTTTAGTTTTGGTAGCCAGGCTTTGCACCCCTGGCCTCTGCACTAACTCCTCTAGGGGCTGCTGCTACCATCACCATCCTTTCAATCCCCCAGGGTTCCTGGAGGAGTCCTGTTTTTAAAGAAATGTTCAAGGTTTAAATGTATCTCTATGCAAAATTTCTGCAACACCCCAAAGGCTTTTTTATGATCTGTTTCCAATTTCCACTCAGGTGTATTTGTTAGTAAAACAGCAGGTGCCATCATGGTTAAGGTGCTGGACTCCCACGTGACCCACTAGGCTTAGAATCCTAGAGTCCTGGATCTGGCCACTTGAAAATCCAGCAGGTTGTGTGTGTGGGGACACAAAACCTCCACAGAAGAATGAAGAAGGGATTGCATCATGACCATCCCCCCAGGGAGTGGTTTCTCACTTTCCCTCTCAGTGTATGTCTTTGTCTCTGTCCCATGAGCACAGGCTCTATGGCAAAAACTTAAAAATAAAGTGGAATTATTATTTAAGTAAAAATATGCAGTATTCATAAAACTGTTTTGCTTAAGAAATATAACCACATAAGTTGCCTTCATTAAAACTTTGGGGATCTGGCAGTGGTGGCAGTTAAGGTGTTGGACTCCCACATGGCCAACCATGTGAGTCCTGGACTTGACAGACCTGATGACTTGCTTTCTCACTCCTCCTCCCATGCTTCCTCTCTCTCTGGTAATTGTATCAATTAATAATAATAATAATAATAATAATAATAATAATAAAATTAAATAATTCTCAGAACAATAATTTGGAATAATCCCTATTAAAGGTACTAGAATTTTTTCTTTTCTTTTTCTTTTTTGGAGAGGTTTTTGCTATAGGGTAGGTGCTCTCACCAGAAAGACAGAGACAGAGAGACAGAAAGTGAGAAATCATCCCCCAGGAGACATGGCCACACCGCAATCCCTTCTCCTCTAATCTCCTCTTGAGATCTTGGGCCTGCATGCACATGCATCCAGCATGAGTTTAAGCCACTGAATTTGGGACTCGAACCACGGTTGACCACATGGGAGTCAGTCCAATGACACAGTCATTACACCAACTTCTGGTCCTGGTACTAGAATTTTCTAACTACAAATGAGAAGATTACTTAAATTCATAGGCTTCCCAATAGACACCTGGCCCAGATTCACAGGCACAGGAACTATGCATGCACAATTGACTGATGAGTTGACCCAGCATGGGGTGGGATGGGTGATGATGAGGGTTTTAGGAACAAAACAGATGCATGCAGCATCCATGTAAACCACAGACAAAGTTCTAGATAGAACCAAACTGAGTAATTTTAAATAGAAACATCCTGGAACCATGAGTGAGCAGTGCAGCATCCAAGGAGGATCTCAGGGCAACATGGAGGTTTCTGCAAAAAGGTGGTGTGAGTTAGGAAAGACATGATGTTCACAGCGACCCCTGGACCCCAGGTGCACTGGACATAGCAATGTGGGAGATCACCAAGTATGACTTGGAAATATATTCCATTTCTGAGGAGAAGCTCTTCTGGAACTACATCTGAATGGGCAGGAAAGTAAGAGTCAAAGGGAAGACCTCCCAGGGTATGGATTTGGCCATGTGTGTGTGGCCTATAGAAGGGGTGAGAGGCAATAAGACAACCACCTAAAGTGGGTAACATGTGCTGTTACCTTTTTGGCCCCCAGTGACCAGAAGCTTATTGCCTCTCCCCTGTGTGGGCATAACCTTGATGGAATGGGGTCTTGTGGGTAGGAATATGAGTGGGGGATTCATGTGGACAGGGCCTGAGCCCACCCCTCCCGCTGCCATCGTGGTTCATTTTATCTCCTAAGATTTCAAAACTGGGTTTATCTAGGGAACCAGCAGTTAGCGTAATGGCTATGTCGCTGGACTCCCATGTAGTCGACAGCGGTTCACGTCTCGGACCCGGTGGCTTACAACTCACGCCGGGTGTGTGTGCGTGCGTGCCCAAGATCCTGAGAGGAGAATGGAGGAGAAGGGATTGCCGGCGTGACCATCCCCCCTGGGGGGTGATTTCTCGCTTTCTGTCTCTATGTCTCTCTCTGTCTGTCTGGCGAGCGCACGCGCCCTATAGCGAAAAACCTCTCCAAAAAAAAAAAACTGGGTTTATCTAGATATTTTTGGGTCCAGCAGGCTGGACTGCTTCCGCCTACTCCAGTTAAATGTTTCACGTGAGTCAAGGGGAAAGCCTACAGCTATGAGGGGCTGATGCTGGGTACTAATGTATTCTTTGTAAGAGAACATGGTGCCTCCAAAGCCCTTTTGCAGCCAGTGCCTGGAGGTGTGACTTTGCTTGGTAGGGATCTTGGGATCCGTGCAGTTTGGGGAGAGGCAGATGTCCACACTCTGGTTCTAAGAGCAGGTTGTATAACTATAATAATTAAAGTTTGGGGTGGTCTGTGGTGAGAATGGACACCAGAATGTGACCTGACAATATTTTTGCTATTATACAAGGCCCATCAAAATCTTATTTCCATCTCAGTCCCCATTGACTTAGAAGGTGAGGATGAGGCCTTGCGTTCAGGGCTGGAAATTCCTGGGCAGAACCTGGACCTAAGGGCAGAGGGCTGAGGTTTTGCTTCAGGAAGAACAGATTCCTACTTGTAATCTACTAGGTATTGCTGGGAGCCGTGCTCCAGCCGGGGTTGGTGCACAGGGAGGCGACGCGGGTGAACAGGAATCAGACTGAGACCTCACACCCCTTTAGCATGTTCTCAGCCGACTGCAGTCAGAGTAAACTCCAGACTGCAGCCCTGATGGCCAGAAGTCATGCGTATTTATTATAGAAGGAGTTTTTACAGTAGTGAAGGGAAGTAAGTGAAACATTTTGCCCTAAAAGGTAAGGCATTCAAAGTATAGGAACAATAATCATAAAACATGACATCTGTTTTGTTTAGGTATAAACAGTCATAATTTTTAGAATGTGGAAGTCCATTTTTCAGGTGTATTCTCTTCTTTGATCTTGATTACCAGGGAGGGTCTTTGGATGAGAGGGCTCCCAGGAATCTTGACCACTTCAGTCAGACCAGCTTGATTACTTTAGTCCCAGATTGGTCTCAGGTCAGCTTTTTGAGAACTTTAGCTTCAGGCTAGGGTGGTAGCAATTACAGGAGCCTAGAAATAAATCCTGTCTGGTTTAGTAAAGACAAGGTTAGTATATACTAAAGTGAAATACTTATATTATCTCTGGGGTAGTCTACAGCTAAGAGGGTGAGTCTACATAGGAAAGGAATGTGGTCTTGGGAGTAGCTGAAGGTTGCTGTGTACTTGGGACCCTCTACATGCTGCTAATGACTGTGGCTTGGGGAATGGCAATCTTCCCTTGTCCTGAGAGTAAGGGTGGCTTATGGTCTTTGGGGTAACAGCACCTCATGGATGAGTCCCCGAGTCCCTCTCGGCTACTGAGGTCATTTTGTCCATTAGTAGCTTTTACTCAGACCTTTCTAATGCTTATCTATGTAATCCCTAGTAGGAGAAGTGCATGTAGCATTCTCTATTGACATTTTCTAGGAAGGTGGAGTGAGTCTAATGGGAGTAACTCCTGTTTGCAGCCACCGCCCTACACAGCTGCTGCCTTAGTGGATCCGCATTCTTTCAGGATTATTGTAAAAATTATAGTAAGGCTGGGGGTGCCTTTATGGGGTACTGGGGTATGGCAATAAGGCCCATGGCAGAGAAATTGAGTGCAGGACAGTACAGCAACACAATTCGTGAGGTCCAGAACTCATAAAACTGTCGACCTTGCAAACAGTTCTTGTCAGCGGAGTCCTTGCTCTAGGCACGAGGGGCAGTTCTTTCATACTCAGCCTGTGTTAGCTGCATGGTCCCAGCAAGGTATACATTTGTTTCTCTTCTTCACATTTAACTTGTTTTCTTTCTTGCTTCTTGAGATGATTTATAAATTCAAATACCTTAGAGATAAAAGTGAACATGACCCTATAATTTGACAGTAATTTCTAATTGTATTGGAATTACAAACATTTTCATAATTTCACACCTTGGGATTCCCAATGGGCATTTTTATTTTCAGATACTATTTTACCTCAGGAGCTATGTATTAACTGTCAATTATTAACATCCCAAATACCTTGTCCTCTACAGAACATCTTCAAAATAATCACTGCTGAATTGTAATTAGGGTTGATATTTCATACAGCCATCTAAAGTGGGTACCATGTACTGTTACCTTGTTAGCCTCCAATGTCCAGGAAATTATTGACTCCATCCATTATTCCCAGAGACGGGAGAGAGATTCACACAAAACAGCCCATGCTCAGTGCTGAAATGTCTTCCTACAATTTCTCCTGCTGTCTTTTCAGTGCCAAGTCTCTGAAGATCTGCCCTACATACTTTAGTATCCAGGGACATCCATCATCTACATGTTCAATCATCCTTCCTTTAGAAAACTCACCTTCTCTCCACTTCACAGGCTGGATTGAGTGTCTTTCCACTATGTTGACTTCCACTACTCAAGCAATAAAATATTCATCAAATTGTAGTTATAGGGTACCCTTTTATTATTTGCTTGTGCTAGGCACTTACAGGTACAGAATAGTTGTCAATAAATCTCCAAATAGCATATTTGCTCCTGGAAGATAAGTATTATATTTTACTCATTTTTCTAGCTCTAATTCCATGCAAACACATAGTAATTGCCCAATATGTGTGCTCATTTGACCAATAATTATTATACATGTTACTCATATAGTTTCTAGCATCCCCTCAGGAGGCAAAATGCTCCCTACCTAGATAAATTTGTATAATACACTAGTAGAAAATGATATAAGTAGGGAAATGGCTCTTCTAGTCTAACAAGAATTTTAAATATACAAATGTTTTATGTGAAGATATTACTCCACACATGCTGTCTAGCTCACCATATTTTGAGATGAGACAGAAGAGAACCCAGGAGGCCACTTTGGTATCCATCATCTCCTGATTTAGATCTTGGTTGGGCTCCTTCTCAGTTTGTACACTAGGAGAGCCCACTCTTGTGTCAGAGGGCCAATGAAACACTGTAATGCAAGGTACATAGGATTCTACACAGTCTTCTCATTTACACTGACACATGCAGCTTGAATTTACTTTGATGTTTTTGAGATAAAATTTATTTTTATTGGTAACATATAAATGGAATAAATGTAAAGGCAAATAATAGAATGAAAAGAAGTAGCTGCAAGTTAATTCTTTATTTTATTTTTTTGAGGTTTTGCTATAGAACATGTTTATTCATCAGAGAGAGACTAAGGAAGTGAGAAACTGCTCGCTAGAGGTGATGGTGAAGCCACAATTCCTTCTCCTCATTCTCCTCTCAGGATTATGGGCACTCACACATATACACCCAGTGTGATTTTTCAAGCCACCAGCTCAAGAACTCAAACCACAGGCAACCATGTGGGAGTCCAGTTCCTTAACCAGCACATCACCTCAAGTGCATTCTTTCCAGAGAAAAAAGTCTTCTAGCTAATAAAGGCTAGCATCCAGAATATAAACAGATGTCCCTAATTCACCAAAAGAAAACTTTATCTAGTCAAGACTAGTATCCAGAATATAAACAGAACATCCAGATTCACCAGAAGAAAACAAAAAGAGAAGGGGATAAAGTCATAAGAAGACATTTTATCAGAGGGAAGATACAGATGTCATATAAGCATATATATATTTAATATGCTTTACTTATCATCAGCCATTTTAAAGCAATGAGATATCAAACACACCTATCAGAGTGGTTGAAGTTTAAAACATGAAATAAAGTCAATTCAGGAAAGAAACTGAAGAAATGGTAACTCATCCATTGATGATGAGAATGCAAAATGATATAGCCATTTTGGAGAACAGATAGGCAGGTTTTTTTTTTTTTTTGTTGTTGTTGTTTTTTGTTTTGTTTTGTTTTGTTTTGTTTTAGTTATCCAGAGAGTACATGTTCTCACAGAGATAGAGACAGAGATGGAATGCAAGAAAGTACCCCCATGGGCATGGTCATAACACAATCCCTTCTCCTCCATTTATCCCTCCTTTCAGGATTATGGGCATGCACATACCTGTGCTTGACATGTTTTTCAAGATAGTGAGACTGGGACTTTCATGCAGACAATCATGTGAGATCCAGGAACTTTAACTACAATGCCAACTGCTGGCACTGGCTAGGCAGTTTCTAATAAAGCTAAACTTACACCTACCCAGAAGCTGTTTGCTACAAAGTTTCCAGAGTAATGAGAAGCATTACTATTACACAGAGACATAGACAGTGTACCGTGGTATAGTGTAACTGAATGAACCACCACCAAAGTCACATTAAGATTAAAGGGAGTCTTTTGTAGTTGACCAGCGACTACAGCCTGAGGCTCATGAGGGCCAAGTGTCAGAACTGTAGCCCCAACCAAAGTTTGAGTCATCTTTTTATAGGAGGTCAGTTATCAGGGGTTTTTAATATGAGTAATTACACAAGCTGAATCAAGTAGGTTTATTATCTTTTGTTTAATAGTCTCTATGGCTTCGGGCAGGGGTCTGGTGATTGATAGTTACATTGTTAAGGAACAGCTAAACAAAAGGGGTTTGGGCTATTTAGCAAAGACAGTAACAGGTACAGGATGTTGCCCTGATGTGTTTTTTTGTATGGCTAGTACAAGCTATTTTTTTATGGGAAGAGTAAGCAGGTTTACAGAAGCAGACAGCCATGTAAGGGTAAGGGAACAAAATGGATGAACAGTTGTTCATGTTTAAGATCTACCATGTGGCCTTCCACATTCCCCCCTTCTGATTTGGGGAATCAAATCATTGATTCAGAGAAGAGTAGTGGCTTATAGTGGGAGTGGAGAACTATGAGCTTAACAGATTGGATCTGGTTGTCTTGAACAAATTAATGAGAAAACACAGGATGTTAGGGCCAAAGAAAAGGGCAAGGAAGAGGAGCAGGGCAGGACCTGTAATGGCAGAGATAAGGGTGGTGAGTCAGGGAGACTAAGCGCAGAGAGACTTATATTAATTATTTTTAGAGGAGCAGTGCTCTTTATGTTTTAGGGGATATTTGTGTTATTTAGTATTTTTTTTTTTTAGAATTGTTATGACTAGTCAGGTTTTTTTTTTTTTCTTTTTTATAAATTGAGTAACAAGGAGGATGATTAGGACACATGGGGCAGTCTTAGTTTGAGAGCCTCTTGGGAATTTTTGATCTGTCATGTTAATTTTCTTGACTTGATTCGAGAGTGGTGTAGTCAGACTGGGATGGCATTGACCTTGACAGTGGTCCAAATGATGAGGATGACAGTGTATTTTTTAAGTTGGAGTCAGTTTTGGGGTTAAAAAATTTTTTTTGAAGAGGTTTTTTGCTATAGGGCATGTGCACTTTCCAGAAAGACAGAGAGACAAAGAGACAGCAAAAACTCACCCCTACTGGGGAGGGCCATGCCGCAATCCCTTCTCCTCCATTCTCCTCTCAGGATCTTGGGCACACACGCACACGCACCCGGCGTGAGTTTTAAGCCACCGGGGTTCACGATGCGAACCGTGGTCAACTACATGGAAGTCCAGCGACATAGCCATTACGCTAACTGCTGGTCCCTGGGTTAAAATTTTTTTGACTTGTGTAGAGTTTTTTAGTTTGAGTAGATGGACAGGTCTGAGGTGGCAACAGGCAGAGTGCCTTGAATATGGTGGTGAATGACCTTTTGGTTGAGTCAAGGGCTTGTAAAAGCTTGAGTAAAGTATAGATATGGATTTTAGTGGTTTTTCTTTCTTTTTTTTTTTTTTAATAGTAGGAGGAGAAGGGACCAGCAGTTAGCATAATGGCTATGTCGCTGGACTCCCACGTAGTCGACTGCAGTTCGAGCCCTGGACCCAGCGACTTAAACTCACACCGGGCCCATGTGCGTGCGTGCCCAAGATCCCGAGAGGAGAATGGAGGAGAAGGGATTGCAGCATGGCCATCTGCTCTGGGGGTTGATTTCTCGCTTTCTGTCTCTCTGTCTCTGTCTTTCTGGTGAGCGCATGCAACCTATAGCAAAAACCTCTCCCCCAAAAAAAATAAAAGGAGAGGTTTGGTTTTGGTTTTGGTTATGGTTTTCTGTTTTTTTTTTGATGTAGGGTGTGTGCGCTCACCAGAAAGACAAAAACAGCGAGAGACAGAGACAGAAAGTGAGAAGTCTCCCCCCAGGGGGAATGGTCATGCCACAATTGGTTCTCCTCCATTCTCCTCTCGGGATCTTGGGCATGCACGCACACATGCCTGGCCTGAGTTTAAGCCACCGGGCCCGGACATGAACCGCGGTCGACTAAATGGAAGTTCAGCGATATAGCCATTACGCTAACTGCTGGCCCAAGAAGAAGTTTTTAAACATAATTTTATAAGGGGAAATTGTATAAAGCTATTTAGATTAGTCATAAAGTATTTTATTTTAACCAGTTTAGTAATTTTTTTAAGTTGTCTAATTTGGTGTATTTGATCTATGATGACTTGTCTAAGGGCCTTGGGAATTATTGGCCTGTCATTTAATAATAGTAATTATTTATTTATTTATTTATTTATTTATTTATTTATTTATTTATTTATTTATTTATTTATTTTTGGAGTCTATCATTTGTGGGCCAATATTTGTTTGCTTGTTTTTGAGTGTAGGATGGCAAGGATGGGAAGACAAAGTCTGGTATGGCTACAAGAACTTTTAAGTGTTGGTATAGATGTTTATTTTTCAGTTAGGATTTATAATTTTTGTGTTACATAGTCAAATTTTTTGTTACTTTAAAATTATTTTTATGACTATATTTGTAGAAATAACTTTAACCTCTGATTTAGACAGCAATTAATTTTAGTCTCTTTAAGGGTTATTTGAGGTTTGCTAGTGAGATTGTCAGATGTCTAAGGGGAGCCACTGGGATCTTGGGCCACACCAATCTTCAGTTTTACAGGCCAGCATGGACTTTAGAAGTCTCAAGCTCTTTTTAGAGATCAGTGTACTTTGTCTCTAGTGCCTAACCCCACACCTGGGGACAAGGCCCCAGTGGGGAACGTGAAGATGTTAGTCATGAGCATGGTTTGGTGTCCAGGTTCTCTATATTGGAACTAGGTTTTTGGTGTGTGTGTGTGTGTGTGCGTCTGTGTGTGTGTGTGTCAGAGGCTCTGATCTGGGCTGTGTCCAGATCCTGTCTTTGAATAAGTCTTTAGTCTTTAAGATTATTATGAATGACTATTGAGTGTTTAAGTGAGAGTTAAATGAAAGTTTAAGGTGTCTTGTTAATTTGTTATAACATATTTTTAGTTATTTGATAACTTTTTAAAAAGAATATCTGTTCTGAATTGTAAGAGTTTCTACACTGAGAAGCGAAGCTAAATTTTAATAGATGGTGTAAGGAGTGGCTGAGTACTGTCAAGAGAGCAGAGTCCAGTTTACAGGTTTCATGAGGCATCTGTCTTATTGGCTATATAAAAACCCTAGCTGGAGAATTGGGTTTAAATCTAATTTTTTTTTAAGTTAGATCTATTGATTACTTAACTAAGGGGAGAGTCTAGTGGAGAAGAGGCCTAACTAAAGAGAAACAGGAGTACAAGAAGGCAGGTGGGGAGGAAGCAGTCAGGAGTTTTAGTCTTAACTTGTCTTACCCCATTTTTTGAGACTTTTACTTTAAGTTTTTGGACAGAAATTTATAGTTTTTGTCTCTGATATATAGGCCTAGTTTTTATTAATTGTCCACATTTATCTTTTTTTATCTCACCTTGGGAAGTGTGATATTTTTTGGAGAAGTTATTAAATTTGTAAAAATAGAGTTATATATATTTACATATATTGACTGGTAGTTTATGAACATGTACAAACAAAAAACAAGAGTAATAAAATTTGTTTTAACAACTTTTTAAATGTAAAACTGAACAATCTTATTAATAGACCTTCTTAATTTTATAAAATTTAAAGACCAAAATAGGAATAACTAAAGCATGTTAATCTAATAGTAAAAATTGTAAGGAGGACTCAGAGAGAACCAAGTGGCAATGTTCTCATGAGTCTATGTTTAACATTGGATTTATACTTTTATATCAATTTTATCTTTTTAACTCAGGTGTATTGTATTAGCTATTTAACATGTACTTTTGGCTTAACAGTTTAAAAAACTAATCAGTTTATACAGAAATAAAAGTTTTATCCAGTTAAATGATTAGATTTTTAAAAACTGGCACTTGTGGGACAAACATTTAGTGTAATGGCTGTCGCTGAACTCCCATGTAGTCAACCGCAGTTCAAGTCCCGGACCCAGTGGCTTAAACTCACACCAGGCATGTGTTCGTGTGTGCCCAAGATCCTGAGAGGAGAATGGAGGAGAAGGGATTGTGGTGTGGCCATCCCCCTGGGGGGTGATTTTTCACTTTCTATCTCTCTGACTCTCTTTGTCTTTCTGGCTGTCTTTCTGACGAGTACACGTGCCCTATAGCAAACACCTCTCCAAAACAACAACAACAAACTGGTACTTGTAAGAGTATATATATTCTTACTCTCTCTGTTAATTTATTTAAGGATATGACATTAGGACTATAGTCATAGTTAATGTATTCACAAACATGTATAACTGACAAAGAAATTTGGCTATATATATTAATATAATAAATTAAAACATGACTGATAAATAAATTTTTGGGAATCTCAAGTTATTTTGGAACACTACATATAGACATACAAGTACATAAGATATTTTTCCATATAACTCAAATATGTCAAGAAAATTAGAATTACTTAATTTGACATTTTAAAAATTTTTTATCCAACATATAAAGAATAAGCCTGATCAGTTTAACATCTCTCTTTTGCATGTTTCAGGGGCTCTCTGTAAACATCCAAGCGTTACTTTGAGGTTAAAGATATTTTGTTAGCACTAAAACTAAAAACAGAAAAAGCTAGTCATGAATTTGTTTTTCTGTTAGATATCTACTATGTAAAATGTGACATGCAACACATAGATGAGTAGGTTGATTACTGGCCCTGTCCCATTTTAATGAAGACTAGAATGACAAAGACAAAACAAAACAAGACAATGTACCCAGAGATCACTGTCACCAAGGAACCAAAGTGCCATCACTCTTGGGCCCTAGGACCTGGAGGTTCTGCTGTGTCCAGCCCTCCTAAAGTCCTGCCAAAAGAGCTCTCAAATCAAGATAACTAGAATCTCACTAGATTCAGGTGTGACAAGTAACTCCAATTTCTTTCTTTTTTTTTTTTTTTTTTTTTTTTGAGAGTTTTTTTCTATAGAGTTTGTGTGCTTGCCAGAAAGACAGAGAGACAGAAAGTGAGAAATCACCCCCTCCCCCCAGGGGAGATGGCCACATCGCAATCCCTTCTCCTCCATTCTCCACTTAGGATCTTGGGCATGCACACACATGTGCCCAGCGTGAATTTAAGCCCCTGGGTTCAGGACTCAAACCACGATCAACTACATGGGAGTCCAACGATATAGCCATTACACCAACTACTCGTCCCTGTGACCCCAATTTCTGATCCACATTTTTGAGGCTTCTTTATCCCTCTTGAGACCTTGGACAGGGTATAAGGGATGTCCTCTTGGGGACATTACTCAGCCACTCTAAGATTCCCAGATCTCGCTGGGGCCTCCAAATATTGTAGAGTGCAACTGAATAAATGACCACCAAAGTCAGATTAAGATTAAAGGGAGTCTTTATTAGTTAGCCAGCAACTACAACCTGAGGCTTGGGGGGGCTATGAGTCAGAACTGTAGCCCCACAGAAATTTGAGTAGTCTTTTTATAGGAAGCAAGTTATCAGGACTTTTTATGTAAGTAATTACAGAAGCTGAATCAAGTATTTTAATTATTCCGAGGGTACTCTCTAGACCTTTGTTTAATCGTCTCTATGGCTCCAGGCAGGGGTCTGGTGATTGATTGGTAGTTACATTGTAAAGAAACAGTTAAACAAAAGGGTTTGGGGCTAGTTAGCAAAGACAGTAACAGGTACAAGATGTCACCCCAGATGCGGTTTTTTATATGGCTAGTACAAACTATTTTTTTTTTCCTAAAAAACAAAACAGGTTTACAAAAACAGACAGTCATATAAAAATAAAAAAATTAGACAAACAGTTTTTAATGTGTAAAATATAATATGCGGCCTTCTACAGTACATAACTGGTTACTGTGCCTTTCCATAACAGTCCAAAATTAAAAGAATTGATATGGTTGACTGTGTGAATGCTGACAGGATAGTGTATCCACACCATGCAACATTACTAAGTAGGAATAAAGTTAACAAATTACATTAGTATTTGAATGAATGACTATCCAGAGAATGATGTGAGTTGTAAAGTCCAATCACAAAAAATTAGGTAATTTGTGATCCCATTTACATAACATCCTTGGATTGACAAATTTATCGAAGCAGGAAAGAAATTTGTGGTTGCAAATAGCAATGTCCTTAGTGGTGAGCAGAAGGAAAGTGAGATGTTGTTACAGGACAGCAGGAGATAAATTGTGTGATTAAAAACATTTGTAGTTTTACTAAGTCAATAGGAAAATAAACCTACATATGGAACAAAATAGCAAAAAATTAACACACACATATACAGAAACAAATGCAAGTAATTAGTAATAAAACTGGTGAGATACATATAGGTGGGTAGATTAATTATATTCTTTTCAACATGGCAGTTATGATATTTTCAAGTATTTGTGGTTTACTATAGACTTATACAAGAAAAATCATAAATAAGAGAAAGCACAGTTCTTTGGCAGCCCTTCCCACAAGGCCAGCCCTGGGGCTGCACATTCCC